>JAWZYV010006213.1:0-748677 GCA_038373885.1 Cheiracanthium punctorium
TTTTTTTTTTACTTTCTTTTTTTCGCTTGATATTCCATTCTCTCTTCATTATTTATTTTCTCTATTTTTCTTTGTAAAAATTATGATAAAAACTCTTGAATATTTTTCATTTTAGTTGTACTTAAACGGAGGAAGAGAGATTGTTAGATACTGAAGCATTATCAAATACAACAAAAGGATTAGCTCAAACTGTCTTCGAGCACTCAGTAAAAATTTTATGTGTTCACCAGCGTAAATCCTTTCCTTTATTTCTATGGATCGTTTATAATTAAAAGTAAAAAGCTGTATTAAAATACAGTACTACTATATGTAAATTATTTATTGAATAAAGTTCATCATTACAGTTTCAAATAATCAACCTTTTTTATCTTTGGATTTTCTTGAATTTGCTGATTTTTCGCATTTTATGCTTTACATAGTCATCAATATAAAAATAAGAAAACAAAATATTTAATTAATTATTAATAAGTCTGGCGATTCAATATCAAATTATTGTTTTAAATTTTATATTTACTTCAATATGTTTCAAATTCTGTGCATTCCAAAGTAAAAATATAAAAAGAGACAAAACTTGAAAAGCAATTTCAATAATTATTGACAGACAGAAAGCCTTTTCTTTCCTACTTAAATAAATAATTTGTAAAAAACAAAATCTGGAGAGATAAGCTTTAAATTTCTCAGAAAAAAATAAGAATATTTACACCAATCAATTTACTTTTATTACTGTAAATGTCACGAAAAAGTCTGCTAAAGATAGTTCCTCTTAATTACAAAACACACGCATTGTCTGAAAACATTTGCGTAATGAAGATATACGAAAAGTGTCACTCGCGCGATATCTTTTTCTACTCCAACTATATCATTTTTTTTTCCTTCTTGTTTCAAATTCTTCAATCAGGAATAAGTATATCTCCTGCGGCGATCTCCCGCAGTTCAGAGTCGCATTTGTTTAATCGAAATAAATGTTACTTGTCTTTAGCATTTACCGATCTTAATTTCTTCCGAAAGATCATTATTTTTAATGACAGACGTGAAAGGAAAAAAAAAAAAACAGTCAGAGACATGTGGTACAGATGCAGGCACCAATTAAAAATGTTCTGCTTTTTGGTGAATTAAGTAGGATTATTTTTACCGTTGTGTTTGCGACGTGTTCTTCAGGAACAAGATTAAAGACTTTTCACTTCGTAAAGAGCTATCCGTGATAAAACAAATGTTTCGTTTATTTCCAGATTACTAGAAACAAACTTAATGCAAATGCACTTTTTTTATAACGGGTATGGTTGTGATAAAGACTCATTCTAGATGATTTATTTCATTGAATCTTTTCCATGCTTACTTTATTAATTTTTGAAAAAAGTACTTGATTAAAATTTCAAATAAATAAAGTAAAGCAAAATAATGAATTTTATGATGTTGAAATACCATAGTTCTGAAGACGTACTTTATCAGTCAATTAAAGCAAGAACTCGACTCTAAAGAATTTAAAAAATGACAGAGGCGTTATGCAAAATATTATGTAGAGTTTGATCGTTCTTACATTTTATTACACTATTTTATACTTTGTTAACCATCCCACTATTTTAGTGAAAAGTGCGTTTCTCACTATTCTAAAAAAAAGTAAGGGCCGCTGTCGTCGCCGCTGTCAAAAGCTTGTTCGCCTATCTTTTCCTAAACCGTGGGGAATTGAATTTCGAGAAACATGTCCACGTATTTGGAAAATTCCGAGGAAACTGATAAGCTGACTTAAATTTCGAAAATCGAATTGATTTAGAAGATATTAATAAAAAAACGGAAAAAATAAACATAATGGTTGCCAGATTTGGCATAAAATCGTTTATTCCTTTGCATCAAAGCAATTCCAAGTATGTAGAATCGCGTGAAATTCAAAAACAAAGTCGAATTACACCAAAAAGTATATGAAATAAATATCTCAAAGTGCGTTACACAAAGTTGACAATTTTCAAATAGTAAGTTCGCTTAGACAACAGGAGTTCAGAATTAGAGACTATTCGTTTTTCCAAAACAGAATAACTAATTGTAAATGATTTTAAAAGTGCCCTCATGGCATTAGGAATAATCTGGCGAAATGGTATCTGTTCAAGCAGGGTGAACTTCGCGTTCCAGAATGTTAGAACCCAGAATTTTGAAAATGAAAAATAATTAAAATCAAGATTATTTTAAAGCCGGCTCGGTCCAGCTGAAGTATTTGCTACCAGTAGACATATTTGGCGGCGTTAACTATGACATTATAGCAGTTATATTACACTTTGGATATTTGCCAACGTGGCGAGATGATATAATTCGTGGTGCTAAATGCATCTATCTGAAAGGATTATGTATATGAAAATATGGATAACGACTTTCCGGGAACCTTACATGAGCAGTAATTATAGGTTGTGAGCATGTGTAAATCGCCAAATAATGAAAAATCGCCATGGTGGCAAGCTATCCTAGCTGTTCCGTAGTTTTTATCAAAGAAAACTTACAAAGTAACGTTTTCTGAGAGCTAATTATTAAGTATACATATACGTAAGTCGCCAAATTATGAAAATTCGCTATAGGTGGCAAATACGCAAGGTGTCCAATAGGTTTTAATTAAAAATACAGCTGAAACAGATGTTCTGATTTTATTACGATTTAGCTCCTAATTTATATAACATTTGAATGGCAACATTAAATATCATTGTATTTCTGAGGAGTGCAAATTATTTTTCCAGCTATTATACGCGCCTGGAGTCCGCACTCCAGGTGGAGTATAGCTCAGGACCCGTAGAAGACGGATTCCTATAACAAAATATCTACCGTGTTATGGGGAGGGAGGGTCAACTGTAGTGTGAAGCTTAATTTTTATGTACCAATGAATGAACATGCAAGAACCAAGCAATTTGCAGCTCAGTAACATTCTATCTAATCCAATCTTTGGTTTTTGTCTGATAAATTATGTCTTTTTTACGAATAAGCCTTATTAGGGGCCTTGGCCCCTAGTTATATAAATTAATAACAAACATTGTATTTGGTTTAAAAATGAGTAGAGTGATTTCTATTTGTATCATAGTGTAGAAGATCTATACTGTAGACTCAAGCCAGATAGTAAGTTTCAGAGTGGATCTATTTTATTTCGGCCTTTATATCCAATGTAGGGAAAATTCATTGTATAATATTGTTCTACTATTAATGAGGAATTAAATTTTTTTAACAAATGTAATTTCATAACTTCATTTTCGATTTAACATTAACACCATGAACTTTAAAATTGGAAATCCAATAAAATTATATTTAAAATAACGCTATCAAATTAAAATTTATGCGTTTCAAAACATATAAAATCTGCCATTTACGCTTCTACATTTTTAACATCAAATTAAGTGAATAATTGTAAAGTGATTCAAATTTTTAAAATTCTATTATTGGGTTTGATTGAATTAGGACTTAAAAAAGAACAAAGAATTTTGTATTTAATTGACTGGGAGAATTAAAACAATTACTATAATCAATAATAAAAAGAATACAATCTGATACAATCAAAGGAAAAAAAATAAAAACCTCATAAACGAGACCCATTGCCTGCAGGTGTTGCAATTCGCTATGTAAAAAACCCTAAAGAACATTTCATTTTAAGACGAGTGCAACCTCCAAGCATTTCTTTTAATTTGAACGTTCAGATCAATACTCTATGTTCCATATTCTAAGTCAATTAGAAAAAATCTAGCTAATTAATTCAACATTTTGAGATTGCGTTTTGGAATAAATTGATGTAAAATGTTTAACAAAAATCTCAACCTAAAAATTTTTTTCGGTGCTTTTTTTTCACCAAAATTAAAGGAAAGAAAATTTTCACTAGTAAATAAAGCAAAGTATTTGGATTCAGAATTAGTGTTTTTAGTCTCATGTGTTCATTTATGCATGCATATATAGCCATCCCTCCATTAAGGAACACCTCTATTTGAGGGACATTTTTTAAGTCCCAGTCCCTTTAGATAGGGATAGTAATGCATATCCCTCCGAATAAGGGACCCTTCAACTAAGGGACCGAGGCAGAAATAAATGTGAAATTCAAGAATTGGAAAAAAAAATCTTTAAAAATCCTTATCAACAAAATTGTAGTCTAGTTTTTCGGTCCAAATCAAGGTCAGGAGAGGATGACAATTCTTTTAAAAGCGGGGAATCCCAGTTCGCTGTACGCAAGATCTTTCATGGATTGATAGGGGAGCTTATTTCACCCAAAACATGCAAAAATTCAACAAAAAAAAAGCGACGAAACAGGTTTTGTGTACAGTTTTGTAAATCTGATTTTGCAGTTGTTTTAAATTTTTGAAATTGATTCGAAAAGGAAAAGGTTACCTTTGAAAAAAGAAGGTTAAAGTGATAGAAGTTGCAGGGACTGAAAAACTTAGCCTTAGATAACTGAAGTGAGGTATGGGTTAAATAAAAATCAAGTGAGCAATTTTTAAAAGTGTATAGAGGAAATAAAAAGTTTATGGATTACAAATTCGAATGAAGATTCTAAAACTGTGAAACTTAGAAAGCCTGAATCATGCGAAATTGATTCAGATGTATTTAACTGGTTTTCCGCAATAAGAGCAAATAATACACCTGTGAGTGGACTACTGATAAAAGAACAGGCAAGAAAAGTTGTTGAAAGTTAGGGCTTTGCAGAATTTAAGACATCGAATGGACAGTTATAAAAGTTCCAAAAAATGTATGGCATTTCTTTTAAAATGATTTGTGGTGAGAAAATCTATATGGACATCCAAACTGTAACTGAATGGATGGAGAAACTGATTGAAATTTGCAAGGAATACGAGCCAAGGAATATACTGAATACTGACTAAACAGGATTATTTTTTCGTGTTTTACCGAACAAAACTATGAGCTTCAAAAGCAAAAAGTGCATTGGTGGAAATTCTTCAAAGGAGCGTCTTGCGGTTCTGTTTTGCTACAATGCGGAGGGTGATTTTGAGATGCCTCTGATATTTCGTCAATCCAGAAAACTGAGGTGTTTCAAATATATAATTCTAAATTCATTAAAAGTACAATAGGAATCGAATAAGAAGGTGTGGATGTCATCAGATATAATGACAAAATGTCTGATTGCATTAGATGAGAAAATGAGAAAAGCAGGTAGAAAAATTTTGCTTTTCATGGACAATGCCATTTCACATCCATGGACAATGCTATTTCACATCCATATCACAGAATATAAAACTTGGAGCAATCAAAGTGGATTTTTTCCCCTCCAAACACAACAGGACTATTACAAACTTTAGATCAAGGCGTAAATAGAAGCTTTAAACTTTAATATAGAGGCTTGTTTCTACGCTACATTCTCTCCATGGCTTTTTCATGCGAAAATAGTGAGCATCTTGCCAATGCAGAGAACGTATCAAATTCTGTACAATGGATTTGATTTATTAAAACTGCTTCTCAAGATTCTGTAAAGCAGTTTTTGTAAAGGCAGGTTTTATTTTAACAGTTCCCATTAAAAGAAATTTAAATCTTATTGAAGAAAGTAAAGATTTGAATCAGCTGATAACAAAATCATGGAACTAATGTTACTGTTGAGGAATACATGCTTATTGATGAAGAGCTACCGATAATAGTTTCTAATACAGGCGTCAAGATGTTCATTACAGAAACTTGAACAACAGCTGATTCTGAAGAAGAAAGTGAGGAAGAGAAAATATAAGAACAAGATAATTTCTATATAAAAAGCATGAGTCATACAGTAAAATATGCTAGAGAACTGCAATAGTTTCTTTTCAATGTAGGTGACAATGAAGAACTAATTTTAACAATTAAATTGAACATTAATTTAGAGGAAAATGCACACGCTTAAACCCAAAGAGCGAAAAAAACGATACATTGCGGTGCGATCCGTTTCCATGGAAATATACAGTTTTTCCGCGAAAGTGCTCCTTAAGTAATCTTCTTTCTGAGGACGCCTTTCCTCCCTTCCTGTTTTTTCCGAGATTTTCCGTCCTCGCTTATTGTTATATTCCGCTCCGCTCTTGTGATCGAAAAACGCTCCCAAAGAAGAAGCTCACTTTTGAAAACTGACTCAATTTTTGCTCCGACTGATCGAATTTCGATCGTTTGGTTTAAGCGTGCATATAAAAAGAAAAATATGAAACAAACATGTTTAATATATTATTTTAAATAATGCGTCAGTACATCATATTTGTACAGCTGCAAGAAAAAAAAAATAAATAAATAAAAATAAACGCTCACTTCCTCTCTGTTTGGTCGTCTTTCTTCGCACCGCGAAGTTACACATGCCATTCGTTTGCAAATAACGTATACTTTAATTTACTATTAATTTAGTTAGCATAAGGGCCCATCTTCATATTTAATTCTGCATCAACTTCGTTTTCGCAATGGCAAAAGTCTATTTTGACTTTATTAAACGAAAGAAAACCTTCAAATTACCCCAAACATAAATTTTCACCGCAAATTGAAAACCCCAATTTGTAGGATAGGAACTTTTCGCTTTTCATTAATTTTGCTCGGGATAGCTAAAAGAAATAAATATTATTTACATGGAAAGTATTCTGTACTGAGATTATCAGGGGTAGAAATAAGAATATTTAGTCAGCGGCCCAAATGAACTGTGACTCTAAAACTTACTTGGTCCGTATACACGATTTAAAGAAAATATACAAAACGACTGCTTACGATTCTGACAATCTTTCTAATTTTGAAATTGAGTATTTGAAGGTTCTCTTAGACAGGTGAAATGTTACCAGAAATGGAAATCTGTTCTCTGTTCTCCTGACTACAAGTATGAAAGAGACTCAGCTGCGATCGAATGGTTTCATGATTGAAAATTTATTTGTTTGAATTTCATGGAAAATAAACGCAATTAAATTTTTGCCGATCCAATATTATATTCTTATAACACTTTAAGCGGCTTTTTAATTTATAGTCAGTTGAAAATTTAAACAGAAAAATATGATTTTGAGTGTTTATTGAATATTTGATAAAGTATGGGGAAGTAACGTAACACCTGATACTTCAGATATTAAAAAAGGTCAAATTCGTACCTGGAATTTTAGGATGTTTTACAGATATAGGACATAGTAGTTTAAGGCATGCATCTACTGCATCTAATTCTAACACATGTAAAATATTTTATTTGGTGGAAAATAGCAGTGGACGCAACAATATACGCTTTGTAGAATCACCATAAAACTGTACAAACCTCCAATTTATTTGTTTCAAAATTTGCTATTTTTTAATGCCGCTAACTTTTTCTATTTTCGTGCAAAAGAAATCTAATTTAGGTTTATTTTGCACAATTTTGAAAAAAAAATTACTTAATGAATTTATATATGGTCCCTTAACTTATGAAAATAACATTTTATTTAATAAAAATTAAATTACTGAACGTAAAAATTCGAAATTTTGCACAGCCATGTAAAATTACTTTCTGCATCTATTTTCATCGAAATTTGGCTAGGTCGCATTTAATAATTTTTTAATATTAATTTCATAATCCATAATTCATATTAATATTTTATTGAAAATTATAATACTAGTCAGTTATGTTTGGGTCGTTTAGTTCTAATAGTGCGAATTAAAATCAGCTCTTTATTATATGATGTATGAATTAAAGTATGAAAAAATATTTTAACATAAATGGAGGGGCATTTGGAATTTTGAGTTCAAATTTATTGAAAATTGGTATCCGCGGTTAAAATGAGCTAAATTTTTGAAATATATAGTGAAATCTAGGGGTTGCTATTGGAAAAATGAAAGTTTGCGCGAATTTCAATATGGAGATGGCACCCAGTGCAATTTTTATGTACAGCAAACTGAAGTGTACACTAATCGTAAACGATCGGTATATGTAACTATGTTGTGCGACGAACGACGGCCGAAAAAAGTACAAGTGGTCGGGTTTTTTTCCTCAGCTGTACGTTTTCATACACACTAATTCATTTAAAATTCCATTTAAACATCCAAGACTATTCGAATATTAATAAACCAATGAACTGTACTGTTTGTTTTGTCGAATTAAACGTTTTAACTTAATGTAAATACTTAAAGGAATTCATGTGTATTAGAGCATGGATATGCTCTAATACACATGAATTCCTTTAAGTATTTACATATATATATATATATACATATTCTAATAGTATTTCAACTCCCTACTGCATAATGAAACATTATCTAAGTTTGCGTTTCTTCACGAGGAAGTCTGTTTCAAATTTTTATTTTCTCACGTTAGTAAGAAGAACAAATTTTTGATGATTTACACTGTTTGGTCATAATATACTTACATGCAAAAACCATAAAACTGAAGAGTCGAGCGTAGTTCCAATTTTACGGTTATTTAAATACGTTTAATACATGGCTGGTTTGCCGAGATAAAGCGCACATACGTTAAATATACTACTGCATTTTAGAAAATGGCACTTTTTTCGAGGCCAGTAGAGTTTCTAAAACATTTTAGGTATGAATGTTATGAGGCATTTTTTTTTGTTTGTTTAATAATTACTTGTGCATTTTATGTTACGCGCATGTTCAAGATTGACGAAAAATATTTGTAATATATGCTCAAATAGAATAAATATAGTGAGCTTTTTTATTGCATGTGTTTCTTAGAAGTTTGATAGTGGTATTACTGCCAATGCTGCACAGCTCGTCCTGGTGGCTATTGTTTTTGTAATGATTTAAGTCAAAAACATCGGAAACTTTGGCTTTTAAAATGTGCTTTTTTCCCTTATTTTAAAAGAAATATTTATTGCGATCTCGTCCTTCTGGAGAAAATAATTTAATTGCTGTGATGGTTAATTCGCGAATGCATTTTAGGCATCAGAAACATATTAAATTAAAACGCTTTAGATCTTACATTGTATTGAAACAAACTGATTTTTAATTTTAGCTATAAAATAAATATAATTAAAATTGTTTATATGATTTTTTTTCTTTTGTATGCAATGTAAATTGACAAAAATATATTTATATTAACTTTTAAAAAATTAAAGCATATTCGAATATTTTTAGTATTTCCAACCAAATTTCATTAGACTAACATAAAATCTGTGAAACAACGTAAAATTATTATGAAACTTAAATTACAAAAAATAATCAAGCACAGTAAAAACTTAATTTTTTTTCGATTGAATGTACCCTCTCCTCACCTCCCCCCGCAACTCTGTCAAGCTAGTTCTTTTATAAAATGTGGCATAGTGAATGTCAATTTCTTATAGAGTTTGCTTTTAGAGACTGTTTTACCACACATTTTTACTATAAAATGCATGATAATTAAACTTATAAAAATCCTTATAACGCATCTGTTATCATTAAAAACTGAAATTTCGGTCACTGCTTAAATAAAATAATCTGTTATCATTAAAAATTAACAAAACATTTCTGAAGTTTATAAATTTCAAGGATTAAATATCAAAATTAAAAAAAATGCATAATTATACATACATCTCAGAAAAATGTAGGTCCAAAATGTTTTATAAACATGAATATAAGAACTTTGTGCCTTTTCAGGGAACTCAATACAGGAACATTAGTGATACATAGAAGAAGAACGTTAATTCATGCAGTATTTAATACCTTCTAGAAATAATTAAGTTAATAATAATTTACGCGTATTCATTACAGTAGCTAAAAGAAAGTTGAAATTTTCAGTCATTACGGAATAGCATTAAGGGAACTAAAAAGCCGCAAAAGCTTTTGGAGTACTTACGAAGCCTATCTGAAGTACAATCTATCAAAAATGTTATTTATTAGCGAAATACGAATCATAATAAGGAATTTCTGATTTTTTTACCCACATTAAAATAAGAGTGTCATTAATCTTCGCCTCCTTAGATATACGGTATTTAATTTTGCGGTTATGTGTCAAATAAAGAGTAGTATGTACAGCTGCGGGGAAAAAATCATTCATTTGCACTTTTTCGGCCGTCATTCGTCGTGCAGCCAAGTTACATATACCAATCGTTTCCGATTAAGGTACACTTGCTTTACATGATTAATAGCAACATTTACATAAGAGGCCATCTCCATATTTAAATTCGCACCAACTTATTTTATCCCAATGGCAAACTCCAATATCCTGTAATTAAGCCCCACAAGTTTGTCCTGACTTTTGGATCACCCGGGGGTGATCCAAAAGTCAGGACAAACCTTAAAAATTAATAATTCGAAAACGAATCAAGATACAAAGATACGGTTTGCACTAAACATATGGAAAAGAAACCGGGTTTTATGTGGCAACGAAACGAAAATAGTTCTCTTGGGGATCAACAGATGACGCTGCGGGATTTCTGATATAGGATTACGCAAAGCGACAAGCGATATAAAACGGAGCAAGTGGAGCAGGTAATGGTAGTCGAAGCTTATACGCATGGAAATGCTGTCCATAATTGAGAAAGCTCTCTTAGTCAAACTTTATTATAAGAATGCGGGAAGTACCACAGCGGCATCGCGAGCATATCGCTACATGAAGGGCATGCCAGGCAGAAAAGGACCTATAACGCCTTCTGCATTGATCAAAATGATGAAGAAATTTAAATCTACCGGATCTGTGGCGTCACGTGCAAGAAGTGGTCGTCCCTCAACAGCCGCTGCTGTTGTCACGACAGTGGAGAAGACTGTGCAATCCTTGTCGGCGATTCCTGCACATGGGGAGAGCAGTGCCCGGAAGTTTCGAGGCAGACAGGAGTGTTGTACGGAAGTGTATGGAGAGCACTGCGAATAACTCTGAAACAGTATCCCTATAAGTTGAAACTCTCGCTTCGACTCTCGTCGAGATTTTGCCAATTGGGTGTTCAATAAAATGGAAGAGCAGCGCGACTGGCTTCACACTGTGCTTTGGGCAGATAAGGCGCATTTCACACTTTCTGGCGCTCTTAACACCCACAATTGTCGGACCACAGACCTGTGGACCTGTGTGGACCACACAGGTGACCTAAGACCACAGACCTGTGGACCTGTGGTGTAAAGACCTGGGTGGACCACAGAAAATCCACATGCATTTGTTGAGGTACCCTTGCAATAGACTAAAGTGACAGCCTGGTGTGGCTTCACTGCTGATTTCATAATTCGTTCGTTTTTTTCGAGGAAAGCACACAGACGGGTTACAAAACAGTTTCTGTCACTGGTCAGCGATATGCAGCACTGTTACATAACAACATTATTCCTGAACTGCAAGCGCGACAGGCACTTCAAACAGTCACCTTTATGCAAGATGGAGCACCACCTCATATTGTTCTGCCTGTGCAACATCTGATACGCTCAACATTTGGGGAGGATCGCATCATCAGTCGCTGCTTTAATCAATCATGGCCTCCAAGATCTCCCGATCTTACGGCCTGTGACTTTTGGCTGTGGGGATTCTTGACGTCAAAAGTGTACCGCGAACAACCGGCATCACTAGCAGCACTGAAAGATGCCATCCGCCAAAATTGTCTGCCGTAACGCAAGAAATGCTATTAAATCCTGTGTAAGATGTGGTGACTCGTCTCACAACTGCACTTCTGAATGATGGGCAGCCCATTGAAAATTTACTGTAGTACCAATTAACTGTAATTAAGCTGACTTGTAAGTTGTCAGCATTTTTTCTGCAACACGTAGAAGAAGGTTATTCCGACGATGAAGTAAAATGTCGCGTGATTCAAATTGTTCTCCAACAATGACTATTGCCAATTCATCGATGGTTGGAGCATTAAATCCTCCATGTTCTCCAACAGATGCTTTGTGAGCTCGAATCACAATTTCAGGATCAGAAGATGGCATTAGTTCAATGGCTGTTTTGAACAGCTTAATCAACTGGCTGTGTTCATGAAACAATTTCTGCAATTATTCAACTATTTCTCTTTTAGTAGAATTATTAATTTCACAAAGCTGATTTACTTGATCACTGGAATTTCCCATGGAGTATATTTGCAAAAATTTGTGGTCAGCATCCACAAATGATAACAAGGAGTCTGCTTTATGGAATCTTGTCCTTGAATTTTAATTGTTAGCATATAATTCTCAGTTATTATGTTTGTTGCACCAAATGAAGTCATTTGAAAACATGTGTTATAATTTCGTATATTCTTCAAAAAATGCTTCGACTGTGTCGCATTACCAGCAGCCAATGAGAACAATGGATCAGGTGGTACATTCACTGGAACTAACTTTATTTTACTATTCGAATAACACATCCCAGCTGCTTCATTCTTGAATTTTAAGACATTGCAATGTCTGCAAACTTATCCATTAGGATGGAGCGAAAAAAACTTTATTTCAAAATTCACACTGCCTGAGTCATTAAATGGTGCGAAATTGCTAAGAACAAATTGTTTCCAAATTTCAGCTCAAAATATTGCCATCTTCAGGTTCCACAACTCAAGCGAATATATTTCTAGCTTATTTTTATTAAAATAATAATGTTTAATTAATTAATTGAATAATTAGTTATGTTTTCATTATGAAAATGCTTTATTAATACGTTATTATCACATGTCAGTGCTGAAAAATTGTAGATTTTGAAGCAAACGTCGATTTATCTGATTCAGAAATGAAATATACCTCAGAAAATGATGATGATTTCGTTAATCAGGAAGCCAAATGTCGGAATACGACTGAGGATGAGATTCCCTACATCTCCAAGACAGACCAAATGCTTGAACTAGCCGTTGTTCTTGATAGAGCAGGTGTATATCAGAGTGTTAATTATACAATTAATTAAATGTAAATATTTCAATAGAAATTCATAAAAGACTCAAAGAGACACTGGGAATACAATCGCTTGAGGTGTGGAACCTGAAGATAGCAATATTTTGAGCTGAAATTTGGAAACAATTTGCTCTTATCAGTTTCGCAACATTTAATGAGTCAGGCAATGTGAATTTCGAAAAAAAGTGGTTTTTGCTCCACCCTATTATACATGCTTCCAATAACCATAACTGGATGCAAGCTATATTGAATTTCCGAATTATACTGAAATGCAATACGTTCAAGTTTTAATCGATTCCTTTGTATGGGCAATCGAGTATTCTCAATTCGTTATTTTGATCACTTTTCAAAGACTGTCTTAATTCTGCAATGTGTTCGTTTTGATCATTGAATGGCAAACTATGTGGCAAAGAGTGTCGTAAATCTGCAATTCTTTCTCGCTTTGTTGTAGCACGTAATCTATTTCTTCCATGCCGTTGTGATTTTTCTTCTTCTTTTTCATTTTGTCTTTCTTCACGTTTTCTTTTGGCTGCATATGTACGATGACCAATATTTTGTCGTCTTGGCTTTTTAACAACAACAAAATGCAGATCTACAATATTAGAGTCAGTCAGAAAATAAAATCAAACGCAGCAAATAGCAAAATACAATTCCAACTGCAACTGTAGAGCAGCAGGATTGAATTGTTAATGACAAGTCAAACTGTAACTCCAAGGCCTTCTCACAATTGATAACAACCTAGAATTCAGACAAACGCACACACAAAACGCTTTACCGGGTGTAAAACGTATTTTAATTTACATAACAGTGAAGTAAGATATCAAATTCCTTGGAACAGCGGAATAAACTTTTAACAACTGCAAAAAAATGCCATCCTCCCAAATACAATTTTGTAGCGAGCGCGTGCAACTCATAACCCCGGGAGAACGGAAATCACTTCCAAACACATACAACGTCACATGGACACAAATGACGTGAATATTTCCTGTGGCTACATCAAAGACATGAGTATTTACTGAGGTTAGAAAGTTAAAAATTTTCTGTAGTTTGATTTTCTGCTCATTCCATGGTCAAGTAGCGCCATCTGCAGGTCCAATTATATATTTTTTTAAAATTAAATTCAATATTTAAATTTCTGTTTCGCATATGAAATATATTTTACCTGCCTTAAAACTTCTCCGTAAAACGCGGATCATTCTGAAAAAAAAAGAACGCACGTAAATTGGTTGAGTTGTGCTTTAGAGTTTCGTAGACATACACATTAAACATTAATTTTTATTAATATAGAAGAAATGCTTATTAAACAGCTCCTCAAGAAATATTTGAAAATATTAAACCATAAGCTTAGATCTAACGGTCTTTTTAATTTGAAATGTTTACTCAAAATGCCTACTTAATACTTATTTCTGTTTTGAGCATTGTATTAAATCCCCCATGTGATCAAATTAATATAAGATTATTACTTTAAATTTCTAATAAACATTTTTAAAAAATAATTTATGTTCTCAAGTAATGGATTTATCACAATATAAAAACATTTCAAACATTTCATTGCATTATTTTTACTCAGTAAATGCAAAGCAATATCAATTTTCATTAAAGAAAAATAAATAGCCATTTTTTAAACAGTTCTTCCAAATACAGACACCAGACTGATGAAGAAATTTCAACAGATTTTTTATGAACAATTCTTTTGAAATATTTATTTTACTTTTAAGTTGAAAGAATCAGTTTTCATAGTTTATACAACGTATCATATTTTCATTTTCTTTTTTAATGAAATAATATCAGAATAAATATTCCCTATACACTTAACTAAGTAGATCATACATTTGAAAGTAATAAATCAAATATATCCATTGCTGCAGCGGTATTTTTTCTGCATCAAAAAATGAAAAACATGCAGGAATAAATTATTTTTTTATGCTCGGCGAAGTTTAAATGAAGAAGAAAACTTTGAATTGCCCAATGCATGATTATCCGCTATTTAATTTTTTCCGCATATGACTATGCTCAGGAATATTTTAAATTTTTTAAGCTGAAACGTTCTTTTAATAAGCAGCTTTTATCATAAATACAGACGTAAGATAAATTATTCCTGTCGGGTTTTAAGATCGGAAAATTATGGCTGTTTTTTAGCTTTGTTTTTTGTTTGAATGAAATATAATGAGTATGTTGTAGAATATTTTTTCTTTTTTTTTGTGTGTGTTAAAAAAAGCGTTGGTGCCTCTTAGGCATGAAATTGCAGTTTTTGTTCTTTACAAAAGAACTTCTGTTAATCCCAGATAAGGCAGTAGTTTCAGCGTGTTCAGAATGAAGTTTTAAGCATTTACATGTGGATGTGATGTGGACATGTTTAGTTCTGACTAACAACACTTTATAAATGTGTACACGCTAAAAAGTAATGTGCTGAATATAACAATATTTGTTTGATTAAATAGTTTAGTAGCTTCTTGTTTGATTCAGTAAAACTTTCTTAATTCAATGAAATTGATTTTTAAAAATCTCTTTTTGACTTAACAAAACGTATTGTTTATATTCAAAAACAACGATTTTCTAAATCGTTCAACAGTCAGTTAACGCAAGCGTCAAGGACATCCGCTTGCAGAACAGCGCAATCTAGAGCCAGAGAAGGTAATTCCTAATTACACGAGAGTAGAGCATATTTGTTTATGTCTTTTAATGCGTTTACGTAAGGATGATATCAAATACAAAACTATTCAATTGACTTTTTCTGAGTTGAAAATGTCTGACTTGAGTTTCATTAAATTAAAATTATGTATATATATATATATATATATATATATATATATATATATATATATATATATATGTAGAGAATGGCTTTACGCCATCCGTTGTTGAAATGATCAATACTACACACCTGTCTTCTAGGTTGAATAGTTTTATTTCGAAGTACAGAGAGTGCAGGAGTCAGGCCGGCGACCTTTTAGTTCCGTGGCTTTCTTTTCATTTTACATTGCAATCTCAAAAAACTCCCGCAAAAGCCCCCGAAATTTCCGCGCTCTTGCTTACCCTTCTCACTCCGGCGGTACAACAGTTGTACCAATAAATAAATGTGACTGAAGAACGGAGCTGGTACAATTGCCGTACCCAAAACTTCTTTCCCCTCTTGTGTCGGGAAATCCATTCACCCTTCATGGAAGACTGATAAGGAATTTCTGGAGGCGGGAATTTCTTTTCTTATACTCCAGGAGAGTAAGCTGGGTTTGTAGATGATTGACTAGGTAGAAAATGACAGTCAATTGACCGGGGTGCTGCATCCACATTTACATTTTGTTTGAGGACTTGTGTATTCAGTAATATCTGCCCCCACCTGTCAAACAAAAGGTGTAAGGCGTGCTCTTCAACTCAAATGTAGGGGAAGGAAATCTTACAGATTCTGCCGTTTTCTGGGTCAAAAATGCTCCACAGTAAGCCGCGGCGAAAAGGTTAAGTACTCTCCTAGTTATTACGTCAGTCGGCAGGGCGCAGCAAGCTCGTGAAGGCGTTACTCTCAAACGTAATTAGTTGACTACCTGTCAATACAGGAGAGATATTTGGTTAGTTAGGAGAAATATTTGGTTAGACAGAAAAAATATTTGGTTACAGGAGACAACATTTGGTTAGTTAGGACTTCCTAAAGGGAGCAGCATGAAACTGCAGAAAACTGCAAATACTGCTAATTCAACAATTTTGCTCCTTATTCAACTCCTAAAATGGTCTTTGGAACTAATATCGGTATGGCCGAGAAACAAACTTTATAGTAGGAGTAACAGTGATTAAAGGATGTTTTTTTTTTCAGATGACATTAAATGAAATTAGAAAAGTTTATATATATATATATATATATATATATATACATAAACACTAAAAAGAAATGTAAATTTTGATGAATAAATAAATTAATTACTCACACCTCTAAAATTTTCAACCATCCCTTAGGTGGTTTAAAAAAAAGGGTACCATAGTAAAATCAACAAAATAATTTTATTAGATGAGCTATGAACCCATCAGCTAACAAAGAATTCTATTCATCCAAAAAAATAATTTTCTGGATTTCAACCAAATAAACCCTTTAGAGAAACAGTTTCGTTAAATGAACAAAACATTTTTTTATCCCTTTATCCGCTGACGGTACTTAGAAGTACCGTTAAATTAAAATTGCAAAAAAAAAAAAAATCTATTCATTGTAACATTTCCTTTGAAAAATCACTACCAAATACTTCATTTAATCAGCATACATCCCGATAGCATGTTCTATTAAAGTAGATTGTTTTAAATAGGCAGCATTCCCTTCACTTTCTATTCATGTCGAGCCCCCTCCTCCCCAGAAAGAGCATTAGTGAATTTTCAGACGTCAGTTTCATGATGAAAGGATTAGATTTTCTAAAAGTGTATCAATCAAAGTATTATTTGAATCATTATGATTTTTTGGTCCTATACTCTTTCAAAAAAGACTCGTAAACTGTTTATAAAACTAGACCTAGAATGTATAGCTTATGCTTAGTAGCTTTTTCGCAATTTTCTTTTTTATTACATTAATCAGTATTTATCATTCATTGCCCAACTATAACAAGAGAAAACAAATAGATTCAAGGTGATGTTCTTGTCAATTCTTAATTCAATAGATAAAGGATAATTTTAACCAAATCATTTGATTAAATTGACAAAATTTTTTGTTTAAATAACCAAGTAATTCTAATAATTTTATGAACTAAGTTAAAATTCCGTTTGCGCTATTTCAACCGGATAATTTTGATGATTTTTTTAAAATTCAGCCAAACATTTATTTCAATGTATGTTATCTAATCAAATTAAATGTGTTGCTTTAATCAGGTAAGCATTCATTGATTAGAATAGTGATACAATTACAAATATATAGATTTACTGACAGAGTGCAAATTATGAGTTCAATCTGATGAGTTGAAATAATAGATTGAAATCTATTTTGTTATGTGTGGTCATTTGCTTTTTGTATTGCAGTAAACGAACAACCTGATTGCAGTATAATATTTTTTTTCGACTGACTTTTTTCTCTTTTCTGCGAATTTATGATTCCACTTTTTTTAAACATTATCTTTCTGCATGAAGTACCCTCGCTTGCATAATAAGACTGCTATTTCTGAGGTTGTTCCTTGAAGGTATGAAGAAAATGTTCTAATTTTGAACATCTGTTTAAATAATTCAGTGATGCTGGAGGAAATTTTTGAAAGTTTCTTCATAAGCAGTACTTTTGCACACGGTCAAAACAACAGTAATTAAACATTCAGGAAAAAAAATAAAAATTCGGAATGGCTGCTGATATTTTTCAAACTGTGTCAATGGGCTCAGGCATTACATAACTTGGTAACAAAATCTTCGTTTTCTAAATGTATGAAATAAAGTTAAAGCAGCAGCAAATAAGTTTTTCTGTTTACATTCCACAATATATGATTAAAATTTTAACCGAAAGTTTCCAAGTATTTCGGATTCAAATCATAAATTTGTATAGTTTTATGAATGATGTGATATATAAATTTATTACATTACCTAGTACACAATACTTAATTCTAATTACTTTTTCTCATACAGCGCACAATATGTGAAATCCCAGCTCCTATCCTCATTAGTGTCTAAAGAGTAATTTATTTTACGTAATTTCAAGACAGATCTAAGTAATTCTTCCATGTATTGTTACAGTCATGCTTTATTTCTTTTATTATCAAAAGATAAATTGTACTTGGATTGCAATTCAGATAAACCGCTTTTTTTTTACCTAAACAGCGATATTTCCATCATGCTTTGATACCTTTCCCTGTGTGATCAGGGAATTTGTTATAAATGGATATCTTTTGGGGAAGTGGAGTAGATTAATAATATCAGGATTCTTTCGGACAGCAAATGCAATGACGGAAATATACTTTTGGCCCTTTCCCTAACGATTAACTGAGTAAAATATATTTGTTTCAGTGAAAATCTGTTATCAAAGGTAAATAAGTTAGGTGGGTTTACTAATAATGCTTCCAAACTTTTTATGGATATGCAGCAGAGGAAAAATGTAAATTAATAATTTTCTGTTAAAATATAGTGAAACTAAACATGGTTTCATCTAAAGTTCATAAATATCATTCGTTCATTCTTGGCAAATTTATTATCTCTTTTGCTAGACACAGTCAACACACTGTTTACGGATTTGGATCTTTAAAAATTGCGAAGAATCAATGCGAATAGTACGTTTTAAGCGTAACAATTATTTTCAGAATTACTTTATTTTCTGAAAATTTGCACAGATACATATAGAAAGAAGATATCTCGCAGTTACTTTGATCAACGTTTCCTATCACATCAAAATTTAATATACATTAATTCAAAAGGAATCGGCTCATTTTTTTGTTTTAGGTGTGTTTACAAATAGAAAGTCCTGCTAATCTATCTCTTACACTGGAATTTGAAATAATCGTCTCCTAAATTGTATTTCCTAATATATATAATATTTAAATAATCAGCTATTCTTTTTAATGGTGCTTCAAGGATGTATGCACTAAATGTAATTACAGGACTTTGTTTCGTAGTATTGAACAATATATTCTTACACGGAAAAAAAAATCTTTGGTTGTTCAAAGAAAAAAACACTTCATTCACCGGTATCAAAGAATCCAGCTCAATTTAGTTGTTTTCATGTTTATGCTAACAGAAAAATTATAGAGCTTAAACAATTAAAATAGAAACATTATTTAATATTTCCATTCATTCAACTTACACTATGTGCGTAGTATTTTCTTTTTAATTTTGATTAAATTTTAAGATTTTGCGAAAATCTTTTTAAAATGTGCAAATGTATGAATGTTCGGGAATCACATAATAACGACTAAAGCGGATGAGATGATATTTTGTGGCATGACTTTAAGATTTTTATGAATTTTCGCTTTTAAAGAAATATTTTATGCTCATATTCAGCTTCCGTAGACTCTTTTTACGGACTTTACATGGCTGAGTAGGTATTCAAACAACTATGGAATGCATTTAAAAAACAAATCAACTATGAAGACGTCATTATGGCTCTACTATCAATCCTAGAGCCAAAGAACAAAAATAAAATATGTTACCCTGATAAACTTGTATAAACAAACAATATGCAGCGAAAGAATGTAAAGAAATACATGGGGAAATAGTTTAAAGAAATGAAAATAGCTAAAATTATGATAAATATTTAAGGGAGAAATAAATATTAAATCTATTAATACTATTTACATCTAGCAATATAGCAGTAGTTAAACTGCTATAAATTTTAAAATGAATTCGCCAAAAGGCTGCTTGATAATAATATTGATCTGAGAAATTTATTGTAGAGTTTATAACTAAACATTTAGTATAAGTGAAAAATAATGAACTAAAATTCAGATAAATTCAAAACAGCGCATTTTTCAATAGAATAAAGGATTAGTTTTTATGTCAGCTACTTATATTATTACTTAATTCAACAATTTACAACCGTAGTTTTTAAAAATCCGAATGCTTAAATACAATTAGACAATGAAAATTATTCAAAAGGTTTTGAAAGTCGAATTTTTCAAGTTTATTGATAATTAATAAATCAATAACTGGAAGCATTTATAAATATTCAAAATCGTAATCCAATATAATAATGATCTGAGAGTTTAAAACTAAAAATTTAGTTTATGTGAAAAATGAACAAAAAAATATAGAGTAATTCAAAAGAGCGAACTGGACAGTAAAAATCTTTTAAAAAATGGAATAAGTGTGAAGTAACACACAAGTGTGATTAAACTAAATAAGTGTGACAAATTAAATAAGTGTGAAGTTACTTTGTGAAGTAACACACATAAAAATTACTTATCAAAGTAAACATGGGTTTAGATTTTTAAAAAAATCTTGATCTAGGTTACAATTTGTTCGATCGAAGCATGTGTTTAGCTTGATAAGTAACTTTTTGGGGCGTTACTTTACAAAGGTTTTATTATTTTACCTTTTAAACACAGTTTTTTTTTTGTTAATGAAATTATTATTCATTGATTAATAATTGATAATCAATGACTGAAAGCATTTTAAAAATCTTTAAAATCCTAATCTAATCTAATAAAACTTGATGATTAATTCTCTCGGTAGGAAAATCAAGCTGATACGACTAAGAATATACCGATTATTTCACAATTTTGACATATTTGTCAGAATATGATCATACATTTACAAAATATGTTCGTTTCTTCTGCTATATATTTAGGTTTACATTTTATAGGCTTCCATACTCATTGCTAGTCGTACACAATAATATTACATATATTACTTTACAAAATGTAATACTTTCAATTAAAATTCTGCTACAATATCAGCTTTTTCTTCTCCCACAATCAGTTGACATTTTCTATTAATAAACTGACGCATAAAATCAAACTATTTAAAAAGCTTGCAATAGCTTGTTTTAGCTAGGGAAAAAATACTCCCTATTTACAAAGTATCATGTCGTTATCATTGGATATCAATTCTGCTCAGTGTCTTATGACTTGACTAATAGGCTCATTAATGCACTGATGCAGTTACACGGTGGGAATATCCAGAGGAAATGAATATATATTTCGGAACTCGATGGAGACTTATTGCGACCGAATGCTGAGCTATAAATTTCAATTTATCAAAGATAATTGCCATCAGAATCAATTTACTGTCACTCAGATCATCGTAAAATATACTTAAATGTACACTGTTTTTATCTTAAATAAAGCATATTTTCTGTAACAAAAGATACAATAATTTTTTTGTAATGCGTAAGAAATTTTTATCCAAAACTGCATGCAAATTTTTCGGCATATAAGAAAGAACAATAAAATATATTATGAATAACGTATAATTTAAAACGTAATTTTATATTAATATTTTGAGACAGTTAGGTAGTAATAAAAAATAAATAGCTGGATCAGTGAATGGAGATACAAAAAAAAATGAACATTTTTATTTAGCAGTTCTAGATCTTTCTTAAAATTAATTGTTGTTTTTTTCTGAATTCTGAATGTGTACTAAATACTGCACTCCATTTATAAATAAATGTATGTTCTATTCGTGCATGAATATTCTTCACTTGAAATAATGTGAGATGTTTTTACTAGGGAAAAAATCAGCCTTAAAAGATGAATCAGACTTATTTATTATTAACCGACTGCATAAAAATGTTCTACGAGATGTTTAATTCAACTAAACATGAGTGAAATAAACTACACTTTTTACTACATAAAAATTTTATTTCAAGCACTTGAAACTAATTGAAAGCGCACATTTTAAAACAAAAACAAAAAAAGAAGTAATTTAAACTAATAGTTTGAGTTCCAGCTGTATGTGAGTTGAGTATTCATACATGAATAAAAAATTATGAACATTTCCCTGGAGTCTACAATCTAAGTTCGTGTAAATAAACTTCCAGTTTAAGAACATAGACACTAATAAAATATTTATAAAAATTCTGATAGAGAACAATTTAAAACTAACCTCACTTAAAAGCTCTTTGAACAATAGCTAAAATTCATGCGTCAGGTTTAATTTCATTTCAATTATTTTGAAAACTTTACTTGCATTTAAACATTGCTGTGTTTTATGATAATGAAATAAGCAGATCAATAAATATAATGTAACTCTGAATTTATAAAAATGAAGGCTGATTGTCAATTGCTAGTTTTCCTAAAACTATTTATATATTTATTCAATTTTGTTACCCAATTTTTTGTTTTTATCAAATCACTGTCAGTTCAATCTGTCATTTTTTACACATTTTAATAATATTGGAAGATTTTGTAATAAGGTTAATACATTCCCATGTGGGAACACTCTCACATATTAATCATACACTCATACAAATTTATCATTCTTTAGTCAATTAAATTTTCAAATACAGATTTTATTTTATCCATTTTTTAACGGTAAATTCATTCCAGTAAATTCATATTTAAAGGAGTTGGGAGTTTTCTAAAATAATTAATCCAAAAAGTGATAAATAGTTTTATTTACATGTTATACCTTATATCAAATGGGCGAAAATGAATTTAAAAAGAAACCAATCACTTTTGATGCTATAAAATGAATTTCTAGATTTCATAAATGCACATTCTTCGATTTATTTTTAAACTATCTACTTCAAATACTCTTGAAAACAAGCTTAGTGTTTTTGGAAAAATAAAGTATCAATACCACTTACGAAATTTTTCGTATTCATGCTGCAGTTAACAGTTTTCACATTGCATTTATGTTGCATGTTGAAAAACACTAGTACTAGCAAAATTTTTACTAGCAAAAATACACTAGTAAATATATTTACTAGCAAAAATACACTAGTAAAAACACTAGTAAAAATACATTTTACAAATATTGAAATTCTGCTTAAAGTCAAGATTTCAATAGAATTGAAAAAAGAAATCGTCTTTTAAAAGGATAGTTTCATTCTTAAAAATGATTCTATCTTTACCGATTAATATTTATCACGTCTTTTATTTTACCAGGGTGTAAGTTTTTAAAGGAAAGATTTCTGCAAATAACAAATATTATATATTTAATAAAACTATAAGTCCAGTGAATTATGTGTATTTATATTAAATTTCATTATTCTTTTAGCCATTTTCAGTTATGTCGCGTTTTATTCCTCATAATCCTTTAAAAATGCATTATTTTAATAACTTCGTAAGTCCGTAACATTATTAAGGCGTCAAGCACAAACATTAAGTAAATAAAACTAATTATCAAATAATGTATGGGGGGGGGGAATCCTTTTAGAATTTTCTCAAGGGATTCTCACCATGACAACGAGAAAACAGAAGATAAGCTACCGAAACAGGCTTCGCGTCAAATAGGTCCTGTCAAATCAGATCACTGTAAGGTTACGTCGTTTTAAATGCCGTTCAATAGCACAGTTTAGGAATGTTTATAATGCTCGGACAATAAAAGTCTAAGCCAAGTGCTGAGACTATATTTATTACGCCTATTTTGTCTTGATAATCCACTCTGTACTGTGCTCCATGTTCTCCGAGATATCATGGGATATTTATCTCTAACTTTATACAGTAACCTCTCACATATACGCGTTTTAAGGAACCGATTTAAAATCGCGTATAACAGTAAAGGGTCTTATTTACTAACTCCTCATCTAAATTATGAGACAAAACATTTGAAAAAAAAATTGCTTGATAATATTGCTTCGGTTAAAAGGAGTAACATTACACATTTTAAAATATTTTACTATGCAATTAGCTTAACTTTTAATTCAAAAATAGAATGAACGCATAATTTCATTTTAAAAAGGAGAAACTTTAATTATACTAACATTATTTTATCAAAATTGTAATGAGTACTGCTGTTTATTTTCGTTTAGGTCAAGTTTGTAATACAATCTCTTCTAACTCATTAAAATATGTCATTGTATTTGAAGTGATGCCATAATTTTACAGATATCGTCTCAGTTTTTCTAGGGCTCATAAAGCAGTAGCATAACTTGGGACAGAAAATCAGTTGCACCAGTATCATCAAATTCACACGAATCTCATCAAAAACAGTTTCGATGTTTACTTGATATCATATTTTTATCAACATTCCCAACATCTGCGTTTTTTAAACACCGTGTCGCCGAGGACAACTGAGAAAAGTATATCTGTGTGAGAACATTTGTGAATAGCGCTGTTTATTTTCGCGTGTAACTGAGGGAGACAATTCAAAGCGGCGATTATAAGGGAGAGATCTATATCATTATTTTCCTATCCCTCGTGACGGGACATTTCAAAATTCGCCTTTAAAGGGTATACGCGTATAACTGAGAGGCGCATAAGTGAGAGGTCACTCTACCTGTTTTGGGACTGCACTGTTGATCTAATGTAGGCTTTTGCTTCTTGCTGACTGTTGTTACCTAGTAAAGAGTTTCAATCTACTATTACAATACTTTTGTTCATCCCCCCCCCCGTTTAATAGGTATGTATGCGAATATAGTAATATTTTCATTAAACTTTAGGTATGGACACTTTTTGTCTGATTTATTTATTATGTTCATAGACTTAAAAATTTCGACTTGAGTTCTTCCTATCCTTTTAGTAAACTGATTAAAATTCTGAATTAACTAAAATTCTGAATATTGTTATGCAAGCGTTGCTTTAAAAGTCGGAAGTTTTATCAACTTTATTAGATTTGTTGATTACATTGTAAAACATTCTAATATTTGTCACTCATATAAAATTATTTTAAAAGTAATTTTATAACTGGAACGTATTTATTGAAAAAAATAATAAAAAAATCAGCTTATGTGGCCCTGGATTTTACATATTTTCTTGAAACAAACACCATTTCGTCTACAGGTAAAGATATTTCCTTTACTACTACTATACCATTTTCGTGAACTATAGTTCCCTGAAGAAAACCTAAAATTACAAACATATTTAGAGGCTTGTTTAATTCATTACATAATCTCTCTCTGCAGGACAACTTGCGAAAAGAGCATTTTACAGTCACCGAAAAATAAATGTCTAGAGAAAATAATTAGAATGCTGAAAGTAATAAAGGCAATAATATAAATGAGGCTTAATTATTCTTTAACTCTGAATATGTTCATTAACATTAATGACCATAATAACTTAAAGAAAATTTAGACTCTCTTTATACCTAATCTACATAGGACAAAAAATACACTCTTGGGAATATAACTTTTTATCAAATGGTTACTCGTTATTCTCATTAAAGAAATGTATCTGGTAAATAGACCGAATGCGGTTAAACAAACATTATGTATCAGAAAAAGAAAATGTATTCTATGTCATCAATTCTTTTGTAAGTGATTTTAAATATTTTGAAAAATTAACAGATTTTTTTGTTGTTGAAAATAATAGATAAATATATAAATACATTTTTGGTGCAATATTTATCTTTCATAAACACAAAAAAATGATATGTGAATAGAAAAAATATTACTCATTTTACTAAAATTTGAGGAACACAGTCATTCTATTTTCTAATTTTTTTAACGCAAAAATGTACGTTCTAAAGTACGTATCATCTTTCTGAAATAAAAGTATAAAAACTGCTTTACTGCATATTTCCTTGAATCCCCTATATATATTATTGGATGGGTCAAACCATAATTGCCTCAACCAGACATTAATATATTGAAGCTCTCTCATTTACTAATTAATATGATAATTCATTTTCCTATTTTGTATCATGTCTAGGGGTCGCAACGTATAAAAATGTGTAAAACATCATATTTCATACAAAAAATAGTAGATTGAGGTCATGAAAACCAGTAATTACAACAATATTGTATTCTAAAATGAATATTGTATAATATACAGGGTGAATCTAAACTCTTGGAAAAAACTTTAAGAGGTGATAGGCCACATATAAGGAATCAGAATCACATAGCAAAATGTGGTCGGCAACATCGTCTGCATGTAGCTGTTAACCCATTAAGCGCCAAAGCTCCCGCTACGGGAACATCTATTATACATATTTTTTCTTAAAATATTTTAGCGCAATTTACGAAATACACATGTTATATAAACATTTACACTATATAACCCACCCTATAGTGTAAATGTTTATATAAAATGTGTATTTCATAAACTGCGTTAAAATATTTTAAGAAAAGAAATATATAATAGATGTTACCGTAACGGGAGCTTTGGCGCTTAATGGGTTAATAATCACTTTAAAAAAAGTGCTGAAACAACAGTGTACTTTTCTACCATTGTTCGTCAGAAACTAACGTATTTTTCTATGAAACCAAGACTAAAATTCATAGTTTCAAAATTCTATTTTATTTCATAGATGAAATTTTTTGAGACGAGCCTATTCTTTATGAAACTTGGTTAAGAAATTAGACGAACATTTCAATACTTTTCACAAAGTGATTATTACCGGTTAAGTGAAAACTGCGTTATTGACCCCACATTGCTATTTGATTCTGATTCCTTATTATGTGCCCTATCACTCCTTAAAGTTTTGCTCAAGAGTTTAGATTCACCCTGTATAATGCAATATTAAAGGAATTTATGACTTTTCACTGCTTAGCCAGCCAAAATAGACAGGTCACGTGATTTACTGGACTCTCCGATTTGTTTCGCAGCTTAAAATAGGGGAGATGAGCTCAGCTGCGCCAGAAAGTCTCTCGTAAGTATGTGCGGCGTCAGTGATGCAGATAGAAACAGGATCATACAATCTATAAAGGAGAGATGCGTAAGTAAGGATATTTGGGGCTAGTTAGTCTCTTAAAACGGCCAGATCTAGCCACAAAGTGGATAAGTTGGCAGCAAAGTGGCTAAGTGGCTGTTGCTTGTCTGCTATCGCTGTAGGAAATTCCGAGATTACTTTTCCGTCCCTCCCAGACCTTCCTTTCTCCCCTTTGGCTAATTTCATTTTTTTGGTAGCTTGCCATATCTGTTTCTTTCCCTTTGTCAAGAAGTACATAGTACGCGCATTTATTGTCAGTCCATATAGAATAATATTGACTTAACGACTAATATTGACTTTTGCCGACCATAATTTTATTCTCAGCTGATACTACTAAATTATGTCAAGTTCTTGTACAAGGAATAAAAGTCAGCATTCAATATTTGGTTACCCCAAGGAACTTACATAAAACATGTTACCGTAAAGTGAAGGTATTTTCAGAGCATACTGTTTTCAAGAGCAAAAGGCGGTTAATGATATTGCCAGAACTGTTGCGATTGAAGTTATTGAAATATATAACACTGCCAGTAGGTATACCCACTATTTCATTCAATAGTATATTGAAAAAAGTTAAGTGGCTAATCAATAAAGAATACTATTTGCAAATCGTGAGTCAAATTCCAGAACATATGAAGAAGCCATGTCGAGTTTTTGTAGCATGTTTGATTTTGTCCAATTAAGTATGTCGATGTTGGAGTTGTCGATCAAAAAGATTATAAGTGTCCTGCAGATTCCCATACTTGAATGGAGTTTTTGGATTGATCAAAAGACTACTAGACAAATGGTGATCAGAAAGATTGATGCTGTTGTCACTGATAAGCTGAAAAAGAGGAGAAGAAAGGAAAACTGCAAAACTTGAGATTGAAACGGAAATTAAAATGAGTGAATGCAGTATTGTCTCATAATAATTGGAAATGCAGTGCAGTTCAGAAAACGAAGATAACGAAAATGGCTACAATGACACAGAGAAAGAAAGTAATGACAGTGACTCCTGTTCCAACAGTGGTCCATAAAACAGGAATCAATATCCAGAGCTTTGCAAAGCTATTGATCGAGCAAATATAAGCAACCGGGATACCTGTTTAATTACAAATGCCGTTTTTAAAGATCTCTGTCTTTTCTTGGCTGAAAATGCTTTGCATACAAGCAACGCGCTCTGTCAAAGATCTGTTTGGAGAAAAAAGTAGACTGAGGCTGACAAAGAAAACATAATCAAGAAATTGTTTGCCTTGGCTTGACGGTAAGGTTGATGTAACTCTTACAAAATGTTCACAGGCAAGTGCAGGCTCTGCAGTATATATACACTATATCTTGGTATCCTTCCCGAGCTGTAGTTATGTTGAACATGTTGCTTCTGCATCAGGAATGTGTGCTGATATTTCATTAGAAATTATGTCTGTGTTTAGAGACAGTGAATCAGAAGCAACATTACGAGCACATGGTGATGATGGAACAGCTGTGAATACCGGTAAGAATAATGATGCAACTCGATACATTTAACTTCATTAAGGAGACATCTTCAACGGTTAATTTGTTTATTGCATGCCAACGAATTGATTTTGAGGAAAATAATAAAAGTCGTGGATGGGCAGACCACTGGTCCAAAATCTTCATAAGGTCAGATAGCAAGCATGTTGGAATTTGACCCAAAAGATAAACTAATCATTGAGTTTTCTGTCGTACCAGGTTTTGTACTTGAAGTAGAAGATACGGTAATGAATGATATAAGTACAGTTCAGATGTACTTAAAATATATCTACAGATTAAACGTGGTGGAACAATGCTAGTTCATTTTTTATTTGCGGGTATCTCAGCCTGGTGCAATCAGTCATGCCAGATGTCTAACGAAAGCAAATCGATTGCTTAGGCTGTATGCTTGTAAAGAATGCCCTTCCGATAATTTGATACGAAATGTGAAATCCATTCTGAATTTTTATCCACCATCATGGTTTCACATTAAATTTCATCCGATATGCCAGGACCGAGTCAAGAACATTTTCTTCATCCTGCCATTGATCAAACACTTGAAAAAAAATGATCAAACTGTCATCTACCAACTGTCTATAGTGACCATTTTTGTAAATTTTCACTTTCTAATCACAGCACATTTTGAGGTTACCATATCTATAAGATAACCAGTTTTGTTGGTCCCGAAGTTGTTTACATTAGACAAGTTCCATTGTATATATAACCACATCAAAATCGAAGAGTTTTTAGAGGTAAATATTTTACCGGTAACAAATGCATGTGTTATTTTCCTAGGATTAAGAACTTTAGAAATTATTTCTGTTTTTGTTTGTTTATAGCTTTCAACGGCTATGTTAACTGACAGCATTGGACACTGTAACTATGGTAACTAAATTGTAATGTTAAAAATAGAAAGTTAAATTCAATAACCGCGGACGCCATTTTTATGTTATGCGTTTAAAAGAGTATCAGCAAGTTATATGCTAACAAGCTTTGACATTAAAGAAATAATGCACCACAATCAGAATTGTTTGAATATGGATCTATGTGGGAAGAAATAAATAATTTATGACTAAAATGTTGTTGAGACAAGCAGATAAGTATATAAAACGAAAGGATGTTTAATATTTATTACTTTTCATCTCTATTTGCTGGTTAAGTCTCTTCAGACACGACATAAATCTCACATCTCAAATTAAGGAATAATCTCATAATTGCTTTTATATTATATACTCAAAAGCAAGTAAAAAAGCGTATTTTCCAATAATTTTTCGAATAAAAACCTATTCACAATCTCTGTTTCAATAGTAAAAAGTTATTTTTATTCATAAAAGAAGATTAACAAGAAAATTTTAAAGATATTTGATGTCCTACAGGTTCTTTTCAGGTACATCAATTTTGAAGAAAAAATGTTCACAAATTCAACTTGAGAAATTTCAATAAAAATCATATATTCTTTTGTGTAACGGCAAACAGAGAGAAAATAACGGAAGACAAAAATAAAATGTGTGCCTCAGTGTGCAGAATTTACTCATTCGCATGAATAAAAATCATTTTATTCAAAATTAAAGCATCCAAGAATGTATACTTCAGTTTAGAACTACAAAAATTTTAAAGGGTCGTTTTAACAGTGGAAACGAGAAGTTCCACACATGTGGACCTCTGGAGCGGAAAAGTAAATTATTTGCATTCGATGCGAAGAAAGGGTATTTAAGTTAGTACTTAAATAAACTATTAGAAGTACTTAAATGAATTTCAATCTAAGGACCGTTGATTTTCATAACAAATAATTTTAACAATATTATTAGAAATACAAGAAAAACCTCACATAATCTTTTGAACAATATTGATTGATTATTACAATCACGAATATATTGATTGTTACATCAATTTATTTTAACAAAGTCAATAATTTTAACAAAGTGAAAATAATAATTGTTACATCACATAATGCTAACAAATTGAAAATAATAATTGTTACAACACATAATTTTAACAAATTGAAAATAATAATTGTTACAAAACATATTTTTAAACCCTTTGCGCTCGAAGACTTTTTTGCTCGAGCAAACAAGCAACTCGAGACGTGCTTATTGACTCCGCCCAATAGATACAGAATATAAGCAACCACTTTTTGTAAACAGTCATTTTCGGCTTAGAATATAACAAAATTTTCTAAGTTTAACGCATGAGTTGGTTATTGTTCTGAAAAATTGTTCAGAAATATTACTGAAAAATTCAGTATTGTTTAAAAGTTGTTTGGATGTTCTGAAAAATTGTTCAAAAAGTATACTATCTACAAAAAGTCGTTAGTTATATTCGGTAGATGTTGGCAGTTATGGATTTACCCTGCATTTACTGTGTCACATATACTGGGAGTGAGAGCAACAACTCCTAGATATAGAAGGCCTGAGAAAAGAATCTTTTACGTCATCACTAGGTCTTCTACGATGACGTCATCACAGTTTTACTTTCACAAAGTAAAACTATTTAAAATTTCTGGTGAATGATACAAATTTTGCAAAATATCTTAAGTTAAAGATAAAAGTTAAAATACCTTTCTGATAAAAAATAATTTATTATGATTTATTTCTATATCATATTACATAATTAATTAGTGATAGTTAAAATTTCCTATTTGTCGTAAAATTAAATTTTCTGTCTTAAATCATTAAAATGTTTTATGCGGGAGTAAATTCAGCTCAAACTTTGAATAGTTTTACTTTGTGAAAATAAATGTACGATGGCGTCATTTTAGTGGATCTAGTGATGACGTAAAAGTTCCTGTTCTGAGGCATTGTATATGGAGGAGTTGTTGGTGAGAGTCACCTCTCGTGTGCAAAGGGTTAACAAATAGAAAATATACACTAACGAGTACATATTTTAGAGTGTATAAGTCAAATGTGTTTTATTACTTAAAGAGGTACTTTGTTTAAGTCTTCGATATGAAAATATCGGAAAATATAAATAAAATTAGAATGTTGCAGCTGCTCTAATTTCACCTGAATTCTATAAGTTGAACATTTTCGAATAAGAATGAATTGTACCTTGTAAACTTACTTGATTTGCTCCAAATATAGTAAACAATGGACAGTTAAAAATAACAAAAAAGCATATAACATAAAGCACTTTTCACTATATTAACATAAGTATACCTAAGTGATTTTATTTGAAATAACAAATATGATAATAAAAATAGTTTCCAATTCATCTTAAAATTAAAATACATGCCTATTTGATAGATAATTTATACAGGACGATACTGAATACTATAAAACATCGAAAATATACAACATCAATCTTTATAATAGTTACATAAAATATCCATCACATCCTTATAAACGCATTAATAGCTTTTCTGTATTTCAAATAAACAGAGTAGTACTTAAGTTAATTACCATGCCATACTTTATTTATCTCACGAAATTACCCATTGCCTAAGTGGCACTTCTTTTTCTGTGTGTATGTGTATCTAATTATTTAAGTGCTAAAAGGAATTGGTGTTTCACATTTTTTGAAACCCTTCTAATGAATAATCTCATTGTATGGCTTGTTAATTACATCTTTCGTTTAATTACTCCTAATTTAAAATGTTTTCTTGAAAATTCTATTTGCGAAAGATTAGATCATGCAGTCTTTTCGCAATTTTCTCAGCGGCATTTTTTAGAGTAATATGTTAACTTTATTTTATTAGCGAAAAAATTGGTATTTTTTTCTTAATTTCGGTTGTAAACTAAACGAAAATAATTAACCAGTAATCATTTCTTTATGTCGTGTGTATAAGTGCAAGAAGTGTGTGTATGTTTCTAAACACTCTTTCGACAAGTAAAACCAATCATGCCCAACATTCATATTACAAAACAACCGCTAACAATAATTTTTATTTTCATCTACGTAGACATTTTCCGCATATTTGATAAATAAATAAATTTTTAAATACCATATCAAAACGCACCTATGCAAATATATATCTATATATCTATATACCTATCTATGAATATAGATATATACTTAAAAAACTGTTCTAGAGTGGTATATGCACAGTAAAAATATTGTAAAAGTTGCAAGATATACTTGAAATAAAATTATTTGATATTTTTATATTTATTTTCCTTTTAAATTCCTATAGTACACTTTAGCTATATCAGCCCATACTTTATTGCTTACTTGGTTAGCCACAGTTGAATATTAGTATTAATCTAGTTACTTAATCCTATCCTTTCTTTAATTAAATGTTTTTATTATTTCTCATTTTAACTACATGGTTCATGTTGCAATATCATTTTGTTACTTCCATTTCTATAATGGAAACATGTTATTTTGAAATCTCATATTGCCATCGTCTTCGGACTTTTCCACCATGTTTGGGTCATTTCCACGTTTTTCTCAAAGCAAAAGTCGTGCACCTGGGCTAAATATATCGACTCTTTTTGTCATGCAACCCACATAAACCTTGCTATTCTTGTTTTCCTATCAATTTGAAATGTACAAGTGGTGGCCCCTAATGATACAGCTTCTCATTGCAAATTTCCATTCCAACTCCATATCTTAGGGTAGGCTTATGCGATTCTAGTTTGCTTGCAAAGCTCTGGATTTTTCTTGCTGCATTTTTTTTTCTTTGCTCGATGGTTATTGTTTGGATATCCATATTACGCAAGTTTAGCTGTTTTACATTATATATATATAACGATGGCTGGCTGTAAATTAAGTAGTTGCAACTTTACCTAGAAACTCGCAGAAGAGCTGGAGGGTGCAAATATGATATGGTAGCGATGATGTGGATCTGTTGTCGATGTTTAGATTGCAAAAACAGTTGATCTAGTTAGAAAATAGTTGTTGTGTGTCGTTAAATTGAAGAGTTTCGTTTCATCGCTGTAAAGTACGTTTCAAAAGGTCATCAACAGATGTGGGTTATAGAGGTTGATGGTGGCAAAAATGTAACAAAATGCTATAGAGGATTACTGGAAGCCTGTGCCGAAAGTGCATTACCGTATAGGACGTTTGCGCGATGATTTAAAACTAGGGAGGGGGCCTGTGCCTGCAGGACAAACTGTCAACGCAGGCTACTATTGCTGATTTCTACAGCACCATCTGCTTCCGGCTATGCGACACAAACGCCCACGTTATTGCAAAACAACCGCCCTATCTTGTTGCAAGAGAAACCTCGTTGCCAAGTTGCAAGAAATATCACTCTCCTATAGCAACGGTGACAGAGGGAACTCATGAACACACCTCCCTACTTACCTGACATGAGACCTTGTGATTTCGATCTGTTTCCGATGTTCAATTTGACAAAAGGTTATAAACTTTGCTGTTGGTTACGTAGAAGAAATGTAATACAATTTTACTTGTAAGTTCATTCAAAACTTATTTATACCTATGTTGTCATTGCTTATAATTTACAGCCCTCGTATAAAAAATTACGTGCGTAGGGGTAACGTCGGTCGCTGATTACATGACACATAATAAAATGAGGAACATTGAGGGACTTTGTAGAGGCGAATACCCACCTGAGTAAAAGAAAAAAGGTTGCATATGTATGTTTTGGGTAAAAATCAATTTATTTAAATTTTTATCCATAAAAAAATGGTTTTGTATCGATTTAACGATTAAATCGGATGTAGCATTAAAGCATTTTTCTTCAAAGACTGTTATTCGATTTAATCGATGTAGAGCTATATGTGTAAATCTGTGTAAGAGCTGTAACACATTACTTATTGATAAGGAACGTGAGACAATAATCGTTTTTAATGAGTATAAAATTATAATTGATTCAGGTATGCTTACAGAAGTTTCAGAATTGAGACACCGTTCAAAAATAGTGAACACATTTCAGGAATTCTAATGAAGTGGAAGATTGTTATGTATGTATGTATGTTTTGCAGACATGTTATGTATGTATATTTTGTAGACATGTTATGTATGTTTTGTAGACATGTATATTTATGTAATTCTGCTTTTCGAAACAACTGAAAAGTAGTTCTCAGTGTTACATATTCCTGTTGGACGTCGTTATCCTGACACCCGGTTTTCACGTCACCCCGGTTATCACGACAGTTTTTCAAAGTCCCAATTTATGTAGTTGACCGATTTTGTAGATATACAACTCTGTTTATCACGGCACTTCGCTTATGACGGCACATTTGTGCGACTGTATTTATCATTGTTACGCATCCTTACAGATTAAAATAATCAGTCATAAGTACTCTAATTGAGTTATCTAACCTTGTCACCTAAGAGTGTGCTCACGTTTCACGACCGGGTAATTATTAACCAAAACGCACTAAAAATAGTATACATATGTACCGCAAAAGCACCCCCCTACCTTCAAGGAAAATCGCGATCTACGGGGGAAGATAAAAATGGTAAAAATCGGAAAAATAAACTGCTGAGGCGGCCCCTCTATTTTCAACTGAATCTGGATTCATACTGTACGTTCCGTGCCGCTAAGACGCAGCGTCACTCAGCGAAGCAAAGCGGAGAGCTTTGTTTTGACGTCACACTTCGCTGCCATATGGCGTGATTTCATTGGTGCATTTACAGCGTCTCTACAAGCTCGCGTGCGGGCAGCCAAAGTTTCAAAATGAAAAAGAACGTAGGGGCAGAGCGGACTCAGAGCAGCACGGAACGTCCAGTATGAATCCCCATTAAGGGGGCGTTTATTCGGTATTTTAAGAGCAAATGAAATGTGCGAGAAAAGTATAGGGGGGGACCTTTATTAGAAGGGAGCGCTTTTGCTGTATTTTATGTTATATATATTCCGGTTCTTACAAACTTGATGAAGAAATAATTGAATTTTTTTTTTTTTTTGGCGGGGGGAGGGGAGGTAACTAAAGTTATGCTGACACGCGAAGTATTTTTTACTTATGCTGACATGCAAAGCAGTTTTTAAACATTTTAATATTTTTATGAGGATACAAAAGCCATCAAAAATACTCTGCATTTCTACATTCGTGTTTTAATTAAATTTCCGAAAGCTTTCTCTCAACGCCAATTTTTCTAGGGATCTTTTTATACTTAAAAAAATGAACATTTTGAAGATTTAAAAATAGTTTGAATTCATCTCTTTTTTTCCTTAAGAGTCTGAGTTTTAATTTGAAAGTAATAAATACAGAATCATATCAATAAATTCTAATTAGTTGACGTTCTCTTCACAGCATTAAATTCTTGTAAAAAATATTGAAATGTTAATAATCATATACGGTACTTTCATCTTTAAATTTTACGAGAATAAATTAAAAGCAGGAAATAATTAATATTTCGAGCTTATGCTCTTGTGTATTCTACACAAGTATTATTTTAAGAACAGAAAAATAGCTTTTTGTGTAATTCTTTCTTTTAATGCTCAGACTCTAAGTTTCCTCGTGCATATCTATCTATATATGTGTTTGTGTGTGTGTGTGTGTATTATATTACAATATTTCGTACCCAATTCTTCTTAATTAACATTTTTTGAGTCTGTTAATTATTGGAGACACAGAACTATGATATGAGCTTAACTTATTCGCTTTTCTTTGCGATTTTTTGTTTGTTTGAATGTACGTAAGATTAATATCACTATATTAGAAACTATAATATATTATATAATTGAAATGTTTAAGATGCACTTCTTTTTAATTAATATTTTTTAAGGCTTTTAATTTATTGGAGGCGCAAAAGTATGATATGTGTGTATTTTATTTTTTCTTTCTTTGTAATTTTTTGTTGTTGTTGTTTGAAAGTAATATTAAACACACTGTATTATAAAAGGTTTAATTTTGATTAAAAAACAAAAAAAAATCGAAAATTCAGTAGAAATACTTTTCCTTAGTAGGAAAATCTCAGTAAAGCTCATTAGAGATTTGGAATGAAAAAGTGGCACACAATAATTTTCTACATTATATTGAGGCACTTCAATTTTAGAAAAGGTTTTATAATTAAATCAATTCCATTTCAAGTACTTTCGAGTACACAGCTAGAATATTTTACAAAATTATGCTCATGTACATTTAATACAAGATAGCTTTTAGTATAAATTCAATGAGAATTTACATATACCCCAATATATATTTTCATAATATGAAACTACTGTGCTGAAACTACATCTCCATGCCTATCATTCTCATGTGCGTAGTCAGAGCCAGCTGTACCAATGCTTCGAAATTGCGTAAATTAGCGTTAAGGACTATGTTTGGGACCTTCAAATTTTTTTTTTTACATTGGATTCCTTTTATATGAAGATATATAACTGCACTGTTCAAAAATTTGAATCGAGTTTAATAAAATTTGAATAAATTTGAATGGCGAATGTAGACAGTTACTACAATGTTTACGATTCATTTTGAGTGTTCCTTTAAATTATGCTACATGCATGAATTTTATCCTATGTTACTCAGGAATAGTGTAGCTTTCAGTGAAAAGATCTTTAGAATCGGTTCAGTAGTTACAGTGATGTCCATATAGCGTCATGTGCTAGAATTCTTTTGAGTGTCCCTGTAAAAGAACTAGTTATGCTGCATTCTGAAAGGTAGCTTATAATACTCAGGAATAGTGTAGCGTTCTATCAGCGAAAAATTTTTTCGAATCGGTTCAGTAGTTGCAGAGATCCACATTCAGCGTAATGTAATTCTTATGAGTGCCCCTGTAAAAGAACTATTCGTGATGTATGGAGGATATGTTTATGATATATGCAGAATAGATTAATTTTCAATACTGTTAAAGTCGATTAAACTTCTAAAAGTAACGCCGAAATGCCCCCTTGCGTGCCAGTGGAATGTCCCAAATAGGTACTTTTTTGAAATTTTCTTGGAAACAGTTGTAGCTTCGAAAAAATGTTTTTTCAAAATACGGAACTACTATGTTGCTACTACATCTCCATGTCAATAATTATCCTGTGGGAAGTCGGCTTCAGCTGTACCAATGCTTCCAAATTGCGTAAATTAGCGTTGTTTGGGGACCCGTACCGGGGGCCCTGGGGGCCTTCAAAATTTTTTAACATTGGATTCATTTTAAATGAAGATATATAACTGCACTGTGCAGAAATTTTTCCTGTATCACGTCAGAGCCAAGATTTAAAGCATTCTTAAAACTGTACTTTTTATGAAATTGGGGGTATTTTGGGGGGCCCTTATTTGGGGCTCTTACAAATTTCCAATGAATTTTCAATTTGAGATGTTAATATACAAGGTATATTATAGGATAAAATGAAAAAAATCTCTGAAGTACTTCTGAGCCAGTCACAGTCGAGACAATAATGTGGCAAAAATGACCCTAAATTAATTCTACTTCACTCGTCTGGTGTACTTTGATCCCCCATAACTCCAAAACTAAAAGAGGTAAAAAGTTGAATCAAAAAGTTTTCAGATTTGTTCTTTCCTTGGGTAAGGCAACACAAGAAAAAAAATCATGAAGTTCTGAGATGGTGATGAGAACTTTTTTCTATCGCCTTGCCCGATTTGCTCTTGCAACGGCTCTTAAATGTAAGGTAAGCCATGATGATGGTATAACAGAAAGATTGTATTGCCTACTTCAATAGTCCAGTAGCAAATACCACTTTTAATTTCTGAATTGGTGAGTGTTGTTGGTATTCATAGAAGTAGGGAATAGTTGATTTGGTGCACCAAGTGTTACCCTTACTCTTTCAGGATAGTTTCTACTATTTTAATCCGTTTTATAAATGAACTAGTGCGTAAGAATTAATCAGCCAATTGTATTGTAGGTGTTCCATTATTAAAGAGAAAAGGTGAGAAGAACGTCGCGAACCATACAACCTATTAAAGTGCTCCTGACTGCAACTTTTTGCTGGTGGTGTATCGGTAATAAGGAGCTTTTAATAATCAAATAGAAAGGTTGGTTAAAAAAATGCCACTGGTATGCGGACTAATAAACGTCAAAGCACTAAAGACACAATTGGAGACTTTGAGCACATAAAGCATTCGGTACGGAGGCAGTCAGTTTTATTTTTTGCAACTCTTGATAATTTCGAGTAGGGCGAAAGATACACGAAATTGATGTTTCATTCATTATTTTTATAACTGTATAATTTAAAGTTTGGAATTGTGCGAAAGTAGGTAAATCCTGTGTTTAAACATGTTGCTGAAAATAGACTGTATATTTTTAAGTGCTTGCCTTATTCGAGTTCCATTTAATGTTTTGCAGAGCATGCGCCATCTTATCCCGCCTGCAACTTTCCTGCAAGATGTCACAGAATTATTCTTTTACTCCAGGCTTCCATTAAATATAATCTACACACATTACAAACACAGAATTTCTGGGTACTCACAAATATATATGTGTGTGCTTTGAAGGTGCAGTTCAATTTTGTTCAAAAACTTGAACAAAAAAATTAATAAAAATCAAGAACTAAAATCTGTGCATACTAGCTGTTGTCTATCCTACACTTTTTTATCGCAATATTAGTACTTTTGTGTATTACATTTCTAATTTACTAAATTCTAGACAAAAGTTTTTGCCATGCATATCGTGTTTTTCTTTAAATTAAAGTCCCGAGTAGCAAAACAGTGGTATAGCGTCTGCTTTAAATGTATAAATATATTTCTATCCATTTAATATGTCGAAATATAACTCATCATTTCTCGTAAAATGTATTTTGCTGTCTAATCCACAATTACTAAGAACTTTTGCATATCCTTGTAAAATCCCGAATCTTCTGTTTTGTTTCCCATTGAATGATTTACTCTGATCTATTCAATACAGTATTTAATATAAAGGGGAAATCCTATTATTCTTGGAAGATTAATTTTGTCCTTGGTGGAGTCTTTTCTCTTTAATTATTCATGTACTTAGGAAAATCAATTAAGTTAAAGCAGATAAGCTTCTGCATTGTTTTATATTTTTGAATTAATTCTTTCATTGAGATTCTTATTTTAGAAGATATCGTGTGTTGCTGCATTATGTGTCAAACAAAAGGAAACGTTACTTAACACAGCAGCTGCATGTTTTGTAATAATATTTTTTTAGAATATAAATTGTGTTTTTTACTACTTGCTCAACAGGCCTCTGAAGATGGATGTTTTATTATGAATAGATAGGAATAGTTTACAGTAAACTTCTAGTATGTTTTTTTAGTAAATATTTATTTTTTATAGCGCTAATAAAGTATTATTTTTTAGTTATTACTTTAGAGATAACAAACTTAATTAGTCAAACACTGTTATACTTAGAAATTTGCAAAGCGCATTTATGTTCTAATTAAAATATGATTACGCATTATGCTAAAAACTTTATTATGTATTTTTATATTTTAAATTTATAGCCACAGCCATTTTTTCCTTTAAAATTAATTTAACAATCTCTGAAGCGCCCTTTGTTACCATGCATTTCAAAGCTTTAGTACTAGTTCTATTAGAGACATAATTCCTGCTAATGCTACATCAAAAGACTTATTTTTAGCATAGAAATTAATTTATCTTGTTGTATAAAATAAATTGAATTTTTAACACCTTTTTTGTGGGAAGAATACATACCATCGTCCATTATCGAATAAAGGAATGAAGGATTATGCAAAGGGAAAAAAAGGTACCTAAATCACATTCTGTTTTCATCTTCCTCTATAGACTTTATTGATAAAAACCACATTCTTTTGTAAATAGTGTTTTATTTCTTGTTTTGTTTTCTAAATAGATTACTATATAATAAAAGGTGGCTTATTTGCCATGGACTTTTGGGAACGGATATTTGTATTTTTTGATAAAAACTTAAAAAGCGTGAAGTATCTTAAAATCTGTTGAGTTTGATAAAATTGCTAGAAAATTTAAACTTTTAAAAAAATTATTTTCCTCTGAAGTAAATAAAAAAGAGTGGTACTCTATTCTTATTAAAATAGAATAAATTATTTTTGACTTCTAGAAAAGGAAAAAAAGAACTGCAACAATTGTGTCTTGTCCAAAGACAATTCAGGCATTAAATAAAAAAGGTTTGCTGAAAGTAGATTTTTTATGACTCTGAAAAAGAGGATAACTCTTCCTTCATTGATAAAATAAATAAAAACTTAGTGAAAAAAAGCCCACATAAAATGTTACTTATAAGATGCTACGACCGTTTCGACCAAAAAATTCTTTCGGTCTTCATCAGACAAGCCCTTTTACCCGACTCACTGAGCTGAGAGTTCCCTCAGCTCAGTGAGTCGAAGGGCTTGTCTGAAGAAGACCGAAAGAATATTTTTGGTCGAAACGATCGAGTCTCGACGAATCGATCGAAACGATCTCATAAGTAACATTTTATTTGTGCTTTTTTCCTACAAAGTTTTTATTTATTTTATTATTTAGCATCGGTATTTTTAGTGTTTCTTTCGTTTTTCTTCGTTGATTTAAAATTTGAGTACCTCGAAAAACCGTTTTTGTACTTTAGTTTTGTATTGAAAGCAAAAGATTATATTGAGCATAAAATAAGATAAATTCAATTTACATTCTGAAAGTCGTACATTACCTGAGATTTATTTTAGCTCTATAATATAACTACTCTTAAAGATACTCCAACCGCAAAACGCACATTACCAGCATAATGAACAGTACCACATCTGTGGGTATATTTTCAATAACACTTTGAATTATCAGACCCCGAAAATATCACATAAAAATAATTTTACTTTGCAGTAGATTAGAGAAAAATATTTTTTTTATAAATTAAAATGTTGTAACTGCATAATAATACATACTGAAATAAGTATCGTTGATGTGATAAGTGTCTAATTGACTTCCTTGCAAATGAAAATTGGCAAATCCGGCAATGCAAATGAAAATTGTGTATTTTCATTTGCATTGCCGGTTTGTAAAGAATGGAGTTAGGGTTTTGGAAAAGTGATTAATAAAAGAAGAAACGTCTCTCATTAAAAATTATAGGTAAAGTAATAAAACTATTTACTGAAAGAAATATTCAGTAAAATGGTCTTTTTTCAATGTTAGGACTTTCTTATTGATGAATGAGCTTTTAATACTAAGAAGTCATTTAAAGTTAGAAAATTTATTTTTTATAATGTTATAAAATTCAGTGTTAGGTAATTAAACAAAACAAGAATTTCCTAAAAGTAATATTTCAAGGGGTTTTCTTAAAGAAATTCATATAATATATTTGAAATGCTACTGTTACATGTTAAAGGCACATGAACTCTTCATTTTTGTGTATTTTGTCAAAATACTTTTGGAGAACTTATAATTTTAACAAAACACCTTTTGAATACTCTAAAGTATGTTGAAAGCTACAGTAGTTTTTGCTGTCATTTTTCTGGTCTCAAGCTTGAAAAAGTGACTTATTAAAGATTTTTACAAAAATTTTGGACCGTCCATGCCATATCTCTCTCGTAGTTCGGCTGTAGCCATATTCTGTATTTTAAAAAGATGCGATCGTCTTTCTGCCTATCACATTTTTAAATTGGGCCCCCGGCTTGTTGTTGTGATTCTGACGGTCAATGAACGGATACAATATTAAAACGTGCTCTGAACTTAACAGATTTAAATGTACTGTTCAGAAATACTGGAAAGCCGAAAGGCTAACATGTTAAAACCTAACATAAATAAATTTACCACTTTATCCAAAAATTTTGCTTTTACGCTTTTACTTAGCAGGGCAATTACCTTCTTTTTCTTACAAATTCTATATTTCACTTGAGCTAGAATTTCACCAACAATTTGTTATTGTTGTTTAAAGTTGCTATCTTTCCAATACTCGAGTAAAAATTTAATAATATTCTCTTTCTCATACATATAACAAGCAATGGTAATGAGATGTAATAGATGCGATGTAAATTATGCATTTCTTTCAATAAAGCATATATATAGTGATTAGTTTTAAGAAACAGAAACGGCATATGTTTAATTACTTCAGTTCCTTAAAAAAACTATTCTTCTATGCGCTGATTAATGACGTGATGTATTCATTATAGATATTAATGAACGCGCAAATGAATGGCTTTATACTTAATGTTGCATCATTTCATGATTATTTTTTGTTATATATGACGTTTCACTGTCAATCTTTATGCATACAAAAGAGATTTATTGAGCTAAAGTTCGTCACTCAAGTGCATAGGAATTTAACATACACTGTAATTGTGCCAAAAGGCAGTATATTTAATTTTTGCAACACTGGAACAAAAACTAAACATATTCTCACTTAGTGAAAAGGTGTTATTTACATGAACTTATTTCATAATGCTTCTCATGCACGAGGAAGTGTTAGGAGCGAATCAGAAATTTTTCACAGAACTATTTCCTAAAAGTCGTTTTCTAGTGATTTAAAGTATTTATAAATTATCTATAATTGCAATAGAGCCCTATCCCTCTTACATTGGGGAGGTACTTCATATGTATATTAATGTTCTAATTCACGTATAATTTTTATCAAAGCTTTTTGTATATGTTTGAGGTATGTATAAATTTGCATTTGGGTAGTCAAATGTAAATTATATACTCTGTACGAATGGCTTCAATAACCATTTTCAGTTGCATAAATAATCATCAATGCAATAACCCAGTGCACTTTTTGAGAAATTATTTCTGCATCAATGATGGAATGGTAAATTTTTGCTGGAAGTAGAAGATTCATTTATCTTTATAAAGTACTTTTAAACCCTCACCATGATATTCTTTGCTCTGAATTGTTTCCCATCGTGCATGACAAACCTTTTAGTTGCAATTTTTACCAGAACAAAATAATTTAAATCGTATGTTTTGAAATTCATAATATTCATTTTCCCCATTATCTCTTAAATAATTCATTGGAAACGTGCATTAGTATTTGTACTTTCGTTTGAGGTATCATGGGTTCTAGTTTTCATTCTAAGAAAAAATAAATAATCTTATAATCTTTCAATGTGTATAGATACTAGTTTAGAAAAAAAAAAGTTCCACATTTAGGTTATTTTATTCTTATTTCTAATTACAAAACTAATTATATTTAATTTGGAAACAATGTAGTTCCGAACATAAAATATTCTGGTTGAAATTACGTACCAAAAACTTTTTAAGGATCGTTAAAGCTTAATTATTTGCATGCTTACAGCATAAGAAGAGACGAAAACTGTGCTATCACCCATCCTCACGAGTTAAAGTACCGTATACCACCATTTGCACAATTGTTCAATAAAATAGTTTTCATTCTAAGCATTTTTCTTTTGTTTGTTCATAACATTTTTAACTTTGAGCGTGCCAAACAGTAAGTAAAAAGCTACTAACACTTGAGCCGCGGCATTTGAGGTGTACCTAAAACCGCAGCCTTAGTCAAGTTGAACCAACTTATAAAACTCACGTTGTAATGCAAAAATAATACTGTATTTGATGGGTAATGACATTTGTTCAACCTTAACATTCGTATAAAGGTTAATATTACATAAAAAGTGAAATTTTGTTTTAATTATTTGTTATTACAACCGCATCGATTGAGATAGGTATACTTAAACCGCGGGCTTGGTCAAATTGACCCGATTCGTAAAATTCACGATGCAATGAAAATAACATAATGTTATCCTATTATGCCACTTACTATGTAATTTCCATCAGTTGTATTAATCATAATGTTACTTATTTAATTTGAGCTGCGGATTCTCGTCTCAAAAGAAGTTTTGGATAAAAATGACCCATTTCCCAGTTATAGTTATACATGTTAAAAACAGGGGGGGAAATCTAATAAAAGCTAAGTACTTTAACTTTCAAAACATATATTCAATAACTTAATGTTAGGAAAAGACACTTTTGTGTGTGTGTGTGTTCGTAACTTTTTGAAGAAAATGGGGATAAGTTTAACTCAAAAACACCTATCCCGCCGTTCTAGTGTTAATGGTATTAGAGACTGAAAAGTTGCATTGAGAGTATAATAAATTAATTTTGCATTTGAAGTGTCAAAAATATTTTTCTTCGCATGAAATCAGAACAATTTGCAAATATAAAAAATTTTCTGTAAATGTAATTGCAGAGGTGTGGCTTTTGAACATTTAAACAGTATCTCGTTAACTACGAACTATTATAAAACACCAAACGTTAAAAATAAACCATTTATTAAACTCAGTATAAGAGAATACAGAACAGAATAATGAATTCGACTAAACAATACTTACACATTTCCGTGGGAGAAAGAATAAAACACAACATCCACAAGCGCTCGGACGTAACATTCAACTTGCTGTGTGCCACTGCTCATAAAGAGTCAATGGCATCGCGGTGATCTTCCTGTTCACCGCGATGATCAACTTGAGAGGCTGTAATCTTCATGAACACCGTCACAGATTTGGATATAGGAGGAGGATCACCGACTACCGGCAGACGGGCAAAACAGCATAAGCCTCTCAAATGAAAATATTCGTCCCTTTCAGTTATCAACTACATAAGAGCCCTCTAGCAATACATAGCGACGAATCATGATGCAATCTACTACTAACGCAAGCATGCGCGCAACATGCATTTCATTATTGTGAGTCACAGAGCCATCTTACAGGCAAATTTCGCAAAGCTCTTTTTTAATACGTCAGTGATCGTTCTATATCTGTGATCTCCATACACTATGTTTGGAGTAAGCCAAACCTCGAAACAGCTCTTCAATGACAGCGCTTCACCATTTTTCCCCAGACTTTCATAGAGATATTTTATCTCTTTGGTGTTCTAGAACAGATTCAGTTTCAAAACCAAATGCTTTCCCAAGATTTAGACTAAAACTAATATTCTTCACGTGAAATAAAAGCAATCAGTTTTTTTTAGTTATTAACTAATTAAATCACTTGTTTTAATTGAATTTTCATAGTTCAATATGGGAAAAGGCAGTTTACCTCAAAATGCGTGCCTCGGAATGTCTACTTAACTCACCTTACAATGTGCGTAATAAACCATGTCAAGGGTAGGTTTAAATGCCTTATTTTAGCATCAAATTTAACCATATATCCGCAAAAACAGTGAGACGTAGACCATTGTACAGGATTTATATGCATGGTCAATGTCATTTTTATCCATGAATGCCGCTTGTACGGTAAATGTCATTCAAGAAAAGCTCGAAGAAATCTCGATAAGATTTATCTTATATAAAGAACATATATTCTGGCATCGGTGCAGGCTTAATGGTCAGAAGTGCTACAGTGCAGTTTTGATATCAGCACATCAGCCGGTTTGTGGAAATTTTGTTGATTACTTTACCTGTTTTCGTAAAGTTTAATCACTGAAGAATATTTGGTGTTTCTTTGGAAACTGACATGCATACAGGACTATTATGTTTAAAGAAACACTGCCAGAAAAAACATATTATTGTAGTTTTTAAAACTATGCATGATATCTTATGTTTTAGCGTGCTCTATTTTTCTTCTTGAATACCGCATTTAATATGGCCGAGTGGATAAGGTACTCAAAATGGTAGACAGCTGAAGTGTGAAGGTCCACTCTTGCTGCTTGGCCTATCATGCGGCTGTCAATCTAGCAGTCTGGAGTTTGGGTCGGTTTTTTCCAGATGTAATGTGAATACGCTTTAGAACACTTTAACAAGTCATCCAACAGAGGTATCCCCCCATCCTTGGAAGATAGTTCTTGCGCAGCTCTGACATAACACAGTATGAAGGCGAAACCCAGGCCGTAATGAAAGAGTAAGACTTCGTATAGTGGCAATTACATTTTATTTTAACATATCAACGCATAAACATCAAAATTATAAAGTCCTACGGTGGCTGAGCAGACCCCTCAAAAACGCAGGTTCACTAGACAACTGCTAAGGCGTGAATGATTGATGAGAAACTCAAGCCAAGAGGTTAGTACAGGAGCAAAATACGCCAAAGAGACACGCCAAACAAAGTGCGAAAGTAACGTGACGCCAGTATGCGTTAAGAACATTTCTATATAATTATTTTTGAATCCCAGACATGCCAACGGATAAAACAAACAATCTATCAGCTAAATTGTAACCCAAAAGAAAGCCAATGTTATTTATAGATTTGCTACCATATATGGTCATAAACAAACCATGGGAACAGAAATGCTAGGCTTTACCAATGCAAAAGTGAAATAAAAAGGAAAAATAAATGAAAACGGAAGATTGCTTTTAAATACGGTAGGTGCAGAAATAAAAACTTTACAGGCGAAGGGAAGAGAAATCCAAATCGAAAGTGCAAAGAATAAATTTTGAACACAGATTAAATTTAGAAATAATTAAAAATTAAGTAATTGATAATTAAAAATAAGATATGTGATGATCTGCATCACACACAGGACAAGGACAAAATGCAACGTAACTTTCTTTGATGCCAAACCACATTTATATTGCTTAAAAACTAAAATTACCATGTTCATACATATTGTATTTAATTAGGTATTTTGATATATTATTGGATTTCATAATTACTTCTTGCAAGCATTTAGAGGAAATAAAGTTAAGGAATGGCCTTATTTAATACTAGCTGAAGTACCCGTCCTCGACGGGTTAGTGAATGCAAATTTTCAAAAAAGCAAGATCTTTCATCAGCATTGTATGAGTACACAGAATGGATGTAGTATGTTGCCAAAGTAAAGAAAGCGAAGTTATAATTTTTATGTATTGTTAAAATATTACAGGTTAGACAGTAACTAAGTAATATCATTTCATTCGTATTAGTCGTAATTATGTGATGCGTGAACGAATATTTACGCATATTGAAATAATTTTCGCAAAATCTAAAAATTCAATCAACATTTTTGAAAAAATGGAAGCCTAGAATTTAAGTTGAGTGACAACCTATCCTGTCAACCAAATTCGTTTCATTCCCTGCAATTTTTATTTCGTGATGCTGGAACAAATTTTCAGCATTTTAAAACGATTTTTGCAAAATCTCAAAATGTAATCAAAATATTTTAAAAATTCAACGCCTATAAATTAAGATTAGCAACTACCTATCATATCACTAAATTTAGTATCATTCGTATTAGTCGTTATTACGTGATGTTTGAAGAAATATAAACGCATTTTGAGAGAATTTTCACAAAATCTCAAAATCTAATAAAAATGTTTAAAAAATTGGACTCCTATAGTTTATGTTGAGCAACCATCTATTGTGTGACCAAATTTCATATCATTCGCTTTAGTCGTTATTACGTAATGCGGGAACAAAGATTCACTCAGTTTTAAACGATTTTCACAAAATCTCGAAATCTGATCGATTTTTTTTAATTAGATGCTTATAGTTTAAGCTGAGTGACCACCTATCATGACACCCAATTTCATATCATTCGCTTCAGTCGTTTTTGCGGGATGCTTGAGCACAAATTTACGCAGTTTGAAACGATTTTCGCAAAATCGGAAAATCCAATCAAGATTTTTTTAAAATTCGACGCCTATGCTTTAAGTTGAGTGACCACCTATCATGGCACCCAATTTCATATCATTCGCTACAGTCGTTTTTACGTGATGCTTGAACACAAATTTACGCAGTTTGAAACGATTTTCTCAAAATCTCAAAATCCAATAAGGATTTTTTAAAAATTGGACGCCTATGTTTTAAGTTGAGGGACCACCTATCATGACACCCGATTTCATATCATTCGCTTTAGTCGTTTTTACGTGATGCTTGAACACAAATTTACGCAGTTTGAAAGGATTTTCGCAAAATCTCAAACTCCAATCAAGATTTTTTTTAAATTGGACGCCTATGTTTTAAGTTGAGTGACCACCTATCATGACACAAAATTTCATATCATTCGCTTTAGTCGTTTTTACGTGATGCTTAAACAAAAAAAGCGTCAGGGACAGAATGACAGAATGACAGAAGGACAGAAGGACAGAAGACAGACAGACAAACTTTTTTTTGAGGGTCGCATCGGAATCCCGGGTGCTTGAAACGGATAGAAATTGTAAAATTTTTGAATTCCAAGAAATGTACAGACAAAAGTCTAATTTTATTTATATAGATAATTTTACAAATAGATATCTATTATTTCTGTTATTTTACCTAATTTGTAAGGATGCATGAAATCATTTTTTAGGAAAACGTGAAAATTCTTATAATTAAATTTTGCTTAAAACTAATCTTTTTAAAGATTTTGAAAACTAACATAAAAAATCAGCAATTCGAAATTAGTTATTGTATGATTCATTTTAAAGTTTCCAAATTTAACAAGAAGATATTTTAAAGCATCCGTTTACGTTTATCTAATAATCCAAACTTTAAAAGATAAAAGAAATGCATTTGTTATTTTAATAAGCTTAAAAATACTTTAATAAGCTACTTCAAAGGAGTAAAGTAATTGAGATTCCCAAATTTTTGTAGCATTTAAAGAAGAAAAACTCTTGTGCATGCATTTTTATGAAACACATCAATTAGTTTATTTAATTTCCTACTTATGCTTGTTACGTTTATAGACATTTTGCTGTAATATTTCCCGTTTTCAACGGCATATCATTATTTTTGGAGTTAAAGCAAGAAAAGTTTAATAATCATTTTAAAGTGAAGTATAGGTACTTTAAAGTTCCTGTGAAAGCCATAAAAATGTTAGATTTAAGTAACACAATTACATTATTTTACATTACTTTATTTTTAAAAATACTCAAATGTTACTTAAAACTAAGTAATTATAAACTTGACAGTATAATGCGAATGAAAGCGTTATTTTTTAAAACAATCTTTTTTACTTAAATATCAGCTTATTATCCATAGACTTTCTTCAGAATTGTGAATGTACACTAGATTTTTTCTTCATTTTTTTTTAAAGTTTGTCCCAAATTTACGCGAGATTTCAATAAACAAAAAACACAGTTTTTTGTGAATTTTATTTTTTTATTGAAACAAAAAGTGCATAGGATAAGGCCATGTATGGGATAGCCCATCGGGCAAAAGACATCCACGGCTTTGCTGGAACCTACGCAAACTTTTGTCGAAAATTTCCAGGACCATTTGGAATAAATGTGGCTGAATTTCGTTGATGCAGCGTTGAGCCACCCACACATCTTCCTTCAATGCGTGTGGGGATGTGGGCTTGTTGGCATAGACTTTGACTTGAAACAATCCCAAAGAGAGAAATCCAGTTGTTAAATCACGTGATCCTTCTCATGGTTCATCATCAAAATCATCATGAATCAAAATTTCATTAATTTTCAAGTGTTGTTCAAGAATAAAAACGCGTTATTTTTTCGTATAGTGGTGCATTTTCACCAACACTAAACTATCAGCTGTGAAACTGTTTTCCTTTTTTGGTTGCCAACACTAAATTAATTTTCTATTTAATTCAAATCTTGCGTAAATTTTGGGACACCCTACAGTATTTAAAGAACAAGTGTAAAGTTCACGAATCAAGGATAATAAAATAATAATGAAAATATCGAAAACTTTTAATTAAAAATATTTCCGTTATGGTGGGTCCGAAATGTGTTATCTCTGTGTTTGTCTTTGAAACTGTGCTTATTTCAAGCTTGTAAAGTGAGCGGCCTCTGATTGTATCACATTAACCCGATTAACTAAGCACTTATGCGTGGAAAAAATCTTATATTAGGCCAGAACTATTGTGCAAAAATATTTATTAATTACTTTCTCGTTACGTGTAATTTTACATTACCTAATAGTACTTTCCAGTAGTAATTTCCGGCCTATAAAGTTAACCCTCTATGTCTATTATACTATCCGTTTCACCAAAAACAATATGTTTGACAACCCCGTGGAAATTCATAAACAACATTTCTCATATTTATTGAGATATTCCTCGAATACCACACTTTTTTCTTTTTTCAAAAACATAAAATTTGAAAGTGATTTGCACAAACCTCGGCTCTCTCTCTCTTTTCTTTTATTTTTTTTTAAATAGTAATTCTTGAACGCTAAAGATATAAATTTAGATTCAGCGTTATTTGTGATTCATCGGAAAGATTAACTAACTTTCCTTAGGTTAAATTGAACAGCCTGGTTTTCCTTCGTATTCTCACAATAATTTAATGCATGATTTAAAGAATACACTCTAGAGATGGGTTCGGGCTCATTTTTTGAAGCCCGAGGCCGAGGGCTTTTAATCCGAGCCCGCCCGAGCCCGAGCAATATTATTTAATTCGGAGCCCGAGCGCGCCCGAGTCCGAAATTTTAGATAAAGATTTAAAAAAAAAAAAAATTCAATTACCTCATTGATAGAATACAATAAATATTGCTGTTTGTGCAAATTAAAGACAAATACAGTTGCAAACTCTCAATGCACTTTCTAATTCTTTATATCCATGTTTATCAAATAATGTCCGATCTCATGACTAACTAAGCATAAGCAATATAAGCCACCGTTCTGAAATACCCAAAGAGCTTCACGCACCTTCTAGGCGCCCGTGCCGCTATTTTTTTTAATAAGTACTTTTATTGTCCCCATTAATCACTTTTTAAAATCTGTTTCAAGGAGCATGTTCAATAAAGGTGAAATTTTTCACGAGCCCGAGCCCTAACGCAATTGTGAATTACAAAGCCCGAGCCCGGTTCGGGCCCGGGCTCGGGCTCGGGCTTTCGGGATCGGGCTGAGCCCGTCTCATGTCTAATACACTCTAGATTCACTTAATGCCTCACCGCCGTAAATAAGAAATTTTTGGGCGTAGTTTAAAAGTTAACGGAACAGAAAGCGTGTTTGATTTCTCTATAGGAAAATATAATCAATAGTAGACATACCTACTTTTTTCTACTGTAGTTTTTGTTTTTTTAACTATCGGTCAACAATTAAAATGATTGAATGGCTTTAATTTTGTTTAGATAACAGAGATAAACAGAAAGCATGAACATTTGGATATTAGACTGTGTAATTTCATAAATCTAAATGTTTTAAGTTTAAATTACATTGCGCAACCTTTCTAAAAATGATTTCTGTCAGCGTCGCCTAGTTTATAACTTTTATAAAGTGCAATTATTTTTTTCGCATTGCTTAAATAGATGTCTGATTTTCATACACAATGCATTTTTGCTCATCAACGCAAAAACTTCACTCGTTAAATGTACTATTACACTGTATTCTTACACTTCATTACTGAACTACAGTAATATCTCATGACACCTCTACTACGACTTTGTCTACAGGTAGAGTTTCCCTCCTACAATTTGTTTCTTTATTACCTTACTTATTTACTACTCTCTTGAATGTCCCTTCTACCACTTACGAACCTGCTTAAGGTGTGATGGGCCTAAAACAATTTTCTTTTGTTTCGATTTTGTAAATCAAATTTTCTGTATTTCAATTTTTCATTCCCCCAAATTAGCTTTTCTGCCTGATAACAAAGTTTTCCCGTTTCTAACATGTGTCCGCAGTTTGGGGTATTTCTCTTCTCAGAGTCGTATTTAGGGGGTGAAAAACTGGGCAACCGCCCAGTGCCGCTAGCTGTTGAATTCAAGGATATCATGCAGTCAAATAAACTTCCCGACCTAACTGCACACCAGAACTGCACACCAGTTAGCATGGCCGGGAAAAGAATACAGAATTTGTAATTTCGTGTGTAGCTTTCTTTTTCAAATTTGCAGAACCGTAAGTAGCTAGAATGCAGTTTTTACATTATGGAAAATTATCAGGTTGTAACGGAAGTTTTCCGCCAGATTTGCTTGAGTCAGCTCATGCAGTACCGAGCGATTGACCTTATATGTCAAGTTTACGCGATGCCTAGCGCGACTAATGGACATGGCACTAAAGTGTAACTCTTTTAGCCAGCTCTCAAGTGGATGAATATTTTATCTCCTTCCACAAATTCTCGTAGGCAAGCCTCATCAGCATCAGTAGGCCGGACAGAGCGCTCTGCTGCTTAAATGTCCCAGTACTCGTTTTAGAACTTTGGTACCAAATCTTCACAGTGTCGTATGATACAACAGTATTACCTTAAGCTGTACACATGATTCGGTGTCATTCTGTAGCTGACTTTTTGCAACAGAACTGAGAGTAAATGATGGTTCAATCTGGTAGCGTGATAGTTCCATTTCAGACACCTTCTACTTAATCATAACGATACTGTTTTACATATTTCACAACACAGTTCTCTAAAACAAGCCTTTTACTTTCAAGTAACAAAAATCGTTTAGCAAAATATTGGCAAAGACACCAACGCGAACTGTTTGTGCAAACAATACTTGCAGTGGCGGAAAACTTTCGTTACAACCTAATATTTCATTAACATCTTAATTAATTAATCCAGTTTACGTAGTTAGAATCAGTAACAGAGCGAGTTTTTACTGGTTGGGGTGGGTGTAGGCCAAGTTTTGCAATTACTTTTTTTTTAATTTGTCAAGGGTCGCTAAATGTGTTCAGCCCAGGGTTGCTAAAACCCTAAGCATGTCTCTGTCCCTTCTAAATTAACTATAGATTTAGTATATGCAATGCAAATTCTGGGTGCTTGCCTGTCTTAGGCTGTCTGGTTTTGCAGGGTTGCTAGACTTTTATAATGACGTTCGCCACATTCTGGCACTTCTGCTTTGGAGATATATGCTTTTGACCGTTTATTTCAAATATTTTATATTGGTTACGCCTAACGGTATCTTAAGATAATGTGGGCTATCGTTTATGAGTGATTCACTTTTTTGTTGCAAGGCTGTGAATTGCTGGCTCTTTTGTAGAAAGTTTTAATATACTTCTCCGTTTGTCTGCTTACAAGGAGGTTGCACTTTGTTTTACGGATCTCCGGCATGCCATGTATGCAATGCAGTTAGATTTACCTGGCCCTCTCAACGTTTTTTACGCAAGGTACTAGATTACACTTATGTTTGAAGGGGTTTTTGCTTTTAACTTCAATAAAGAATTGTAGCCTGTACACACAACGAATGGAAGTCGTCTCTCTTTTCATGGACTCTCTCTTATGAATTGAGAGAGATGATGAACACTCTCTTATGGATTTAGTACAACTAAAGGACGACTAATCCGCCAACAGAAAAGTTCTATTTCTACCAAGGACGTACCCAGAAAAAAATTTCGGGGGGGGGGGGGTCCAAATGGTGAAAAAGGCAGAATTTTTCACAAAAAGACGTCATCATTCTTATTTTGTTAGCAAAAAATGAAATTTCGGGGGGATCCGGATCCCCTGGACCACCCCCTGGGTACCTCCTTGATTTCTACCACCGACAACTCCAACGCATAAGGACTTAACTGATTTTGACCATATAAACGTCTCAAAGAAGAAGTTCGTTCATGAAATTAAAGAAGTATCGGTACTTTCCTACAAGTAGTAGTACCCTTCACCCCTAGAAGAATATTGAGCGATACATTTAGTGGCCCACTGTTTATGTATTAAGAATAAACTTTCTGGAAGAATATTATTCCCAGACAGCACATAAGCTTAAATCAAGATTGACATTTCTTTTAATTTGACGCACTAATGCCTGGCAGCAAACTTGCAGGAGTCAAGTTGAATTGTGAAGTTTAAATACAGCTTGATTTAAGCTTGGAAATTGATACTCGCGGGATTTTTCCATTTTAAAGGAGCGTTGATGGCGCCATCTGTGAAAGAGAATGGACATTAATTGTCTAGCGTCCTAATATTTGCTGAAAGTTCGTAAAATATGTGTTTTATTTTATATTACCAGTGCCATATTTTCGGCAGGGCAAACGGGGCAACTGCCCAGGGCCTACAGATTTTAGGACCCAAAAATCTTACATCTTACACTTTTGTAATTTTAAAATAAAATTACAAAGGATAAAAAAAAATCAGAAGTTAAATAATTTTTTTAATTATAAAGTATGAACAATGAAAATAATTCAAATTTACATTTGTATAAATTAATTTTAACTTATTTTTAATTCTTCGAATATATAAATATAGCATACCAATATGTAGGAAAATAACCACATTTGTAAAGAGAATTTTTAGCGTTAAAAAATAGCAAAATTTTTCAATTATTTGTTACTTTAAGAAATATTTACAAAAATGACTAAAGTGTTTGTATTCCATACATGTTAGCAACTGTGATATAGCATTTCGAAGTAACGTTTAACTATCTGTTTCTTTCATTTCAGATTACTTAACACAAAATTTGTGTTAAGTAAAACCATTCTATATTTCCAAATATGGAAATTCTTCAAAATAAAATACAATTAACTCCGAAATTGATTTCAAAATCAGTCGTTTGTCTCGATTTTGGCCAGCAGTATTGCTTCATGAGTGTTGTGGTACTGAAAGTTTTAAAACGTGTTTATTTATTTTAATTTGGATTTTAATTTAATTTATCTTGATGCATTATTTTAATTCTGATGCATCCCATGGAAAAATAAAAGAAACAAATAACATATCGCCCACTTATCAATTTGGCGAGAAAACAGCATTTAAGTCACTTCAAACTTTAGTCATAGCTGCACAAGGCTACGGTGGCGGAATGGATAGCGTGCTCGACTACGAAGCCAAAGGGCCCGGGTTCCATCCCAGCGACGAACACTCGAGGGAAACAGATTAAATTAAATTGAAATTTCAGCGTAGAGGGGGAAAAATAAATTATGTGGGGCGCGTTAGCCAGCGGGCGCCCCGTGTATTTAATTTTTTTTTTTTTGAAAAATTTTTAAGCTTGAAATTAAGCTTGAAATGTCAAGCTAATGCAAGCTGGGCAAGTGTAAACTAGAACACTTGATTCAAGCTTGCATCAAGCTTACACGATTGGAATTTTCAAGCTTAATGACTTGATAAATCAAGCTTGCTGCAAGTTTGATGCAAGTTTGCTGTGCCGTCTGGGTTATTGCAGCAAATTTTCTTCAGACACTTTTTAAGTATCGGAATACATCTTGGTAAAGTATATAGATATTAATTTTTATTAGTAACTAAAATTGGTACTTCATTTAAGTTCTAGGCTTAAAGAGGATGTAAATAATATTAATTTATTAAAGTAATGAAAGTGAATTCTGGAAACGTAAACGAATGAATTCTCGTTTCATTCCCATTCATTGATAATTGCTCATTTGTTTTAAAATAAGCTCTTTTAATCTCAACCTTTAAGTTAATAGTTTTGCATTCACGTCCAATATATACCCATTAGATCCCACTTTGAACGTAGCAGGAATTCATTTAACGTACATTGTATAAGTAAAATACTTTTGCATATTTTCGCCTGTAGGATCGCTAACCATTCACAAACTACTAAATTGACGCAATAAATATGTAACTTACTATATGAAAAATGCATATGTAAATTTTAAAAATATATCTGTATCGGTCATACATTTTACGAATGTAAGAATTTATTAATTAAAAGTAAAGGTTTATTAGCAAATATCTTTTATTCAGACGATTTTATGGTAAGCTTTTCCTTAGTCTGTGATTCTGAGATCTTACTATTATGTCTCATAATTTCTTGCGAGCTTCTTGTGCCATCTATTGAGTATTTTGTGAGTTAAAAGTACCTATGGTTTTAACATTACAGAAATATTAATGCAAAACCTTTCATCATAGAACAACAATCCAGAATAACAGAAATAGTTTGCTATGTAGAAATTTTTTTATAGATTATTTCAGTTTTGTAGCAATCTGAAGAAATAAAAGTTCGTCGGATTTTCTGCCATTTATTAAAATTAATAAGTAATATAACATGAAATAAAATGTATGATGTCGGGTGAATTTCAGAATAAAAAGAAATAAGTGGTCGATAAATTATTGCAATAAGTATAGTGTTATTAAAACTATTTTTAAAAAATTTTGCTTATTTTATTTCGTTTATATTTGTGCATTTGTCCTTTAGTTTTTAAGCACACAGATACCTATTTACATACATATATACGCCAAAGAAAAATCGATAAAACTTTCATTTGTAATACATGAACCATTGCAATGTCTTCTTAATGTTTTACTTATGAAGTAAATTGATTCATATTGGTTATTGCGCATAATCTTGCCTATTTTTAAATATCTACTCATTTTTAAATACAGTTGTTGTTTGTGTAAATAATAACTGCGGATGAAAGCAAGACATATTTTCTCTTACATGTTGTAATTCATCAGCTTTTATCCTTCTTTCATAGACATAGATTAACTAAACAGAAGATGATTTCAATTTATTTATCAGCAAATCCACTCTCTAAAAACCTTAAGTAAGCATCGTGTACCACGAAGACTGCATTTTTCTGTTTGATTTGTGAGAAGTTACACACTAAAAATGTAGAGCACATTTATAAGGTTTATGCAAAGTACACAAAATAAATTCATTAAAATAAAGTCTATGGGAGGTAAAGGTTTCAAGTGAATTTCAATTACTTTAATCAACTTTAAATATATTAAAATAAAAATTCATATCATGAAGGATTATTACAGCGTACTCTCAGTCATATATGCGTGTTAAAAGCATTTTTTTTTATATTTACTGGGATTCCCAAAATAGCTGTAGAATACATAAAAAGACAAGAGGTTATAAAACTGACGTACGTATTTATGAGATTTTCGTAGAGAATGCAAAATAAATTCAGTAACTCAAAGATTATCGGCAAAAAATAAAAAAAAATAGATTTTAGTGTCCTAATTTGTTTTACAATAAGTAAAATAAAGCTATTTACAATTTAGACTTTTTTACAGTGTACTTTTAGTCTAATGTTCTTGTTAAAAAAAAATCCCCTCAAATTTATAGGGAATCACAAAATAACTTTAGACCATGCTCAAAGGCAAGTGGTTGTAAAAATGTTTACATCATGTTGTTTGTTTGCCTCGTTCTATTCTTTTCCATCATTTAAAACGGGGGGGAAAATCTACGTTTATCAAACCTCTGTCTATCTTAATGGAATTAATTCCCTATAGGGCAAATAAGAGTGATATTTTAATAAATCATCTTTCAATAAGACATTTTTAAAATTGTTGCGTCTGATGTCATTTATACTAATTGTTTGAACAGTGCTTTCATCTTCTTGTCTTCAAAGGACCTACGTTATTTGATCGTACAAATCAACAGAAACGGATATTTACATTTTTCTTTTAAATTATGCATGATTATGTTCCTCTGTGATGTCCTGTGTAAATAATAAAAAATTCAATGTCGTTGTAAACTTCAAAATTACTTCTTTAGAAAACTAACCGAGAGAACTACGTGATTTATTTTTTTAAACTGGAATTTGTTATTCGACAGTCAAAAACGCGACGCATTGAATGAAATATTGCGTGGTAATAATAAGCTCTGCCGCACAATTCACGTCATATTCGCAATTTGTGAGATTCTAAATAGCTCTTCGAGATTACACCGTTTGATATTTTTCGCGATATTAAAATAAAGAAACTATTTTTCTTCTGATAAACAATGGAAAATATTTAAATTATTACATAGGAAAGGAATATAAATTGTGTTAGGATAAGTAAAATGTAGTGTTAATATACTTAATATAGTAATATAAAGCTCAATTTACCGTGCTTATGAAAATATTGTGAATATTAAATTAAAAACCTTCGCTATAGTCATCTTTTTTAACTGGCGCCTTACAACTAATTAAATAGTTAATATTCCTGCGCTACGTTAATATAACACGCAGGAGTTCCAACAGAAGATATTACTTAAACGTATTTTCTGTGAATCTACTTTTATTTATTATTCTTTCCAGATAACAAATTGTACTTATAATAAATTTTATTTTATTTTTAAGAGCAATTACAGTGTCTTCTGTGTGTTTTGTGGGGCAATTTTAGCCCCTCCAATCAGGCAATAAAATAAAAGTAACTCGTTTAAAGCTGTTAATTCGTAAAAGGTGTATAAAAGTGTAAATTTTTTGGATGCAAATTAAATTATATATAAACAAAACAAAACGCTCTAATCATTGCATTTGCATGAGAAACATCACATGCATCTTTTAATTAATTCTTTATGGCTTTTAAAGAAAATTAAACGAAAGTATTTGGATCATAGATACTTTTTTATAGAACACAAATAAGTTCAAAATACAAGACGGTAAATAGAAATATTTTTAATAATTAATAGAAAGAGAATAATGAAGCAGGCACATTTTTCTTTTAAGACAACAACAATTTTTATATTATTATTAAAAGAATAAAAAACTGTACAAAATACGAACGCACAAAGTTCATTGATTTTTCTCAAATTTGCTACATAGTAATTCTTAAATTTATTTACTGCCAAAACAAACAAAATGTCACGATTCTTTATATTTTTTACTTTTAAAGAAGTTTTCATAAAGGTTCCATAAGCATTAGATGCCAAAAATGTATAAATTATGTTTGATAGATACCTACATAGATTCTTTGGTTATTTAACTTTTCTGTTCTATGAAGAAGAATTAATTTATAATCAATTCGTATTTTCTTCCTCGACACCTGATTAAATAAAAATCTCCTTTTCTTAAAGCTCTTTATTTCTATTCACTAGTACACAAAAAGGAAGCAAAAAAACTTAGGAAAAATACACTTGTGTCAAACAACTTACTTTATATTTCATTTTATTCCACGGGTGCTCAGGTGCCCGTGTACCTTTAAAATGGGAATCTTGAACAAAATCAAATTTTTTATTTTTGGTTTAGTATTAAAACTGAATGTCTTAGCTTCCTAATTCTGTTTCATTTAGTTAGTTATTAAGTAATGAATTGTCATATATTTTCACGATTTTTCTGCGTGTGAGAACGTTAATTTCTCTAACTGTTAAAATAGGATATTGAAAGATATGAGAAAGGTCCATGTTGAGTATTAAATATTTTTTTATTTGTGCAAAGTCTTATCATCCTGAATTCTTTATCCTTCCACTGAAATCTATGTTCTAACTGTAACTGGTCGACTGTAGCATTGTGCGCGCACGCATTCTTTTTTTTTACTTCTGTGTATTTCTTATATTACTTCTTTGTAATGTTACTGCATTATTTTTTGTCCAAGTTTAATAAAATGTTAAGGCAAAATCCCATGCTTACACTTATGTGAAATAACTCTGCTGATATATCTAAAAGTACATTTTCTTAAAGAGGTTTCAGGCATAAAAATTAAAATTTACAGTGTAAAATCATCTTCTTTTGAGTTTTGAGTTTCAGCAAATACGACATTTTATAACCATTTTTATGCAAGTTTTGGGTTTCTGCCATTTTTACTCATGGTTAAGAAATACTCAAAAACCTGGTATAGTAAAGATATTTTAGTTTACAGAAAAAGTCAGGAAAAATTGAAATTTTAAGCAATAAACCCAGAAAACCTTGAAACGTGATGTAATAAAACTATCTGAAATCTGCAGTTATATATTAATTTTGCATTTATTGTATGTACGAAAGAAAATGATTTCATATATGTACACAAAAGTAGAAGATAGTGTAATTTTTCCGGAGAGGGCTGGAAGCTTCTAGTTAAAAAATTATAAAATAAAAACTTATTTAAATAATACCTTTTGCTTTAACTAATAAAAAACTTATACTTATTTAAATGATTTTCACGGCACTGTATGCCCTGAATTAGGAAGAATATTTTTTTTTCTTATTGTGTGATTATGAAGGAATATTGCAATTTTACTGCTTGTAATATTCTAATATTTGCACGACATCTCAAGCCGCTCAATTCGTGCACTCATTTATTGTATGTCCGAAAGAAAATGATTTCATATCTGTACCCAAAAGTAGAAGATAGTGTAATTCTTCCGGAGAGGGCTAGAAGCTTCTAGTTAAAAAATTATAAAATAAAAACTTATTTAACTAATACCCTTTGATTTAACTAATAACAAACTTAAACTTATTTAAATCATTTTCACGGCACTGTATGCCCCGAATTAGGAAGAATATTTTTTTTCTTATTGTGTGATTATGAAGGAATATTGCAATTTTACTGCTTGTAATATTCTAATATTTGCACGACATCTCAAGCCGCTCAATTCGTGCACTTATTTACAAACAAAGCATGCTCGTATTCCTTTTTAATAAAAATGTGTGTTTAGACCTCGCTTTACGGTGCTAATGTAACCTTAGAGTGCTTATATGGTTTTAGATATATTACTCGAAAATGAAAAATTCGATTAACTAATGTAATTAGATGTGATAAATTCCATTCTTAAGCAGTGATTCCATTCCTTTTTAAGTAAACGAATAAATTTTATTATTTGATTTTTTTAAATACCCAATTAATAGAAATGCAAGAAAAATGCTTTCCTAATTTAATTTCATAATCATCTCTTGTGGTAAAATTCAACCATGAGTTTTAACTTTTATTTTGAAAAATGATTGCACCAAATACTTGCTTATATTGCAGAATGCCAATTTGAAATAAGGATTACTACACAAATATATGGGAGATTCCCAGTAAGAAGATAAAACATGAACGTAATTACTGTAGGACTTATTAAAATTAAAAGTATAGACAGCGGTTTCGTAAATGCAGATTGAAGAATGAAATTATTTTGGCAATCATATTAAGAAATATTTTAATGATATCAGTCGTTTGACGTTTTGTTCATACATTAAATTCATAAAACAGAATTATCCTGCCTGAGCTACTTTTCAATTTCCTTTGCTTAAATGACTTGAAAAATACTTTTGGTAACTATGATATTTACCGTTATAAGAATATACCGTTATAAGAACCGTTATAAGAATACCGTTATAAGAATAACTAAAGAATTATTGTTCAATAGTACACACAATATTAAAATTGCATCTGTCAATTGGTTAGCGTCATATAAAATAAATGCAGCACACGTTTATTTATAAAATATTTTATTCAATCTAAAATTGTAATTAAATTTAAGTCTAGTATTACACGAAATCATTACAGTATGACTAACAATCACAAGGACTTGAACACGAAAAAAAGAAATGCTTGTAGAAATAACAAATAATAATAACAAAATTTAATAATGTACAATTAAAATTGAGAAAATTGAAAAATACAAAAAGTATAGTAAATGGTAGTTGCTTTCTCTGTAAATTTACTAAATTCATCACATATACATACTAAATGTTTTGTGTCAGGTGATAAATATATTTAAATCGTGAATCATTTACAACTGTTGAATGAAAAAGACATTTATAGAAAATCTTTTATGTACAGATAATTTCTCTGAATATCTAAAACACTCTGACAACAAATTCTATAATGAAAGAAAAACAACAATCTGAGATCCTTTGAGCTTCAACTTTAATATATTTTTAATAAGCAAAAGAAAATAATAATAATAAGTGCTTTAGTAGGAATTTTTGTATTCTTGCAAAAGGGAATTTAAATCTTTATTCTGCGTTATATGTACAAATATTTCCTATTTACTTTACACTATTTATTCAAATGGCATTTTAACATCAAGTATTATTCTTCAAAAATTTGTTTCTATATTATACTATAATTATGTCTAATTGTTTTAACATTTAAATTAATCTAAGGTTTATACTTCAAAAAAGCATGTTTGAGCAACAGAGATGGCAAAGTTTGAGCAATAAATATTCAAAAGTGAGCAAATTAACCAATTTTTAATAAAATAATCGCTGCTCCAGACTTTTGAATAAGTATTTTACGTTCCGAGTTACATAACAATAAACCTTTTGATTACAACGTGTAACAAAATTTGAAACGAGGTTAATAAATCAATATAAGATACTATAACATGTAAATAAGTCAGAGACACCAGTCTTAGAACAATGTTTCCCATGTTTCCTGACGATTATAAACAGATTAATTAAACTAATAAAATATTATGTTAAATTAGTTAAGTGTAATAGTACGCATTTCCATTGCATTGATAATTAATAAACCATTAAAATTACACAAAACAAATATATTTATACATTGCATAATTAGCTTTATTTTCAAGAATATTTGTTAGTCTGCAAGTGGCGGAAACTTATTTGGAATGTACATTTCCTTTAGCATAATGCCATTTGTGAACCATGTCATGTGTTTTGTAATAATAAATTTTGAACAAATTCAATGAGCCTAGCAGTGCAGAAGGTCCCTGAAATATTTTGCTGTATATATCATCTATTTATCACACAACTTCCACAAAACTATTTTTTCAAAAATTTAAAATATAAACATCGTACCTCACTACGTCTATTTTCTATAAAATCTGTTAATTCACATTGCATAATATGTGTAAATCATTTTTTACTGGTTAATTTTTGTCGCCAATAGTTTTGAAATGTAATTGTATCAATTCAATATTGTTTATGTGTATGGGTGATATTTTTAGATAATATCTTGAACTGTAAAAAAAATATCTGAGCTCGATTAATAAATGTTCTTGAAGTTATAACAATACAATATTAAAAAATATATAGCTTATAGCAAACATATAAGTTAACTGATCATCATATGTTCTGCATTTTGTAACTTTTTTTCCTATAACATATATTTATCTACATGCTTTCAAAATTTAAATTGTTATCCATAAGTTAAAGCCCTTCTAACTTTAGCTTCCAGAAATGTAAAATGCGAAATTGCATAAAATTCTCCTTTTTCTTTAAGCAAGACAACGATTATCAAAAGACAAAAAGACATAATTATTTGAAAAATAAGTACAAACGTGTACTTTTACTTTTAATTCCAAACATATTGTACTAAACGTGATTTTTTTTTTTATCAACTGAAAGTTAAAGAGTGCGATAACGTTGTATTATTAACATGTGTTAATACTAACGTTGTATTACTAACATGTGTTAATACTAACGTTGTATTACTAACATGTGTTAAAGCTTTTGTTCAAAATCGCCCATTAGTTATTTACTTGGTTGTAGCAACACCGTAATAGGAATCGTTACACTATAGGATATAAAGCCAAGCATTTGAGAAATGATTCATAAAAATGCCCTCTTATTTGATGACAGTTTTGTAGTATTCCAACAATAAATTTATTTCATTTATAGTAATTTCTTAACTTTGTAAAAAAATGTTAATGGCATACTAAAAATTACTTTAACCGTGAATGTTAAAGTGAGGTGAATTAACGCATAAGAAGTATGTTCTAAGACTGGAAACTCTGTTATATAGTAGATAGTAAATAATAGAATATCTATATTAAATTTCAGAAGGACTACACATACAAGCATTATTATTTTACAATCGAACAATGAAATCATCTAACAACCAACAGAGAAGGCCTCACATAAATAAGTTATATGCATAGATTACTCTTTATATATTGGCACATTAGTATCACACTCCCAACGGAACTTCAACAGTGTTTTGACGTTCCAATTCTTCAATCCACTGATTCTCGTAAAACTTCTTTACTGTCATCAGTAGATCTTTCCCGATATTCTTTATGCTATAGATTGAGTTGTCTAAGATCTACAACAATATAAAAATGTGTATATATATTCATCTATATATACAGGCAGTCATGCATATATGAATATATATTTTATAATATGTTAATATTATATAATATATATGATAATATATATATACATAATCGTATATATATAGATATATAAGTGAAGACAGTTTTCTAAGTAGTGTATGCTTTTTAATTTTAATCATGTGTAGACAGGACAATGTACTTGTATGAAGATATTCATGTAAAATACCAACAAATATTTTTGGTATTGCAAGTACACAATTAAAGTACATGAATGGTTTTAGCCATGGAATAACAATGATGGTTTATTTGCAACCATAACAACTATAAATTGGGTTATATTTCTTATTAAAAAGATTTTATTTATCGAAATATCACTATCGTATTTCATTTAAAATTGTCTTATTAGATGTCACAGGAATGTTCCTTGGAAAATATGCATTCCGTACTTGGTGAAATTCTTCACAGTCAAACTTGGATAAACTACATAAAAATTATTTTTTATAAAGTTGTATTTGTTTTATATCTACATTCGGCACTAAAGGATTAATGAATACAATAAAAATCGTGAATGTGAAGGCTGATTATTTTTAGCAAACTTTAACTGTATTTTTTCTGTAAATTCCGTTAAAGAAAAATTGCTGAACTTTAGTGTCAAGTACAACTTATTGTTTATATGTTAGCGATTAATTTGCATAGAATCAGAAGAAAAACTTTACTTTGACAGAAGCTGACAATTTTTCTGGTTGTTTTTCCAATTTACCCAATGCATGTTTGAATAAGTACTTGAAATTTCTAACTTGTAAAATAAAACAACAATTTATGCCTTACATTATGATTAGTTTGATTTACGATCATTATTATCTACGGGTTTATAGTTAACATATACTGTTTTCTGAGATATCTGTAAGTGCATATACAACTTCTTTAAATATATGTGTTATGATGAAAATGCATTATTTCAGCACATTTAGAATATTTCACAATGACAGAGCATTCCATATTGAATCATTTAACATATAATTCTAGGTATGAAAATTGCTAAATTGCTCATAGTAATTGTATACTGTATGGCTTAAAAATTTCCTAATGAAGTGATAAAAAAAGTGAATGATAAGAGTTTTAAAAAGATTTCATATAGAATGTTTGTGTCTACGTATGGAACGTATATACATTGTTCCTTCGTAATGGTTGACGTAGTAAATAAAAAACATTATCTTGTGCAAATTCAAATTATTATATTTTAATGTAACAGACCATAACTGGTGACATTGTCGAATGATAGCAGATAACTTATAAGAATTTAATTTAATTCAGTGATTTCTCACTTCCAGTGTAACATATTTGATGTCCAGAGTATTTTCATAACTGTAAACTTATTAACTATCTAGATACAGAACAAGAACTTTGCAGGGGAGATTAGCATGCAGTAAAAAAACGTTGCTCTTTTTAACAGTTAAATTTTCTAACTAAATTATTCAGCTAACTTTGTAAGTTATGTGCTTTGTTTTTCATAACTATTTCCAAAATAATCGATGAAACATCAAGAGTAGATGTTTTGTCATTTGGAAATTGCAAAATGAGATTTTTTCGTACACTGAAAAACGTATTTATGTATTTGACAGATTTTTTTTTATCTGTATACTCTAGTTGTATCTATTATTTCAGAGTGACTATCACAAATATACTATTATAAATCGATTTTTTAATTCTAAAAAAATAAAATAATAATAATAAAATGAAGAAATGAAAAACAAATCGCTTTACATACATCGCATGATAAATAATGAGGCATAAATGAGGTAATGATAAATAATGAGGCATTTTCTAAAAGAATTATAGTTTTCCCGTTGCGAATATTCCATATCCCTATATATTAATGATTATTTAAATGTTTAACTAAGCTGAAATGCTTTCCTAATTTATAATCTTAGTTATAAATAAATAACTATAAACTTTTTTGTCTGTCTGTCTGTTTGATTGTTCATTATATGCAACTCGACTGTTTGTCGGATCTACATCAAATTCGACACACTAACTAAATTGGATTAATACAAGTACCATTGAAAAAGAGTTTAATTAATTTTTTATGTTTTTTTTTTTTTTTTGAGATTTTTTTTTTTTGCTTATATATAAATCTTTTATCTTTGGAAAGTCAAGAGAGTAGTTTTTCAAATGAAGCTTGCTTGAGCATCAAGTCTAAATTGCATTTTCTTAAAATGTACTAATAAGAGTATTATTTTCAGTGATTTTCGATTTTGTAACGCAGGTGCTAATTTGTTTCTAAATATATTATCTAATATATTTGATAATCTTACAAAATTAACATTTTTACCGCTTTTGAAAAAATAATTCAAACAATATCATATTGTACATTTTTAAAAATATTTTAAAACATATTTATCTGTTGATCTTTTTTTTCACCTTCTGTATTTTATGTAAGGAGTGCTAAACTTTTCTGTGAAACCTTTTTGCTCAATCCCCTCTTTCAACGACGTGTTACGAATTGAAGGAAACACTGTTTCGTGAAAATAAGTTTCAGTAGTTGTTTTGAAAACAAGCCTTTCTTCCGTGCGAAAAACGAAACTAACCTAATAACTGGGTATAAATATGGGCACAGCAGGCATTTTTTTCTGAGATATGCCTTACTACTTCTAACATAATTGTAGAATGCCTGACTACAGAATCAGAATATATTTATACTTTTACGTTGGCTTTTACATTAGCTCATTTCTGTACAAAGTTAAAACAGAGCAATAAGTTTTTTCTTTTTTTTTTTAGTTAACTGAATAAGATATGAAGTGTTATGACGTTAATAAACTTTTAAATTGAATACTCTATGTAAACGTTTATGTAATGTGGCAATAATTTTCCCAATAAATGAGTCTACCTTTTTTATATCTATTTGGTGCAGGAAACAGTGAATATAATAATAATATTAATTTAAAGCTCCTTATTTATAATTCTTTTCAAATGTATTGCAAAAGTATGTAGCAGTTACAAAGTAGTATCATGTATATGCAATGGAAAACAATATTTAAATCCATGAACTTTCATTCCGTTAAATACATCTTACTGTATACAGCTCTCCCCTACATATACAAATGTAATGCATATTAATATTACACAATTAAATGTAGTTACATATAATGATACCCCTAGAAAAATCATGTCATGTATCAAAAAACAATTAGGCTCGAATTAAAACGAATAATAAATATGAAAAAGCGTTACTTTATGACATTTTTTAAAAAATTGCATAGTATTTGAGTGCATTACATTTACAATGCATTTATTATTCATAATTTTGCCCAAAAATCTAAATTTATAAAGAAACTTCTATTAATGGACTACAGTTTTATGTTAAAACTTTCTTCGAATTTATTTGCATTTTACCTTTCAACAAAAAAGAAATATTTTTAAAAATGTTTATACAAACAAAATCAACAATTCCTTATACTGGTTATGAAACTAACTTTTTAGATATGAAATAGAAAACGACTTCAGTTATTTTTGAATATGAAAATACAGCTTTAATTTTTCTATTTTAACCATATTTAAAACATTATTGCATAAATAAAATTTCATATCGTATTTTAAGATAAATTAAGGTTGCAAAGTTGCATTATTACAAGAAATAAGATTACGAAATTTGTTTGAGAAACGAAGGCATATTTCATCTCAAACTTTATTTTTTACTCAAATTTACTCTCACATGTCTACAAAACTATATTTTATAATCACTTGAAAAGCAACTTAATTATTCAACATTTAAATTTAAAAGTAAAATTTTAAACAATTCCAATTATTATTTTTTTCTATAATTATCAAGTATGAATATTAAAAGTATGAGAAACTCAACCGTTTGGAATCATTTATAACTGAAGTAGCAGAGAAATAAGTAATATTAGGTGAAAGGGAAGCATGGATTTTAATAGCATAGATTTTCTTTGAAAATTTTATTTAAATAATATAATTTCATTAATGCAAAATACTTAAGAATTTTACTTATTTTTTAACAGAAAAGCCATAACTGTTAGAATACGTTAGGCTTAGCATTGATATGACTTCATTAGGAACTGATGCCCAATAAACAGCCCATGCCTAATTTTTATTTTAATAATAAAAATATTTAATAGATAAATCATAGAGTTTGTGAGAATATTTACCTGAGACATAATTTATGTTAATGAAGGCATTCTTTACCTATATATTTCTTCGATTATGATGTAGAATATAACGGATTTTAACAACATAACTAAGCATAATTTCTTTTTCATAAACTACATAAATAAAATTCAGATGCAGACAAGATGAAAGTGCAATAAAACTGTATCTTTTAGCTTAATCTTAGTACATATACTCTTACGTAGAAAAGAAAATAAGTTTCAGAAAGCAAATATATTTTATAAAATTGATGAGGTCTTATTTCATGTTCTGAAGTTCAGTGAATTTTCCTTAGGTATTTGTTTATCTCAGACAAATTTCCTTTTAAGGAAAATATAGTTGAGCATTGGCAGTATTATTTAGTATTCGCACTCGCGTAGCATTTAGTTTTTTTTTTTCTTTTAATGAGCAAAATTTGTTCAGTAATAAAAGTTTCGTTTCCAAAAAATATCAATAAAATATGTGTTATAAACGAAGTGAGCTGTGAGTGTGTTATAAAGCTTATGAACATGACGTTAATTGCAGCATTGATTTCTTCTTCTTCCCAGCTTGTTCTCAAGTGTTATTGATAAATATAAAATCTGCTTATAAGAATGAATGCCATTCCTTTTTACGAATGTTACCTAAATATGCTAAGGAAAAGTTTCAGTATGAAATTTTATAGAAAATGCTATAAATCTATAAAATAAAATTCGTTTTCAATAACAATTGCATATCTATTTGGAATGTCAAAGATAAAATATTATTAAAGATTTTTTAAAATTATTATCACTTCCATGTTTTTGTATTTTACCATATGAGATCTGTTTTATAAATATCATCAATTCACGTGTGAAAATGTAGAATGTATGAAATTACAACTAAAAGCCTTCTTTTAAATTAATATCTTCCTCACTAAACTCCAGAAATAACATCATTTTACAGCAATAATATCACATTTTAAAAAATTAATTGTCTTAAATTTATGACATTTGATCTTCAAATTTTTTTATGAAAGCTAATTTTTATGTTACTCATTTATCCATTATTTTGATCAACAAAATAATTGCAGACACCAGTGATACAGTGCAATACGTAGGTAATTTATATTAGTTTTGTTTAAATTGTAACTACCAAAGAGACTCCCTAAAAATGAATCATAATTATGCTACGCAAACTTGAGCTTTCCTGAAATCTTCAAATGGATTTCTAAGGAAAATTCATCTTTACTTCAGAAAAGGTTTCGTCACAGATTTCAAACAGTCTCTGTCTTTCCCTTGAGCTTGTTGCAACACACGAGTAAATTCCATGTTCCGTTCCGAGTTAGGTACAACAAACACGAATAAATCACCGTCCGTTCACTTAGTGGATGGTCGCGTACCATCCCATTAAATGCTCACACGACATACGCTTATGAATAAGGAGACCGATGTTCAAGATTTGTCCGGGTTTTGTAGTTATTTTTTTTTTTACACATTACGTGTAGCATGTGGCACCAGTGTTTTGAGCTGAAAGGGAGCTGTGAAACTCCACTCTCGGTTCAGTTTTCTATTTTTGTCCAGTTTTTTTTTTCCTTTTGTACTGGCGCAACAATCCACCAGGAGGCACTTGTTCGGGATAGAATCATCTTTCGATGTTAGGCCCTAGCGAGCAGACACCGAAGGCTAAAAAACGTGGAGTGGCTCTGTGGAAATAAGAAAGTCAGCATTAGAATGGCATGGCATTTCACTTTTAAATCACATTTTTTTATGATTTCAATTAAGATAGATTTATTATCATCCCACAAAAAAATTAAAATTAAGAACTCACTAGCATATGCTTTTTTTGCAATTTTTGTAACGGGTGACACAAGGGGGCGCAGGAATACTGGATAAATTTATTCGCGAGGGAAAAAATGCATAAATAATGCATAATAGTGCATTTCTAAAGGAATACTATCTATCTAATGTATTTTTAATCATTCAAACAGCAATCAGATAATAAATAATTGCACTTCGTTCAATGAATGCAGGATGGTCATAAATAAATTTCTTCGATATGAGGACGTCTAGCCGCCTTTTTTCCAACCAATCGATATGAGATTTCTGATATCGTTATTCAGGGGTATGAGCCAAATATTGGGGTTGTTTAAAATTCAAGGGTTAGTATTGGGGCTGTTTAAAATAATAGAGCTCTCACGGTTCCGGTTATAATGAAAAGAAATTGAAAATTTCCAATGGCAACACCCACTTTTATCCTGCGAAAGTTGATCAGCGCATTTAAAAATAATAAATGGCGCTTGAAAGATACACGATAAATATTTTCTTTAAAAACTTACAATTAATGATATATTATCTCTCGATGAGACTGTAATATATAAGCAATAGAAAAACAATTTTAACATTTAATTATGTGCACAATGTATTCATTAAATTACCCAAATACCATATCGATGAAAATTCATATGGAAAATAGTTAATATTTTACAATATAGAGAAGTTCATTATCTTTAAAAATCTGACTTTATAGTCTGTACCTTAGTTACAAGTCTAAAAAATATAGGTATGTAGCTGCATAATTTGCTTTAAAACTGTAACACTTTAAAATAAAAGCGATTCAATCGTTTCAATATCAAGCCATTTATTCAAAAGCAATTTTTATACATTTCTAGCTTATGAGAAAAATCATACAACAAGAAATAACTTTAAACAATTAACTGGACTGATTCAGTATATTTGGGGGAATGACCTAAATATTTATCACTAATTAATTATACCAATATTCACAGAATTGTATAGCTTATTATAAAAAATTAAATGTGACATTTTGCTTTTTTATTAATAAACATTTTTATTAAACTTAATTATTAACTTATTGCATATATTTTTGACTATATCAAAACTTAAAGGATATCATTAAATGTTTCGAACATTCTAAAACAAGAGTAAGTCACTTTGAAGAAATGAAAGTTAGAAAAACAATTATTTCTAAACGGAGTAAATATATTTAGATTAATATTTATTATTTAAAAAAAGGAGATATCAGAAATTCATTTCTTTATATAGACATGCCCATAAAGAAATTAGAAAACTTTACATCCTGAAACTGTACAGTAAAGTTATCTATTTATTTTTGTATACGGAAATGGTTTTACATGAAATCATTACATGACTTTTATATCAAAATACATTTAAATAGTTAAAGCTACAAGTTAATTAGTATTTAAAATTTTCTTTTTTTCCCTTAATTCTTTATCTTGTTAAAAGTAAAGTTCAGCTACTAAAAAATTTGCATGATATCATTTTTTTTTATAGTATATCATTTTCATTATTTTTATTATAGTTATTATTAAATTTTTTAGTTTTATTACAGACAAAAGTAAATATTTAATCTATACGTCTCAGATTTTAATTTTTTTATTTCTGCACTCCCCTGAAACGCAATCATCTGCCGCGATTTTTTCCCGCCGAGAGACAATGAAAAGTGGCTATTTCACCATATGTTTTTCTCTATATTTCTGACACTTTTAAGAATATAGTTCTTCAATTTTGTGCACCCTCTCATTAGTGTGTTGGGCTCATTTCTGTACAGGTATCGCATACAAATTTAAGAGTGTAACTTTTTGGAAATTAGCGATAATTTTTCCTAACTTAGTATTTCTTCCCACCTTATTTTAAACATTTATTTCAATTTACATTGCCCACTTATCTCTAATAGATAAAATTTACAGCGTGTTACTTCTTTTCGGGACACCTTGTATAATTTCAGTGATTAAAAATTTTAACGAATTAAAATTTATATTACATTTTTATTTTACTAATAATATCTTAAAACTAACCTATTTTTAAATCGTGAATCCTTTTATATTATTCTCAATGCCTCCCATTAGTTAAAGCCAAAAGTGGAGTTGATATTTATTATTCTAGAATATTTATTATTAAATTTAATACATTTTTAATACAGGATTTTAAAGTGATTACATTATTACAGTATTTTATTTCTTGGTTTCAAAAGAGTTATAGTACAGAAAAAAATGAAAGAACGTTTTTACTAATACTTACATAGCATGTCATAAAACAATATTACTAACATTTATATATAATAATGTAATAAAATTTAATTGAAAAGACAATATAGAATTTTCTTTATAATGCAATGTGATAGATTTGAGAAACTGCTATTCAACTTTATTATATTTTAAATTTTTTTAATATTGTAAATCTATTACATAATCTTTCTTACCATTGATAATCAAAGAACAATGAACAGATACACATATGAAAAATAACAAAAGTTATTGAATATAGTGAAGAAAGGTGTATCTGAAACTCTATTGTAAATTTTAATACATTTTAAAGTAGTATTATCTTTATATTCCCACAAAATCACTCACGCTTTTTTAATGAATGACAAAAGTTATTTACCTCATTAAATAAATATTAATACATATAAAAAGTATCTATTAAATAAATATTAATCTATAATATAATAATAAATTAACCTCTTCAAAAATTTGTAAGGAGAATAACTTGAATAACTGAAAAATATGTAACATTTCGAGAATTTAAAATTTATGCAATATTGCTTATTAGAATTTTTAAAAATTAATCTTACATAGGATATTTGCTCAAGTAAATCGCAGTGTGAGCTGTCTTTCGGGGACGGGAAATGCTGAAAAAAAATAAAAGAATGTTAATTTTGTTAACACAAATACTTGCACCTAAATAAAAATTTTAATATCAAGTAAAAAACGAAATTTTCTAAATAATCAGAAATAAGTGATACACAAAAGAACAATACGCATTAAATATGAGAAAAATAAACTATTTAATTCCTTTCATATCTTATAAATTGAAATTATGGACATACCCTTTTGACACCTTAAAAAAATTTTTAGTTTTTCCAATAAAATAGACTTTAAAAAAAGTAACTTAAATATTTTGTTTGAAACTAAGTGGAGTTTGAGACACAAATACTACAGATTTTCTATGAGTCCATGAAATTATAAACATTTCTACTTTATGGGGGTTCTGACGAAAATATAATCATTTAAAATACATATAAGACAATATATCCACATTTAAATGTAATTTTGGTGTAAAAATTTGGCGTAAAAAGAAAAATATTTGACGTCATACCTAACTTAATTTTCGACCAGTAATATACAGACTATAAATTACATTTCCTTTATTTATATATTTTCATCTGCTAGTAGTTGATAATAAAATACTTTTCACGCTTTAGTTTAATGGTAAAATATTAATAAACATAAATTTACATTAAACCCTAATCTATGCAAAGCATTAATAAATGAACATAATAGACACCAAACAAAAATTGTGCACTTTCTGAATAAAAATAATTCTTTATAGATTATCATAGAATCTCAAAGCTTCATTTCAATTCCAATTACCATCTAATTTTGAATTAATATTGTTTTTTATTAAAACATGTTGCATATTGCTATGGATTAAAGTTCATGCTCTTCTTTTTAAAAATCATATTACGTGTGTGTGTATGCGTGTGTGCACCCACTTTTAAATTGTAGATTATGCAAAATTTTCAGTTTACGAGGAATGGAGAAATACTTCTGTTTGATTCATAATTTTGCTTAATTTTGAATTGAGTTCTTCAAACACATTTGAGTGGATGCCACTGCTTTTAGAAGAAAAAAATATTACGTTCTTTTTTCATGGGTCGTTTATTTTATCCTGTGGTTAATGAATAACAATAAAAACAAATATTTGACGTATTTTTGTGGCTGCAAAACTTAAATGTATCAGAATTCACTATGGTTTGTATTTTTTTTTTTTTACGGTTAAATTAATTTTAGACTTTTCCATTGATTACTGACTATTATTTAATTTGTTTAACATGATGATTTATTTTGTCGGTTTATTTTTTATTTATTCATTTATTATTATTATTATTATTATTATTATTATTATTTATTTATTTATTTTAACTTTGGCATACCTGATAAATCTAAAGCTACAGTGGAGGCCCTCTGTCATGAATCCGTAGTATGGTAGCTTCCCGGGTGTTCGATATTGATGAGCACGATGGGATGCGAATGCTTCACGGTTATGTAATCAAGACCTAAAATAAATAAAAAATTACAATACTGAATAACTTAGGGCAGCCCATAACACTCAATATTCACCAAAACATTCGTAGTTATTAGTTATGAGACATTCGAAGGATCAAGATCAAAACTATAACCGTTAAATAGGATCTGTTAATAGCGGATCTAAAAAGCAACCATGACCAAGCAGTTTCTTGGTCACGGTTGCTTTTCCAAGACATCTAAATCCAAGACAAACCTGAGTAAGAAAACTTTATTTTTCAAATCAACCATCAATGTTATTCACATTGAACAATCCTTTCTTGCTAGGAGAAGACTGCTCTTGTCATAAAACGTGCCGTTTAGAGTTACATGCGTACTTCCTCAAATTTCCTAAGTTTAGATCCTCATCAGAAGGAGATACTTCTGAATAGTGGCGCGACTCGGATACATGAAGGGACTTTCGAAGTCCAACGCTTTAACCACTGCCCCACCGCGGCCTTCTTAAACAATACTTAGAGGCGACATTCTGAGGAACGAAAATTCGCGGTTGAAAAGCGGCAAGACATCTAAAATTAGAAGACGCTATACAAATCCCACAGCCGCATTTTCCTCGTAACTGACCATTCTTAAAATAGGTACTCCTGAGTATATGCTGTTGATGCAAGGAATGTAAAGAGTGAATCCAGAGTGCAGTGGATGCAAGGGATGTAACGAGTACCTCCACAGTGCAGTAAATGCAAGGAATGTAAAGAATGGACTGCCAATGCAGTAGATGAAAAAAAAATGTAAATAATGCATCCAGAGTTGTGTGGATGCAAGGAATGTAAAGAGTGCATCCAGAGTGCAGTGAATGCAAGGTATGTAACAAGTGCATCCAAAGTGTAGTGGATCCATGGGATTTAAAGCGTGGATCCAGGATACAGAGAACTGATTTTTCTTTTCTCGTGGTGGATCAAGCTTCTGCTGTTCCTAAATTCTGACAATATTGTGAACGCGTAGTGATGAAACAGAACGCTCACCAATAACAAAATTACCTGAAATAAAAACACATAAAAAATCTGGCGTTGATATTAAAATAACATCGATAAGTTTATATGCAACGAGCATTCATGAAAAACATTCTCTGTACGTATGTTTCGGGTTGTACAAAAGTCTACCCTGCATCAGCTGCAACAGGTTCACGGCTACTCACAGGCTGATGAGTAGAAGATTTTGCAGCTCATGAAAGGTGGAGTGCGTGTACCACCCAAACTACTAGGAGACTGTAATCAAAAGTAATACGGGTCGATTGCAACATTTCACATTTATGCATGTTGTAGGCACTATCATGCAGAACCTTTAATAATTCAAGAAAATTATTTGCTAAGGACTTACTTGAAATATATGCGTACTATAATAGATTATGTTTGCTACAATGCAATTGTGCTATGATGTGTTTCTTTCTCCAAAGTAAAAATTCCTTTTGTTAAGGTTTTGCTTCTAGTACCCAAAAATTAAGGAGTAATTCCTTAAGGGATCTATCAGTGTACCGAACTTTTATGCTTATTTTACTGTTGAAAGCCTCAAATTTATACTACTATATATTTCAGTATCGTAGAACGATAATTTCAAAATGGACATCAAGGTGCCGATGGCAGCAAGAGATCATGGGAGCAATATAATTGCATACTAATATAAATATTCAAAATTTTCTAAGCTTTTCTTAATAATGTGAATAATTGTTAATAGTTTGTTCATTTTGTATTTTTATTTATTTTTTATAATCTTCAATTCAAAATATTTAATTATTTAATTCAGTAATAATTTGTATATATTACTTAGCACTGTCTATTTTTTCTGTAGCATGCTAGCTTTAAGAAATACAACAAGAAATGGTATCCCCAATATATCTGCACGTTCATTAATGAAAACTTTTATGTTACAACTACCCCATGACACTGTTGCAATTGACCTAAGGTTGGAGACAATTGCCTGGCATGACCCTAATAGCACAACAGTCCCCTGTGACTGAAATGCGACCACGCAATACTGTCACAATACAGTTACAAACAGTCGCCGCGACTCCGCAGCAAAGTCACGCCAGAGTCGCTATGTCCTCTCGCTGTGTAGTCGCACTGTTACCGTTCAGAGAAGTCACGATGGGACAGTCACGCCAGAGTCGCTATGTCCTCTCGCTGTGTAGTCGCACTGTTACCGTTCAGAGAAGTCACGATGGGACAGTTTTGCAACAGCAAAAAAACTCGGGGAAAAAGAGTTACCGAAAATATACACCAGATGGCAGCACTAAACTCTCAGGTAAGTTGAGGTCCAGAATCGAACCGTGGAGCTAACGGTTAGTAGCCCCGCATCTTAACCACAACGCTGTGATTACCTTGTTCGAGATCCTTTAAAAGTAAACTGATTGCTGCAAAAGCTAGTTCTGACGGCTTCTTTTGGAAATTTAAAATTTTTCTGCGAGTATTTTATAAATAAGTTTCATATATAAATATATATATTTATTTTATAAATAAATCTTATATTCTGTGAGTATTTTATAAATAATATAAAAAATATCATAATTAATAAATATAAATTAAAAATCTTGGAAATCTTTCTTTTTCCACATAAATTATTTTCAGGAGATAATGTGCTGTTTTATTTAAGTATTCATTCGAAAAAACCAATGATTTATTGAAATTTTTTATTAGTTTATGAGAAATAAATTTGTAATGTGCGACATGTGCGGTTTGATATATATTAAGGTATGAGGGATAAGATTTATTATAAATATTATATTTTTGCTATATTTTGCCTAAAAGGGATTTCATATAAAAATAAGTAAAATTAATTGGAAAAACATGCATTAGATAAAATAAATAAAGTATTTTTGACTTAGACCCAAAGTTTTACCGCAAAATTTTCGTAGTGGAACTTTCAAAGATACCAGAGACGTATTTGAAGGGGGGGGGGGAATCTGAAAACTTAAAGCAATTATTAAAAAACAGCAATTTTGAGACATTTGTATTTACTCTAGTAACAATAAGGTTGAAAATACCGGATAGTCCCCCCCCATCCGAAATTTAAACCTTACATTACGCTAATGAAACATATATGCCATGGGGATATGAAAGAAATTGTTAATTTTACTCACAGATACTTAGTTTTCACCATTGTGATTAGAACTCTCAACTCTAATATTTTTAAGAATAATATTTTTTGTAAATAATATTGTCTTGTTTAAACGAAATAATTTAAAAATTAATAAATTAAACTAAATTCCATTACTACATAACTGCGAGGTTTTATTGAATTACTATTTTCGGATTTATTTATTAAATGTTTCACGAAAGAAATTGCCACAAAATATTAGAAAAAATGAGTGAAAAGCGGCTGTGTGACGTCATTTTGAAGTACAAAAAAATCAGTAGTCACAAAATAGTCACACAGTGACTTCACAGTGGAGTCACTGAGCGACCAATCACATACTAGTCACATGGTGACTTCACAGTGGAGTCACTGAGCAACGGTTCACATACTAGTCACATGGTGACTTCACGGCGACGTCACCTGGTGACTGGTTACAAATAAACTTCACAGTGACTACACATTAGAGTCACATCACTCACAAGTCACAATGTGAGTAGTATGTGACAGTCCTGTGACAATTGTGACCCTCTGTGACGTCACAGCGACTCTTTTGTGACCATCTGTGCTATTAGGGATGTACATTAAAATTCAGCTCACGTGTCAACCGCTAGTACGAAACTGAACGTATTCAAATGTTAGCAAACTCCGGTGTCTAGCACAAATTTGCATTGAGCTCTTCCATTAACTTACGTAATTATTGATCAAAATGTGCCAAGTGTTACAACCGATCCATCTTCCCTACGTATCGAGCTACATTTTCTTTTCTTTTATTTTTTGCTGCAGGATGGCACTTACACCTCTCCGAAGGTATTGTGCCTATTTTATTATGGAGGACCCAGTGGGCGTCCAGCGTTATCCCCTATAATGCGACGAACAAGCTAACATCAGTGCCCAAGTCGGGATTCAAACCCGGACCCACGGCGTGATAGAATGCTTCTTAACCCTTTAACGAGTGGTGTCCTCGCTGTGAGGACACAAAACTCTGACGTTTTGATTGTTGTCAGTCACGAAAAATAAATTAGATTTCTATAAAAATACTTGAGGGTGGCATAGTTACACGAGAATCCTTTACTTTTTAGCACATTATTTCCCTTAAAAATGGTCGATTATTTGTAAGACTGTCAAGTTTATTTTTAGCAACAGTGACATCTGCTGTAAACTAGAAGAATACGATGGAAATACATTGATATTGAAGAACAAAGGGGACAGTCTGCCCAATGCTGTAAAAAGGGCAGCCCACTACACCACCTGGTCAACAGCTGTGCTTTATGTATGTGAGTTATTTATTTACAATGGGCGTTTATTTATTTTAACGTGACATGCAGTAACTGGATTTCCTCCTCACCTCGCAACTGCGCACTCCTGGAGAGGGATAAGGTGCTCCTGAGAGAGTGGAGCGAGTGCAGCGAATGTAGGGAGTGCAGCGAGTGCAGAGAATGCAGAGATGTTTTCTCGTGGTAAACCGAGCTTCTCGTGTCCGAAGATTCCGACGACGTTGTGGACGAGTAGCGAGGGCTCTCGGGACTTGTTGAACGCGGTGAAGAAGACAGGTCCGACGGTTCCTGCAAAGACAGAAGGACAACAGACTGCGTTAGTACTCGCTGGTTCCATTCCCGTTGACTCCACGCTTTTGAGGATTGCTCGAATTCGGTTCTTCTTTTGTTCTCTATTGACATCTCTCGGATTTCTAGCATATTGAAAGAATTGTGATACCAATATTCGACTTTAAAAACGATAAGAAAATATGGTCGAAATGTACAGGGTGATTACGAAAATGATTTCCTAACATTGAATTCCAACCTGTAAGAAGACACGCTCATTTTGGGGGGGAGAGGGAATTAAAAAATAACATTTTAGCATAAAGCTATAAATGTTCAACGTGGTTGCGCCAACAAAAACACAAACAATATCCATTCTCTAGCAGAACTGATTGTTTGTTTGTTTTGTGTTTTTTGTTATGGCAAGCCTTCACGAGACGCATATGCCTACGGGGAGGCTGCCTTGGTTAGAGAACTTTTCAAGGGGTTCTAACGTGAATTCACGTCATCTGGAGAAAACCGAACAAAACTCCAGACAGTTAGATCGAGAGCCGAGCGTGGTCCCCCGCGAACGTGGGACTTCCACACTTCAGCTCCTTGCCATTTTGAGTGTCTCATTCGTTCGGCCATGTTGGGGCATCTGGAGCAGAATTAATTCCACCTTGTTTTCAGCATGTCTGGTGCTACAATTTCGATGACTGCAGTAACCTCGTTTTTAGTTCGCTGGTAGGTGCGCAGAAAACATTTTATCTTTTATTTAGCTCCAAAGAAAATAATCAGATTGAGTTGTCGGGCTGTTTTGAAGGCCACTGACGAATAGCTATGTCGAAATCTGTTCTTCACCCAAACCACTGTTGCTCAGTGGCTTCTTCAAAATCAGCTTATGGGCAGAAGCTAATTGAGAGTTCTACAATACTGCAGAATTGCTGTTACAGAATGGATATCGTTTGTGTTTCTGCTGGTGGTCACATTGAGCATTTATAAATTTATGCTACTAAAACTTTACAATGTCATCACCTTCCCCCCCCAAAATGCGTGTATCTTCCGTAGTTTAGTAAATACAGCACATAAAAGTTGGTATATTCATTTATAATTACCATGTAGATTCTTGTGTTCGACAGTTAGTATCATTGCTAATACGGTAGTGATGTTACTGAATAGTAGTACAGCCGGAAAGTAATGTTGTTTCTCGAAATTCAATATTTCGCCTAGCCCTAAACTTGGAAATTTGGTATGCACGTTATTTTTCAACATGTGTTAGGGTTGAGAGGATTTTCTAAAATCATTAACCCATGGTGGGAAGGATGCATAAAGTTTCATTTAACATAACCTGCATGATCTCAAAGAAAAAAACAAGATATATTCAATAAGTTCTTACTGTAAGGTACAACACTCCCGAATACTTAAAATCGCAGTATATTTTTAAATTCGCCCTCCAAGGAGGATAGACGAGATAAAAACGGGAGGGTGGATATTTTTCTTGTGAAAGGTAATATATATCATCTATACACCTCTTTTCTTCAAATGTAACAAATATAAATGCTATGTTTAGGCTCAGCTTGCTTGTAATTAAAAACTTGTAGGAAATTCATTTGTTTAATGTAAGCAAACGACATTACTTTCTAGTCCCCGTTGTTGCTAGTTAACGATGCTAATGATAATTTCCAGTGCGAAAATCTATTATTTGAAAAATTATTTTAACAATAAATCTACTTAGCTTCTCAAAACATTCAAAAGCATATTATCACAAAAAAATGTGTGTATTCCTGCTTCTTCAGAATGTGTTCCTTATATATATACCGACCTAAATCTGAGTGATGGACTTTTTAAGAGAAATAATTTAAAATTCATTATTATAATCATATAACAGAATTAAATAGTATAAGATTAATTGTATTATTCTATTGATTGTTGTTAGGTCTAATGAATGAATGATATCTGTTTTGATATCAATTACTTCTGGACGAAATAACAGCCTTTATATCTCTTGTAACGTAAGCAAATTTCTTTTCGTGAGCTTTAGTATGCTTTGTTATAAACTCTGAACGCATGATAACAATGAAACATTTAAAGAAAAAGTATAATTACTTTTATTATACTATATAGAAGTATCTCCTGATTTTAAAATCATATAATTTCTTTGAAATTTACACAGTTTTCTTAAATTTTTCTTTTAAATAAATGAATAATATTGCATAAGAAGATAAATTCTGATCAAAATTCTGTTGAAAAATTATATGTCATGAGTTCTTTTTTCGACAAACAGAATAAATCAGCAAAAGATTACGAAAATGCCTTAAAAATATAGATTGTTCGATATCAGGTATACAATAATGTTTTACTTTGAAATTTTACTCTGACAATAATTCTTGAGTTAATGCTTTATGTAGTTTTTAAAAGACATATAATACAAAATATTGTACATAAAATATATTTAAAAACAGCATCATATAAAAATACACATGCAGCTATGCTTAGTTTCTATGCAAGCAATGATACAGAAAAAAAATCAATAATAAACTATTTAAGAATTTTTAAGTATTTTATGTTCTTAAATATGTTCATATTAAACTGTAGGAGTCATAAAATGATTTGTGTCCGTATAATTTGATTAGTTTTAGCTATATGTAATAGGCACAAAATTAAAACATAATAATATGACATCATCATGGTACCCAGTTTCATCATTTGAAAAGAACCGACAATCATACAATAAAATAATGCCCAATAAGGGGACTTAGCATGTGCAGATATCGATTCCTGAAGTTTCTGAATAATATGTTCTTTTATAACACTAGTACATTGAGACATAGTTTTGAAGCAATATGATAACTATAGGGTTGAGTAAAAGGTTCAAATTCTTTATCTTAATTTTCCATTAGAATATTAAAATACTAGCGATTTGAAGGTGTTCTTTACATAGTATGGTTATGATTCATATTATTATTTTAGTATAGTTCCTATTTTTAGAATAGTCCTATATTCCGTTAGGAGTTTTCCGTGGTTTTCTCCGGACCTTGTTTAAATACGAGTTAGAACTGTTTAGAAAGATCCCCACGGAGGGTAGCTCCATCGGCCTGGATCCTTCGAGTAGATAATTGTCCGTAATCCCACAAAATCAAATCAAATTTTTAAAAAACATCGAAATTCAAATTCCAGAGTCTATCGAAAACTAGTTCCTTCGCTACTCATCTCCCATAACTCTTATGTATCCGTTATACTACCCCAGTAATTGTGGTGATAGAAATGACCACAAAAGTTTTGTGCCCTCTGAATTGCCACTCTCAAAGAACAATATAAATTCAGATAGAAGCGGCTAGTGAATATTATAAGTTCAGATTTTATTCTACAGGTATGTACAGTATGAATAGGGACACAGGCATTAGTGGCAATAAAGCAATTTCCTACTTAAGCATCTACCTCATGCAGCACACCAAGAGAAAGCAAAGTGTAACCTGCCTTTGTTTTTACCTTAGGCTCTTCAAGGCACTTCTTTTTGGTATCGTCGGAGTGTTCAGCTGGTGTCGAGAGAACTGCATGGATATTGTTCACGGAACCTCTGCTTTCTTTGGGCTGATCCTCCTCTGCTGCTGCGAATGGAAATTATTACAAATACACGATTAAGCCGATATAATGTTTCTGATGCTCATTAATACGTTCTTAGTGCACTGCACGTAAGTAAATATATACATTTCAACAAGTATTTTCAAGCTAATGCATACTGATACTATAGCTAATGCATAGCTAATGCATACTGATTATTTTAAATTTAAAAAATTGGCAATATTTTCTTATTGCAGCCATTAACCAATTGCCAAGTAGTCGAGACAATGTTATGAAGATGGTGTTGATGAAATCACACCAAATGAATTATTTTAAATAATGATTAAAATGCTTTTGCTGCGAAATATGTGTTTGTCCTCTTTCTCATTTATTTCTGCATTCACATTTCACGAGCTTAGCGAAATCCTATCTCCGAACCTATTGTTAACAAGAGAGCTCGTTGTCCTCTATAACCAACAATTAGCTATATCTTTTAAGCACTGCTATTATCATTCAAGTCACATTTTTCCTCACACAATGTGAAAATCAGATTACAACTCAAATATTTCTTCGAGTCAGTGGCGTAGTCAAGGGGGGGATAGGGGGTCACAATCCCCCTGAGGAATTTTTTGCCATACAAAATGTATATTCTTCACTCCCTCATCACACAGACGCATACATACATGTGAGTTGCAGTCGTAACCCCGCCCATGAAAAATTTCTGGCTACGCCACTGCTGCGAGTTATGGACTGTTTCTCTGCATTAGTATAAGTGTTACCAAAGCTCCTGAGTTATTTATTTATTTCTAATCCGTATCCTATACAATGGTTTGACTATATATTCAGAGCAAAATTCGCATATTCAAGCTGAAAAATCGGAATTCAAAATTGTTCAGAAAAATAGTTGCAAAACAACACAATAAAGGTTGGTCAAAATAACATTTAGTCTGAACAGATACTTCCAGGACATTCATGTCAACAAGAAATGTACAAAGGAAACTTCAAGTTGGGGAATAATTTAGTTTTCTTCATTTTTCACGTGCTTCTTTTGTTTTTTTCTTCCCACATGTACACGTTACTTTACATATTTCACACATATATTATTACATATGCATGTAAGTAATTCCTTTGTTGTCGTTTAAGCTTAAGAAATATTATAACTCCAACAACGGGTGTCCCATAACTATTTGTACAAAACTTTAGGGGAGATAATGCCCATAATAAGGATTCAGAATCACATTGCAATATAGGGTCAAAAATCCCGTTTTCACTTACATGTTAATAATCACTTGGGAAAAGTGTTAAAGTATACACGGTAAAAACGAATTCGGAAACGTTACCCCAAAAAATGGGGCAGCTCTTGTCGTTTAAAATTGCAGAAACGTTTCCGAACCATGCGGGTAAAGTATTTAGAAACGTTTCTGCATATTTCGGAAAAATATTTACATATTTTCCTGCTCTTTAGGTAAGGTTTCTGGAAAAGATGGGTAACGTTTCTGTTTTTTTGGTAAAATATTGTGTGTGTGTGAGTAACCTTTCCGTGTACTTCATAAAGGTTTCCGAATTAACGTGTAACCTTTCCGAGTTTTTTAGAAAAAGTAACATGCACTAGTTGAAGCGTTTCGAGTATCTTACACTAGATGGCAGCACCAAATTCTAACGGAAGGAGCGGTCAGGACTAGCGACCAGAATCGAACCCTGGACGTTCGCATTCGGAGGAGAGCACGCTACCACGATGTTGTGATTTTCTTGCCGTATTTTGCTTTAAAAGTAAACTGACTGCTGCAAAAGTTATTTGTGGTATGACTTGTTTTGGAAACTTAAAATTTTTTGGGGGGTATTTTATAAATTGAGAGAAAATACCATAATTAATAAATTTAAATTAAAAGTCTTAAATCTTTTTTTTTCCACATAAGTCATTTTTAGGAGATAATGTGCTGTTTTATTTAAGTATTCAACCGTTTTATTTAAGTATTCATCCGGTGACGTCACCTGGTGACTCATCACAAATAAACTTCACAGTGACTACACAGTGGAGTTACATCACTCACAAGTTACCAGATCCTTATTATCGCATGGGCAAATCGGGACTTTGCCCAGGGCCCCCAGTTTCAAATGTTGTTCTGAAAAATTCTTTTATATGTCAACATTTTATGAAAAAGAAAACAAAGTTTATAGATGGGGACCCCCAAATTGATCAATGTCCGGTCCCCTGTTGGTCATAATCGGGCCCTGCAAGTTACAATGTGACAGTCCTGTGACAATTGTGACCATCTGTGACGTCACAGCGACTCTTGTGACAATCTGTGCTATTAGGGAAGACGCGTTCACTCTTTCCCCCTGTTTCTTGGCACTTGGCGCTGCGCGCGAAGTCCCAAATAAAGATTTCCTTTCCCCGTAAATACTTTACCCCGAAATGTGGGTTATGTTTCCGAAATCGTGAGTTCGAGTGGAGCATCGGTAGGTTACGCTATACTTTCGGAGACCTTTCTGCTATAAGTATGTAACGTTTCTGAATTTTTTTACTGTGTACATCTAATTTCGCAACCAAGTTTCATAAACAATAGATTTGTCTTAAAATATTTCATCCATGAAATAAAATAAAATTTCGAAACTATCAATTTTTTCACGTACTATTTGTGCAATATTATTAGTTTTATTACATATTATTATATATTATTATTTGACGTATATTATACATTATTATTTCACTGTATAGTAGTTTTTGACGTACAATTGTCTGAAACTTCACTATTATTATACAGAACTTCTTCTAAAGTAATTATTAACAGCTACATGGAAACGAATTTCAGACCAAACACTGCTATGCAATTGTTTCTTTATTATTTGCCCTACCTCTCCTTAAATTTTTCATCAATAGTTATGTGATCCCCTATATAGTGCACATAAATCGCATAGGAATTTACCAAAGGGTGATATTTGTCACACATTTTAATGATCACTCGCAATAAAATTTCAAACAGTTTAACCTAAATGGTATGTAAAATAAATTAGCAAATAATGTAAGGCTGATTAATTATTAAAAAAAATAATAGCCTGGACACTAATGATTCTTTGCTTACATTCTAATTCCGTTGGTTCGAAAAACTAATGGTCTATTGTATGATAAGAGTAGACAATGCGAAAAACGGTTTAGGACTTATTTTATACTCGGTTATCGATATTTTTATTAAAGAAAATCGATATCGAATTTCCTAAAAATTCTTTTCACTGTCATTTCATACTGAGATGATGAAAAAGGAAGAGACAGTGTATAACGGTAATCGATAGAGCAAATTCTGCATCGAAGATCAATAACATCTACCTGAATATCGGGAGTTACTAATCTGTGTGTTCTAAGAATTCTATTTTATGGCGAATGTTTGAACCAATACATTATTTGGTGTAGAGTGCACAGAATCTATTTCCTGTACATGCATATATTTTACTCGTAGTTTCAATACGTATTGAGAGAAAAAAAGAAGAAGCTAGTAATGATTATTAAGTTTACAGGTGTTCCATAGGAATTTTTTCGAAATTAAAGGGAGATAGGGCACATAATAAGGAAGCAGAATTACACAGCAATATGAGGTCAAAAATGTTGTTTTCATTTACATACTAATAACCACTTGGGAACTGTTTTGATCTGTTCACCTAATATCTTAACTAAGTTGCATAAACAATGGGCTTGTCTCCAAAATCTTTTATTAATGAAATGAAACAGAATTTTCAAACTATGAATTTTACTCATGTGTTTTCTATGAAAGATGTATTAGTATTCGACGAGCAATGGTGGAAAAGTTTAGTATTATTTCAACACTTGATCCAGAGTAATTATTAACGGCTATGTGTCGACGATGTTTGCAACCAACACAGTCCTTCGTAATTCTGAATATTTTATATGGGCCATACCTCCCATTAAAATTTGCCCTAATCATTATATCTACTAAATAGCAGCAAGAATCTGCATTCATTTTATAAAACTGTTGCAGGATTGCATTCTGTTTCAGGGTAAAAATAATTATTTATGCATAGTTTATTTATATATTAAAGTATTTAAAGCGCATAGTAAAATATACCATAGGCTCCTCTATCGAAACTAAGTGATCTGGTTCTCCCGTATTCCGTCCTTGCTGTTTCTTCCCAATGTATTGTCCTTTGGTCAGCCTAAAAAAAGCATAAAAAGAACACGATTATCATGTTTTTATTGCGTGCTTAAACGCATTTTATGTAATTATCTGTAGTTTGAGGTACTTTTGAATAAACGAAGCTGTAAAAATTTAAAACACTGGTTTTAAGGTCATTAAAAAGAACCCTTTCTTAAAGAATACATTACAGTAGCAACAATTGTATGTACGTTTGAAAAGGAGAAAAAGAAACGTAAAAACAAAATAATACCATATAAATAATCATTTACAAATTATATGTATTCCAAATCTTTCAGTTTTGACCTTCTGTTTCCTTCTTTCCGGACATAAGAAAAAGGTCGAAAGCTGTTGTCTTGAAACTCAAGAAATACAGAAAAGAAAGAAAGAAGTACACGCTACTAGCGTATGTGTGGGTAATTAAATCCTAGCACTCTATTAGGGAGTTTACACACTTTGAATAACGACAAAGGAAACCTTAAATGTAAGTTATCTGGTTTATTTTTTGCATCATTATTACTTCATTTTATTACTGCATAACGGCTCGACAGAACATCTTATTGAAAATAACACTTTTGTGTTCAATTTAATAGGAAATAAAAGCATCCATTCCTTGCATTAATGGTTAAAAGACATTTTCTTTGTAGAAATGACTGGTTTTTGAATTTAACTTACTTGGAAATCTTTCAACTGAACCGTTTCTTGGACAGTTTCATTTTGAACACCCACTGGAGCCGCTACAGGTTGTTTCTCTTCGGGCCTGATTAACAGCCTGTTACACGTGTCATCCCGCGCTCCTTCAACAGCTGCCTGCAGCTCAGCAATGGGTATGATAACTGCCAAAGGAAATATTTTCAAACGTTAAATTAGAAGCATTAACTAAGAAAGAGATGAATCCTGCAGTGTGTTAATACGAACTGATTATATTGAGTAATGAAGCGCTAATCTTTATGCTTTTACATGTGCGATGGCAGGGATTCGTCTTAGCTGACATGGACTTTAAATTGCTGTCTGATTTTAAACAACTGTGCACTAGTAGACCAGCACATGAGCTAATTTGTTTAAACAGAATGTTACAAAATGGGGCCTCCAAAGTTCCAATAGAAGAAACAAGAAATAATGTGAACGAGAAGATTTGTTACCGCAACGTCTTTTGAACAAACAGTGAGGTATCGAAACAGAATGATTAAAAATAATTATGCTCACTGCATTTCATAGCCCTTTCTATTAAGAGATCGAGAAGCTAAAATATGCGTAATTATTTAACTTTAACACCTGTTGCCGCAAAGCGGAGAGATGACCACCTTTAACCTCTTAGTTCCAGAGATCCACATAAATGGACATTTATGTTTCTTCTGTTTAACGATTCTTAGATATTTTGTAATTCTGAATTTACGTACATGTGCGATGCTCTAATTTTGAACAAATGGTTTTAACGCACATGAATGTGTAAATCCTTCACACTGACGCGCAGATTTAATTTTTGTGTGCCGTTATTTTGTCCTTGTACTGCCGTTACACAAAAGAATATTTCAATATTATTGAAATTTTCTAAGTTGAATTTGTGAATATTTTTTGTTTCTTCCGAAATTCATATAGCTGAAAAGGGCGTGCAGGACATCACTTACCTTTACAGCTGTCATGACAGTCTTCCAGGGTTCATACTCATTTTTCAAAATGAAATTCCCTGAGTTTTCCAGGTGATTTTTCAAGAATTTCCAGTTATCGCAAAAAAATAAACATAAGACTAAATACTTTTTATTTATATGCCCTATTCTAAGGTAATGAAATTATGATAGCACTATGGTAATCAAAATTATATTCCCCCTCAATTATCGCATAATCAATGGATTACATTTATATCAAACATTGTTTTAAATTAAGTTTTACCTATAAAATATCAGAAATTATGCAACAGCTTTACAGAAGTAAAAAAGAATTTTTGGGACCACTTCCCTGATTGATAGTTTCAAGATATTTTTTTAATACTATTGCCAGTACACAAGGCTATTGGTAAAAATTGCCCATATTCCTTAGAACTAAATAAATTCGACCAATCCTATGCATAAACAGTGAAATATTTAACATTATAGGAACACACATTCTACATTGTATTCTAGCAAATATCAGCAGAGTTTGTATATACGTGATAATAATATTACACAATCTAACTTTGTGCACAGTACACAACACAAAGAATAGCCCCTTCAACTCAAATGAGAAAAGGGAGCAATCACAAATGCTCAGAACTGCAGAGACAAAATGAGAAGCAAGTGTGCTATTCGTCCTAAGCAGTCTTAAGTGATATTTGATTATTCTTGTATAATCCATTTCCAATTGCATGAGTACTTCATTAGCAAAGTAGTTGACCATTGAATAGGGCGAAAGAAATAAAAAATAAAGAGACCGGGGTAAATTTTCTTAAAATTCCAGGGTTGAAGCTGGATTTTCCAGGTTTTTAAAGCAAAATTACATTTTCCCCATGAGATTTCCCTGAGTTTTAAGAGCTAATTTTCAATTCCCTGAGTTTTCCCTGTTTTCCAAGTTTCCCTGAGGGCGTACGAACCCTGTCTTCGTTTATGGGGGATAGTAACTCACAGTGATTGAGAATTAGGCCTTTGCTAAAAAAAAATATTTGAAAATACGCTTTGTACTTCTCATTTTAATTGTAATAGATTTTTTAAAAGCAATTATGATACTGCTCTTTGTGAGATGTGAGGCTTTTGTCGGGTTTTAAGAGGCTGATCAATAGTTCAAAATTCTAAGGAATGAGCATTTTAAGTAAATGTAACTATACAACTTTTACGTTCATAATTATATAAATTGGCATAGTTGTTTAAATTTTAAATAATACAAATATTTCAATAAGAATAACATAATAGGACTTAATGGTTTTTTTCGTTTTTCAAGATGCCAAATAAATACATAAGAAAGCCTCATGCAAACCGTTGGACATTGCGTTAAAATGATTTTTCTACGGCAATCAAGGAACGAAAACGGGATCATACCACCACCTGCTGGATATAGAAGGCCTTAGAACAGAAGTTTTTACGTCATCATTAGTTGTTTTTTTTTCTACGATGAAGTCATCACAGTTTTCCTTTCACAAAGTAAAACTATTTAAAATTTCTCGTGAATGATACAAATTTTAGAAAATATCGTATGTTAAAGTTAAAAATCATAATACCTTTCTATTAAAAGTATATTTATTATGATCTATTTCTATATCATATTATATAATTAGTGATAGTTAAAATTTCCTATTTGCCGCAAAATTAAATTTGCTATCTTAAATCATTAAAATGTTTTATGGGATCGATTAATAAAATGAGGACATACAATGATTTCAAGATGTATTATTAAAGTGTTTCTCAACAGTTGAATGAAAGCAACGTTTCCGACGCCCCACCTATGCCGTTCAAAACCTTCTTGGTTTCCTCTACATCCTCTTAAATTTATGATTTTTCGGTATATTATATATATATATATATATAGATAGATATAGATATTGATATACATGCTTTTAAATAAGAAAAAAATCTTGAAACATAAAATAAATATAAGAAATAATAAATGACGTTAAGGAGCTTGAAATATTAATGCAAAATCGCTAAGTAAAAAAATAAAAGAAAAGAAAAATTGTCATATGATTTACTACTCTATAAATAAAACCAAATCTGTCTTTACAATTTTATTATTATTATTTCATTTTATTTTATTTTTATTAGTGTCTTCTCTCAAGGCTGGCAACTCACCTTCCGATGTCAAGAGAGAACATTTCCTCCATATGCAACACACGCAACAGATGCATGATATTACAAAAGAAAGTCCACCAAGAACTGAAGATATTAACCACATACGATTGCCTGCTCTACGCTGTTTCTCTGCTTCAGAAATAGTGACAGCAGCACTCGTCGTAACCTGTGTTGCTGAAATTAAGAAAAGAGTGTTCTTGTACTTTGTACAAACACACACATAAAAAATGCTCATTGAATTAGAAATGATTTATATTTACGCAAGTTTAAGTGCATTTTAAAAATTCTTAATTTTTATTGCTTATAAACCTATTTTAATGCTACTTTAAATACTGACTATATTATTTTTTTCGTTATTCGTCTATGAAAGTGCTTAAATGGCCATCCTTCAACAGCTAGTTTAATTACCTTAAATTTAAAATGCTTTCTTTCCAGCGTGTCAAATAAGATAGCTTACGGAAATTTTTCAAAAGTTTTAATTACAAAAATCTTCTGCTTGTACGAACTCAAAGAGAAAATGAGTAAAACATATTTGAACTATCAAACACTTGGTGAACAATCTGTTCCAATTCAAAGTTCAAAATATTTTGTTGTGTCTACAATATAAGTATTTTTTATTCAAATCAACATTTCTAGATCGCACAGTACTTTATATAGTAATACACTTTTCACAAAACATATTTTAAATCACATTAAAAAATAGAAAGAATTATTTCTCAAGTTTTATTTTTCTGAGGCTTGCGTTAAAAATCTTGAATTTTAGACAATTTATTAAATATTTAAGTGTTAGACAACTTCTTTGTGGATTTCATACTACTTTCACGTGGGAGAAAACTTGCTTAGAAAAATAAGTTAAATTAAAATATGAAATATAAGCAATTACAGATGATCTTCGTCCATATGACAGATCTCGGCTGTAAAACATCAATCTTCTGTGCTCCGTTAGAAATAGCTTCGTGGATTTCAAAGCGGGGCTTGGGTGCTGTAGGCTGCTAACCCCCATTCTAAGAATCTTTTACTTATTATTATTGTATTTGCACCTCGGACTACCAGTCCTAGGTGTCAACACAAACCAAAAGCTATAGGTCAATATCATAAATTTGCTTTGTTTGTCATATGCCCATAGTTTTGGATATAAGATTTTTGCATATGAAGGCAGATTAAAAGAAATTCATTCACGAATATAGGTTAAGCATTTTCGCAAAGCCAAAACATTTTGGCTATTTCCTAAATTGTAGCTTACGCTTGATATCAGATTACATCAACATTTTAAAATACTGTTTCCTGTAGCTAAAGATATCTCTATTGCTCATGTAATAAAAAGCTAAATTTGTTTCCTTTTAAAACTGCTCCATGCACAAATTAATAGCACATATATCACAGATGTTATTTTCCTAAATTATTCTTCTTCAAATTTCAAGTGAGACTGACGTCTTTTAGAATATTTACTACTATATGTGAATATAATTTTTGCTTCTGTGACCTACCTACTGCATTTCAGTTCAAAGGAAAATGAAAGCTGAATTAGAAGGGCTGTATTTGACAACGGCTGTTGAAAGATTACTAGTTGATCATGCATAAGGTGACCATACGTCCCGTTTTGAACGGGACAGTCCCGTTTTTAGGTGGCTTGTCCCGTTGTCCCCAAGCACAGCTTGGGGACACCGTAATGTCCCGTTTTTAGAATATGTCCCCTTCAATGTCCCGTTTTTAGAAAGAGAGCAACCCAAGGTAACGATTTCAATAAAGGTCGCTGAAAATCTAAAATCATCCAACGGCAGTGTCTGTAAAAAAATAAAAATAAATAAATAAATAAAACTGACCTCCCCCCCTTCCCCTCTCGAGACGCAAAGAAAACGGCGGAGGGATGTATTGTTTTTATATTTGTTATTTTAATGTTCCTTTTTGTCAACCATTTCAATTTATTTAAATTTTATTACTTTTTTTAGAGTTATGTTCCTCCTTTGCTTATTCCTCCCCCTTCCCCGATCTCCACTTTATTTCCCCTTTTCACTCTGGTTTTCTAAGAATTTTTTTCCTTCCGAATGACAAGTTTCCTTTTTTCTGTGTGTGCTTTTGTTTACATTTCTCACTTTCCTACCTTCCTGCTTTGTCGTATGGTGTTTTTGAAGTCGAAGAAGGGCCTACCCCTTGTACCACCCGAAACGTACGTCAGACTATTTTTTATAGAATATTCGTGTTTCAGCAAAGTTCTTTTTTTTCATTTTATTTTGATATTAACATTAACACAAGCTTTTTAGCGCGTTTTCTTAAGAACTAAACTATACCCAGACCTGTAAATCCAGTCTCCCTACACTATTACCTTGAAAATAGTAGATGTCCCGTTTTGAGGAAGAAAAGAAATACACTATTGCCAAAATAGTAGTGGATGTCCCGTTTTGAAGGAAAAAATAAATGGTCACGTTAATCATGCATAGCTGCGGAAAATAAGGCACACTTGTCTTTTATTTGACCATTGTTCGCCCTGAAAACAAAGTTACATTTACCAATCGTTTCCAAATAACTTACATCTTGCTGCATATAATATTTGAACCAGAGGCCATTTTCATATTTAAATACATACTAAAATTATTGTTTTTTTTTACAATGGACAAAGGGCATTTTAACTTCACGCTAAAAGTAAATAATAATAATATCCTGTTTTGATATCAGTTTTCAATATATTTGAATTAAGTATTTATCAATTACAAGTTTCAAAGTTTTGCCTGTCCGATGTCAATCTTTTTTCCTTCTTTAATTCATATATCATTTGATATTAGAGAGCTGAATTTTTCCCTTACTACTAGAGATAAAGAGAAAAATCATAATTTTCTACACTGCTGGCCACCCAAATTGCAACACCAAGAAAAACAAGAGATATCACAACAAAATTTATTGTGTAGATAACATGTTGACCAAGTAACAAATGATTAAATTTACAGCATTCTATGAAGCGTGGTTCCTGCCAAAATCAGTACCCAGAGTAGCCGCCGTTGTTGGAGATCACAGCTGCCACACGCCTCGGCATTGATTCAAAGAGACTTTGAATGTGTTCTTGGGGTACAGCAGACCAAGCAGCTTCCACACGTTGCCAAAGTTGATCTGGTGTGACAGCTGGGGATGAACTCTGGGTCAGTCGTTGAGCAACCATGGACCACATGTTTTCTATCGGCGAAAGATCCGGAGAGCGCGCCGGCCAGGGAAGCAATTCAATCTGGTGATTGACGAAGAACCCTTGGACAATGCGTGCCACGTGTGGCCGTGCATTATCCTGCTGAAATATGGCTGTTGGCAAGCCCTGAAGGTAAGAAAGGACAACTGGCTCCAACACCTCGGAGATGTAGCGCTGGCTGGTTAAAGTACCGGCAATGCGTACTAGAGGAGTGCGAGAGAGATATCCGATACCGCCCCATACCATAATACCCGGTGCAGGACCAGTGTGACGGTGCATAATGCAGCTGTTCAGCATCCTCTCTCCACGGTGTCTCCAGACTCGAATCCGACCGTCGTGGTGTTGCATACAGAAGCGTGACTCGTCAGTAAAGAGAATTTCATTCCATTCTGTCGTCCACATCCTTCTTTCATCGCACCATTGGCGGCGGAGACGTCTGTGGTTCCGCGTCAGAGGTAGACAAAGCAACGGACGTCTTGCGGACAGACCATTCTGCTGTAAACGACGTCGAATGGTACGCGCAGACACTGGATGATGCGTTACAGACTGAATCTGCTGTGATATGGTTCGTGATGTGACTGAGCGGTCCGTCACTGCCATGCGTACAATCTGCCTGTCATCACGTGACGTGGTGCACTGAGGTCGATGCGGTCGATCACGTCTGTCCGTCGTACCCTCCTGCACCCAACGATCACATATCCGCATCACAGTTGTTTGGTTTCGTCCAATACGACGACCGATTTCCCTGAAAGATAACCCACAATCTCGGTATGCCACTATCCTTCCTCTGTCAAACTCGGATACTTGATCAAAAGATGATCGTTGTTTCCTACGAGGCATAATTTATCGTTTTTTTGAAAAAAAAGCAAGAAAAACACAATTGCTGTACTTGAAACCGTCGAAATCTCCAAGCCTTAAATAGCGCTTTGAGGTGGCGCCACAGGCGCGCTTGATGTGCGTCTGCGCTGAAATTCTAATCATTTGCATATCTCACCTCAGCTAATGCATGTTGTAAATTTCATATTATTTGCATGCTTCCTTCAGGGTGTTGCATTTACGATGGCCAGCAGTGTATATACTTTGTAATGAAATATTAATATGGCAGATGAGTCATGATATTGATTTTAGAAAAAAAAAGTATGAATAGCAACCTAACCAAATTTGACCGGAAAATTAGTGCAGAAAATAAGTTTACGTGGCTGTACAAAATTTCAAATTTGTACGTTTAGTATTTGATTTAATATTAATTAAATATTATATTTAAGGGCTTTAAGGGACAGTATATCGTTTTGGAGAATGACAATTTTACAGTTTGTTGACTGAATAAAGGGAAAGTTAGCCGTTACTTCCGTAACTTTACATGACGTTTGTGAAGACGAAAGTTCACTTTCAACAGTTTCCTTTGTGATGAAAATCTTATTTCTTAAAATCTTAACTCTTGAAAATGATAATATTAAGAATAGTAATGACTTTTAAAATGGGCTATTCCCTTTTACAAATTTAAGTTTCAGCAAGACCTAGCAAAAATGGCCCTCAAGTGCCAAAAATTCAGAAAGAATTGATCTTACTCATTTCACATGTCTTCACAATTCATTCATCATTATTATTACTTTTTAATCAGAGGCTTTGTCCTGATGCTACTGCTACTAACATTTCTATTCTTCTTAAATAAACGAACAACGACAACAACAAAAAAACACGGTTTGCAAAGTTTTGATATAAATAGTAATAACAGAGATACATATTTTTTGTAACTCCGCAAATTCATTACAACCCAATATTCATGTTTTTTATATATATTACATATAATCCCACATTTTTATGTTAATACTTTACACTTTAATTATTATGTACAATATTTACATACCACAGCTATCGAAAATTAAAGGATAGTTACCATACACCAACTTGTAATGCAAAACGTAATCCTTAAAAAGAATTTTAATAGTCAATGGAAGCACACTCTTTCAATAAGTGAATTCATGTTTAATTATTTATTATATCCTATTTACTTAAAAGCATCTAAGTTTTTGTTAAGCACTGTATCGAAATATTTCTTATAAATACAAGTGAGTTAATTTCAGTTATTATACATGCATGCATACATAAATAAAGGAATAATATTCGTATAAATTTTATTATGAACAAAGGAAAATTAAATTCTGAAAATCTTAAGTTGCAACTTAAGTGTTAAGTTAATAAATTAAATTTAAATGTGGCAACAGATTTGAAAAGCCCTCTGTGTAATTAGCATTCGGATAGCATAAAATCATCATGCAGTGCTTAAGATCGTGCAGTTTATATTTGATTTGTGTACAAGTTGTTTATAAACTAGAAGACTATTGACTTATGACTAAAAATATTTCGGAAAAATTCGAATTAAATTACTGCAAATATAAAAAATAATATTTCTATAAGCTGTACGCTGAAGTTTTCAGTTTTTTTTTTAAAATTCAAAATACAAATAATATTGAACTAACTCACAATCATGGCATTTACTTCATTCTAAAATAACATAGTATCAAAATATGAAAAGTTATGAACGTTCCTGTACAATAGATGAAATCCAAAAATGAGACATTTCTACTACATGGACATTCCAATAACCACAGTTACACATGTCATCTGGTGTGGTCAATTAATGTTATTTGTACAATATTACCGTCAAAATCTGGAAATATTTTAGGCAGTATGAATTTTCAGTGCTTCAAAAAATGTGTAATAAAAACGCCATTTAATAATTTCCAAATTACATTCAAAATATATAAATTTCAAGTGCTTTAATGTAGATTTCCGCATCATTCAACATCATTAGAAAATTTTTGTCACAACATCACTCGCCATGTATCTCACAGATGTTTTGTTCTACCACATTTTTACCGATATAAATATAACTTATTACTCGTCTTCCTAAATTTAATTTAATTTATTTTTTCATAAAAAGTATGTTAAAAATTTTTTATAGGGAAGAGAAAATTCAGCTAAAGATATGTCAATGTTTTTAATATTTTACCCTGAAATTGAGGTTAACGTATCATTTTAATGAGTACAATTTCGAAAATATTCGTTATTCGCACTTTAGTAAACACACCTGATAAAATATTGAATGTTGGAAGCATAGTTATTTACTACAGTGTAGTAAAAGTCATTCAACTATATCCGATTCAATAGTTAGATTTGATGAATACAACTTTTCACTAAATATTAGCTACACCATGCAATAAGTTAGGGAATATTCAAAAATTGATTTAAAAGGAACTATAGCATATAAAGCTTTCTTCAAATGAAATCCTTTCAAACACATGATGCTATGAATAAAGTAAATAAGTAACTTTGACTCAGTGAAATTTATTCAACTGACCGTCAGCTTCCATATTGCCCGTTAACTTTACGCATATAATTTAAGACTATGCTAATCTGAACATGCGGTAAAAATTATGATTCAATTGACTAACACATATTCACCTACAACGTTTACAGCTATCGCATTTCTTCTACGATCAAATCAATTATAAGTGTACTTTATTGAAAGATGCAGATATTAGGTATTATGTTTCAGTACGACACCTTTCAGCTTCTATTATAAACATATCTTTTCTGATTCATAAAGATCGAAACAGGAGATTCAATTTTTTTTCAATCCAGAAATCGAGTAATCTGCAAAATATTTAAGCTTCAGGTCAAATTTACCATCGAATGCAACGTAGCGGTCCAATTCTCTGACTATTAGCATCTCCTACTCAGAACTCACAAAACATTTACGAGATACATTGAGAGCGACGGTGCTCAGTGGGTGCTATCGCGGACCTCGAGAGGAAGTGTCAAAAATAACAAAGTTGCTGTGGATATAACCTGGATTAAACATAATCAGTCATACCAATAACTATTTGTTTTGTCGACACCGTCAACACATTCTCTGTGAAGGCACTTTCTCCAATGAAGTTGTACGCAGCAATGAAGAAATCATACTGTGCACCGGGTTCCAGACCTGTGATAGTGTAAGATGTGGTATTGGTGGGGGCTTCTCTGTAGAAGTAAATAGACGTACCGGATTTCTTGTACCGGATACGAAAGTTCTGATCCGCTCCACCATCGAATCCTGGAGTCCACACTAGAGTGATGGAGTCCGTTGATTCGTTCACGGCCCGGAGCTTTTGAGGGGGTTCAGGTGCACCTGTTGCAAGAGATTATTTCAGTTAATTTCATGAGTTGAGTATATTTTAATATTAAGATGCTTCAACTGTTTTTATGTAAACTGATATATTCAAAGCATCCATTATGGAATATTGTAAAGGACCGGAAGTTTAAAACTCTCCTAGATACATTAACAGAAGGTAATGTAACAATTTAAATTGCTTTTGGCATGCGCTATAATCTGCACAAGAACAGTAAAACTTTTTCTGAAGTTTATTAGACGTTTTTTACCCTTCTAACAACTGTTAAATTGAAAATTTGTCTTCCACTCTCATGTTTTTTGCCGACATCATGCCCTCAACAGTGTTGGTCAACATTAGTGGAAAATTTCGGTTTACACTTTGTTCCGATATTCAGTCATGCCTTTTAAATTCTTCATAATTCTAAACTGCATTTTTCTATCCCAACACTTTTGTGCTATCTACAAGTACAAATATTCTCTTTTTTATTTTAAAAATTATAGTACTTTTACAAGTAAAAAAGGAGATTCATTAAAATAATACATTGTAGAATAACTATTACACCGTTCAACATTTTTTTTTTTTTGGGGGGGGGGTCTGTTCTCATGCTTAAATTCTGATTCTAGACATTGAAAAACACTTAAAATTTCATTTTTAGTTCTTAAAGTTTGCTTTTGTCTGATTTACGTCGATAAGTATAATTTAATTTATTTAATAAACGAAAGATGACAGCACTTTGATTAACTCGAAAGTAAACTGTATTATTATTTGTAACTCTGTAGTATTGCTTGTAGTATTATTCATAATAATATTATTTGTTTGCATTATTAATGGCCCATACGAACATAAAACAAATACGAAAAATATTCACTTTTAGACATTAATTTCTTATCATTTTATATTTATATGTTATTGTTTAACACAAATCTTGAATAAAAAATACTTTTATATACAGCAAAAACTTTTCTGATCATAATTTAGAGTGGAATTATTAAAAAAATATATAAACATGAGTAATGTTTGCCAAAATATTGAAAGATTGCTTTTATTTCCACAAAAGCAAACTTTCATAAAAAAAGGAAAAGAAATATTTTCCTTAGTTTTGACGGAGGAGAAACTTAAATTTATTATGTAGAAGTCAGACCGAAAAATCGTGTTGACCGGTGCTATTGATCAATTCATATTATAAATCCAAAAAATGGCTTTTGTTCTTTATATAGATCCAAACCGCCGGACCTATCAAAATGATATTTTGAACGAATCTCTTAAAATACATTTATAAAGAGATCCGAGACACACACTCCCCTTCCCTGCTCTTAAAGTTTTTCATTAAATCTTACTTGAACAAAATAAGAGTCGGCCAATATCGAAATAATAGTCGGCCTTTCATTTTTTTTTTGTTCTACATTTACTTAACCCCGAAACATAACGTCCAAGTTAAATTGCTTAAAGTATTTGATATGTGCATTCTTTATTAAGTTTGTGTCAGAAGTTGACTTTTGTTTTTATGTTTATTTATTTTCACTGGCCAGGTGTCAACAATGTTCACTCAGTATAGTTACCAATCTCTACCAGGTATCGAGGTTATTGAGCCAAAAGTTTCAATAACAACGTCAAATACTTAGATTTGGAATGTGGTCTTCAAGAAATAACTTTTTCAAGAGAGGTCCTAGGTCCACATAGATAGTTTAATGCTAAAATTTTATTCGGATAAATATGATAAAGATTGACAGACAAAAATGATGTAGATAAAGAATGCAGAACTAATGAACTGTGTTGTCATTGGTATCTTTTTTTTGTCAATCTAGTTTAAGTTTATCATTTTACGGGAAAAAATGCATCACGTTTTCAATTTTGCAATGTTGAACCCTGTTACACTCTAAAATTTTATTTCAACAAATAAAAGATATCACACAATAAACATGAACTCACCTTTTTTAAGGAGGGCAAATTTAACAAAATCATAGCCAAGATGATTTCTTGCTACGCAAGTATACTCCCCAAAATCTTCATTGCGCACTCTTTTGATTGTTAGTACGCTGCACCACTGTAGATCGCCTGTCTGGGCTGACCGAATATCGTAGCGACCGATGTCTAATCCTTGGAGTATCACAGTGCTGTTGTATGACCAAACAAAGCTTATGTTTCCATCTCCTTCAGCAATACACCGTAGTTCAATACTCGAAGAGAGTTCAGCTGCATTTTTGAGTGTAACCAAATTTCGCAAGATGGTTGGTCTGTCTGTAATGCAATATTTAAATTACAATTTTCAATAAGCAGACTTGATGCATTATTAACAACGCTAAAATGAGAATTGTATTTCTTTATCAAATTTATGCATATTTTAAAAGAAAATAACCACGATTTATACAATAATTTGTATTAAAAAAATAAATGTATGATTTTCAATTTGTAAAATTCGCAAAAAAATGTACAAAAATCTTTTTTAATCTTAATAATAGACCCTTTGATATAGGGAAAACATTTCCAAACTCATTAAATTGTTTATTAGAAGCACGTGAAGAATACATCATTTGGAAAGCATTGAAAATATATACAGGAATTTGAAATTTATGTGAAAAGAGAATTGGCTGTATTAATAATATAATCATCGTTACTTTTTGAAATCCAAAAGTAAAGGGACCATTTTTTAAACTTTAGGAAATCTTATCTTTTTTTAATTAAAATCATAAATGATACTTAAGTAATTTCGATGATTCATTGATTGTTGTACCTCATTAAACTAAAAAATATTAAATGTATCATTTTGATTCCAGTATAAGACTATTTTATGAACTAATAGCAAGTAGTATCATTATATCTTCTTGATAAATTAATCTTTTTAACTTAACTATAAAGTGAATATTAATGTTCAACTGATGTCACGTCATATCTTATCATAATATTAATGACTTGTTATTACAGAGACATACGGTTATACAAACGAAAGACATTTTCATTTGTATTAAAATCGCCATCATTAAATATAAATTTACCATACATTCTAATCATTATATACGCTGTTTTTTTTTAAATAATTTTAAGTTAACAAATTAAAAGAGGCTCTAGAATCTAATTTTAAGAATTTCCAAAAAGTATATTATTGAAATATCAGGATTCTGTGTGGGAATATCTGGAGATGAAAATTTTGATATGCTACTTGAATGTTATTCTTAAATATAAGTGATATAAATGTATCACTTTATCATTTCTCAAAATTGTTTTAAACATACTAGAATTGGAAGAAGAGTGCAATACACTAAATGCAATAGAATGTTGAAAAATACAGAAAGAAAGTTGAATTTAATTCAAGAAAATGCTCTTGATTCTTCTTGGATTTGTTTCAGTTAATTCAATAAAATTGAATTTAATTGAAAGAAAAAAAAAATGAGACATACTAACAAATGTGTGTCAACATTTTCTAAGTCCAAATTCAATGCTTGTATTGTTTTATTGTATATCACATTTCAATAACACCTCTTGATGCATCACAATAATTTCGTTGACAATTTATTTTTTTTTCAATAATAGTTATTTACTTTTTTCCAGAAAATAAATTCTATTTACATAATTATTTTCTATCAAAATTAATAAAATCATGAATCCTAATTTGTAAAACATACGAGTAGTTGTGTAAAACAAAACTTTTATCCTAAAAAACTTTTAATTAAATAATTATATTGATTTTGTGTTAACAAACTTCACTAAATGATAACAAATATTTTATAGTAAGGCTGGCGATAGTAAGGCTGTAGAACATGAAACCAAAGTAAATAATATTTACTCACACAAAACGATGAGATTAACAGATTTCACGTCCGGTTCTCCAATTCCATTGAAAGCTTCACATTCCAGCGTTCCGGAATCCTGTTTCGACACATTGAAAAGCGTCAAGAGAGACCTGCCGTTCTCTGTGAATTGTTGATTCTCCTTCAGAATAAGATCGCCACCTTTGATACTCCACCGTATCATATCTGGAAGAATGGGATTCGCTAAAATACTGCACTCGAAGTAGGCATTGTCACCCTCAGCGACGACTACCATACTGGTGATGTTGATAACAGTAGCGGGATCTGGATGGGAGAATCATAATAAAAATATTTAGATAAGGGATCGGGAGTTAATCCGAGATAATCAAATTAACTTCAGACAAAAGACAGGCCACGACTGCTTTTCAGAACACTCTTACAAAATAGGTATGCTCCCATGAAATAGTTGTCAAATCTGTAACGTGGACACCTTGAATATTCAACACACTCTTACTTAGATATTAGGGGCTCAAAGACTTAGCTCAAAGTAGCTAAAGTATAATACTCAAATTAGATTAAAATTACATAAACTTTATAAACTCTTATTGATTGAACTCCATCCCTCCTCCTTTCATGTTTGTTCCCTTATAAATCAGGTATATCTTGTTTCTTTATAGTATTTCTATTAGTTATTTCTTTCGTAAAATATAGGTCTGTCCGATCTCTTGATGATGGATTGAATTCCAGTTAGCCATAGTTAACAGCAGCATATATTTAAAACAATATATATATATATATTTATATATTGTTTATATTGTTACCTCTATGGTGTTATATATAACAATATATATAACACCATAAAGGTCACTTGAACAGCTGTATTTCCGTTTAAGTAAACTTTATGGTACAAATGTTTTTTTTTTTTATTATTATTTTATGTTTTTAATTTTTTGATCATTTTCAGTGGCAATCATTTATCTGAAGCCAGAGACAAGGAACATAAATGTTTCAAAACTTCAAAACTTTTTTTGATCGAAACAGCTGTATAAGCTGTTCGAGTAACCTTTATGGTGTTGTTTTACAATTTTTTTTTATTATTTCATGTTTTAAAATCCAGGTATTTTGAGTGTTTTTTACAACATATTTAGTTAAAATAGGGGAGATCTGGTCTAGCTGGCTACAGGGGAAGTTGGCGCTTTCCTCATAATTCGCTGGTTTGGGGAGAGATTGGGAAACCAGTCACTGAATAACTTTATTCGGATTTTCTCTAAATGCTTTTAAAGTTTTATAGCGTTATCTCCGTACTAGGGATATTTAGAACAATTTTCTTTTTTGTACATTAGCAAGTAATTTTTATCTGCGAAGCTATTTTTCTAATTTCTAATACACATCTTCATAAATCGATTTAACTTGTGGAGTTTTTCGTGGTATATGATTACCTCTAGCTGCATTATACGTGATTTGTTTCGGCTGCTGAGGTTAAGACGGCACTGGCGCAGCCAGAAATTTTTGATGGGAGGAGGGGGGTTACGACTACTGCAACTCACATATAGATATACGTGTGTGTGATAAGGGCGTGAACAGTATATATTTTTTATGGCAAAAAATTCCTCATGTGGTTGTGACCTCCCCCTATCCCCCCTTGGATACACCACTGTAAGAAGGTTATTTTTCATATTATTTAAAGAAACGTATCATGGAGCTAGTAGGCGCGATAAATAAAGTGTAAGTTGGCTTCATGCACCAACCTACCCCGTTAATTTTTTTCAGTAAATTTCCTTCTCTAATTTTTTAGTACTATATGAAATTACCGAAAAATTCAAAAGAAGAAAGCAGAATTTTGATGTATAATAAGATTCAAGTACATTCTATAAATATACCGTGAATCTTCTTAACATTTAGTGCTTCATTTATACTACGAAAAGAGAATTTTCTTTTATTATTTAATTCTCAATTAACAGCAATATTCAAACTCTCTTGATGTAATAGAACACAATGAAGTTTAAATATCTATCTAATGAAATGAGAGCATACCTTTTTTAATTTAAATATGAAGAATTTTCCAATTGACTAATTTTTCAAACTAAGCAAAACAATTTCCTTATGAGGGTGTATCATTAACGTTTTAAATATTATAATTCAGATTATTCTTTACTCGTAAGTTATAAAATATCTATACTTATATACCGCTCATATTATTATCTGTATGCATGTGCAAATGAACATTTTTTACAGTCTCTAATTCCTTTCACTCGAACAGAATGACTTATATTTCATTAATAACCTTCCATTATTTATGATTTTTTTCTGAAACATGTATCTTTTTTCGTTTATAAGATTTTAAACACAAGAACAGAACTCCAACATCAAATGAGAGCTATTTCTAAAAATACACTGCAGATTTTCTTTCATGCCATCCATTTTCGTTTCTTCTAATGGTGAAGTAAGTTACAGAAACTTTCTACTTACATTTAATCACGTGATATATGTCTAGTGATATTTTTAGGGGGAAAAAAGTTTACTAGTTTTATATATACTTTTTTCCTTTGCAGCACGATACTTGTTTGAATAAAGAAGAAATGTACTGTTTGGTACAGTGTAGTCAGTTGGTAAAAGAATGTCATGCTTTGGCAGTATATTATGATATCCTTATAAAAGTAAACTGCTGCAGATTAGTAAATGGTCGGAACAATTTTTATTAAATTTCCTTGGAAAAATAATTTTGTCATGCATTCGATATGAAATTTCCTTTGTTATGAAGTTTCAGAATGCATTGTGTATTCCATGTAAGTGAATTTCGGTTACATGAAAATTTTGCCTACTATTTACAGATTCCTAACCCATTAACGCACTATTTCATTCAAAAGTGCGAGACTTTGTTAAAGAAAGGAAATGTATATATAATATTTAATATAAATTTAATAAGTATGTAAGTTTGGTTAATAAAAAGGTAAAAAATAGCAAAAAATTCTAATGAATTCAATTTTAGTTAACTTCAAATTAAAACTGACTTAACGTCTTAACCCTTAAATGACTTGTGTAGCCTTTTGGCAACAAACCCAATTTAGTTATTATCCAACTTATTTCACGAACATAAAGCAAATAAAACTAAAGCTTTAGTTGCAAAGACATTTTCATACGAGTTTAATTTTACTGAAGTTTATCAAGAAAAATCTCTGTGTAACCTGTTTATGAAATGAAAATTATAGTACATTAGGAATTTAGGGTTAAAAAATAGGGGGGAAAGTATTTGAAATATTTTCTGACTCAGTAAAGACAACGTAACTATGAGATTCATAATGAGAAGATAGCAAATAACTTATTTAAACTAATTTTTTTAATAGAAATTGTATTGCTTTTTTTTACAGACTATTTTTTGAAGACTATGAATTAGTTTGTTAAAATAAAGTATAATAAAAATCTGACAGAGCTTTTCAAACGATATTATGTATACTTAAACTGCATTTAAATTATACGAATAAAAAAAATACTGACTGCTGGAAATAAAAACTGCTGGAATGTGCCAGAAAGAAATAGCCACAAAAAGAACGCAGATCATCTTTGCAAAGAATCTGCCAGTGGAAATTTTTTTCGCACATAAAATCTCCTTTATTCACACTTGGTAGATAAAAAGTAAGTTCATCACAGAGAAACCCTGAAATCATCACTAAGTACGAAAAGTTATTGATCCCAAAATGAGAATATAACGACGTTGGCCACTGAGAAAAACGAAAGTTCTTGACGGAGAAAAGACCGAAGGGTGGATTTAACGATTGGCGCAATCGAAATCCATTTCTATAGAACCAAGTTTATGTGCATTAGCTCACTCGGAATGATATTTTACTTATATAAGGACGTAAAAAAATGACTCGGGTTTCAGCTTTAATGGGTATGTAATACATTAATCACTGAGCATTTGACGAAGATGCATCCTTAAAGACGATTTGCATTGTGGAAAATTAATTACTTTGATGAGAGTTTTGTAATTTGACATTTATGTTGCCACTGATTCTAACAGCCAGCTCCTTTAAAATGAGCCACATAACTATTAAACAATTCTATGTACAGAACTAAATTTTTAAGCATATTCAGTGTTATTATTATCATTATTATTTTTGTTGTTCTTGTTATTATTAAACCTCAATAAATCATTTTTCGCTTTTTTTATGCCCGTATAATTTTACATAATTGACTTCAATCTAACTCAATAAAGATTAATTATTAGTTAATTAAAGACAGTCGTCAGAGGCGGGCATATTTACTTCACATTGAGTGCACATCACCGACACAGTGAGCGCTTGTGAGTAAATATCGACTGTCAGCTTTCCCTCACGGTGCTATCTGAGATATCATGTTTTTTTTCCCGTTTAGAACATTTTAGTACTAAGCAAGAACAATAAATTCACCTGTGACAATATATCATTAGATATATAAACAAAATAACAGTTGGCAAAAATATGTGACTAATATTTTGAGTTGGATTATTGTAAATGAAGCTAAGCTCACGAAACAGTGATGTGTAGAATCTTCTGTGAAAAGATCGAGTTAAATAAATGTACAGTGAGCATGAACAAAATCAACTAAACATCCTATAATCTGCTGCAGAAGATCTTTTTACTCATGACTTATGCAGGCGTCATTTCTAAGTCAACAGTGCAGTTTTTCAGTGTCACTCTAGCGTACCGTTATGCTGTTGTCGGTTGTTTATGGTACAAAATCATCATTGTTGATCAGTTAATAGATTTTTCGTGAATATAGAAAGTAGAATAATTACGCTTTCTTTTTCGTAGACAATTAAAACGATTATTTTGCGTTACATGTATTTTTTCTGTAAAATTGTACATTAACTTTGTCTGTTTCTGCCCAGACTACTACAATCACATTTTCAAGTTTTTGTTGATGTTTAAACGGATAAACTAATTTACGGCATGACTTAAACGGATAAACTAATTTACGGCATGACATATTTACTTCACATTGGCATTACTGGACGGCAATCAAACGGAGTGACTGGTGTGGACAATTGAAATAATTTGATTTAAAAATGCTCATAAGAGTTAAAACTTCTCACGCATAACTGTGTGTAGAAATAATTTAACCCATTTGTGCCAGGACATTTTTGCGACTTTCTTCGATTTTTACTGATAACAGAAATAATAGATAAATTTCTGATGTCAACTTCTTGAACAAAGGATGATTTCTTTTAAAATCATTATGCATAAAAATCGAAATATCAACATCCTACTTGGTCATGTTAAAATATTTTGTAGAGTTGAGGCTCAATACTCATGAACAAAGGCTAGGAAAAATAAATAACGTTTTCGACTAATAGCGAAAATGCCGTCCCAAAAAAGGGACACTAGGCATACATGGGTTAATAATACTCATGAAATAAAGAGAAGAAAATGAAATGGCACTTATAAATTTTTGCGGGCAGAATCGAAAATGTTAAATTTCCGGTATCCTACGATTAGGAAACTGGGCAGAAATGCACTTTTTGTGAAAGAACTAAAGCACAACTGTTTATTCGAGTATTTCGGATAGTTTGATCGCAAATAGTATGAAGTGGCAGATGATAACTTTTTGCCCTTCTCATTGTACATGTGTGTATTCACGATTGAACACAACTTTTCCCAACATAACACTTTATTAAAACGAAAACATAAAACAGATAAAACACAAACTGGCACCTTGTGCCGAATACAAAAAGGGGACTATACCCCAGGCGTAGTAACTCGCTACATACGTTAGTAACTAGCTACAGACCTTATATAGTGTCGCTGTTCACATAGCAACACGGTTCACATTAGCATATCTCTGCTTTTGTGGAAAAAACTGGCCTGGTTGCGAAAACCCTCTCGTGCATTCAAGTCGATTCTCTTGGAGACTCGTGTCCTGGAGGCGGAGAGGGACATAACGCAAAGTGCTGCCGCCGCAGTACCCCCCTCCTAGTGGAAACGAACATGTAGACGTTCCGGGGGTTTGCTGGTACGTCCTGCGCGTGTGACCGTAGTGTTTCCGGTCAGATCAGCACTTTTTACCTGTTGCTCGTTCAAAGTGAAAGCAGGCTTCAATCGATCAACGGTGACTATATTTTCCTGGCATTTCATTAAAACTTTATAAAATTTATTGGTTCTCATTAGCACAGGAAATGGTCCGTCGTACGGTGGACACAGCGGTGGTTTCACAGAGTCCTTACGGACATATACATCTTTGGACGTGGCTAGTGATTTGGGAATGAATATTTGTTCACGCCGTGAGAAGACGTTGGTCGAGTAATGTATCTAAAGTACCCTCATATACAGACAAGATAGCTTGAGTGTCCTTAGGCAATCTTTGTAGAAATAGAGTTTTTAAAAACTCGGTGTCTGTTTTATCGGGTGCTAAGTGCTTCATTTTCCTTAGTAAGTGGGAAGGTTTTTCATCTCCTAACACTAATTCCGAAAGTAATTGCTTTATCTTTGTTTGTTCGGAATCCGTGAATTCGGCTAAAAGCCGTTTTTTTAAGGTATCATACTTTAGAGTGGGGGGAGGTGTTAAAACTACATCACTTACATAACTTAAGATATCAGCATTTAGACTAGACACTATGTAATAAAATTTTGTAGAATCTTCACTAATGTTCGCGATGTGAAATTGTGATTCTATATTAGCGAACCATAAATCTGGAAATTTTTCCCAAAAGGGTGGTAACTTGAGAGCTACGCGACTAATGTCGCCGGTTTTCACCGCCTCTGCAGACGTTTCACCATTCATTTTTAGAAAGCCTGACCGAGCAACCAATTAAATGGGGATGAAGAAAAATGTATAAATGTTTGTTTAAAACTTGCCACCTGTCTGGTCCGTTGTCTTCAAATACTTGATGACGGTGCGCGCAGGAAAGTCGAAGCAGCAGACCAGAGGAAATCTTTACCCGTAGAACACCGTTCTTTGCAATAGGGCGGCTCCAACAAACTCACCGAGGGCCAGCTTGACTGTAGATCTTGCCAAAGCTGCTGAAGAGGCTTGACTTTGAACATCGATCGAACTTCCAGATTAGCACACTTTGTTTCTTACAGAAGATGGGTTTGTCCCTTTCCGGGTCACCAGATGAAGTGGCAGATGATAACTTTTTGCCCTTCTCATTGTACATGTGTGTATTCACGATTGAACACAACTTTTCCCAACATAACACTTTATTAAAACGAAAACATAAAACAGATAAAACACAAACTGGCACCTTGTGCCGAATACAAAAAGGGGACTATACCCCAGGCGTAGTAACTCGCTACATACGTTAGTAACTAGCTACAGACCTTATATAGTGTCGCTGTTCACATAGCAACACGGTTCACATTAGCATATCTCTGCTTTTGTGGAAAAAACTGGCCTGGTTGCGAAAACCCTCTCGTGCATTCAAGTCGATTCTCTTGGAGACTCGTGTCCTGGAGGTGGAGAGGGACATAACGCAAAGTGCTGCCGCCGCAAGTACATTTCATACAGAAAATATAATCGAACTCATTTAAATCTAATGCAGCAAAGTTCAATAACAATGTCGATTAAATGAGATCATTTTTCAAGAACCAAAACATAATTTACATTTCTGTTAAAAAAGAAAGGAATAAATCAAAAAAAAAAAAAAATTAAAATTCATTTCACATGCTTAATGATCAATTACATATAACGTATTGAATATACTCTCACACCTAAAAAAGAACACCACACATAATTTATTTGTCAATTTTGAGGAAGATGTAAGTAAAGGTACAGGCACATTTTTTTTTTTTCAAGAGAAGATTCTTAGAAAAACAGAAAAAAGGGAAACCCTTCTTCTAGAGCATTAAAAGTCTCTTATTAGGAAAATGGCAAGATATTAAACAACAAAAGGTGTCTTTTTAATAGACTTAATGCTATTAAGCACTTTTTGTTACTCTAATGAGTCTTCGTAATGAGGTTAATTCATAACTCTGAACACTGTTCATTAGAGCTGATCATAAATTACATGCTGTTAAGGGTTTGATTAATTCCTCTAATGAAATCGGAATTTATTACCTGAAATAACTCATGTAATATTCCGTCGTTACTTTGATGATCAAGCCATTTTAACTGTGGACTGCTTAATTAAAGTAGTTTTTCGTGATCGTCATTCAATTTTTACATTTAATATTTTTACTAATAATCGTCTAATAATTTATCAAAATTTCCTAATTGTATCTGCTAAGACTGCTGAACGAGAAATCATATTTCAAATGAACTGTACTTAATCACAGATGGACAGGGGGTCATGCCAATCAATATGATAACCATTTTTAAAAACTCACTAGATCTTTAAAATAAATTATGCACAGCCGTCACATTTAACTGTTTTTATTTTTAATCCAATTGGTATTAAGATGATAATTTTATGTTTACCTCTTAAATTTTTGTTTAAATAAATGTTGCACATCTGTCACTTTTAAATGTTTTTTTTTTTTTCATTTTAATCCAATTTTTATTAAAATGATAATTTACTGTTTGTCAATTTAATAATACTTATTTCTGTTACGAAACACTGAAGAAAATGTTCAGCACAGTGTTCAAAATAGATGTTCTAAATAAATGTATAAATATGCTTTTACTGTAACGATAAGTAATCTTACCTGGTGTATTAAGCTATGTTCCTTGTTTGGACGCATTCGAAAAATTAGATGACAATACAGAACTTCTACTTAGGTATTCACAAGTTTCCTGTTTACAAACAAACCTCTTGTCTGCTATAACTGGTTGTTGTGTTCTATCCACCAAGAGAATTGACTGGTAAAACACACTAATCAATCACCCCAGCTCAGATCGTGACGTCACGGAAAACTCGTCTGTACATAGCTTTCAGAAATTAATATTATTCTTCGAAATTTTCAAAGAATTTCTATAAATGAGGTTAAAACATCGACTGAAATTGGAGATGTGCATATAATTCTAAACGGTATCATGTTTTGAAATATTTGATGTCTTAAAATTTTTGTGAAATTCTACGGCTGACTCCGTTGTAACACGGTTTGAATATGTTCTCCTAAATTTGTACCCTCCACAACAATGTGGTAGTAATTCGGTAGTTCTTAGTTTATTTATTCTGGTTGATGATGTTGAAAATGACTTTTGATATTTTTATTCTTTCAAGATTTTAATTATTTTTTCAAAGGGTTTATTAACAGTCAAGAAAATATTCTTTTAGCAAATTCATTCTGTATAATTTTGAAAAATCCTAAGAATACTTATTTAACGAATTTTTGAATGAGTCTGTGTGTGCACTGATACACATTTTTCTTAATTATTATTCAAGAAGCATGGGTATAACCATAACAGGGGCGTTATCGGGGAGGGGAATATCGGGATATATCCCCCCCGCGAAATTTTTGGATTAGTGATGAAATTCCGTCTATTTATACACATATAAGTTCATACCCCCGAAAAATGTTTCTGGCTACGCACCTGAACCATAAATGAGATTTATTTTCTAAAACAATATTACAAATAATGAAAATTGCTTCTAGAACAACAACAACTACAGAAAGTAATTTTGCATGTGTTGTAATAATTTTAAAAAGTATGTGGCAAGTTTCTTGAAAACTTTACATTTTTTTAAATAAAAATAAGTCAGCACATATTAATTATTTTTTGATTACTGGATTAAAATATTTTATACGCAGGTTGAAATTAACGTTTTTAATGTAATAAAATGCTTTTTAAAAAACTTTTAAATACCTTTTGGTAATCTGTATTTAATATTTCATTGCTATACGTTATTATTGTTTAATTTTAAAATGCAGTTTTGAGTAATAAGTCAACCTTTTGCTAACAGCATAAGGCCTATAAACTTAAAAATTAATTGGTTTTTTATTTTTTATTTTGAAACAACTAAAACAATTTCTTATTTAATCAAGAATTTGTTGCATTGATTTCTCTGAAGTGAACACGATTTTAAGATATTTTCATTTTCATTTTATAAATCCAAGCTCTAATAGAATAAAAACACGATTTAAAATACAAAATAATGTCTTGTGATTTGTTTTTTAAATTTAATTAATTTCCAAGTTATTTAAAGGAGAAAAAATCCCTATCAATTTAAAATGATTTTTTTCGCTGACACTTTTATAAAAATGTAAAATTTTGTTAAAAAGATTTTAAAAATGTTACTTATCTAAAATAAACATGTAGTTAGATAAGACAAAGATGAAGAGTCATGTACAATAATACTTTATTAAAAATACTAAAATGTTATCGCTTTAAAATAAATATACATGTAAAGATTTTCTTTTCTGAATATAAAGAATAAATACAACCGTGAATTTTCTGAAATAAATTTCAAACGCTCTGTTTCAACAGTTGCTGCTCGGTAAATCTTTCTTATCTGTAAAAACACTTCTAGAGTCATTTTTGTAACATGAAAATACATAAGCGTAATGTTCCTTGGAGCTTCACGTACGAACATAAATAAACATAAACAAAGATTCCCTATAAACGCTAAAAGTAAACAAATTACCTATAAAATGCAGTCATTAAATTTAAGCACGGATATTATGAATTATTTCCAAGCGTGTTCACTTTATAGCTCAAACCTTTTCGCATACATTTCGCCGATAAACGTTCCCATTAACTGAGTCAAATATGTGTTGGACATTAGTGTGGCCATATCTTTCTTTCTCTTTTAAGTAAAATTTGTGTAATTAGTGATAACACTAAAATAATCTTTATTATTAGAAAGTTTGATAGAGAATAACTGGTTGTATTTTACGTTGTTTTGTTATCACTGCATATATGATTAAACCTTACGCTGAATAAAAATATTTAAGGCGTGTAATTTAATTTAGGCCCACCGAGAGAGAGAGAGACTAGATTGTAAAACTTCCATTAGTCATATAATCCGCATGTACATGAAATACACATTAATCATATGTTATGCATTTTTAAAAGCTCACTTTAATAAGCGTAACATTTTGACTAAATTTTTTTCGGATTTTTATCAGGACAAAATTTAGCTTTCAATATAAAAGCATGTGAACTCATTTAGCTTTCATACTCATATTTATAACAATGCAATTTTTTCATCATGAAAAGAGCAATTTATTTTAAGTACCGAATGAACAAATCTTGAACTCTGTATATATATAAATAGATAGATAGATAGCTAGGTAGATAGATAGATAGATACAGGGTGAGTGAAAAAGTTGCCAAAACCTTTTTGGGGTGATAGAACACATCTACACTAGCAAATTTCGTCACAGAAAGTATGAGTGGAACGCAAACGTTGAGCCGCTACGTGGCGTTGAACATGGAAACTTGCGGAAAGGGGCGTTCCAAATGATATGAAAGTATCGGTCCTCATGTCCAAAGGCATTTCCTTCTGAGGATTGCCGAGAGGATGGCTGGTATGTCCTACGGTTAGGTCTGGTAAGTCTCTATCCAGTAGGTGTGAAGCTTACATTACAGCTAGGGGACGCTCTTTTCAGGAATTTCTTTGAGCATGTAAATCAAATACACTACTGTTAATACAATGCTTTCTAAAATATATCTTCTCATTCATGCGTTAATACTTTAAATGTGCCACCAACTTTGAATGCGTGCCAACTTCTAACAGCTTGTGTTCCGACCAACCTTTAGCGCCATTTACAACGCCGTGTGTCGCCGTTTGCTTCCCGTCCTATTTTCTATGAAGAAATTTGCTCATGCAGATGCGTTCTATCATCTACATGATGTCTTCGAGTCATAAAAGTCGTGGTCACTTTTTCAGACTCACCCTGTATATATATATATATATATATATATATATATATATATATCTTCATCTGGTACGTGTAAATTACACTACAAATACAATATCGTTATAGTTCTACATGTGCATGATAATAGAATTGTTCACTGCATGGGTACATCTTTAAGTTAACAATCATAAAGTGTAATATGTATATATTGGAAACTTGTACCGTTAATGCATCTTCTAATAAGAGTTGTAGCATTTAAAAAAGTTTTTACCTGTTTACCCGTCAAAAATATACAATGCTCTTGGTAAAAATAAAATTTTATAATGTACCAAATCAAAAAATTACAAAATTGGCCGAGCAAATGTTCCTGCATTAAAAATATGCCGCGGAAAAGGCAGAACATTTGTCAAGTTGGGCGTGTAATATTGATTGTTTAAGAATCCGTTCATAATGAATGTGAATTAATATCTTTAAAGATACTGACGAAATCAAAATAATTTTTTTCACCGTTCTCAATTCGAAATTGTTTTCTATCTTTTATAAAAGAAATAAATAAAATATGAACACAGCATTTTCACTATCCTAGAAGCTAGGGAACAACTCCCTTCTGCTTGACAAGGAACAAATATCTTATAATGTACTTCAATAGGAGAAAAAAAGATTTGTTACTTTAAAAAATGGTATTAAATTAAAGAGGTTAGGGAATTCAATTAGATTCAATATGTTTAGAAGACCTCCACCTTTGATTTCTCAGAGGAATAGTACGTTCTGAAGTGATTAAAGAAATCTAAAAATCATTTTTACACAATTTTTCTTTCGATCGAAATACAGTGGCAGAATCCCCACAGAAAGATGCGCAGCCTGCTTTATTCCAGCTGGCGCACTTGAAATTCCACTATGAATGATTTAAAGGTAAAATATTAGTTCGGTATAACCCAGAACGTCTCCGATGTCATATCAACAATTTAATCATAGCATGAGAAGAGGTGGTTTATATTTAGTACTTAATCACAAGAAATGGTATATTTACAGGCATGTTGCGTTATTTCGTTAAATAGATTCCCCCTCCTTAACTTCATGCATATACGGAAGGACCAGTTTGGTCTAGTAAAAACTGTCTTGCTCTATAAATATTTTACCTTGAGGAATTTTAAGGAAAAGAATGTTTTTTGGATTCTGAATTTTAAATCATATTTCGATGCCTTTTTTTTATTATTTGATTCTTTTTTTACGATCCTTAATATTGCATGATACTTAAAACTTTTAAGTAAATGGCATTAAATATTTAGTGAAAATAAGTCTTATGTATCCTATTTCTTTAAAAAAAACTACATGACAATTAAATGAATAACGAGCTTTTGCATAAAGACACTTACATTGTACATTTAGCATAATGGTGGCATTGGATGTCCCTTCTTCATTTTCGGCCATGCACACGTATGTTCCGCTGTCTTTCTTCTCCACATTCATGATAAATAAGACGGGGCCTGAAGACATCACCCGGTGCATGTGATCGTCCATTTCCGTCACTGGCGGGATGAGAGAGGAATCCTTTGTCCAAGAAAACCATGCGACTGGAGGGTAGGCGTTCACGCTGATGTTGATTGTAGCATTTGTACCTTCGATCACATCTACTCTTTGGTAAGGCTCTGGAAACTCCGGTTTATCTGAAATTTCAAAGCGGCGATTTTAACTTTATGAAAACGAGAGTTAACAGCTATAGAAGTTTGTGTATTTTATTTAAAGATTTTTTTTCAGTTAGTTGAACATTTTTTTTTTTTTTACATATGTTTAAAAACGATTTCGCTTCTTACTTTCAAGTATCTGTCTTTCGAGTATTTGTCTTCAAGAAACTATATTAGTTGTATAGACTTTTTGAAAAAAATGGAACTTATCCAGTAGTTAAAAAAATGCTTATCTCTAAAATATTATAAGTTGACCACGAATAAATTAGAAGAAATCAGAGCCTATCATCGTTTAGGATGTAGATCTAATGCCAGTAATGTTTCAAACAATAGGTTGTTCCTACACTAAACCCTAACTCGTGGTGTCACAATCAAACAGAAAGGATAACTTTGAATAATTTAAGGCGTGTGGACATTCACATACTTTTGAATACTATAACAAGTAAAAGAAAACATGTCTCTTTAAGATACGTGTGTTATCGAGTTACAAGGGAAAGAGATATATTTGTGTGTCACACACATAATATGCCATTTGTGTAGGACATATTACTCCTATAAGCATATATAAGTACAAAAAATGCCTCTAGGCATTTTTTTGTACTTATGTATTATGCAGCCAATCTCAGCGTAATCATTATGGGATCCAAAATTAAGGGCAAGGTACTTGGAGGAATAATTAAAAATGACGATGTATTAAAGAAGTAAATGGGATTAGGGTCCGCTAATTTTTGTAACTGAAAATTTTATAATACTTTTTCGGGATAAAAAAAATGGCAAAAATGGTCGACGGATAGTACGTAAGTAACACATTTTTAAACATTCATGATGTATTTTGGACAGTACAGCAGTGACTTACGTCTCACTCTTACAGTCACATTCGAGGTCACGGCTGGTAAATCGTCGCTTTTGGCCTTGCATTCGAACAAAGACTTGTCATCAGCAGACGTAACCGGGAATGTTAAAATGCTCCTCGTCGAAATGGCTCCATAGTCTGCACTGAACGTCTCTTCCGTGTGGTCGCGAACATGCCGCCCGTCCCGTTTCCACGATATCCTGGCTAGTGGATTGCTGCTGCTAGAGGTGCACGCTAGAGTAACCTATTGACAAAAATCAGCAAATCCATAGTTTGCTATAAAGTTATGTATAAAAAATTAAATCATTGTTTTTTACTACAATAGAATGGTAGTTTTAATGAAAATAAAACATTAAGTTAATTAATAACGTCGTCTGTACGATGCGTCTTTTGGCAGTAGATTTGTGCTGACAGACCTTTGGTAAAACCGAGTGCCAAAGTTTCTTCATAGAAATACATGAGTGTGATGTAGATTCTAGAAACAATTAGATTCCGCTATGAAACTGTGGAGAAAAACTTCGAGAACTGATAAAAGATATTTGTAGTTATGTACGAACAAGGAAAAGAGAAGTCCTACAAATTTATCCTACGTCAACGAGCAGGATACGAGCTTTTATGTCTGTCGGATTGTGTTTTTGTGTTATGGACAAATATTCCATAATGTTGTGCTTTGTTGACAATGTAAACGCAACAGAATAATCTTAGCATTTCTTCTTCATTCGTAGAAAATTAACAGTTCTATATTTATTTTATTATTATTTTTTAATGATTATTCCTTAGGTCTAAATTCTGAAATCTCAGAAGATTTTTATTTCCCTCTAGGGAGGTATCTTACAGGAGATCCGTTAATGGGAATCTGCCCACATTCGTATATCTATTGAGGTGATTTTCGGAAATCAGAGACCAATCAGCTTCAAAATTGATGCGCAGACTGCTTACTATAGATTTATTCCAGGCGAATTAATAGATTTTGTAAATTATTAAAGTACATGGAAAAAGAACAAATACGGATTAAAAATGCGGGTTGCACAAATAGGATTAGATTTTTTGATTAAAGATTAGATTTTTTAATGCCTGGTTAAGCTGTTTTTCAAAAACTTGCCGATAGATGGCGCTGGCATACTAAAAGTAAAGCAATTTTCCGTTGAAAAAAAAAATCTTATATCTCTCAAATCCTATTCATGCAAACTAATATTTAGAATAATTTATTCTTTTTTAATGATTTCTTAAAGTTTGACGCAGTCAGGGTGAGCCAAAACTACTTGAGCAAAACATACAGATGGAAAATAATTAATATATTAGTTATACATAAAATTAGTATACCAGTAAGATGAGAACGAGAGTTTTTTAAAAAAACCTGATTCCTATCATGCGTGTCAGTGGAATCTATCGGTAGCTTTTTAACTTCAACTGACTATTTGTCAGTTTAAAAAGAAATCTAATTATCAGCAAAGTCTTACTATCATTCATTCTTTTTTAAAGAGTTTTTAAAGTTCACACGATTTATCACATTAGAAACTGTACATATGTAAATGTGATACATAATAATACGTAGATAGTATTATTTTAATTCATTTTGCATAAGATTATACTTTTTCCATGCCTCTTATTTTATAAACAGCTAATTAAAAAAAATATATATGAAAAAAAAAACTTACATAAGCTGAAACATCAAAATGTTTTCAGTTTAGTTCTTTCTGAATATAGGTTTTGGATTTTAATTTGTATTATACTCAGTTGTTCAAAGTTGTATCGTCAAAATTTTTCATTGACATTTCGATCGCAAGAGTCACAGAAAATAATTGTATGTTTTCTTTTAAATTATTACTATAATGTTAAATATTATGCGTTTCTTAATTTTCTTCTTAAAAAAATAATAATCCACTTTTTTATAAATAAAAAAGAAAAGCATGCCAGCATAGAATGACAACACTTGTTACGGTAAATAAGATTCGAGACAATTTCATTTTATGAGAGTTTGATGATGTGAGCCAGATCAATTTTTAATAAGTAATCTTACATTCTAGCTAACAAATAAATTTTGAAGTATAGTATAAGCTAATTCAATTTTTATGGAACATGCTGCAGATATGTATCATGGAAATAAATCTTTATAAATAGTGTGTTAAAAAAGTACTTTAATGACTTTTTATTCTTTAAAAGAAACGTGCCCATAAAATATTTTTAAAACATTCTCAAAAGTTTGTAATATTTATTTACTATTTCAACAGAAAATTTTATTTTGTCCTTCAGCTGTTTTAATATTGGTTATTAAAGCACTTACATTATTTTTCCGTAGATTAATTCTACAAGAATACTAATAATTGCTTAAAATATTCTCATCTTAAACTGTTCACAAGCACTTGAATAATACTTATTGTGCTACAAATATATTTTCGGGTAATACGGAAATAAAAATGGCAAGTTTTACTGCAATTTATAACGAAAACGTTTCGTTTAATAAACTTTTACATGAATTACAAACTGCAAAATGAATTAAACTTCAGGATATTTATAATATAATTTTGCACATTACAGTAAACATTTTTTAAAACTTCAGTTGATAAGATATAAATTGTTCTTGCTAATAAATGAGTGTTATTTACAAGAATAAAATGTAATTTCGTAATTTACGTTTATAGAAAATGACCATAAAAATTACATTTTACTCTTATTTCAATGACTGAAATATGCTTTATACAGAGAAAAAAAATAACTAACCTCATCTCCCGCCTTCGGATCACAAGGCTTTACGGTGATAGTCACATTTGATGGAGGAACTAGACATTAAAAATCAAGAATGTTAAACTTTGTAGAAATAAATGGAAATTGATAAATATTACTTTCTTAATTAAATTTTTATTTGCATTAAAATATATTGGATGCGTTTTTCAATGGACCAGTAAATATAGTTTTACGAAAAGACTTAACACTTTAGTAAAGCCATTATACACAGAACATATGCTATCAAAAACTTTCTAGAATACAAAATTAAATGTTTTCAATGTATAGTCTAGCGATGCCCATAGTGAGGATTTTGAAGTAGTGTGGCCCAAGTGCAAAAGAATAAATATGCATGGTATAAAGCGTAGCAAATTAAAACATCTCAGTTCTCATAAACATGAGTAAAACATTGTGCATGAAACAAATCTTTAAGATAGATGTTCGTTTACAATTTCTGGTAGACTTAATTATCAAATACTAACAATTCGGAACACGGAAAACTGCAATCATTTATCTGCGTTCCCTCTATAATTTTAGGATAGTTAGTTACGGAATCAAGTTTTAAAACTCGGAAGCTCACCTAGAATACTTTGCACCGTCGGATTTTAACACTGTATATATGTTAAAAATTAAAAAGATTAATATTATTTTTGTTTATAATATATACTTTCTAGAGTCAATTATTCTAAAAATAATTTGGAAAAACATATTGAGTCCATAACTACAGAAACAAGTCAGATTCACATGTTTATTTTTCTTTTTACTATTTAAAGAAGAAAAAAAGTCTAATTTTGGCCTACATCATTTTCGTAATAAACCTATGGTCTCTTTTTGCTCATGGAAAAGCGATCTGTTATTTAAAATGTGGCTAAAACTTAAGACTTGTTCTAATTTACCATCGCTTTCAGCAAGTTCAAGAATTATTTCTACAATGCAAGAAGGTTTCTTATATTTTTTTTTTTTTGTGTGTGTGTGTGTCTGTGTGGTTGGAGAGTGGTCAATCAGAAGTTTCAGAAATGATAATTATTAAACCAAAGTATGATGGTTTGCACAGAAATTTGTATATTTTGTATAACAATATTAGTACGCAATATTATTTATTAGCTATTGTCAATAGCTTATAAGAAGCAATATGGTTAATATAACCTCTGAAAGCAGCCTACCTATTAAGTTTAATGGGCATTACTTTGTAGTATGCCCATTAACCGAGAATTATCATATTAAGAGGTCTCCCTCACAAAATGGCGAATCTTGGGTAAAATATATATTAAAGAACCATCATTTACTTAATAAAATAATTATAGGAATATCAGGAATAGAAGATAACCAAACTAACCAAGCTAAATATATTCCCCCAATTTCAATGCGATCAACTCATCCGTTAAGTGACTCTGATTCAGACTAAGTGCATACATATATATATATATATATATATATATATATATATTTTTTCTTTTACTCTAGAGTTTATAATACACTTCAAATAAAAGATTTAGTTTCGTACTACAAAAATTCAGCATCTCCTCAAAAATTTATATTTTTGTATTTATACTAATATATATGCATATGAATTATTCCAAAACTAATTCTATTTAATGCGTTTTTTCTTCTATTCTAAAATAAGCATATTAATAACGAAATTTTATATGATACATGGAATTTATTTTGGGGGGAAAATACAGACCGATACCAAATATTTTAGACCGGTTTTGTGAAGTCCTTTTACAGGAAACCTTAATTTACGAAGTGATGCCCTAAACACTGAAATAGGTTTCGAATGTGTATCATTATCCTCTGTTTAGTGTTTTTTTTATTATTACTCCGCGTTTAGCGCCTGAAGTATTATATCATTACTGCACTTTGATTTGATAACTGTAAGAGGATAAACATAAATTTTAAAAGTACAATTTATTCCATTGTTTCTTTTGTTAGATGTCTTCATTCATAGAGAGGTATCCCTTCATATCGTTTAGCTTACGCATTGCAGCTGTCTTAATTTTTACCTAGATAAGTACAATTCTTTGTACAAGACTCTCAACATTTTAATTCTTAAGAACTCAAAACATTTATTTGAAGTTATCTTCCCCTAAGCAAATTTATAACATTACACGAAAAAAAAATGTTAGGTTGAATTTAACGAAATATTGTTGATTCAACAAAATTTGGTTGATGCTATTTCAAGCGAATTGTTTTGCTGGTTTAAAAAAAAAAATGTTGAATTAACAAAATGTTGTTGTGCATTTGCTGATTCTGTTGTTTTAACAATTGTGATTGTAAATTGCGTTGATTCAACAAAAATATTTCTTTGAAATAGTACCAACCAAAATTTTGTTGAATCAGCATTTTTTTTTTTCAGTGTAGATAAGGAACCTCATATAAATATTTACTAAAGTTGTTGCATTCATTTCATGAAACTTTGTCGTACATTTCAGTTAAAAAAATGCTGACGCCTCACATTTTAAATAGTTAAGTTTCTAAAATAATTGTGATACTATTAATTTATTACATGATAAGTGAATTATAGCATAAATCCAATTATAAGTATACTTACAGTAAACAACAAGTTTTACAAAGGCAGCCAAAGGCATTGGCGTGGCAGTGTTATTAACTTCACATTTATAGACCATTCCATTATCACTCGGTTCAACTTGTATGACCAACTCGCTAGATACCCCACTTCCGGTTTTTATGGTTGGCGTGGCGATCTATCAAAAGAAAGCAAATAATTTCAACTTTATTTTAACCTGCAGCATGTGATATTGTCACTTTAAGAATTGAGAGTTTGAATATGCAGTACTTTATATGCACATATTTTTGTTCTATTATATTTATTTTATTATTCTTTCGATTTCATCGATAAACATTCTTGAAGTAAACCCGGAATTGTAATCAATGTTTAAAATAGTGTTGGATTATTTCACACCATGTATTTTAAAATGGATAACTTATCGCGTTACTATGTAATTGGATTTTGTTCTCATGAATCTACATTGGAACAAATATTTTGCTCTATGAGTGACAACTTTAAATTTTTGCTATTTCACAAAATTAAGATTGTTTCTCTTTAAAAATGATAGAGATAAATTGCTAGAAATGAATATACTCTATATTTTTTTCAGCAGAATTTTCAAAGTGCCTTTTCTTGGATAACCACTATTCCTTTAATAGATTCTGTTTCTTAACAGACTTTAAGTATAAAAAAGAAAAAAAAATCAAGACCTCTAACTGTTTTTGTTTGAAGTGATAATATAGTTGTATTTCACTAAAGAAGCGAAAATCAAGAGTAAACGATTCAAGGGTAAAACGGAAAATTAATGGATGTATATACTTTTTTTTTCAACCGGTTTCATTAAGGGTAAATAGATTTATTTTTACATACTTCTAAAGCTTCCGAATGTAAAAAAAATAAAACTTTCAATGTGAACTGAAAGCACATATCCAAATAAATACAAAGTTTGCAAGATTAATATATCTTTTCCATGATTTTACCTTAATTGCATGCATTTTAATAAAATAACTAAGCTAGTTTTAAAACATATGTTTACTGTCTTCAGATGTTGTACAACATAAAGCAAAGTGCAACAATTTTAGCGAGTGCTTAGTGCATGAAATATGACATTTAAATGTTTCCAAAATTTAATAAACTGATAAGAGAGTTAAAAGTTTTCGTAATACTTCCAACTGTTGTTGCTGAATGTTTTTTTAACCGATATTTTTTCTATAAAGTGAAAAAGAGAACATTTTCTAACAGAATCGACGAAAATATTTTTATACTACAATGGTAGTGTATAAAAAAATAAAAATAATAAATGTTACTATGGCCTTTGCTTTGATAATGAAATTTTTCCTTTGTTGACAAATAAAAATAATAAATGTTACTATGGCCTTTGCTTTGATAATTAAATTTTTCCTTTGTTGACAGAAATGGAAAGTTTCTTTAAATATACCATTCCTGTTTATTGACCTGTTTTTTGCGAAAAATACGCACTAATTTTGCTTGGATGCACAGAAATTAAGAAATAGTAAAAAAATTACTCAATTTCTATCAAACTTTAATATATTCTTCTGCACACAAATTAAAAAAAAAAAAACTTAGTACATAATAGATTTTTTTTTAATTCGAATATTGTTTAAAATATTCTTAATTTTGCAGAGATATATAATAATGATATAGTAAATTCTGTAATAATTTACAGAAAATTCCTGTAAAGCCTTTTTTAAATCTTAATGACAGATGACTTAAACTATCTTAACAACAAACACGTACACACAACACAAGGGTAAACACAAAAAGCAATGGACTTACAGCAGTGCACTCTTACGGAAACAAAAAGCAGCTTTTCGTTTCAGCAGCATAAATAACAAAGTTTCTTAACAATACTCACATAGAATTTCACCGTTAATTCAATTTCCGTTCTTTAATAATCCTTTTTAATTTCCGATACAAAATAAATGCGCCTTATGGGTAATCCATTGAGTTCTTTGTAGCCATTTGTCTGTAGGCGCCATATTTTACCATAACTCATTTAAAATATAAAGTCGAGCGATCTCTTGTATTTGAATAAAAGTTCTTCTTAGAAAACTATGAAAAAGAATATCAATGAGTTTGAAAGCAAAAGAAGGAAATGAATAGCGAATCAACCATCTTCAAAAGATGTTTTTAGCTGTTGTGAGGTAAGCGAGAAGTTTATGCAAATTACAGTACAGCTGCACCGAGATGGGTTAATGGCTTCTAGAAATATTTGATGAGTGGATTGAATGCTATAGGGTATTTGTTTATATTAAATGTTTTTGGCAGTAAGCCGAAAGAAGATAACGTTCATTAAATTATACTTGAAGGTTGGTAATTGCATTCAGAAGTAATGTTTATGCTTTTAGAAAATATTCAGAGATGTTTTGATGTTGAAGAGTTAATGGGAATTTTGAAATATCTTTCAATAAGGCTTTCTTAAAAATTATTTGTATTTCAACGTAGAGGGAAAAAGGTGATTTTTAATGTATTTACAGTATTTGCCAATTCAATGTAATTCATAATTTAAAAAGATGCAATTAGTATGTAAAACAATAAATATTGGAAACCGAATTGAAATATGCAAATATTAAATTTTATGAGAGGAGGATCTAAAAATATAATAAATTTGTAGACAAAAAATCAAATAGACATTATTATTAATATTGAAATAATCTGCACAAGAAACTGAAGAAGACAAAATCATACATATGTATATTATTTATCACTGAAATGAAATTACACTTTAAATTAAAATAATGATGAAATGTAATTTCTGTTAAGTTCTAAATGTTGGTAATTATATGTTTATGAATCCACGTATGATAAAATAAATAAAAATAGAATTTTAAAAATATAAGTTGACATTTGTGGTATTGTATAAGGGGAAGCTTTTTGAAGCAGTCAAAAGCTAAAAATTTTGTCGTAGTGTCAATTAGGGATTTGTCATAATCTTTTGCCATTCATAACAGTGTTTTTAGTGCTATGTTTATTTTCGTTGAATGCTGATACCTATTTATAAAGCAAGTATTGTTTAAGGATTATGGCACAACCCCACTATCTTGCAGGTATTATCCAGGTAGGGTATATAAAGTACAATCTTTTAAGGCTGCAAAATGGTTCATTCTGAAAAATATAAATGTTTCCTTTCCATTTTTAGTTCTTTTTCATATTTATGCAAAGCCTGTGTGCACTTTTATTTTGTTATAATAATACTTTCCTTTTTTTGTATATGAAACATTTATACTATAAAATGAAAAATCTTCGAATGAAAATTAACTGTAGTTCTAACTTGTTTGAAGTGATTAGAAAACTCACAGTTATTTTTTTTAAATTTGTTGTTAAGTAATTTGCTTTCATTTCATAAGGATTACACGGATGAAACAATACATTCACTTTAAAAGAAAAACTTTTTAAATATTTATATTTTGAAATGTAAAAATATCATTCAGCCTACAGGACAATCTTCTTCGACGTATTTCTCTCTGCTGCATTTGAACAACTGAAATATTTAGGCGTGAATATTGGGTTATAGATTTCTTTTTCAATTCTTCTTTGAATGCATTCGTAACACTACTGTTGCAAATCAATGTCACAAATTCGACGATTTTCTGAAAAAAAGAGGGTACTTATTACATGGTGCGTCTAGCGAGACATCAATTCCGTAGAGCACTTCTTGACTTGTCGAATGCTCAAGGAAGAACCATTGCAGTTGACAGTCCCCTCCAAGGACACTTGAGGCCTGGAAATTATCGCTTTGGAAGAATGGAAAGTACTGCCACAATCGTTGATCAATAGCCTCAATAATAGTAAGAGAGCTCGATGGTACGTTTGCACAGCTAGCTGTGCTACGTGGTCACACATCTTCTTAAACAGATTCATCACATCATTCTACACATCTTCTTAAGGAGCTAAAATCTTGGGTAAAATTTGTAGTCTCAAACATCTACCACTGAATCTCATATTGTGTATTTTTGTGTTCATAAAATAAGTAGGTTTTAAATGCATTTTACTTTATTTAAAAGGTTTATTGTATCGTTTTGGTCACAGAATACAATATATGTAAAGCGAAATCCATCAATTTATATAGTGGTTGCCTATGGTCAATTCGATGCAGTTCGATGCAGAGAGTGTCTGTTTGAAAATCACACCTCTATATAATTTTAAGGGTAAAATTCGCAAGAAAGTGCTGATGTATAAATACTGTTCAAAAAGATTAAAACCTTTTATCTCTGTTCCCGGAAAGAAAACATGTTTCGAGACGCAAGTCCTTGAATTAATTTATTGAAATAAAAAATTATTTTTGCACTTGTTATTAGCAATATGTACACTGAAAGAAATGTAACATTTACGTAAATGTTAATTTTAAATTTTAAATTTATTTTTAATATTAGGCAATAAAAATAAGCTTTAATTTTATACATCACTTTATGTAGCATATATTTTTGAAACTAAAATCGTAATCTTTCAATAAAATTTTAGCTTAAAACACGCATTTACAACCAAGACTGCGTAAACATTATTTATACACTAGAATCTTCTTACTGTTAAAACATTTCTGTAACAATTATTTTTTAAACATTAATTACTGAAATATATAAGATGCCTCACCACAAGAGTTATAAAATTCTAAGAAGCTTTTTCTAATGTATTCCAACTAGGTTCGTCCAATTTTACTGATGTCGTAATATATATATATATATATATATATATATATATATATATATATATATATATATATATATATATATATATATATATATATATATATATATATACACATTGTCAAATAAAGAAGGATTTTTAATATGTGAATTTCTCGTAAAATCTGTTTGTAAAGATCTTTTTTTGAGCTGAAATAAAATTACTAATGGATATTTCAGCCCGATTTTATTAATGAATTTTCGACTGGTACATGAAGATAATTTCTGCATTTCTACACTGCTTTATGATTTCGAGGTGTACAGGCACACCCAACAGGTCGTAGAAAGTTGTAACCCTAGTGCTGAGGCAATCTGTATATTAAGATCTAAATAATTATGAGTTCGCAATCATGTCAGATAAAGTGTGCAAAAGTGTCTAAGACAGCAATACACGTCTAGTTAAAAAACTTTGTTTTAATATATCTATAGTACGTTTGAATTTGCTCAGTATTAAAAATAAGGATATCTTAATTATAAATAAGTTTTAATGAACTATATATGCTGTTTTCATTTACACACTTAATAACGAATTATATAATATAGATTCTCTCGAATATTATTTTACGTGACTTCCTTTTTTTCTTAATATGTATTATAAAAACACATACATACGTACACATGTATAAATTATACTCAAAACCAACTTTAAAAGTATTAGATGTTTTTCTTTTTGTTATTCTGGCGTAATACGGTTTTTTTGGAGTAGATTTCAAACATCAAATTACACGCAAAAAATACATTTTGATTCCGTAATCTTTTTATTGTTGAAATCAATCTACCGCGAGATTTTTATTCTTGTTCGTGTATGAATGTGTTTCAATACAAGCTCCATTAGCTTCGTTTCTACATAAACAATTAAACTTTTGAATTACTTGTTTGAAAAAGTCTATTGTTTAATAAAAAGTCTGGTTTTGTATAACCAATTCATTTCCTTTCGTGTGATATATTTTGCGAACCGATGTTTTCGTAATGAAAAGTTAAAATTTGCGATAATGGCCCCTCTTCCTCTTAATTGTCTGAGTAATACCATTTATTTTTCATTAAATGCATTAATGTAAAACATGATAATATGCCATAAAATAATCAATGAATTTAGTAGAATGCAATAAAAGCTTCAAGGTCAAGAGTGAAAATATTTCTAAATTGTTGTAAAACCTAAGTTAAAATTTTTGGGTTTTATTTATTTTCTCACTGGTGCTTGCCAACAGAATCGCTATTATTGCTACAGGAACGAATATCTACAAAAAGATCCGCTCATCGAACATTAGAAAACAGCATTGCAACAACAGACGTGTATGGCTGCCTTACGGTGAAACAAATGAGTGCAAACATCGAAGATTTTCATAATTACATGCCGCCACGGATGAAAGCGTACCTCCCTGTCGCCTCTGTACCACTTTAGTGTTGCGGGTGGGTTGCCTCCGAGGGCTATACAGTTGAACGTGTGCAGGTCGCCGACTTTCAGGGGCTGTCCTTCCACGTACCCCAGGATTGTCGGCGGATGGGGGGGATCTGCTAGAGAAACCGGAAAAAAAAGACACATGGAGAAAGACATTCACATTAGAATGCACAAAAAACAAGACACTGTTTTTATAGTCATGAAATAGAGTGAAACATATAAAACAGAACATGCATTGAAAATCCTCGCACATAGCGGTAAAGAAAAGCCTCCCAACTGTCAGCGTGGTTAGTAGGCCCTGCTTGGATCCTACGGGTTCTGATTTGTTTGCCCAATAATGGTTTGCGTATACTTGGCTGCTCTTTACTATAAGGCGTTTGTGCCTCCAAAACTCTAAACTGGCACATTGTTTCGGTCTCAGATTGAGCCAAAAACTCAGTCGGCAAGTTGCCATCCATCAAAAGTAATAATGAAGAATAATTATAACGGTATCAGGTAAATTCATTCTGTGAGTTACAAATTTATAGTATAGATTTTTGTAATACAGCGTGCTTCAGTATCAACGAGGCAAGCTTTTAGGGAGAGTAAGTTACCCAATAACGAATCTAAATCATTAAGCAATGAGAGGTCGTCCAGCATGCCTACGATTTACCTGGCAATAATCACTTTGGAATATAAGTTGTAGACTTCCGCTAATTTCTTAATTGTGCTTTATAAGCAATGGGCTCTATTTCCGAGAATTTTATCAATAGGACGAAATGCAATTTCTGGAGTATCCATTTCAGTCTAAGGGCGAGATTCAAGTGAAACGCGTGCGATCGAGTTCGAATCGAACGTTTTTCAGTCCACAGTTCGAACGTTTTGGCAGAATGCTTCCAATGGACAAACCTATCGCGCTGTCACGTGATCAAAACACGATTGGTTTGTTTCAGTTGAATAAGAAACATTGATATATTTCGAATTTCCTACTGTTCAACGCGGAAAACATTCGAATTGTGTTTATCTTGAATTTTGCCCTAATTCTTTCTGTGAAAGACAGGCTAATGTTTTTACTAATGGTGGTCGCAAAGTCAATAACTCCTTCTTCAAAAATTATTGTTACCAAATAAATGAAAATGACGTTAAAGGCTAGAATAAATATACGTAAGCAGTTTGGAAATATACGAGTATGTATATGCAGTAGAATTTCCATACACCGAAGTCTCCCTACAACAATTTTCTCCCTATAACGAAATTTTTTATCGGAATGTAACTCTAAGGCGTAAATAGCATTAAAAGTACTCTCCATATAATGAGGTACTTGTGTCCCTATAACGAATTAATTGGAGAATCAAGGTATTTAGCGTAGGGCGTTAAAAAATATTTTCCCTGCACTGTATTTAAAATGAAAGAAGTCTACAATAAATAAATTAGTATGTGAATAATCAATAATTAAATTATAAAAACTGCAAAATTAACAGAAAAGACGGTCTATAAATGAAAATTTCCAAACTTTACATTAGTCCCTCGTTCTTAACAATTAATTGAACTTTCATTAATGTGGTTTTTTCCGTACAACCGAGTAACATCTATTAACAGTTAAAGCTGATACTCACAAGTTACAGTAAGCTTTAACGTTCTAGCTGTCTTTTTCCGCACAGGTGGATTCTCTACATGGCAAGTGAACGTTTTCACATCGGGATCCTAGAAATTAGAAGCAAACACTTTTGTCAGTAGATACCATTTTCGTTCACTCTATTTCCTTTACATAAACGTATGATAATTTTAAATACAGCGTTCCTTTTCACTAAGTGCACTATACTTATGTATGATAGTAAATACATAATTAAATCCTGCGTGGAGTTTATGCATACGGTAATACTAGCTAGTAGAGTTATAAAATTATGAGAATATTTCTTTACTACACACAAAATAAACTATATTATTTTGATGAAATACGTGTAAATTAAAAATCTTAAATTATTACGAAATATGGCTAGTAAAAATAAATGTTATTTTTTATTAGAATGATGCAAATAAAAGTCATATTACATATTTTGTTTGGGAAAGATTTAAATAAAAAAATATAACGGCTTTATATAACTTTTGAAATTATAAGGTTAAGTATTCCACGGATAAACCGATAGTTTTAACCCATTGATGCCTAGCGTCCCATTTTTGGGACAGTATTATCGCTATCAGGGGAAAACATAATTTATTGTTCCTAGCCTTCATTCACGAGTATTGAATCTCAACTGCAGAAAATGTTTTAACATGACCAAATAGGATGTTGACATTTCATTTTTTATACAGAATGATTTTAAAAGAAATCATCCCTTGTTCAAGAAGTTGACATCAGAAATTTATTTATTATTGCTGGTATTAGCAAAAATCGAAGAAAGTCGCAAAAAATATTTGGGCACAAATAGGTTAAATTAAACTCAATACCGCAGATTTACAGATTTCCGAAAAGCAGGCAAGCCGACCTATTGGTTTACGACTTATGTATGGCCTGTTATCCTACTAACCTGCTAACTCCAGCCGTAGATCCGGGCTAGCCGAAACTACGGTGGATCACTGCATATGATTATTACATCAAACAAGCAACAGCTCAAACGCGGAGCCAAGTCCTGCGCTTCCCAGGCACACCTTCGCGACCATGGGATATGGGTTGCGGAAGCTTATGCAGTGGCCAGAATGTCAGACTCGCTTGGAGTCTGCAAATTTGGGTTTCCAAGGCTAGTTAGGTCATTATTTTATCGACTAACTTAAGGGATGAAAGGCTGAGTAAAATATGCCTAACGCTGGAATGATACTGTGGACCAGTGACATGGAAGCACAAAGTGCTAACCATTATACCACTTGGCTTCAGACAGTGAATTGTGAATTTGTACATCACAAATGTATACATCTATAAGTATCGGTATTTTCATTATTTATCCAATGAGTGAATTAGCAAATAAACATTCAACGAATTTACAATGATTTGCGATGTTCAATAAAACATAGCAACATATTATGATTCGAAGTTATTTTAGTACATAATATTAACCCATTTATGCCTAGTGTCCCTTTTTTGGGATGGCATTTTCGCTATTAGTCGAAAACGTTATTTATTTTTCCTAGCCTTTATTCATGAGTATTGAGCCTCAACTCTATAAAATATTTTAACATGACCAAGTAGGATGTTGATATTTCGATTTTTATGCATAATGATTTTAAAAGAAATCATCCCTTGTTCAAGAAGTTGACATCATAAATTTATCTATTATTTCTGTTATCAGTAAAAGTCGAAGAAAGTCGCAAAAATATCCAGACGCAAATGGGTTAAAAAATACCAGCCGTAAAATGAAAGTAATTCTTACATATCTCATTCTACAAATCATTAAACTGCCAAATAACACACCAAGTATTGAACTTTAAAAAACTATAATGGCGATGGTTATTTTTTGATAACTGCCTAGCTAATCCATTTTAGCATGTTTACTCTAAGCTGAATTCACGTACACCGACTAAACAATGAAATACGCAAGGTAAATCAACACCTCCTAGATACAGAAAGCCTGAGAACAGAAGCTTTCATGCCATCAGTAAGTCCATTAGAATAGACGTCGTCATATTTTATTTTTAGAATGTAAAATTATTTAAAATTTCTGGCGGATGCTACAAATATTAAGAGCATATCTTATATTAAAGATAAAATTGAAATACCTTTCTGATACAAAATTTTTCATAATGACCCCTTTCTGCATCATATACTGTAATTAGTGATGGCTAAAAGTTGCCATTCGTCGTAGAATCAAATTTTCTGTCATAAATTATTAAAATGTTTTATGATTGAGTAAATGCGCCACAAATTTTAAGTAGTTTTACTTTATGAAAGGAAATCTGTGATGACGCCATATTAGTGGGCCTACTTGTGACGTTAAAGCTTCTGCTCTCAGGCTTTCTGTATCTATTAGGTGTAGGGTAAATACGGGATTAAGATGAAAGGTGATTTATGTAGTACTTTTACAGATCTGTAAATGATATTTGTGAAACACTAACAAGTATACTTTAACACTGAAAGAGTGAATAAAATGGGTGTCTAAATGTCTAAAGAAGACCTGGCATTTTAAACCGCGTCATTTTTTTATGAATTTTTTACAACTGGCATCAGGGAGTTTTGAATTTTAGTCATGAAAAATTACCCTGTCAATGAAAGTGCAAACAAAATGCCCAATGTTGTTTATACTTTGATTGTAGCATTTTGCGCCACCCCGGAGATATGAATTGGTCAAGATCACTTAACGTCATTAGGCATCTTTTCTTATAGTTGTTATTAAAATCAGCTTATTGGTAAATTAAAATGTCATTCATTTTGAAGCATCATTCGCAAGACAAAACGGCCAGCAATGTTGAAACTCTCAGGAGCGAAAACGTTTTTTATGCACTAAATTAAAATTGCAACTATAAACCCGAAGTATTAAAAAATTGCAATGAAATATGCCTCCTACAGAGTCTATTAACTTTAAAGAATTAAACTTCATATTTTAAAAGCACTTAATGGTATTCTTTTTTTGCCAAACTTAAAATAAGTGTTTAAATATAAACAGAGAAAAGCGTTATTTTTCTTACTATAAAATACCAATGATTTAGATATTTCAGCAGCTCTTGAATGATTTCAATTATATTCCCATGAATATTTAAATTTAAATTTAGCAGAAGGCTCCAGACACTTTAAATGAAACCTCGGTGCGCTAGCTTGCTATCTTTATTTTATATTTGGAAAATACAAATAGAAGTCTATCGGACTAAGCAGTACATTATCACACTCTTCCATTCAAAGTTATACTTGAGGGAGAAAAGAATCTCTTTGATATGTATATCAGATCGCAACATTGGCACTTAAGATTTATGTGCACACTTATCATGTTTCCCTATCCTTCCTCTTGCATCCCTTAATGTAATATGATACGCGAGGTTGCTATGACAACACTGATCCATCACAAGTGCATTTCTAAACGTCGGGCTGCAGAGGTGCAAGCGTCTAAATATAGCGGGAAGCTTGTAAGCAGAATACTGGTTGCGTGCTTTGAAAAATGGCTGAAAAAGACTTTTGCATCCGTCGTTCTATTTAATCACACTATATTATTTTCCTTTATCTAGTTTTAGTACAGATTTCCCACCAAAAATTCTGCTGTTGATAGTATTCCGTTGCAGAAATAAGAGAACAGATTTCGTTGCAGAATAAAGAAAGAAAGAAAGAAATATTCTTTCTTTCTTTCTTTATTTGTGTAAGTGTAAGTCACCCACCGGAGGGGCCGACCCAAAAGGGTTTACGGCAAAAGATCCCTCCGGGTTATTTGTGTGTGTGTGTAATTCAATAGCACTGATTAAACTATTGATGTGCATTATGTCTTTTTCATTTGGCTAACACTTTGACATTAAGACTGAACATAATTGTCAATCGTTAAAATAAAGCCTTGAAATAAATGCATGCTTCAAATCATTAAGGTATGACAAGTGTGATGTACATACAGGTTACTTTGAACCACAGTTATTAGTTTACACAATACCAAAGAAAATGATCTAATCTTGAGTTCTAAAAACTGAATGCTCTTCATATTTTCATGAAAAATGCTTATTCTTCTAGACCGCAGCCTGTTGAAGCAAGCTTACCTTCAGTATAGTTAAAGTAATAACAACCAGAGTGGACAAAGTAAAGAGTTTTTATAATAGCACTTTGCGCATTTCATGTGGTTTTAATGCGAAATGTTTCCACAATGTACAAAAGACTATTTTTCTTTACAGTAGAACTACTATATCTTTAAAAAATATATTTTTATATTAAAAAATTTGAAGTATTATTTATTTCTTACTAAAAATTTATTGTTCACTTTATGTTTTATTTTTGTGTCATTTAAAAGGTATATCTGATTAAAAATGAGTTACTTTTAACGGGAATGTACGATTAAGTAAGTACACTGAAAAAAAATGTTTTGTTGAATTAAAAAATGTTTGTTAAATCAACAAAACTATCCGCTTGAAATAGCACCAACGAAATTTTTGTTGAATTAACAAAATTATTGTTTTAAATTATTTGGCCATTCCAGCAAAGCATTTTGTCTATTTAACCAAACAATTTGATTTAAATAACCAACTATTTTGTTAATTTAATCAAACTATTTGTTTAAATGGTTTATTTGGTTAAAAACAAGCTTTTTTTAATTTAAAAAGTTCTTTTGAACAAGTGTTGCGCTGGCTCATTTAACAAAATTATATTTTTGATTTAATGGCTATATTTTTTAATCCACAAACAGTTGGTTGAAAGGTTCAGAGGTACGAATAAATAATTTATCTATTCATCGAAATTAGCATTTTTATAAATCTAGAAATACAATGTTTTTTTATATATTTTTTAATACAAAAAATGTGATAAGGCAATCCAAAATCACATTTGCGTTCCTAATAAAAAAAGCATACTATTTCCTCAAATTTTACGTTATAAGGAGATGTAGTTTTTTTCGATTTAGAAATAATGATCCAAATTGCAGCAGGAAAAGAAATATACGCGTCATCTATTTTGAAGTGTCTGGTAGCTCTCTCTTTATTTTTTCGTTTTCCTCTAAAGGCAAAAAAAAAAAAAAAAAAAAAAAAAAAAAAAAAAAATTCGACTGTCTAAAATGAGAATTCGTACAATCACTTAACTAGCAGAACTTAAGTGCTTTGGTAAATGTAATGCAAAGCTAATAAACATTTTTATCGTCAAAGTGCTTCATTTGGAAAAATAATGCATTTTCATTTAGAAAGAAAAAAAAAGTGATCAAAGTGCTAACCATAAGTGATTTCTTTCCGTTGTGGTATACGGATTTCAAATGTTTTCTACATAAAACCCATATGTATTTTTAAAACGTCTGTTTCGCTTTAAAATTTAAAACTTCAAAAATATATTCGAACTATATAAGTGTAATAAATACATAAAGCCGGTATTGTCCAGATTGGTCTATATTTCAGATTTCGTTTTCCAAAATGAATTCATCGTGGCGATACGTATGTTAACATTTCTACGAATCAAGATTTTTTACATCTTTTTTCATGTAAAAAATGATGGTCATATTTCGCGGCACGTTACATTGCTGAAAAGTAATTCTGATAGTTTTAACACAGTTTGTCTAACGGGAAATGAGTGGCTTTCAGCTGAATCTGTACAAACTTATACAAACACTAAAATGAAAATCTAAAGTTTGATAATTAGATAAACTAACTAGGTTTACCTCTGAAAATTTTTAACAAACTGAGTAAAAAGCCAGTTAATTTTTGAATTTGGTATTATGCATTTTTAAACGTATTAGAACACGACATTAATGCAGATATACCCTCGACTCTTCCACAAAATAAGAGTTTCTCCTCTGGGCGGGTCTAGCTCAGCTTTTCACTATCCAGTCGCATGTCCTTGACGCATGCGTAAATTGATTATAGATAGTATTACAAATTTCATTTCTCTGTGAGTTTCAACAAAAACGTTTTCTCAAATTAAAAGTAATTTTGTTAATCTGTTTAGTTGAATCAAAGAAATCGGTATTGAATCAACAAAACAAAGCAACCAAACTACTTAAACTAACATGTTTTGTTAAATTCAACAAAACACTTTTTAGAGTGTAAACATTCATTAGAAAATTTCAAATTCTTTTTTTCTGTTTTCTTATTTATTTTTCAATATTATAAACACTTTGTAAACAGTTTACATTTCTTTTAGCTCTAACTCAATGCAATTTATTCTTTATCATAATTTACCTGCGTTTTTTTATCATATGAATTGCTACTTTTATAAATAACATTCTGTAAAATTTTTACGGTATTTTAAATATTCCGACGCAATTAGCAATAAAATTTCTTTAAATATAAATCATTAAAGAAATTTCTTATTGGAAAACTTCTTAAATATGGAATAAAATCCCTTTTTCATGAATAATTAATTATTTTTATTCGTTAAGTATTTCTGACTTATTTTTAAAACTAGTTTATGTTGTAGAATATGTTTTAATATTATAGGAAGAGCGCTCAACTTTGTGTTTGCTAATAGCTGTATGTGGTTACAAAATGTTTCCTCTTCCTTCCTAATTCTGTTTTAAATGTAACGTTTCGAGACTTTATTTAAAAGAGTTAAAGGTTAATTTGGTTTAACTATCTTAATTGTGCTACGTGTTTAACATCTTCCAAATTGAAAAGGTTAGAAATATTGCTCCTAGTAAGATTCTTAAAGAACACACAATAACTGCTGCCTCTTCTTGGAGCTTATTTCACGAAATAATGTGTTACACTTGGCTACTATGGTAACGTGAAAATTTACAAAGTCTGATTCTAATCTTGGAGCTTAAACATGTGAACGTGTAGACACATTAGAAACAAATAGTATAAACTAAATTTCTGGAAGAAAATTTGAACAGCTATTCTGTTTTCTTGAGATAAACAGAATAATTTATTAAAACCTGTAAACATGAACGTGTTTTGTGTACTTCAATGAAAATTTCAGTCGTTTCTAACTTAACTCAATGTACTTAACGTTTACATACGTCCAAGTAGAAGAGAGCATTCAACGGGTAAAATCGCTGAATTTGCACTGGTATACAGGGTTGTCCAAATTAAACTTCCCCAACTCAGAGGACTGTGCAGGATGTTGTATGGGCATAATGTAATGAAATTTTGAAAACATGACACTTCAGATCACGCGCTCGTGATTTATTAAAAAAATATATTAGTACAAGAAGTTGACGATAGGTGGCGCTGTAACACTAGTAATTTGCATATTGCAACAACGTGATTTGCAGAAATAAAGCTATGCGCAACCCCTACAAAAGTGGAAAGGCAGGCAGTTGTTTCCAGCTCGCTGATGCACAATGGCGACTTTGAAAAAGCTCTGTTAGTGAAACTTTTCTACCAGAATGACGAGAACTCCTGTGCTGTGATAAGAGCATTCCGTCGGCTGAAGAATTTAAAACAAGGATCAATGACACCACGCGCTTTACGAGACATGACAAAGAAGTTCGAAAGAACCGGACAACTGGGAATTTTACCAGGTAGATGACGACATGTTGTGGATTCTGCACGCGTACACGACGTTGCTTTGGCGGTCGTGGACGCCACTAGTCAATCGCCACATGGTGTTGTCAGTGTGCCAACTGTTTCTCGTGCTGTTGATATGCCCTATTCGACCACGGCACACATATAGAACATCTGTAGAACGTCTTGTTGATCTGCAGCGCCACCTATCGGCAACTTCTTGTACTAATATATATTTTTTTTAATAAATCACGAGCCCGTGATCTGAAGTGTCTGTTTTCAAAATTTCATCACATTATGACCCATACAACATCCTGCACAGGCCTCTGAGTTGGGGAAGTTTAATTTGGACAACCCTGTACATTATGTAGCAAATTAAAGATTTTTTTTCAGAAATATGTTGCTAAAATATAGTATAAATATTGAAACGCTTTTCTTGAAGTGTCAGGTTTTGGCAATTTTATGTTATACAGTTTTGAAATGCAGTCTCTTGAAAATTTAGAAGAAATGCTTCATCGCAATTTTTTATTCATACGTAGCCATATACATGCAAGCCTCTGAAGGTGTATGGTTTGTTGAGTACTGGTTCAAAAATCTCTTTCCAACTGTCCTTTCTTCTCTCTCTCTACGTAGCCGTCGTAGTAAGCAATAAAAAAAATTTTTTAAGAAAAAACTTAACGATCATCCCCATTACCGTGGAGAAGTTAACTTATTAAATCTTTTTAACAACCTGCTTTCTTAGTTACTTAAAACTTGAATATCAACAAATAATGCTTGTTGAAATTTTTGAACAAAATCTTATTTAGCAAACACATACATTCTATCTAAACAACCATAAGTTAGTAATGAAATATACCACGAACTGTCCTACTAGCATCTCGGTTTTCTAAAAACTTCCAGAATAATACTGCGCACGGTATACCAAAATGATTGTAACAAACTTGCAATTTTCATCCATTAGAGAGATAAGTCGGAAGTGTAAATTGAAAAAAAAAATGTTAAGAAAAAAAATCCTCTTTTTGATTTTCAAAAAGTGACTCTTTTAAATCTGTATGCGAAGCCCGTACAAAAATATCCTTATAGTAAAATGTGTCCTATCATCTAACGAGGTAAAATAGATTTTTCGAGAATTATGTCAGAAATATAAAAATAAATATATGCTGACTTAAACCACATTTCAATGGTTCTCAAGCGAAAAAGAAAATCACATCGGATGATCGTGTTTCAGGTATCGTACAAAAGTTACGAAAGAAAACAATTTCCGGCAACCCAGCAATAAATTTTTACATTAAATTCATGTATGCCCCCTGAGAATCTATGTTTAAAGATATCTCTGAGACATTTTCATACACATTTTATTTAAAAAAAAGTTACCCTTTTTTTTAAATTAACAATAATTTAAAATTATTGTACAAATAATTCTATAACACAACAATGTACACAAATTCTACAATAATTTAAAATTATTGTTAATTAAATTTTGGTTAGTAACAATAATTTATAATTATTTTTAATTTAAAAAAAAGTCAAACTTCTTTTTAAATTAACAATATTTTTTTTTCTTAATGTAAGCTTTTTCCCTATCTTAATTTTAAACATTTTTTTTTCAATTTGTATTGCCCATTTATCTCTAAGAATTAAAGCGTTTTATCATCTTCTTGTGACAATTACATCGGTATCATCCTCAACTATGACAGGACTCTTACTGCAATGCACAAAAGCACGATCTGTGTGCTGTTGAGAGAATGCTAATACAAATGTCCATTCATGGTAGAATTAGACGGATGATAGCTACATCAACACTTAAGATACAACATCTCGTTTAATTAAATCCGCAGCATAACAGGATGCGTTTCTCGGTGTAGTGAAAGCTTGTACGTAATCTAATTGCATCTCTTGCAAATGTGGAAACGGAGATATTTGGAATGCACATTCATTACAAACTTAATTGTATTATTTAACATAGACCGTTATTTTATCTCTTAAAAACTATTTAAATATATTCTGATTTTCCACAAAACACAGATTAAGCAAATGTAAAGAGTAAACTTTATTGTGGACATTTTAAAAATTAATGCGTGCTACTTAAATTAAATACCTATACTATTATTAAGTTAAATCGCAAAAGGCAGTTGGTTTAAATGACTAAAAGTATTGACAGTTCACTTCGATGACTTCCTTGTACAAAGTAAACAATCTATTTTAATAACGGAAAACTTCGTTATTTAGATTTTAATATAAATATTCAATTCAACTATCTGTGAATTCATTTTGACAAATATCTGCTGGGATCTTTAGTACACACGTCTGTACGAACGTGTGGATGTAGGATCCATTTTTGCTTGTCACAGAATAAGCAGATGTAAAAATTGTGTACGTAACTTTTATAAATGATTCTATTAATATTGTAGGGGAACAATGGGAAAACTATATTGCATTTAGGTTCTAAGAACAAGAATTTAATTTCATTAAATCCTGAATAAGTACATTAAATAACAAGCAATAAAGCCTGAATTTGTATAAATGAATCGATGGGTAATTAACTCGCTGGAGACTGCATCACTGTTTTAATCATTTATTCATGTAAAAAATTTAACTTTTTTCCTGAATTTTATTGAAAATTTAACTTTTAATTTACCCACTTAGGAAACTTCGTTCTCCTATTAATGGCTATTAAATATGAATACTTCACATGTTTTCTAGTTAGAAAAAAAATAAATGGTCAACAAAGTTGAAAATTTTAATTAAAAAATACATAAAATATTTGTGCTATTTTAGTAGCGAAATAAAAGTGAATAAGTCCATAACCCTGGTTATTTTTGCAGCTACCACTGGCATGACATCATTTCGCAGTTTTTTGTTAGATTAGTTAACAGCAGTCTCTGTAGAGATCCATAAGAAGTGAAAACTGCTTGCATGATCTTTACCTTCGTATTTGTGAATGCATTATGATATGCTCGGTTGCCATGGCAACAATAATCCGTCCCAAGAGGCATTTTAACCTTTTGTGGGAAAAGATGAAGCATCTCGAAACGTTCCAGTCATAAAGGGAGCGGGGGAATACTTGTTTAAGTTCGTGTAAAATATCTGCCATATCTTTTCATGGAATAAACTGGTAAATTACTTTTAAGAAGCTTAAAATGGAAAAGGAAGAATAAGAAAGAACGAATACCTGGTATGTTTCTAAGTAGATGCAGTGCAGTGTTTCTTTGCAATTACTGCAGCTTAACTGAAGCGGAATGTGAACTAAATTTTAAAAGCACGGCATTCATTTTCAGGAGCAATGGAGTTTAGTTATGCGAAGTGTTACATTTAAAGAGTCTTTATACCGGCTGATGCATTTTACAGTATGATAAATTCATAAATGCATTTAATTACAGAAAAAATAATAGTAAATCAAACTGAAAAATATTAAGAAAACATTGAATAGTAACGTTGGGACGAAGTCGAAATAGGTCGGTTCACATACGAAATCTTTCCGAATTTGAAAGAAAGAACAGTTTGGGGATAAAAAGAAAGTTTAGTCAACAAATTAGTTTAGTTCTTTTGTTTAGTCCTGTAACAAACCACAGTCCCTTCCTGGCCCCCGTCGAATGGTTGTGTGTTAACGAGAGAAGGCGCTGCAACTTCTGAGAGCACCAGCAGATAGTTTACACACTGTATCCCCTTGCCCAGGGCTGCAAGTACAGAGAAATCAGCATTGGCGGATCGAGAGGGAGAGGGGGAGTACAGAAGCACGTGCCTCCCCCCCTTGACGAACTATGTTTACACTTTGGAAGATTGAATTATTTTGTGAATTCAAATGAATTTACTAGTAATATGAGACAAAAATGTTTGAGCCCCCTCCAGAATGTTTTTTTCTATATCCACCACAGGAAATCAGTATTGTCCTAAATTGAGCGTATCTATGTTCAATAAATATGTGCCGAGCGTTAGGGATCGTGAGGCCCTAAATCGCTTCATGGAAGAGCTAGGCCACTCACTAAAGTTTATCGGGTAACTTAAAGATGAGAATGAGCGCCCATCCTCCAACAAGCAGGGACAGCTGGGTGAAGGTCTTGTCTTGGGCGGTACATGTATCATACGGCAAATGTGCTGGTGCATGTTACAAAGTTGTAAATGCTGGTGGTGCATGTATTTGAGGTTTAGAGCAGCAAACACTGGGGTAATCCGTGTCATAATACTAGTGGTGCATGTATTATCTAGTAAGTATCCACGCCCACGGGCTGTCCCTCAGAATGGACGACGGGCCATGACCTGACCATGAACCATGGAACCGTAGTTGCGATCCCGGCGGCGTACAAACTCTTCTGAGAAGTCAGAGGAAGCCTAAGTAGGAAGGCCAGAGTGAGCCTAAGTAGATGTCCAGAAGGAGCCTAAGTTGAGTGAATCCCGTGTCAGTTGACCTGGGTTGCGGTGCAGATGTAGAAGGGCAGCGGAGGCCGGCGAGGGGGTCTTCCCCAAAGGCATTTCTGTTTGTGTGAGTGCCGAGCAGGCCCTGTAGCCAACAGGTTACAAGCAGAAGTTTCTCTCTGTCCTACACTTGTGTCCTTTCCTATGCCCTTAAGACCTGACCTACATAATTACGTAGATGATCTACGTCCTCGCAAAAAGTAATCGAATGTAGATCGTGCTTCCAAAGTCGATTTCAATTATTAAATACTATTCTTCATAAGAAATCAATCATGTATAAAATAATAATTTATATTTTTCTTTTTATGTGTGTGTTCTTCGGAAAATTTGAGTAGTTATTCACAAAACTGTAATAGGAAATTTATCTTACACTCAAGTACTTTTTTTGTGAGTGTAACAACAAAAAATCTGGGTTTTAAAGGGCTATGAGCAAGCAGATGTGAATGGCTGTGACCATTTGGGTGGGTCTTCATCAGCCTGTAAGAGCGGGAGCAGGTTTATTGTAATAGTTCCATTAATTACATGTTAAAGGAAATTACATTTACTGCAAAGGAATGTTAAACTTTTCAACTAGGACAGAATTCTGTTGCCAGTAAAATAAAATGCGAAGTAAAAGTTCAATCCATGTGTTAGTTTGCCTTTCATCAAAGTTACATAATCAATCATATTTACCTACCTCTATATACCTCATAATACCTCTAACTTAATCTAATTTCAAAATTGTATAAAGAACAATTTTACTATTAATATTTTCTAACAGAAACACGCAGTTTTTACATTCTAATACAAGTATTTCGAGTACTTTAATATAGCAAAACTATTTTCAATAAACTTAGAATTGATTGAGAATCATAGAATATGTATGATTAATTTGTGTGAATAGTTGCATGTCATGTCTGGTGCACTCTTTTACAAATCTTTTCATTTAAATTAACCCTAACATTACATTAAGCCTTTATAGCAACATACATTACAACATGAGAAAAATATTGTCATTCGAGGATGAATAAATGAAATTGATACTCACGTAATAAGCATTCTCTTAACTCGTGTGAGAGTAAAAGAAAGTTAACGGGAAATAATATTCTGATAAATAATTACTTTTCCATCTTTTCGTTTCTTGTGAAACAACACTAACTTAATCAGGAATAGCGATACGCGAAATTCACAAAAGCTTTTCAGAAGTAATATTAATTAAAATGCATAAAGCTCCTTTTTCATGTAATAAGCTCGGAATCTGTATGTTTTTCATTTCTTTGAGAATTTCATGTTATCCCACCTGGCTGTACTCAGAAAATGCGTTACCTCCAACACAGAAAATCATTTTATTTCCGTAAACAACCCCTATCTTTATTGAGCTTATTAAATATTATCTTCAATAACAGCAATACTGAGTTAATTTCGCAATAAATCAAATCACAGTAACAAAACAAGGTTAATTTACTAAAAAAATTATTCCATTCTTCATATTTATTATATTTATTGATAAGCACGGGAATTTGATTAACTTCATTACTTTATCTTCATCATTTAGAAAAAAAAAGAACCGCCTGTTGTCACATTTTCTCTGGTAAAAAACAAAATATATAGCTATCTAAAATAAGTACTAGATGTTCTTGATTAAAAATACGAAAAAAATATGAATGTTGAATAAGAAAACTGATAAGAAATCAATAATCTTCTCTTGTAAATTTCTTCGCAGTTTTCTTTTTAAGGCGATTTGGATATATGTAGAGAATTTATTAACGATGAATGAAAACGCTTTTACTGGATTTTCTTTTTAAGGATTTCTGGATGTAAATGGAAAAGATAAATTCCATTTTTGAAAGAAAATTGAAGGTTTCCGCTGTAAATATCGATAAATTTTCTTTGCTGAGGATGAAAGATTATTTTTTATGAAGCATTTTTGTCGTTTAGTAACATATAATACTCTCAAAAAATAAAATAAGGAAAAAATTCTCATGCATCAAGAAATTATGTTACGGGTGTTAATTTGAAAATGAGTTTTTTCCGCATTAGAACAGTGTGTTGATTATATATCGAATATAGATTATATGGAACTTAACGAATTGTCTAGACTAGGAATTACGTAGATACATATACTCATGTAGGGTATTAATTGCTCTCGAAAAGTTTACAAAATCTGTTTAAAAAACTTTTCACTGTCATATAATTATATATATATATATATATATATATATATATACATCCAAGTATTTTATCTAACAGATTCTGGTCAATTGAATATAAATCTAGGGCTGATGTTTGGATTTCGGAGATACAGTTTAGCGAAATCTATAGCTCTTCCAGGCTTTCATCTGAGTTGTCCCTAAGATTATCTTTATTTAAAAGAACATAATTACAAAACATTACTCGGAGAAAAAAAATACATCTACGGGCAAATGTAATTTAAATTCGTAACCAAACTTCGCATGTAGCTTCACATATAGTGTACCCGCTAAAGTCCTTTGTCACTCCACTAACTTTAAAACGTTTAGAACTATAATCATAAAAGTGGCGTCTGGGTATAGTAAAGTAGGCATTCGCGACACAAGGAAATCACTGACAGCACCACCTGGCGGCTGCATTTGGGGTCTGCATTGTTATCTTAAAAAAGATACGAGATACAGGGATAAAAAGAATCGGAAAAATGTTGAGCAGCATCGATTTAATGAGGAAAGACATCTTGGGCACATTATTTCGCAAATTAATGCGCACAACAATATGAAAGATAAAAGACGCACAATTACTTCATCAAATTTTCCAAAACTTGGCTGACCTTATGGGTTATTTATCCTTCATCCTTAAAGTGTTTTCCTTAACAACAATAACATCTAAACCCTGGTCTGAAATTTCTGTAGCAAGTGCATGCTGTACAAACATCGGTAATGCGTTTGTACGCCTTCTATTTAATATTGATGCACAAAGGGTAACTTCTTTTACTAAATCGATGATTCTCAATAACTCTGTAATTGACTTTTTCTTGTATCGCTTACCAATTTTCACATAAGAGTGTTAATACTCAATTTAGCCGTCAGATGACGCAGTAAGGAGATTTCATTATGTAGCGTATAGCAACGTAACTATACCTAGATCCTAGGTTAATGACTAGCTTTCGTCGTTCTGAAGTTAATGAAATGACAAAGACTTTTCCGCGAACACTACACTCTAAAAAAAATAAACGTAGATTTTCTGGCAAGTTCCCTTAAATTTTTACTAAAATCATTCGTTTATATTTGCATACAGAACAATTTCCGTATACCAAGGATCCGATCCTCTCTGCACGGAATTTCTTCTGGAATTTAATGGATTAAAATTCCGAAAATTTACGAAAATAGTGCTGGCATTTCATTTGCCAGTACTTTTTTACATATTTTCATGCAATTTTTTAAAGTACTACAAAACATTGAAAGGTGAAGTGGCATCAATCCCCAGCGGTTCCCAACCGGTGGGGGAGGCGGAGTGCTTGCATAGGGTGGATGGTGCTAGAGAAACAGCCATAGAGCGTGCTTAAAAATATGCATCTTATTTGTTTTCATTTTTGCCCCCAAAAATATATATTTTCGCTTAAAATGGTTATTGAAACTTTACGGACAACATCATTTTGTAGAAAAAGTGACTAAATGTATATTGTTGAAGAATAAAAAAAACTGAATGTAGGCTGAGGATGAGAAGGGGGGGGGCGCCATCGGAAGTTATCCTTTGTTAGAGGTGCACAATGTTAAAAATTTGGGAATCACTACTTAAACGACTGAGACGCAAAATTAAATTTATTAATTTCAATTTTCAGTTGCAGTATTTTAATCCTTTGATAAGCAAAGTACTCTTATTATAAGTTGATTTTCTGTAGCGTGAAGTTTTAAATTATCATTTAGATTTAACTTCCTTTAAAGATACAGTTCATTTTATAATAATTTATATTGAATTTTAAGAAAATTTTATATAAATTATCATAAAATGAATGTACAGTAACGTGTCTGGAAATTTACCAAATAAGAGATAATCATGAGTGCACTGTATACTCTGGTTAGTATGTAAATTTATGCAAGCTATTAGCCTGAACGTGGTCTTTTACAACATTTTTGCAATTATATACTTTCAATTTTCTGTTCTTAAAAATTACAATTAAAATTCATTAAAATCATTTGACTAGAAATATAGCACCGGTATAAGAGAAATGCAATATTTACACAGAATACATTATGAAACTACTTCAACGCAACTAAAATTTAAAAAATCCACTCATGAAATGAATGAAGAATTTACCTGCCTGGTGAGTGTAATGGTGAGGTTGGACTCAGTGATCCAACCATCTTGCATCTTCTTCGTGACGGACTCTCCGCCAACTATCCGGGAACCATCTACTACCCAGCTAATCTGGGATACAGGATTGCTAACGTCTGTTGAACACATAAAGGTGACAGTATCCCCTTTTCTAGCTTCTAAGGGACCCGTCAGCTTCACATTTGTGGGTGGATCTGGTGAATAAGGTACAACACACAGTCGTGAGGAAAAGAAGATTACATCAACTATCCAAAGTAATCGTTATATATATAGAAGAAGGCGTCCGGATTTACTTATGAACGCCCAGCCAAACCAGTTAGATTTACCTATATGAAATTTTAATCGTTTATTTCTTTTTATTATTATTATTATTATTATTACAATCTTTATTTCTTGTATTAGCTTACACCAAAGAGTTATTACAAAACAATTTGTGTGTGTGGATTCATATTCAGAAGGGAGTGGGAGTCCAAAAAATTACTTTGCTATTAAAAAAAAAGGAGACAGTTAAAAATTAATACTTTGAAACGTAACATAACGGTTATCTAAAAATAATTTTCAGATTTTTTCTCCCCGAAAAATGTAGTTCCATTAAAAGACTTTTAAGTATAAAGTAGAAGAGTTTAGAGCTCTATTGTGAGAAATCTGCTGTGCCAAACTCAACAAAATTTGATTAAGAAGTTTTGATTAAAATAATAGTTCGGGTTCTTGCCATCACAGGCCAAAGGGGCGCTATAAGGTCCATTTTTGGAGTAAAATAGGCATAGAAAGTATAGAAAGTACAGAAAGTGTTAACATTTTACGAGCCGTATAGGATGTCCTACGACAGCATTTTAATAAGGACCGAACAATTAGTTAATTTATAAAATTAATTCAAGATAAAATGATTAGAAAAAAGATAAAATTAATCCAAGATTTAAACTAAGGGATTTTTCTATGATTTATTGAATATTAATACTCGTTTTTTCAGCTCTGTCTCTAAAGAAACGAAGCATGTTACAATGTGCAGTCGAAAAAATTCCATCAGTAAAAATGACTGAGTTGCAATAATAATGTTTTAGATGTCTCCCATCATTTGAAAAGGAATTCAAAGCTGTTCAAAATTATTTGCACTTAATTTGCTTTTATCTGAATGAATATCGTTTCAGATATTTGAAAAGCTGAAATGTTCGTTTATCTTTAAATTTCTAAGACTGCATCTCAGGATTATGCGCAAATTTATTGTATTTTGCATCTAAACGCTATTTGCATTTCGTAAAATAGAATTCGCCTTATAACGAAGTGTCAAACATACATTTTAAAGTCATTTCATGTTTACAAGACTATATTTACTAAAATTGAATTGAAAATACATCATGAAAGAGACAATGAAATGAAATATAGACTCAATACGCAAATGCTTTGTTTTGCACGAATGAAAGAGGACTTTATATATAATTCCAACAAATAACATACAAATAACCATGGACAATTTTAAAGTACATATTTTGTGATAAGAATGCATAATATAGAAATAGTAGATAGGATTTAAAAGTGATTTATAGTTGCAGTTGTTGCTTAGAGATACGTATTTAGGAATAATCCAGATTCATGCCTTTATTTTAAGAATATTTTTCTCTTAAATTTATGATACATATATTTATATATATATATATATGTGTGTGTGTGTGTGTGTGTGTGTGTGCTTTATGTATGTAATGCAGCTGTTCGAAATGAAATTTTTACAGTATTATTTGCATATCCTAGCTGCGTTTTCTTTTCGAACTCAACAAAATGCTTTGAACATCTAACAAATAGCAGGCGAAGAAAATTGTAAGAAGTACAGTCGGTCATCTAAAAAATGCTGTTTTTAACTTATTTGAGAAAGTAGAACCGAATCTTTTGAGCAGCATTAGTAGAAATAGTAGATCTGTTTTGCAACTATATATGGTTAGCCTTGTATATATACAGGACGAACAGCCATCGCTTGTTTATCTATATTTCTCAAATATTCCACACACATAGATGGACTGTTCACTCATTCCCCTTAGAATGATAATTGTGTGCGTTGACAATTAAAGTGAACCCAGGTAATGTATGGGGATTGGTTTTTTTTTTCTAAGAAGAAAAAGAAATGCAGAAATATCACGAGAAGAAAGAAGTCAGAAATCAGTAGGACAATCCTACTAGAGGCAAACTGTTCCATTGTTTTGCTTGCAGGTACAAACAATGTATCAACTGGTTTTAAAATGTCACATCTTACATGGTCTGTCCACGATCACTTTGACCATTAATAGGAAAAATGTATTTTTTTGGTAAATCAGACAAACTGTTTAGAGTTAAGAGAGAGAGGGGGCAGGTACAAACAATTTACCATCTCTTGCGGTGTTTGAAAAGTTAGTAAAATAAAAATACCAACAGAAAATAAATTTAAAACGTGAACTTACAATGTACACTAAGTTTTACTGATGCAGCTATGGGTTCCTTCGTCATGATGCTGGAGGCTTCGCAACGATAGACGTTATTGTTATCGGAAGCGTCCACCCTAAAAGTGTGAACGTTTGTGGTGACGTGGCCACTTACAGTGTAGGTCGCGTCCACCTGCACATTTCCTCGCCTCCAGATGAGGTTGGGAGGGGGGTTGCCACCCCGCGTGATACATGCCAGGGTAAGAGTGTCTCCAGATGTGACGACATCCCCTTCGATATAGCCTTCGATTTGGGGTATGCCGGGAGCATCTGCATAGGGATAAAAATATGTTACGTCTGAAATTGAAGGGCATCACGCATCAACTATAAATATCGATCAAAATAAAAAAAAATTCTACGACGTGAAATATTTTTATAATTATAAATATACAGGGTGATTAGAAAATTAAACTTTTCCCGTAAAGAGCATTCTGTAACTGAGCTCATGTGCACAAACATTGGTATATGGATAGGAGAAATGTGCTCAAGGAAGTTTCCTAAAAAAATTATCTAAAAAAAGCAGCAAATTTAACAATGGAAATGATTAACTGGAAATGTACAAACAATTATAACATTAGTCAGTAATATTTGAAGATTTATAGCTAATTTCGGGTCGTCTCTTCAGCTGAATTTAGCGGTTATTCATGCAAAATGCTATCTAGTGGGCATTTTTAGAACTAAACATCAAAAATAAAATCTCTTGAGTGCATATCTTGTACAGCTAGTTCACATATCAAAGCTGGTGACAATCTACACACCTGTTTCAGATGTAAAAGTCTGTTTATATGACAAGTTTCATTATGAACACCCGTTATATATACTAAAAGTTATCTTAAACAACCTCTTTCTTATAATTACTTAAAAACATTTTTAATAGCACACGTGAAAATATTCAGGAAAATAATCGTTGCGAGGGGTGTTACGTTGTCCATCTGAGTCGGTCGCCTTCCAAGGAACCATTTTATGTGCAAAATTTTACAAAGTTTTTAATTAATGTTTAGATTTTAACACTCGTTTCTTAGTGTCCCTGTTAAGCCCTTTGTTAAACCAAAACTTGTTTTAATTAGAAGTTTCACCGTCAAAATCTGAAAGTTAAACTGTTGGATTTAAGCATCATTAGTTAAACAAATTTATTCAACGTGTGAAGAAATATCAGTGTCAGTTGTTATCTTAGTTTGGCGATTTTACTAAATATTTTATGTGTTAAGATAGGTATCAGATGTACTATTTCTAATTATTCTCGATGCATATTGATATATTTGTCAGATTGCTTCAAAAGCGTAACTCTTCATTACTGAATTAAAATTAACGAAGTAGAATGTATTAATAACCAAACCCCACCGCTATTGATTAATATTAATATAGTATGTACGGAACTTCAAAATTCACTGTTTACTTGGTGTCCCTAACCAGTGAACGAGTATCTGACCCGCAGAATTTCGTTCACCTTATCGCATGGGTGTTCAAGACTTTTGAAAACGAGGCTATCATTACTCAACATACGAGATAGGTCTATAAAAGTATGGATACAGCATAACTTTGAAAAAAAACATTAAATTCTTACATTTATAATTTTTAATCCAAATTTTCTACGTCATTTTTTCACTCCAAAAATAAATTTTGTTACTTTAATACAAAACTATATATTTACATAAAAATATTCTATTCATTAACATATTCACATATTCTCATCTTAATTTTCGTATATATCCACTAGGTGTTAAGCAGGCGTTTTTAAACATTTTGTAGTCTGTAGGGGACATCAAAAATGCATAATCGTGTTCCTTGGTTTCCTTCTTTGTTCCCTGGTTACTATCCAGTCGATTTTTTAACAAGCGTATCGATTTAGATTTTGCTTCTGTACAAATTCTAAATCATAAAACTTCCAATCACTGTCGTATAAAGATAAACCTTACGTTGTTTGAAGGAGCTAATAGAAATGAATCAATTTTAATGTTTTAATAGCAATACTCGTTTTACATATTTGCATATTACAATGTCTATAAAATATGCGTCTTGTCAAAAACAATTTATTTATTTTTCATCCATCCTCTATTTACAAAAGATAATTATTTTCGCATGTTAAACGACTAGTTTAACCACATTTTCCCAATTAATATAATTACGATTGAAAAGAAATTTAAAGAATGACTCCTACTTTTTTACTATTAAACAACTTAGCTAACATTTTACAGTAACTTTTCCCGATCAGCAAAATTTGAGATTTATATACATACATTTATAAAACGGAAAACAAAGTATGCTTAAATGGTTTCTTTAGAGGTTCAAAGCTGTACTTAATAACAATTTTACTAGTAAAATTCCAAGCACCGAAATATAATACGATATTTAAAATTTTATTTATTATTCAAATTATTTTACTGGCTATATTTAAAAAGATCCGTAAACTGAAATCGAAACTTATTCTACTTAAATTCATTAACAGTATTTTTTGCCTTTTAACTACCATGGACGATTTTCAAAAAGCATTTAAGCTCATGGATACTAATGTTCTTGAAGTGCAAGCATATTATTCATAGGGTTTAGAGAATGCAATTTCACATGATTTCCAATCACCAAGGTATTCTCGAAAAAAATAGCGAATCTTGTGGATTTCGATACGCATTTCTTTTGAATTCAGTTTTTTATGTTAAGTAACTTTTAAATATCTTTAATAAATGAAACAAAAAAAAATATTTTTTTAATAATTGCCCTCATTAAATTAAATAAATAATTAGATAAAAGTACAGTATTTTAAAAGAATTAATAACAATTTCAAATATTCTACATCTGATAAATGTAGAAGCGCTAATAATTTTAGAAGAATGACTGAGAAATATAGTAACTTAAATACTTTAAAAAAAGTTGGGAAAATTGTGTCATTCCAGCTGGGATTGTGGTATCCCACACTTAGCGGGATTGGAATGCCTAATTTTTATGTACATGGTTTACAGTATGTGTAAAGTTCATGTCAATAAACGTATAATTTATGGGGGAAAAGTATATATGCAAAAAACTTCTGCGAGTTTAAGAAGGCGTGGTATAACCCTTTAAAGCATCAAACTCTGACGCTTTGACGGGAACACCAAACTCTGACGCTTTGACTGCTGCCAGTCACGAAGACTAGATTTTATTTCTATAAAAATATTTGCGTATGATATAGCTCCACGAGAATCCTTTACTTTTTAGCACGCCATTTCCCGTAAAAAATTATCACGAATATTTTTAACAGCACTGACATCTGCTAAAATATGGAAGAATGCGAGAACAGCTGAATAGATTGAGCAATGCTGAAAAAAGGGCAGCCGTTGCCATCTCTCGACTTAACTACCAGCAAGATGGCGGACGATCGAAACGTTCACCGCGTGCCATAGAACTAGAGATCCTTTTTTGACACAGCTGGCTGAGCCGGCACAGCCAGCTGCGTCAAATTCTGTCAATTATTTGATCTTGAAGATACTCACGCAGCACGTTGATGGCCACTGAGCACCTAAGGTACCTCTCCAGAGCTGGGTGGCGGGCTTCGCAAGAGTAGATAGCACCATTGTCGTCCACACCCGGGTACAGGGTGATAGAGCTAGTTGTCGTGTACCGACGTTGCTTGTCCTCGTCGAAAGACATCTGAGCATCTTCTGCAAGAACACCATTTTGAAACGCAAAACATTATGATAAAGAAAAATAATTTGTTTTGTATTCAAAACTGTGACGTCAAACACATCAGGAATATCGTATTATTTCAGATCTTCAACAAAATTTTTGTTGATATTTTTTTCTCATTTAACGAAACATTTCGCTGACACGGCAAAATCATACTGTTACAATTGCGCCATATATCTTTTTTTAACCAACAATTTTTGCTGAATTAAACAAAACATTTTTGATCCGTGTTTACCAATGGAGCTCCTATACCTTATAGACATTCTCTAGAAATATGACTAGAGATTTTTAAAGATGTACTAAATGACAGAAATCACTTTAGTTCATCTTTAAAACAGTCATTATATAGATTTTAAGACGTCTATGTCATTTAAAGAGCATTTTACTCTGGTAAGATTGGTGCTCTATATAAGCAAGATGATACCATTTTAGGTTCCCAACAATGTGGCTGTTTGGCATCTCGTTAGATTTATGCTTTTTATAAAAAGTCAGTATTATATATTTTGTAATGTCGTCCCCTCTGACAACATACAATTAAAAAGAATTTTTAATGCATGTTGTAGCTTGTTGTAGTACACACATACGCATGTGTAACAGTTAACCTTAGTTAAATTAAGTATCAAAATGTTGCTGAGTTATAATCCAGTATTTTTCAGAAAAATAATAGATTGTATGAAGGAATCACAAAAGATCAGCTGTGTTTTACTCAGGGAAAAACAAATCATATCTATATTCTAAAATTGTCTTGACAGTACTTGTCGAACCGTTCTGAGATTAACAACTGCAAACTAGGAAACTTACAAAAATTACGAAAAAACTTACAATAATAAATCCTTTTGGTGAAGATGATTTTTTAAAGTGAAGCCCATATTTTAAACTTCAATTAATAACATCGAATAAGCATAATTGTTTTTACAATTATTATGGTCAATACTTCAGGGAAATTAGACTGTAACATGATGTTTCGGAATGTACAGTGTGTTCGCTTAAGTCTGTTTATACCCCAGTAATTTCTGAACGGCATCCAAGATACGGGAAAAAAGTCAAATACTAAGATATTCAGCGTCATTGATTTAGAAGAAATGACACTTTAATTTGCACATGATGCTTGCTCATTATTTCTCAATATAATGCTACGAATAGAAGCCATTAAACACGCATTTGTTTGGTCGAGTTTTACAAAACTGCACTTACCTGACATTAAGATCATTTATCCTTCATGCTAAAATCGTTTTCCGTCAGCAAACCATACACATCCAGACGCTGGTCTGCAATCCCGCTTAAAGTTGTACAGAATGGCTAGTGAAACACTGGCAAAAGCATCAATAATATATTTTTACGCCTATTTTAATCCTTCAATTTTTAACGTTAATGTGCTTAAGATGGCTTTTCTTAATAAATCTGTAATGCTCAAGAACTTCGTAATTGACTTTTTCCCCGTATCTTGTTCCCTTTCTGAGATCGCTAACACTAAATTTACCCGCTAGGTGGCGCTGTAAACGTTTTTCTCGCGTAGTGCATAGCAAGCTTACAAACCTAGACCCGAGTTTTATGACTATAGCTGTTGCCGTTCAGAAATCATTTCGGTAACAATGGACACACACCATATTCTGCTGCACTGCAGACACATTGCATGTTCAATAGAAAATAAGTACTAAAATATAAGTCAAATTTCTCATTTTTTTTAGGCAGAACGTGTATTCTATGAAATAAAATAATTCTTAATAAATCAGGGTCTTCTGTTTTAAGTAAAATGGAAAACCATCGGAAATTTGTCTAGTATTACAACATTTTTCACATACCCCGGAACACATGGCTGCTGAACCTTAACAAATCTACGACGTGTTTCACAGAATAACTCATTGAAATGTGTTAATTGTGTTATAATTTAACCACAGTCAAGATAATTAAAGTCTTTCAACCTCTCGTACAGAGAAACTTATTGTTTTTATCAAAAGAGGGAGAACATTTCCTCACATTAGAAATCTTAATTAGTCATGTCTAAGAATTTAATTCACTCCCCATTAAATTTTCTTGACAACGAAAGGACATCGCGATTCAGGAACAAATGAGTTTCCATTCTAAACTCACCATTTCGGAACTACTCTCACAGATGAATCTTAAAGCTGAAAGTGGTTTGTAAAATGATTAATTTTTATTGCTTTATCCATGAATTAAACTTTTGATTTTCGAATGAACAAGTAGCTAAAATTCTCAAACTACAATATTTATGAGGCTTCTAGCTATTATTTATTACTTTAGGAAACTTTTTTTAAGATTTGATCAAAATAATTAGTGAGGTCCTTTATTTAAAAAAAATGTTGCCTAAAAGTTAAAAATGACGGATTATTTCTTGGAAATTACAAATTTTGGAAACTTGAGTCCTAAGAAATTGTTGAAGTTTAGTGTGTTAGAATTTTCTTTTTTTTCTATTATGCCCTCTGACAACCGCATGTGGTGCCAATTCCCCCCCGATAGGGAAGCGATGGGCAGAGGGGGGCGCCTTCCATTTTTAGTGAGGCCCAGTGGGGGGAAGTCCGACTTAGTCCGGTGGTCCCCTAATTTTGAACCAATTCCAGAGGATGGACCAACCCCCTGGAATCGGCATCCCCAGAGGTATCGTTTAACAACTTGGAGGACATTGGAACCACTACGGCTTTTACGTGCACCAGCTCCCATTAGCGTACACGGTTCCACAGCAGTCGAGCCAAGAGGGGGAAGTCCCTCCCAAGCACTGGCCAAGCCGGATGCTGATTCACTTGCTATGTTCTTATGGGAACGGAGTTTAGCGCCCAGACCACTGCGGGACAGTGTGTTAGAATTACTAGCTCAAAATACATAGAATAACACAAGATACGAGGGTAGTTTGTAAGTCTGTGAAAAATCTAAACCGTGCCTCCACTAGACCTTCTCACGGCTATGTTCCGCTTTCTAGATATCTTCGTAGATTAGTTGACGGAGATTATTTAGGAAGTAAAAAGTCTTTGATAAAAATTTCCCAAATGGATACCCCGCACATTAGAGACACAGAAGAAGAATCTTCACCCCTGCGTCTTTGTGACGCAAAAAGGCACGTGTTTATGTCCACAATCACTTGCTGGGTGATTCGGGGAGGAAGAGAATGTATTCATTTGGGAAATATTTATATAAAAAAAGTTTTACATTCAAAAGAAACTTCGTTGACAAATCGAAGATCGCTGGCAAATGGATATAGCAATGAGACAGCATAATGGAATCAGCTTTTATACTTTGTTAGGACTTACCGAACTGCTTGCGTAACTTTCTACTTTACCTTAGAAACTTACTTTAGGCCTTTCGTGAAATATTAAACCACTAGATGTGTATCCCGGCATTGACCTGGTGCATCAGTACTAGGGCATAATTTTCCGAAATAAATTGTCGGCTGATATCAATCACTGATACACTGATCTGTTTTGACTTTCACAAACACAAGTAATTTTAATATTTATGGAATTTCCCATTTCTGAACGTATATGTTTACTGAAAGATTTTAATGTAACTTTTCACCAATTATTGAATTAACCCATTTTTGCGCAGATATTTTTGCAAATTTCTTTGATTTTTGCTAATACCAGCAATAATAGATACGTTTCTAATATCAATTTCTTTAACAAGGTATCGTTTTTTAAAAATCATTATGTATAAAAATTGAAATGCCAACATCCTACTAGTTCATGTTAAAACATTTTATGAGTTTTAATACTCGTAAATAAGGCTAGGAAAAGCAAATAATTTTTTTTTGACTGATAGCGAAAATGCCGCCTCAATAAAGGGACACTAGGCATAAATGGCTAAACAATATCAATCACAATATGGTTATTTATTTCTATTTTATTGGCCCACTTTTCCAGCAGAGTGATATTCGGTTTTATGCCAGGCTTTTCATTTTTCTGGACTAACAGTAGACTGTGTGCTATTTCAGAGTATAAGTTATTTTTTTTCATTATAATTTTCATACTACCAGCTGTTTTAAGGTGTATGCGTAACAAACACTTAAACAGTTTTTTGCATTTATTATATTACTATAATTTAATACAAAATGTGGTTCGAAAGTTTTTTTTTTAAATTTATGACAGTAAAATAATTGCGTGTAATGTCTGACATAGTGAAATTTTACTCTAGCCATAGCTGATTTGCTTGGGTAGATTTAATTGCACTTCCCTTTCCCTTTAATTATTGAGAGTCAGATATGTATATTTAAGACGTCTTCTACACTTTTAGTGCCAAAAGTTTTTCACATATGAAAAGGGTACTTGTCATTAACACATGTTAGTTAGCTATGTATTTTTTCTTTTCGTTTATTTCTAAAGCGTGACTTTCGGTTCTCATGGAAACAAACACCAAAACTTTGGGTGGGTCTTCATAATCTTTTATATTATTGATGTCACAGAAGACATGGCCCTATAGCATTCATTATTAAAGATTACAGTAAAATCTTAAATATATTAAATATTTTATTATGACATTTCCATTAGTTTCACACTTGAATGTATTTATCTCGAAAGGAGGTGTGATTGAGAACAGCTTAATTGTTGTTAGATATCGATTTTGATAAACTGTAAGTACCTGTAATTTTACCACAAGTATTGCCGTAAAATAATACAGCACTATGTGTTGTAAATCCACTCAGGAAATGACGTAATGACGTTTATAAGCCAGTCACGAAGCCTTGTACAACAAATTGATACAGTCTTTACTTCACAACGCGTTGGCGTAACGTTTTTTAAAATGCAATGAAACAGTATCAATTTAATTTTTTAATAACGAATATTATGAATTTGCTATTTAATGATATTTTATAGAACAAGATGGAAAACGTCTTTAAACGTAATCTTATCTTTCACTTTTAATCAATATTATTATCCCCATATATTCATTATATGGGGAAATTAGCTATTCTTATATGAAAATCGCAGCTTTGGTATGAAATAGCCAACATAGAAAGAAACAACGTTAGTACGCGTCATTGAGTTTGAAAGCCAAACATCATTGAGTTTGAAAGCCGTAAACTGTTTTGCTAAGTATCATCAACTACAACGTATGTATTATCTATTAATTATCATCATTGCAGGAGTCTTGCAGTGATGGTGTTTATAAACAGTATGAACCCACTGTTCATGAATTCAAGAAATTTGACATCACTTATTTTAAAACCGTTATCAATAGGTAAATGAATAAGACGTTTGCAGCTCTACTTCTTGCGCAGTTATGAGACATGTAAGTGTTTACACTACTCTTCCCGGATATTTGTAATCCTGCTGCTGAGACATTTATAGAAATTATATGCAAAGAAATATCGTTAGACATTTAAATAATGAATATATATAGAAAAAAATTCTTATTAAATAAATTTCAATGGTATAGTCGAATAAAATATCTGGAATGTAGATATATATCTTAATATATACACTAAGAATTGTTTATAAAAAATTTTTAGCAATCATTGTTGAAAAAAATATCACTCAGTTGTTCACATAAATTTTTCCCCTAATCTGATCGAGAAGACGTGCAATATTAATTGCCATTTTTTTTTCTGTTTCTTAAATTTAACATGTTAAATCAAGTATTTCAACTTTTATTTTTGTTCTAATTTTTCCTTATTTCGTCTTTTAAAATTTGTATTACGCTTTTCATCGCATGCAATAGCCTTTAATTCTTTATTTTCTAGGCTGTTTGTCGTTTCCTGGAGCTAAAAATATTGAAATAGTGTTTTTGCGTGAGATTGCAATCTTTACGCATTTTCAACTCCCTTGTGCTCCCCCCCTCCACGTTTTCGCTTATTTTGGCATATTTTATTTGGATGCCAAGCACCATCTTTCAAAATTATTCATTCGAGGCTTGATTGGTCTAGTTTTATTGATCTAAATTTATTGTAACACTCTAATTGGCGTTGGTCGTCTCCTCAAAGTTTATGTTCTCGCCAATGTCAAGTTCTGTCTTGGCGTCTTCTTTTCACTTACTCCAACTGTTTTAAATTTTAAAGTGAAGACTATTTTTAACGCTGAGCCTCCCCCAGACCGTGATATTTAATTTTTTATCTTATTCTTCAATGAATAATTGTGTTATCGAACTTGTGGTTTTGCCTCCCCAACTCTAATAAATTGGAACCTAATATAATCAAGTAATACCTTTGTGATACTTATAACTAATTAATTACCGTATATGAGATTATTAATCATTCCCATTTTGTTTTTAGTTCCATTAAAAAGTGACATGTATCGTACCTAAGCTTATGCTTGTTATGTATAAAATCACCATCATATTTTACTCATCCCTTTAGAAGAAACTCTTCTGAACGTGCTCGATGAGTAAGTAAAACTGCCGTGAAGAGCACTTCAACTTTGGCCATTAACTGGCAAAAATCACGAAAACTGAGTTAAAACAAGCTTCCACTAGACGATACCAAATAATATTTAAATTTCTTACCGCAGGGAAATGTGCGCCGTAAATAAGAATGCAAATTCTGTGAGAGTGGGTTTAGCAATCCTAAGTATACTGCAATTTCTTTTTTAAGGTTTGAAAAAAAACCTTATTGAACGTGCTCGATGAGTAAGTAAAACTGCCGTGAAGAACACTTCAACTTTGGCCATTAACTGGCAAAAATCACGAAAACTGAGTTAAAACAAGCTTCCACTAGACGATACCAAATAATATTTAAATTTCTTACCGCAGGGAAATGTGCGCCGTAAATAAGAATGCAAATTCTGTGAGAGTGGGTTTAGCAATCCTAGGTACACTGCAATTTCTTTTTTAAGGTTTGAAAAAAAATGTCACTGGTTTTTTGTTGCTTCTTTTCCTTGGCGCCAGAAAACTTTGAATTGCGTCTGAATTTTTAATAGGATGCTCTTAACGTAATTATCTGAAAAATGGGTTTATAGGTAATTATAAAGCAAAAGTTTTATTTCACGGTAAACGCCTTCTACAGGAAAATACTGTACGTAAAAGAATGTGATGAAATTTTGAATTTTTTTTCATTGCACACACACACATAAATTATTTTTTCTAAAAGATAGCGTTTAAGGACTTTTTTAAATATGCTTCAAGGATAAAAATAAGTACCTTAAAATCTAGCCAAAAACACAAGTTTAGGTGAACTAAGTTCAGATTTTATGAAAAACCTTGGGTAAAATTGCGAGGATTCGTGAATTCGTACTATCGAGTGATATTCCCTTCCGATTCCTTCTTCCACAAACCGAGAAGAACATTTCAGTCAGTGATGTGAGATGTGCCTGAGCAATGTTTTGTGGAACCGTATTGATCCAAAAAGTTTGGTGTTAGTGGCAGTTCATTAGTTTTAGAAAGAGATGAAGATCATTCTGTGCTAAAGTAGTCATTCATCCAAACCAAGAAGGAGCTTCCGTACAACGCACAAATCTGTTTCGCATTAAATGTGGTTACATTCTACATGAAGGAAATTTGAAACCTCTTCCACCTACATTATGCCGAATACATGAATGTTATTCTTAAACTCATAATGTTTCTTTATTCTTCTTTTTAGTCATACTGGAATAAAAATAAAACCAGATACTTTCGCTCTGGCACTTTTACCATTTTGTTATTTTTCGGTCTAAGTACAGAGGCTTAGTGAAATTTTGTGAAAAATTATTTTAGAATGCATAATTTTATGAAACGCATTAAGGTTTTTAACAAATAAACCTGCTTTATTACACAGTTAAAGATATTTTAAAAATTCAAAATAAGTAGTGTAAAAATTTAAAGATTGTAAGATACTGTGGAGTTAATTAGTTTTCATAACTTTTACTTGAAAATTACGATCCTGATAAATACATTAAAAGAGACATTTTCTGCACAAAAAATGTTATTACTGGGGGAAACGCCTACGCTTAAAAGTGTTTGTGAAATTTTGTTTTCTGTATACAAAAATACACTTTTATAAAATAGTCAGAATGCTTAAAAGATAATTAAGATTAAATGTGTATTATATAAGCGAAAGTAATAGAGTTCTAAAAATAGAAATTAGAGTGTCTTAAAATAAATTACTTATAAAACTTTTATTAATAGTTGTGTTAATGATCGTAGGTCATGCACTCTCTACAGTAGCAAAATCTTTCTACTATAAATTCACATACTTGAAAATCGTTGTAATTATAAAGCTGTGGTTTAAAGCAGAGGGTACCTTCTACTGTACAACTGTTAAACTTTCATTCTTCAATGTAAACGATTTCCGTATACTGTTTTTTTCTCTTTCAAACTACCCACAATTCATATTATCGTTCAAAATATGCTAATGGTGGTGGTAATTTTTAATAAAGTTTTAGAAAATGGTTTATAAATATCATTACGGTTATCATTAAAAAAAAAACATTTCAATAAAACATTTAAAAAATTCTATGCCGTGCGTTTCTTACAGTTAAAAATGCATAAAAAAATCTGTCATGTCGTTATTAGAGTTTCCATTTAAATATTTTTATAATTTTCCTTTTTATAATTTTCCTCAGTATTGGGGATTTAGAAGCTTAATTTTTTTTTTCAGAAGGGGAGGAAAAGCCTCCGTATGTAAAATCTATTTTAATGCAACGTTATCGAACGTTTTAGAGTAATATTGGACTTTTTAAAATAAAAAATAGTTACCTATGTTTATTGAACTATCCCCATGACAAAAGAAATAATCATATATAAATGGCATTAATAACTGATGTATAAAATAACACACAAGTCTTCCAAACGAATTATTTATCATTTTACAAGTAAATAATTTCTTCAAAAAAGTGTTTTTCATTCTTCGTTTATCAGTTTCAGTATCATGGAGACACATTTTTTCTAATCAAACGTATTCTATAATGATTCATGTAGCAATGGTTTCTACGTACAACTTAGGAAGCACGTCTACAGTACGTGCGTGTTGAGTAAATAAACCTGCTAAAAAGAACGCTCATCCTAGGCCCCCAACTGGTAAAAGTAACAAAAATGGCGTTAAAACAAGCTTCCACATCACGGTACCAAATGATATTTAAATTTCTTCCGCAGGGCGAGGTGTGTCTTAAATAAGAATGCAAATTCTGGGAGTATTTAACTATTCTGAGCAAGCTGCCCGGTTTGTTTGTAGCAGGTAAAAAAGGGCACTGGTTTTGCTACTTGTTTTCCTTGGCGCCAGAAAATTTTGCATTGCATCTGAATATTTAATAAGCTACTCTTAACATAATTATTCTTTATAACTTATCTGTGAAACAAGTTTTCAGGTAATTACCTTAAAATAGAAATTCTGTTAAAGGGAATTGGTGGAGTTGACAGTTTTGCACCAACCGATCTCACCGTCAAAGATTAAACAATTTTTTTCAGTATGCCTGAAATACTCTTGCGCTAATTTCACAAAATTATTCGTCAAAAGTGTGAAAATATTGTTCTTCTGAAGCTGAAAAGAATGCAGGCAAAGTAACTTTTTTTAATAAGCAAAATTGGATTAGTTTTGATCAACTTGCAATGCGGCAATGAAATGCTAGATTTTTACTCTAATGGCAAAAAAAAAAAGGTTTCAGCTAGTCAAAAAACTTATTTTTGTCCTTTCCTGAAAGAGGTTAGCGCAAAGGAACCTATTTCGAATGCAAATTAGAATTTTTTTAAAATATATACCGAAAGCAGGCAAGAGGAGCAGTTTCCCACTTCAGATTAGTGACAGGCCACGTCTGCCTTTCAGAGCACCTAAATAGAGTAGGTGTTCTCAACACGGACACCTGTCCAATATGTAAAATGGGAACCATGAATTCTGATCATCTTCTGGGCTGTTCTGAACTAAACTAAGTCGCTCAAGAACAGAGAGATATATACAAACTGCAGTGGGAGGCAAGAAGCCTAATGGACTGACGAGAGACGCCTGCCCTTGTTCACCTCCTGATTCTTAGGACTGTCGTTCTTTCCTTGTTAATTATTGCTGTTCTTTGTTCTACTCTTTTACCATTTTATCACTCAACATGATGAGAACTGTGTAAATGGATTAAATTCCAATAAAGCCTTTGCTAAAAAACAAAAGCAAAAACCGAAAGCAGGTGAATGATCTACTTTTGTTATAAATATATTGTAATAAAATTTTTTGACATTAAGTTCGTTATTTTATTATTATAGATGGGAACAAGATGTAGTTTTCAACACACAGTGTTTTTTATTATCATTATTTTGAGAAACATCGCATGGGGAGCGCAGAATAATATTTTTCTGTTGTTTTTGATGTAGCAAAACACACTGAAGCTATATGCTAAAGGGAGTGACTTCAGCAGAAGATATTCTAATGTGCATTCACGTCACATCTGAAAAAACTACAAACCATTAGATCGAAACTGCGCAGTAGGTCAGAAACCTGGACTTTCATACATCAGCAATCGACCCATCTCTCTCTCTCTCTCTCTCTCGAGAGAGAGAGAGAGATAGGTAGGTAGATAGATAGATAGATAGATAGATAGATAGATAGATAGATAGATAGATAGATAGATAGATATTTGAGTTTTCCGTTGACTGCTCGAACTAGTCAGAAATGATGAGGAAAGTACGCTCCTTGATTGAAACTGGAGGATCTGAAATTAAAAGGATAATTGAAAATGATTAATTCTGTACTAACTTAAAATATCCATGGTCACCAAGATGTACCACAAAATTATTGAAAATCATTTACAGTCGGTGTTTCTAAAGAAGACATTACTAGGCCGACGCAATGATTTTTGATTATGCATTACTTGTTTTACGATCTTTGATGCAGAAAATAACTATGAGTGTCAAATATAGTGTAGAACTAGATATTGTATATAATTATCTTCGTGTTGGGAGTGTTAGTACATTTTTCTATTGACGGAAAATGAATTCTTTACAATAATTTTAAATATCAGTCTTAAAAACATCCAATATCTTTTAATTTATTTTAAATAAAATTACACGTTTAAAAATTAATTATTCAGATTGAACATCAACATATTGAACAGATGCCTCAATATAATATTCGTAACGAACAGCGAAAAATTAAAACAGTAGAAAAAAATTAAAATAATTGATTAATACCCCCCCCCACAACAAAAGCTCCCAATGAGCTGTTACATTCGTCTGATTAATTTGTATCTCAATCCCTGTATTCAATCCAAATAACATTTAATTAAAGAAATCAGTAGTAAATATATTAGGTGATAAGTATATATTAAATGGAAAATGATATCCATTAACACTATATATTGTGTTTAACAGAAACATAAAAATAAGTTTGAAACAGCTTAACAGTCTTTTTAATTTATAATGACTTTCAAAAACCATTAACAATTGCTTTGAAAACTGTATGTTACTAACGCCATTAACGTGTAACTAATGTTTACAGAGTTTATCTGTATTCTCAACACACTTACTCCGTTGTACTGAGCATTAAGAGAATTTAAAAGAAATTTAATATTTAAATTCTATGTTCACATCTATTATAGGAGAAAAACTTCACCAACATTTAGTTCGTATTTATCATTACGATTATCACATTTTACACATATATTCTAGTCTTTACTTTAGAATAAACAAATGAAATGAGTGCTGTCAGCAATTATTCTTAAAATAACACAAATCAACGGAGAATTTTCCCTTCAAAGTTTAGTGAATATATTACAAAAGCTGCCAATTTTCTTTTTCCTGGGTCTTCGTAAAGTGTCTAAATGTGTTCTCTGATCTGTTTAATTATTCATCACGATCACGCGATGCGTGTAATGTATTACCCACTATTTCGATCTGTCCTGGCGTGGTAATGTTGATGGAATATTTTTTCACTTAATTTATTTTATAAATTTATAGCGTCTGCAATGCAACATAATGAGATAAACATTATAAATAGATTTATAAAACCTAAAAAAATAACACATTTCGTGACTGGAGTCTTTAAGACCAATTATTGTTAAATAAAGTACCCTAATGAATGCAAATTACTTGAAAGAATGTATTTTTTCTCATTCACCTAACCTGAAAGGTTCTCGTGAAGCATTTTTATTTTTTATAAAATTTAAATGCATTTCGATGTAAAATTTAATAAACAAAGCTATTTTTTAAGTTGTTAAAAATATTTGAAAATATAATTAATGAATTAAGTAAGATTTTACAATGTAATAATTACTAGCTCGCAGAAGTTAGTGTTCTACAACGCATTAAAATATATTACATATATGTCGTTTATGTTTAATAATACTAAAAAAAAAAGAATTGAAGATTTTTCAAAATTTTCAGATTTAATATTGATTATAATTTTCATTTGTCTGGAATAATGACAATAAAAGTTTTATTTTTGAGTTGTGTGAAGCGGATGTATTCCAGAGTGAGTCATTGATCAGCGCAACTATGCACAAGGATAGCAAAAATTAGTCGATATAAATTTATGAACGAACCACGAAACCATGATCTAAAATGAACTGTGAAAAATTATACTTGATTGATGAACGAGCTGAAGAAGAAACATGCACTGGAGGAACGGTAAATGAGATCTCTCACGTTTCACATATAAGTGGAGGAGGTCGTGCAAAGGTTCGAAAAATAAAAATCAGTTTTTATATAAATTATGTGACTGAAAGGTTACTTTGCCATGTGGTAAGGCCGGCGTTGGGAATACATCTTTGTGTGCTGTAACTTTACTTCAGTGTGACTTTACTCCAGTCATTTACTGTACTGGGGTAATTAACAGATATTTCTCAGTTAATGGGAAATCACAGAATTTGGAAAATTATTTCGTTTATGAGGTACCTTGTACGTCAAAGTCAAATTAACCGATTAGATATCAGTGCATTTTTCGACACGTCGATCTCACTTACGTCGAAAATACGTCGATCTCACTTCGGATTGGAAAACAACTCCGAAACATGTCTGAAAAAACATATTCTTTGCAAGCACGATTATTTAATGCTCTCTTCATCAAGAACACTCAAGCCAAAAGAAAAAAAGAACTCTTGACAAGTAATTGAATTCAAAATACTAAAATTCGTGAAAAATCTCCACTCTTTACAGTTAAAAAAAGGAGGCTGAGTATATATTTTACAAAAGTTAAATTAAAAAAACAATCATGACGGATTGTATTTTGTAGATGTGGCAGTTTGAAAATTATTTTTTCAAAAGTTTTGACGAAAGTAGATCTTGTTTGGAAAAATCTGTAAATTATGCTACGTTTTCAGATCAAATTTTTTTTCCTATGTCCGATTACATGAGAACTGTTTTTCTGAAATTGGTATTTCTGCACTTATCTCTGGTTATCCGCGAACTATCGAACAAAAAAAATATTAAATACAAATATTTCTAATGCAAATTTCGATCCAAATTCTACAATGTGTCTAAGATCATATTTAAAATTTCCACACAACTAGATGCATCCGTATGTCTCTAACGCCAAAAAGAAACATGCACTGACACGCACACACACGTATGTTTTTATAAGTGGAGTTTATACTAATTGAAGTATAATTGTTAAAAACCCCAAGTGTTAAATAACAGCTATTATGTGCAGTTTACTTACTTCTAAGACTTTAAAATTTGTTTAAATGCTTCACAGAACCTCACTAATTCAAAGTACAAAAAAAATCTTCAAAGACATATAGTAAATATCGCACAGAAGACAACAACATGTACTCGCATGTACACTCTGAAATTTGTATGGTTATAGATATTTCAGATAGCCAAAACTAAATTTAAGAGAATAATAAATAAAGGTAAAACAGTTAGTGCAGAGATATTCCAAAACTCTGTGGTATACAAGCAGTCAAACTCACTCATTTGTTTACATGTATCCTCTATGTGCATGTTCTTTGTATAAAACTCAAAAAAGAAAAAAGAAACAGATGTTGTATATTGAAAATGCTATGCTAGAGATCTGAAAAAAAAGGGTTATTTTAGCCACTTCCCTTATTTTTCTCATTTTCTTACATCTATTTACAATATCTTTTTATGTAAAAATAACAATTACGGCGAATTCACTCCTACCAGATTCTTTCTTATCAAGATACATTTAAATCTACTTTCACTCTATAAAAACTTTGCACTCTAGAGAGATTTTTTTCGTAGAATTTAAAGCAGCAATGTTCTTGCTACGAGGCGATACTGAAAATGGATGACTCTAGATTGTAAACACAGAAAGAATTTTAAAGCCAAGGCACGGACGAACCTTGGCTTGACTTTCAGAGGGATCTCGAAATACGAAACGATGAAGATAAAATGTAGCAGAGTTCTGCGACAGTAAAACAACAAATTTCAGAATGACCCACACCGGTATGTACTTATTTTTATTTTAATAATACTTGCTATGAAATTATTTTGAAATCAATTTTCATATTTTTGCACTTCTTTATTAAACTACCCATTTTTAATAAAGGAGATATCATACAATTATCAGAATATATTTAAATCAATTAATTATACAACTTCCTACATCAGAACTACATTCTTTGAATTAAATTTTTTTTCTCGGCGTTTAAATTAAAACAGAATTAAAATTTATAATGGCAAGACCTATAGATATTAAAAAATGTTCAATTCCTTAAAACGTACAAGCATTATTCGATTTCAAATTCAGATTCTTTCCTTCTATTATCTGTTGGGTGTAGCAACATGTGTTTAAAGTACGTGTGTCGAAGAATGCGGAATGTAGAACTTATAAATACCGTTATCCGTCAATGTATATATATATAATACTTGTGTAATATTATTATTATAATTATTATGATAATTAATATTAATTACAATATTTTTTCCCTTTATTCTTTTTTACCCTCTTTCCTTAGTACTTCCTTGTTATTAAAGCTTGTACTACATTGCTCATAGGTTAGCTATACTGGAGTTTTTTCTTTTTTCTTTTTTAATATTATTATTATTCCCTCCCCCTTTCCATTTACTGAATTTCTTGATAAATTAACATAGTTTTGGCAGCATTTTGTCTGTTTCTCTTTCTCATACTTTTTCTCCTTGGCTCTAGCTGTTTTTAATTTTTAATTCTGTCGTTTAAATTTCTCGGTTGGCAACGATTTCTAGACTTGTCTGTTCTTCCTCCTTCATGTTTGGTTAGCATCCATGCTGTTTTTTCTTATAGCTATGGCTGTACCCGCCGGTTACGTAAAGCGACTTGATTTGTCAGGTAACCTGCAGAAACCTAGCTATTTTTGTTTTTTCTTTAAATTGAAATGTGAGTACGCTGGTATTTGATAATAGAGTACTTCATTTCAATTTTCCACTCCATCTCCACTTCATTGCTTGGGATCGAAAAGTTAGGCTTAAGCCCACGTGATCTCACTTGGTTTGTCTTTTCACTACTCTTTAGCTATGACAGCTCTGTTTTTTGCAATATTTCTTGCCTCTGGATTATAAATTTTTATTTCATGTTTTCAGTTTTTCAGTGCTTTTTTGTTATTATGTGCTACTACTTAATGTTTTACTTGGGATTCCATATTACATAAGTTTAGCTATTTTATATTATATTATATAAATATATATATATATATATATATAACTAGCAAGTAAAACACAAAACATACTACAAATAAGACATATCTCGCAAAAAAAATATAACAGCTATTAGCAAGAATTAGAAACCAGAATTTGAAGCCAAATAAAGTGCAAGAATTATTGTGATATTATAATGGAACGGAAATTATAACCACTGTCACCATCTTCAGGGGCCACAAACAGTGGATTATAATTTACAGCAAACCAAATAGTAGGGTTTCGGTTGTGTGGCATATCAGAAGAGATATTAACTCCACACATCTGGGCCCTACCCTACTATATAAAAGAAAAGAAGAAATCAAAAAGATAACAAAAATTATAAATAGGAATATAATTTTACATACCAGACCTTGAGCACATGTAAATTTCATTTGAACAAATGATAAGTGTTGCCAATGTTAAGAATTGTAAAAAGCGAAAAATGGTGTTGCCACTAAATAAAAGTGTAAAAGTGGAAAGAAGAAAGTATAGGAGTTGCCAAATACTAAATGGTAATATTATTAAATTTTAAGAATATCCAGGTATATTAATATAATAAATATATATTGAATAATAATAAATTAAAATGATTGAATAAAATAAATAGTATAGCAAAATTAAATATAACATATTGTTTAAAAAATATAATGAATATTATTATTGACAAAGTATGTATAATAAGTTATTGTATGACAGAAGATTAATCTAGTAAATAAGAAAAAAATAAAAAATAATGTTTAGGACAGAATAATCACAATATAGGAACCCCGTTTTTTTTTTTCCTCCTCCAGATATATATATATGCATGCATATACACATCCAAATTGTTTTTAAACATATTACTTTTTTTTTTTAATGAGAAAAACTTCCTCCGTCCGACCCAACCATCCAATTACAACCTTAAAACCAAAACCCCACCCAACCTCCAGTAAATTAACAAAGACATTAGAAACATCATTATCAAGAATTGTATATAATAGATTTTAGGAACATAGGGAGATAGTTGTATTGTCTAGCTGACAGAAATAGAGATTTAAAATTGGAGACTTTAAAATCATCAGAACATAGAAACTTGATTCTACAGCAGTGATTATAGATGATATTGCGAAATACAGATTTATGTAAGCAGGAGGAAAAATGAGTAAAGCTATTTACTTTAAAGCTAAAATCTTTACGCTTATCATATATATTGAAAATAAGGCTATTTCTAGGAGTGATGGAAATACTTAGATCTAGAAAACTAACAGAATTGTTAAGCATATCATTTTTAATTAATTCCAGAGCAGATGGATATTTTATGGGGAAGATAATGTTATTATTATTAGTAGTGTTTACAAGTAAGATATCATCTATATATCGTTTAAGAATGATGTGAGTATTAGTATATTCTTTTTCATAGTAATATATGTAAAGATCTGCAAGGTAACTAGATGCTGAACCACCTTGTGGTATACCATGATTTTGTAGATATATTTTATTGTTATGTAGAATAAAATTATTATAGATAATAAATTTAGATAGACAACTGAAATAAGTTACATCAACATGGGAAGGGAGCTGAATATGGTTAACACAAGTTTCAAATAATTCATTAATTACATTGTAAAGGTCGTCAAGAGGAATATTGTTAAATAGATCTTTAAAATCATAGGTATATAAAGAGGTAATATTACTAATAGTACATATTGTATTGCGTAGATCATAACTATTTCCTATAGAGATAGAGTAATCATTACGTTTTATATAATACTCATGCATAACAGACAGTATCTTTAATAGAAGTTTACTTGCTACATTGCTATATGTGTTACATCCTATTGTAACAGTTCGAAACTTTAAAGGCGATTTATGAAATTTAGGGATTAGTACAATATAAGGATAGAACTCGGCTGTTCGAGCCTCGTCGCCCCCTGAACCCTCCTAATTTTTTAGTTTCATTATTGCCATATTAAAACGATATTAATTGACTATGTCATTTTATCTCTCATCTTTCGTGTATTTCCCTGGTAAGCCTATGTTGAAATTTTTATGATTGTAAACTATTTATAGAAAAATACATGTGATGCATATTCTGCAGCTTATGAAATGTCGTAACTATAGATTAAAGCTGTTGTGATCTAATAGTATTTAAATATATGTAAATTATGTCGCTTTTTTGGACACATTTTTTGGACAATTTTCAATAAATGGGGTGAGAGATAAAATGACATATTAATATATCACTTTTTCCATACTTCATCTTGTCTTTTCTTTTGTCATTTCCAAATATTTATCCTTATTTTCATGCTATGTTTTTCATGCCTTACTCCGAAAAGGAAGTTTTGATTTTGCTTGTTTATTAAATTATATTTTATACTTACTTCATAATTTTACTGATAATTTAGGAATTTTATCCTATTAGAAGAAAATTGCAATACACTGCCATCGTAAGAAACACAAGAATGAAAAAATTCTATGTATAGAAAAACATATGCAGGTTCAGCTCATAAAGGTATGGATGTCTTAGCACAGAATATAGTACACAAAGCTATGAGAAAGCTTGTAAATGTTTCTCTTTAAATTAAGACATAAACAGATATCTTATCTATAAGAAGTGAATATATTTCTCAAAACCACATTTACAATTTTTCTAGAAAAGATTTTCTTAAACTTACTTCCCTCTTTTTTGCATAAGAATAACAATTATTTTGCGTTGATACGTACTAGGTTCTTACTTTTACAAAATGCATTTAAATCTACTTTTACTTTATAAAATGGCTTTCACCGTGGGGAGGTTTCTTCCAGAATTTAAAGCAGCAAAGTTCTTTCTGCTAAGGTGATACAGAAAATGGATGACTCCACATTGCGAACACTAGAAGAATTTTAAAACTCTGCATTGACGGGACTAGAGGCTTTCTAAAAGATCATGAAATGCTACACGGAAAAGAAAATATATTTGGGAATTGTGGTATAGTACAGTGAAATTTTGCAATAAAAGTGATGTTAGAATCAAACTTATGCAAGGTTTTCTCTTATTTTTTAGTTCTAACAATATATTCAAGATAATGATATGATAAATATATGCTTGCTTAGCGATTTATTTATAAATATCGAAATATCTTAAAAGTTTCTTCCAAATCAATAATCATTTTTTATGAATTTATGTTTATAGTAAAAATTGTTAAAATTGTAATATGACAGAATTTGGAACCAGTGTCAGAGTACATCAAAACTGTTATTCTTATGGTACTGTATTTCACTAGAATACACATATTTGAAAAAAAAAGAAATGTTTTCCAATATGTCAATAAACTGATGCTCAAAACTCACATTTAGAAACTTTACAACGTGTGACTTAATTCCTATTTGTTCGGAAAAGAAAATGAATACCACTTTAATGTTTTTATTTAAAAAACTTAAAGAGCATTCATTTAAAACTAAATAATAACAATAATTAATAAATCCTAACTAAAAATTATGATGTTTTTCGTAATGTCGTTTTCTTTACAACTTTTTAAAAATGAAATAAAAGATATTTAATGGTTCACAAACACGTATTTATATACCGGGTCTTTCAGGATTATTCGGACAAACTTTAAGGGGAGTTAGGGTACATTATAAGTAACAAGAATCACATAGTAATGCAGGCAATGTATTCCTCATGTGTCTGTTAACAATCACTTTGAAACAAAAAGCTTAGATAATAGTGAACTTTCCAACCGTTGATATTCAAAAAGTAATCTATGTTTCAGAGAAAACACGTCGCTAAAGTTGAAAATTAAAAAATTATATTTTATTACATTGGTGAAATTTTTGGAGGCAAGCTCATTATTTATGAAATTTGGTTGAGCAATTAGTCGAACACTTCAACACTTTTTTCAAAGTGATTATCAACAGGTAAGTGAGATTGGCGCTTTTGACCCAACAGCAGCGGTACTGCTATGCAATTCTGAATCCTTGTGATATCCAATAACTTTCTTTAAAGTTTGTCCCAATAATCCCGGGACACCCTGTGTACATTCGTGCAAGCGTTACACTCTCAAAAATTGTTTATTGAATTCACGGAGATATAGCGTTTCCAAAGAGTACGGGAATTATTCGTTGAAAAATGAAGAATAAATTTTCATTTTTCATCATTTTTCATTTATAAGGAAGCACACTCAAAAATGATTTCTTCAGTTAACGGAAATTTTATTGGCAGCGGTACTGCTGGAATATCTCCATTATTTGACAAACATCCGTTTTTTTTTCCCTGCCAATTGCAGAAATTTCCTTAGATTTAAAGGATTTTTTTCCCTCTTTACTTCTTAAGATTTTCGAGAGGAATTAACGGAAATATTACGTTTCCAAGGAATACGGATATTATTCGATGACGAACGAGAAATAAATTGTGAATATAGGCAGTTTTTTCTGTAGGTTTTTTGACATAGAATGCTGTTAAAATTTTAAGATCTTCTGGCGTGAAGCTTACTGTTATTTTCACTCTATCTAAAATGCAATAATTTCCATGAAACATACTGCAATAAAATTCACTTACGTATTTTTTAGTTATTCGTATTGTCATTACTTTGATTTATCAGTACACTGCTATGAAACAAATTTCAATAATCTAACATGCTAGGGAAATTAAGGTTTCTCTTTCACTTTCACGGTGTCTACATCACAGATTTTTTAGGATAACGTCCATTAAAATTTTTAAATCAAATAAAGACCATTTCGATTTCTTATGATATTCAGTGATATTCAGTGTTTTTTCCTACTTTCCATATAAATAAATTTATTCATTTTTATGTTAGCATGTGAACAGACACATTATAAAAAATTTCTGGTTTCTCGTAGTTCTACATATTTTGTTTTTTACTGAACACTTTCTGATTGATTGATTTATTTTTTGCCCAAGTATATTAAAAACTTCTAATTTCGCGGTTTCCAGTAGAAAAAGAACTGTAATCTAAAAATTATAATAAACAACAAGAAATGCTGTAACAGATTATTTTTTATTTACATAATTTCATGTTTTTATTTTCAAGCTTGAACAGAGTTAAGAAGAGAAGCCTTTTAGAAAATGTTTTTATGTTTGAAATTTAAAATTATTAACAGATTTTATTCACAATCACCTTCTTTACAAAGCTTTAATACATTTTTCGAAATTTGCGATTAGTAAATCTGTCCAATTACCCCCATGATTCAGTTCCATATATCATATTTCTTAGTTTACAATTTATAATTTCCTCTCAAGATTTGTTGTTAGACTGTACTTTCAGAATGCGACCTAATGTTCTGCTAACGATATCAAGTGAAAGGTAAAGGTATCAAATTACTCTACTAAGATATTAAGTTCAAGACTGATAGAGCTTCTTCAAAACTGCCCAACTATAGCTGGGATTTTAAAAAATGAAAAAATTTTGATAACTTTCTTATCCAATAGAAATCAGTTTGTATTATACAGTACAATGTGGAAGAATTACTGAACTACTCACTACAAAGTCTCAGCTTTATTTATTTGTCTTCCCCACCATGGACAAGTGAATGAAGATACTGAACATTGTAGATGACTGAAGTGTGAAGGTCTTGGGTTCGTGACCATCCATTAAACAGGTTGGAGTTTTGGGCAGTTTTTCCCATATGTAACATGAATACCCGTTCAGGCCCATTGAAATGTCCTTCACCCAAGACATCTCTCTTTAGGAAGATAGCCCTCGAGTATTTTTGCTCAAATACACAATATAATTATTTATTTATCATTTACTTTTCTCGTATTTCCATCTGTAATCGTGTAAACTGAAAGCAAATTTTTGATAGCCTAATGCAATGTACATTTAGTCATCGTCCTACAAATATTATTTACGTCTTTGTTCAAACAAATAATCCGAATCGAACATTCTTTCATCAATATTTCCTGAAACTCAATCGCGGTCTCGACATATTTCAAAATTCCAGACATATAAAAAAAAGAAATAAAAAAATAAAAGAAAAAAAAGGATAAGAATTTAATCTTAAAAACACTATTAAAACAATTTCTCTATGCAATTTCGTAACTTATTTTTCCATGAAATAAAGTTTTTTTTTTTTTTTTCATTCTTCCCCTTTTTCTAATACGAATGACGCATTTTTTCGATTAACTTCCCATTTTTCGCTATCGTTATTCATGATCTCGAAGTAGAAAGGTGTGCCCCATCTCAAAGTTTAAATTTCTGACATTCGTTTTAGGAAATGCCAGAAGGCAACGCAAGTATTGCTTTGAATTTGAAGAATGTTACTCTTATCGTAGGTGCTCTCAAGCGTGTGAAAATACGGGATAAGGGAGAAATTATTCTAAAAAGAATGCTCCGAATGCAGTGTCAGATTGATATTCTCTGTAGTGCGAGGGAGGGGAATCCATATATTCCTTAGAATGTCTCAATCGAGATGAAGTGAGACTTTTTTTATTCAGGGTGATATTTTTGTAACAGTCCTGTGTTCGTTATTTATCGCGAGATATATTTTTGACTCGTTCTCTTTTAAATGCAAAAGGTCTAGTTTCATGATAGGGGTATCGTAAAAGCCGTCAGCACAATATAGGATTTCATATCTGTTTTATAACTGGCATAGATTGAGGTAAGTAAAATTGAGATGCTCTCAAATTAACAGATATTTTATTTGTGTAGTATTTGTTCGATAATAAAGCTTTTGTAGCTATAGCTTTAGTAGCATTAGCAGTATAGCTTTAGTAGCATTAAATGATATATTTTTACCTCGTATAGTTTGAATGGAAAAGAAAAATATATATTAAACTGCCAAACAAATCGAAAGTTATGTAAAAACAAAATAACATAAAAATACAATCACTTTTCTAAAGGTATATTTTCAAAGAGATGACCAAATAATGATTTTGAAAACATGATCCTAGAATTTTTTTCTAATTTCATTGTTCTTCCAAGCATCCTATATTAATAGGCATTAGTGTGTCTAAGAAATCTTTTATGATATTTTTTACTATTTATTCTAAATCTAGGGTTGGAAAATATATTTTTAAATTACAATACAGAAATAGACTTTCTTATAGTTTAAAACAGGAAATCACGAATCCAAATTTGGCGTATTTTACTTATTTCCAAACTGAAGTTAGCTATCTATGCTCTAAAATGATGCACTTAAAAAAATGAAGAAGGTGCCGTTTTTCATTCATCTCATGTAAATTTGCAGTTGTCATTTAGAAACTACGACGGAAACTTAGAAGGATGCTAATTTTAATATTTACCTAATTGCATTCTTAGATGAAGTTTTGAAATGAGAATTTGGATCAAACAGATCATTTCAAATCAGATTTAAAATACATACATTGTAGCCTACAAGTAGGTTAGTTATTTTTTTATAGTTATGCTTACTTTTTAGTTACTCACTTATGATAGAAAACATAAAAGTATAGGTTCAAGTAAATTAAAAAGAAGAGAAGTTAACAGTAACAACGCTGCAATGTAGCGTTTAGATAATACCATTTCAACAGTATTAATGGTGATTTGTGATGTTGCGTTCCTGCAACTCGATGCCAGGGATGAGGCCTCGCTATTTGTTTGACATCGAAGCGAAAAAAAACGTGGGTTTCAATACATCGATGGATAAATCATCGATATTAAAAAAAAAATAAAGAAAAAAATCGATGTTTTGAAAACGTGGATTCCTCCTCAAAGAATCTCAGGAGTGAACTATATTTAGACGTTACGTTCATATAGTATTAACTAAAAAATGTCCTGTAACATTTTTCAATTCAGCATTGCAAACAACCATTTTCTAAGGGAGAGATTCAAGTGAAACGCGCGCGATCGAGTTCGAATCGAACAGTCCCCAGTTCGAACGTTTCCGCAAAATGCTTCCAATGAACAAACCTATCGTGCTGTCACGTGATCAAAACACGATTGGTTTGTTTCAGTTGAAAAACAAGCATTGATCTGTTCGACGCGGAAAACGTTCGAATTGTATTTCACTTGAATCTCTCCCTAAGTATACTTTCTAGCAAATTCACCAGTTATTAAATGTTCATGATAAGAAACTTGATTACTTTTCATTTATGAAGATAATAATAATAGTAAATCTCATTACCATAAAATAAGGCTTTCGAACATATCAAAAGAGAATATGAAAGCACAGCTTTTATGTCTTATGTGTTTATGCGTGTTTTCTAAAATTTCATAGAAAGTAATATTGCAGTTTCAGTAATCTATGTATAAAAATTATAATTTTGAGTTCCTTTTCACGTTTTTACTATTTACAAAATGGATCTTACAAGCATTAAAAATGGAAACGAAATAAAAATAAATATTGTTTTTCACTTCTTAATATTATTCAATGGAAAATGATAAGCATACTTATCCATAAAAAGGTCGATTCTGAGAATACAGCTTCGCTACTGTCTGTAAACCTGAAACATACTGTATGTTCATAATTGAATGAGCCTGTTTCAAAGTTGTCTACTGTCAGAACCGATCATAAGAAATTTTATTTCTCACTTTATATCTATTAATAAAAACATCGAAATTAATTTTGCTAAAAATTAATTGTTTTATGCTACTTAGAAGCTACTTAGAAGCTCCTAAGAGTTTTGATGACTAGTTTAGGCTTTAGGCAGCGTTAAAATCGTGCTTTTCAATTACAGACATACTTTATATTTTTATCCCATAAACGTGCTTTCTTCTTAGATGCTCTCGCATTTTTCTGTAAATAAGAGTTCTCAATTCAGAGTATGATTACACTAAACACATACCGTCAAACAACTCGTTGTCATTCTTGAACCACACCAGCTGTGTCGGAGGCTTACTTCCTACTGCTTTGCAGTACAGGACAACTTTGTCGCCTTGCCGCACCTCGATGTTATTCCCAGCAGGAAGGTCGTTGATCGATAGAGCTTGTGGAGGAACTGAAAAACAGTAAGCAAACATAAAGCATTAGGGACTATCATCTTAAACGTACGACTGTTTAAATCTAGTTATAAATTACTTTAATGGTTAAAGAACTCAAGCTCTCAGTTAATGCAGTAAAATAACAGGTACGATAATTTTCTTATCTACTTATTTTTAGCGACCTCGGCCGTGAAATTTATGATTAGTCTTGCCATTTTGTTTCCTGTCAAGCCAAAATATTTATCATCCAGTAATTATCCCAGAAAATATGAATTTTAAAAAAGTAAAATTCACAAATTAATGAAATGGAGAATTTAAATTAGCTTACACGATAAAAAGTGTTTTGTTGAATTTAGCAAAATTTGTTTGGTTAAAGAGTTAGTTTTGTTTTGTTGATTTGACTAAAGTTCGTTTGATTAAAAAAAATCTATTTTAAAAAATGGTTTTAATTTTAACAAAAACGTTTGGTTGAAATTGGACCAATCAGACTCTTTCAACAATCAATTTACGCATGCTTCAATGGCGGTGCGAGGAAAATGAAAGATTAGATTTTTCAAAAACTGTTAGTAACGTCCATTTTATTAATGCGTTGAACTATGGGTTGTATAAAATCTCCTTCATCCTAGACACTGTTCGCTTCTAAGCCCTGGTGTCGTTTCCTAAGTGTCGTCTCATTCCCTGTTGGCGTTTTGGGCAAGCAATACTTTTGATTGATGTAATTAGATTTAACTCCTTGGCAATGTTTTTTGAAATTCAAGCTGGCTAATCATACCATACCTCTGATATTCGGAGTATAAAGCCGTTCGTATGGACGAAGCTAGAAACCCAGACCACACCAAAAGCAGCAAATACAAAATATACTAATCGACTGGGGGTTTACTGAGTTATGAAGTAAGCCTAGTTATTTTACTAATTCAATAGAATTTACATTTTTGTTTTCATTCTTTTATCTGCGCTTACATAGTTTAAAACAAATCAGTGTCGGATTTTTCGATGCTTATTTATTCTAACAGACGGTTGTATGTTAGCACTATACTTCGTTTTCTCTTATCACTGCAAGAACGTATGTCAGCATTTGTTGTTTTTGCTCTTTTATGAAATGCATGCTATCCAGCAATTCTGTCATTTAAACTTTACTGCATGCATTTAGAACAAATGCCTGGAAATAAAATTATTTTTTTAAGACTTCTTACTTTAATTATCAATATTTGGTAAAACTAGGACAGGAAAAAGTCCAATTTTAAATTAGTAAAAAACTACCACAGAATGTCGCCATGTATGGAACTAACACTAAGTTACGAAACACCTTTTACAATAATTTTTTTTTTTCTCGACTGCTACTTAATCAGAAAATATTTACAAATTACAAGTTCACGGAAAAAAATGTTTTGTTGAATCGAGCAAGATTTTATTGATTCGATAAGACCTTGGTTTGCGTTATTTTAACAGGATAATTTTGTTGGTTTTAACAAAATTCTTGTGTTATATTTAAAAAAATATATTTTGTTCAATTGACAAACTTTTGTTAATTCAACAAAATCTTTTCTTGCAATAGAGCCCACCAAAAAAAAAAAAATTGTGGCAAGCAAGATTTTGTTGATTTGTCAAGACCTTGGTTTGCGTTATTTTAACGGGATAATTTTGTTGGTTTTAATAAAACTCTTGTTATATTTTAAAAAAAAATATTTCGTTCAATTGACAAACTTTTTTTAATTCAACAAAATCTTTCCTTGAAGTAGAGCCCACCAAAAAAAATTTTTTTTTGAATCAACGAAACATTTTTTCAGCGTAGTTTACAAGTTTTAAATCTTTACTGTCAAAAGACGTCAAATACACCCTATGTCATAAGACATAATTTCGATAATTCTAAAATATGAAACTTAACAGAACTGTACTTCTGTCAATAAATTTACTCTTATTTCATTAATACGAATTAACTTTGTTTACCCCACATGAGTTCACATCGTTATAAGATATCAAAAAACGAATAAAAAAAGTGAGTATTGAAAATCAACGAATCCCTTGGAAATGCAGTTAGACGCAAATCTCTCGAAAAGTTATTTATTCCCCTTACTTAAATCCACGTTACTATTTATAGATGCTCTCCCCTTTTCTGAAAACATAAAATTATGCATAACTAATAGCACAGGACTGTAATTGCCAGGGAGAAAACCTTCATTAAGATTTCAGATTCGCAGAGAGAGAGCTGTATGCTAATAGCTCAAAAATAACGCAAAGACAGGCAATTTAGCAACTTCGACGTAGCCATTTACTGAGGGAAGTATCTTGTGGGAACCATTACTGGAAAGTCAATTTAATGACGATGAAAATGCGTGTTTGAGTTTGTATTTGTAATTGTATTTTTGCAGCTGTGGTTCGCACTGCACTGTATTTTTCATGGACTGCTGTTTTTTTTTTTTTCGTTTCCGATGGGCCCATCGGGGAGAGGGAATTGTGCTTTTGTGATGAAGCGTGCTTTTCGTCATTTTGTTATGATGCACTCGGTTGGAGTTATCAAAATAAAAATGGACTGGTAATTTGAATGCTTGAAAACCACTCATCTTCAAGGAATCTCTGGGGAGAAAATATGAAATTACACTGATTGTGAAATATGGAAATATTTTGAATCTATTTAATTACTTTCACATCCATTCTGTAATTCATTATTTTTAATATTCGTTAAATAGGTACGCTGTAACAAATATTATGTATCATAATAAGTAAGTGAAACTGAAAATGTCAGTAATTTATAAGATTTTGCCGCTAGAAAATTGCACTTTGGCAAGAAAATTTAAAATTATGAATTATTTTCATAGAGCAGCAATCGTGCATCTTCTCCATTAACACATGGCGTACTCAGATTACAGGCAGCGCATTAAGGAAACTACCAAACAATAAATAAAGAACATTAATGATTGATGTTGCCAACCTAAATGTAGGTATTGGCTGTCGTTTTGCAGAACAGGATAACACTTACTGTGTTCAACGAACGCTGTGCTCAACAGTTTGGGAGATCGTTGTCCTCAGGTGATAACTTCCTCAATTATAGTCACCCATATTTACTGATCATGACCATATTTACTGACTGTGGTTTTTTGACAGTGAAAGCAACAGAAATCAAAAGTTCACACTGTCCCCAATTTATTTTTCAGCACTGAAAGAGGTATTCCAGCAATACCTTTTAAACCTATTCCTCTCAGACGAATAAAACTAGTCCTTAGTATTGTGGAAAATGTAGTGGCTACTATGAAAACTATGCTACATATTTGATAGACAGCTAGTTGAACAACTACAAAATCTCAGCTGGTATTTGGAATTTAAAGTAACATCTGAATACTAAAAATGTAAATGTTAATAGTCACAAAATAATAATAATAATAATGATAATATTAATAGTAATAATAACTTCTGAATCCTTAGCTCCTGCATATTCGCATTCACTGTCACACGAATATATAAGATATGAAAACAATATGACTTTTTAAAAACAATTTAAATGACAAATTCCATACTTCAAGTAATTTTTAATGAAGACAGATACAAAATCGTGGATGAAAGGGAAGTTTTGAACCTATCCATTATAACCATAACCTAAACATGTAGTTTATATCATTCGTATGGCTGAATATAAATAATGCTTCTAGCATTCATCTATGATTGCATTCAGGACCGGATTTAGGTCCTGAAGCAATGGGGCCTCCAAAAGTAGGAGTATCCCACAATAGATATTTTCTGTCAAATTTCTTATTGAATACTCAATTATTTGCAAAATTATATTTTAATAAAAATTCTGACTACAAAAGAACCGTTTTCTCACCTTCTTCTTATCATTTTTCATTTTAAACATTCCAAAGTCAGTTTCGTATCCTTTCTAAAATTATTAGTTTAATCTTCGATCCGATAAATCACGCATTGAAAGTGGTCAAACTTTACCGAAATCAATGATTTTTCTTAAACAAAAGAAAAAAAAAAGGCTTGAAAGGCTCTTTTTGTTAACTCTCTTTGTTTATATATAACTAGGCTTACTGCACCTATGAATGATTTTGTTGAACGATTTTGGTTTGTTCCACAATAAGTTATTTAAACCCTGTAAAGATTTTTTTAAAATATTCACAAAATAACTTCAGACTTTTATCCTGAGGTGGTCAGATGCAACGCAACCCTTTCTTTTCACACATGTCGCATATTACTGGCAATCAAAATGACCGGTAGCGATCTATATTAAAGTTACATTAAGAGTGCACGAAGTAGACACTATACTTAGATAAAATAAAGTCTACCTTTCCCAGTCATCTAGATTAAGAGTTAACGGTGAACCAACCCATTTTGCCATACAGGCCATCCAAAAAATCATTTACGTTGTTTAAAAAATGATTAGGGGCTTTCAACAGCTTTGTTGACTCAGGGCCTACACACCTCTAAATCTGGATCAGTGATTGTATTCAGCATTATAAAACTTCGCAAACCAGATCTGAGAAATTTCAGAAAATACAACACTTTATTCAATTCCAGAGAAATGTAATTGTTCGTCCCGGTCGCGCATTTGTGTTCCGCAAAATAAAACAAAAAGAAAAAAGCATGGTATGCCGAAACTTGTTGTCTTTGCTGATAATCTTTACATCAAAATAGCGATCTAAATGTAAAATACTTTTGTTAAAAGTTATTTTGAACTAAAACGCAGTTTATTTCTCTGTTTCTAGCATGTGATTTCATATTTCTGCCAAATCCTAAAAGTCCTGTTGCTTTAATTCCTTTCTAACAAGGGAAAAACAACAAATGAACATTTTGGCCAACTCAATATTTTTCATCTAAGATCTACTCTCAGTTCACAGTAACTGTTGCATAAAAATAACTTTGAAAGTGTTCCTAGCATGACACAAGAGAATCAAACAAAAAAAGTGTGTGCGTGTAATCTTTACGCGCGATAAAGTAAAACTTCTTTGACGTTTACGACACATACCACTGAAATGATTAAACTTTAACTTAAAATAAATATCATAATATAATTTTATTATATTTATTATTCATGTACTTTCAAAGATTATATATATGTTATATTCATATTAATCATTGGAAATAGGTACTTGAATGTCATCATAATTTTTTATGTGTGAAATTATAGGTTTGTGGTAACTATATGTGAAACATAAATTTTACTCTCTAAATTTGCTAATTTTCTTGAAAATACAGCATCTATCGCTGTACCGAAACGCGTCGCTGATTGAAATCGAGAAGTATTCATAGTTAGATCCAATTTTTCTTTTAAAAAATCAACTAACGGCTGAGATTCTTGATAGCGACAATTAACATTAAAATCTCCAGTAAGAATCATCGGCAATTCATGATAATTGCTTAGAATCCAGGAAATGTCCATGTTGTAGTATTCTTCTTTAACTGTTTTCTTATTCCATTGTTCCGTCTGGAGGTTGTGTTTGAATGGGGGGAATGTCCATAGTATAGTATTATACTTTAACTGTGTTCTTTAACTGATGTTTTCCTCTGTTTGTTGGATTCGAATGCGGGTAGTGTAAATTCTTTTTGTGTTTTTCTATCACAGTGTTCTTAAGCGTTGATTTCCTCTGCTGGTAGGTTTCGAATTATTATTCTGTTGTTAAAAGCGAGAATTCCGCTTTTAACGAAATTATTGTAGATAGGAATAAATACCCTTAACTAAAGAAGGAATATTACAAATCTCAAGATTCGTTTTCGATAAAGAGCTGTTGAGGTGAATATGAAAGGAAAGTCACGTAAAAGGGTAGTTTGGTAAAATAAGCCTTTTCACTCTAAAATATAAAAGCCAGCTCTAACGCGTAACAGATATTGTTTTGCTTCGAACATACGGAAAGTGCAGAATAACAAATTCATAAATTTGTCTCACTAACTATAAGATTGGAAAACTCAGAACGGTAGGAGAAAGAAATATCTTTTGAGGAGCATGCATCTGAATTTAGGAATAATGCAAGACGCACATAACGCACATTCACTTTCCCCTTTTTCAGTATTCAAAGGGACAGTAAAGATTTTCCGGTCCATAGAAAGTGCGAGAATAGTTCTGGAGCGAAAGGGAACGAATTTTATTAAATATTGAGCAGGCGAGACGGACAGATATTTTTATGAGTTTCAAAATATGAAAGTGTACCCATGTGTAAATGCTTACAGTGTATCTTTTTGTATCAGCGGTCAGTGGCTTTCGTGAGCAAGTTTACGTAAAAGTTGCAGAGTCCAGATTTCAAAAATTCTTGTTTACGAAAACAACATCTGCCGCTTAGCAGGTGTTAATCCAGGTGTTAGCCTCGAAGGTGGAGATTTAAATTTTAATATTTTTAAAAGAAGGGGTACTCTAGGCCAATAAAATTGAAGGGAGGTGAACTAAGTGGAAATCTAGCCACTGGAGTAGAGATGACGTTTTGCAGTTGAACGAGATTTGTAGAAAAGGTTTTATGAATGGAAAGGAAAGGTTATTTAAGTTGAGGACGGAGAGTAAAACAGCAGTTCTTTCAGATTCTTTCAAGTTCTTAGAGTTCTTTAGATTTTTTTAGATTCTTTTAGTTTCCGATGTTCTTTTGGATTACACAGGATGAGTTGGATTTTATATGGTGAATGCGACATTATCTACCTTGAATAAAGTGACATTCAAACTCTTAAAGTATTAGTCTTCTCATTTAAAGATTTAAATGATTAAATCCAATTAATTTTATTCGTAAATAATTTTGATGTATTGTGTATTTTAATGTTTAAATAAATGTTCATTTTTAAAACTTAGAAAAATGATTTCGGCCATTTGTTTCCCAATAGTGTTCGTAACTACCCGATTACATTTCTTTGCCAAAATAAAGAACCTGGGATTTAAATGAATAAAACCAAAAATAAACAGCCACTTGGCACTGTATACTTGTTTTTAAACTGCGGTTTCTGTCTATTGTTTGGGATTGATTGCAACCAGGGTCCGTTTCTTTGTGGTGTTCCATCCCCGTGTTAAACCGTTGCTCCGTCTTGAGGTTGGGTTAGAATCCACGGAGAGTCCATTTGTTATTCTTTTATTTTGTTCTTAAACCTTTTGCAGCCAGTGTTTGTTTCTTTGTGGTGTTACATATCCGTGTTCTTAAACCATTGATCCGTCTGGATATCGGGTTAGCATCCAGGAAATGTCCGTGTCGAATTATTATTCTTTCACTGTTTTCTGAAAACGTTTTCCCGTAGGGTTTTTCTTCTGTCGGTTGGTATCGAATGCACGTAGGGTCTATTATTGCGTTTTTCTATGGCAGTGTTTTTAAACCTTTGTTTTCCTCTGCTGGATTTGCGCGTAGTATTATTCTGTTTAAAAATTCACATTTGGCTCATTATTATAAATTACTCAAAAACGTATGAATAATATTAAAAGCAAGATTACGTACTATTTAAGTAGAGACAAACAATATATATGTATCATGGCAATCAATCATGTCAAGTTTTAACTCATAATTCCATTAAATATTGTAATAATGCCATTGAAAACATCTGAGTAAAGCAACGGAGCTTGGACTACCGAATGCACCATTAGGCCGCTTTCTGTATTCGGTGCTTAGGCCTTGTTATCGGAGGTGATGGGTTGGGTCGCCGCCTGTAGCAACAGTGAGAGAGAGTCAGCAGGATCGCCATCCACAGTGGCTCTGACAAAAGCCGGTCCACTTATCTACTGAACAGAGTCATCAGACAAGATCTTGCTTCAAAACAGGTGGGGAGTAATGTCGACGCGCAGGGGCCACAGTTGACGTTCGCAGGAACGAACCCCCGGGAGCTGTTCCGCAAATGAAGGTAGCAGCGGGAAAAAAGATAAGTAAATTCCTTTACTCTGCGTTACTTCCGTCAGAAAAAAGAAATCTGAGTTACTCCCTAGTTTCGGCTAAGGAAGTTTTACTTCAAAAATATTTACGCTCCATTAAACTTCTATTGCATATAACATAAACTAAAACAAGTCAAACAGAAATCAGCGGATATAAATTCTTTCCTACTTTCAAAATAACCTCTGAAACAGACACTGTGTAATCAAAAATCTTCTTGCTTTAATTCCTTTCTAACAAGGAACTAAATGGACATTTTGGAGAACTAAATATTTTCCATCTAAGATCTACGGGCAGTTCAAAATAACCGTTTTATAAAATTAACTTTGAAAGTGTTCCTATCACGACACAGAAGAAACAAACAAATAATATGAACGCTTTCATTAAAACTCCATCGCATATAGTATAAACTAAAACAAGTCAAACAGAAATCAACGGATATCAAATTCTTTTCCTAGTTCCAAAACAACCTCTGCAAGAGACACCAAGTTTTCAAAATTCTTGTTGCTTTAATTCCTTTCTAACAAGGGAAAAAACAACAAATGAACATTTTGGCCAACTCAATATTTTCCATCTATGATCTACTGGCTGTTCAAAGTAACCGTTGCATAAAAATAACTTTGAAAGTGTTCCTATCACGACGCAAGAGAAACAAACAAACGAAAAATATTTACGCTTTCATTAAAATTCTATTGCATATAATATAAACTAAAACAAGTCAAACAGAAATCGGCGGATATCGAATTCTTTTCCTAGTTCCAAAACAACCTCTGCAAGCGACACTGTGTTATCTGAAAAGGGAGAAAGGTTTTTATTGCTATAGTAAAGATTTATGTTCCAAAAGATTTTATTCCAAACAACAAAACATTTTGAATTTATTCATTTCTCTTATCAGTGTTGACTTTTAGAATGTGCGCCTTAAGACAGTTTTGTGTTCTATGCTTTACAGCGCACAAAATATTTTCTTTTCAGGAATTCTTGTAGTCGAATACAGAAATGGATTTACTCACATTGGGGAGTACTATATACATTTATTGCTAGGGAATAAGAGATCCGAAATTTTGTAGTTTCTTTACAAACAAAATTTTATAATTACTTTAACAGTAATCAAACTTTAATGATTTCATAGTAATACAGGAACGTCATTGCTAATATTTTAAAACTGCATATAGAGATAGCTTTTCTGTTAAAAAATTAACAAATAAATGCATTTAAATTAAACATTTGTGAGTTGAAAATCACATTGTGTATAATTTTATTTTAAATGGCGGAAAAATCAATGCACCACTCTTTGTTCTGATGTTTTACAAAATGATGAGAGCAAATGATGTATTTCTAACGAGAAATTTCTAGACTAATATAAGCACCTGAATTAGTCCATTCTGTCACATACAGCCGTATTTGTTCTTAAAAAAGCTCAATTTATTCTCTTATCACAGAGTTCGTTTTAACAAGTGCAACTTGCAATCACGATTAGCAGTTACTTAATGCAATCCATTTAATTTACTATTATTCCTATACATGTAAAACTTAAATTATCTTTTAAACATCACATGCTCAATGTGTTAAATATATAGTAAAATTTAATTAAAAAATGTATATAGAATATATATAGACATATGCAGTTTTCTATTTATCTATTTATTTAACAATTTACTGATTCTAAATATTTAAACATATATTAATGATTATGTCATTTTATCTCTCAACACCCTTTATTGGAAAATGTGTCCCGAAAATGCGACATAAAAAAGCGACATTAATTTTAGATGTATTTAAATACTATTAGTGCACAACAGCTTTAATCTATTGTTACAATATTTCGTAAGCTGTAGAATATGCTTCATGTGTATTTTTTACATATATTTAAATACTATTAGTTCACAACAGCTTTAATCTATTGTTATAATATTTCGTAAGCTGCAGAATATGCATCACATGTATTTTTCTATAAATAGGTTTCAATCATAAAAATTTCTACATTGGGTTACCAGGCGAAATACGCGAAAGATGAGCGATAAAACGACAAAGTCAATGAATATCGTTTTAATATGGAATTAATGAAACTAAAAAGTTTAAAATTTTCTACTTTTATTCAATCAATTTTTTTAACGTTAAAAATAAAGATACATTTTAGAAATAGCCATTTGACTCCTAAAAATAAATAGCAATTCAGTAAAATAAATACCATGCTTCTACTTATAAAAGGTACTAAGTTACAGTGGAAATTAACTTTAGATAAAAATTTAACGAAACTTTTTGCCTTTTAGCTTAAAGTTCTCATACAAGTGGAATAATAACTTTTCTTATATAAGACATTTCCTACAGTAATAAGTTTAACGTAAATCCAGCAATCCTCATTCATTAGTCCCGCTGTAATGTTTAGCATCAGGAGACACGTGCTATAATTTTTACAACGTTGTCGTTTACAATGGTTTTGCTTCTCCACAAACATGAGATATGAAAAACAAATAGAGGGCTAATGAATCAATATACGAAGAGCATTTTTTATACTTAAGAGTATTTACAATACTAAGTGTTATCAGGAGGCATTTGACGTTTCCAGTGAAAAGTTTGACATTTATTTATTATTCTTCCCCATAACCTTCTTCAGAACATTTTGTTACCTAACACGATTTGTGTTGTTTACAGTGACCTGACAACTGTATCGGACTGACTCGGAAAAAACGGAATGAACATGTGAAAATTCTCTTCCAGAGATTTAATATGATTTTCGACGTTCATTATAAAGACAAAAAATACACCGATCAACTTACTTTCACTCTTGTTGGCAAAGCCCGATATCTTAGCATTGTGAAAATGCTGGTTTTACGAACGCAACGAATTTAATTGTGGCCGAAATTTGCTCACCGACGAAAGTGCATCACTACCTATTTTTGTGCCAGAAAACATTGACGTTGACAAAAAAAATTATTCTGACTAGCACATATAAACTAATGCATGATCACTTAGCTGTGGAACAAGATTCTTCTCGTTAGATCCCACAAAATTTCAAAAACTCTCAAAAGTGCCCGTATCGATTGGTGCAAACTAATCCTCAAGAAATACGATGGCGATGCTATAATATATATATATATATATATATATATACCGGGTGTCGTAAAAATGACCGACGATTTCGAAAACTAAATTAAGAAAAACTGAAAGCGATAGAAATATACTGTTTGCTGCATTCTGATTAGGACCGGAGCATGGAATATAGTAATACGAATTTAAAAATTATTTACAAAATTCATCAACAGATGGCGCTGTTGACTAGGATAAACTTTAAAACAATGTTTTCGAAATAACCACCGTCTGCAGCAACAACGTGACACAGTATGAGGATGAATTCGCAAATGCCCGTGCAAACACTTCAGTTGGAATATTCTGAAAAGCAACACAGATGCATTTTTACAGTTTGGGGATTGTGACGATACACCTGGTCATTCAAGTACCCTGCTCCCTCCACCCCCAAAAAAATCGTATGACGTCAAATCTGGCGCATAGGAGGCTAATCCATGCCACTTTGCGTATGATTTTCTTAGTCAAAGGCACCGTACTGTTTTTCAGACCGTTTCTGATATTGAATTTCCTTTGAAAACTGCGCCTCGTAGCGACAAAACTGTGGTCCAGGTGATGAAACTCCAAAACAATAAACATGCTGTCCCAGTGTATAAGCCATTTTCGAAGCATACGCTAGGATACAGAAATAAAACCGATCTGAAAAGACGAAATGCGTACAGAATAGCAGCGCAATCTATTGACGAGCTTTGTAACTTACTTTGAAAAGTGGTGAGAATAAATTCGCTGGCGTGGTTTATGAGGAGTGGTTTGAGGCGTGGTTTGTTTTTCAAAAAAGAATTTTTTTCGAAATTCTTTGTTCTCACCATGCAGTTTTTTACACTATTCATAAATAAGAAGTATGCAAAATTTCAGTTGAATCGAATAATATTTAGATGTCGCGCAGCATAATAGAATTATATTTAAAATTGCCAAAATAGACAGATGAAGCATAGTTCACAGCGCCATTACCCTAAATAATACTGCATTCAAAAGAATATAATTTCAAATGTTGAACAACTCTGCAACGTAAACAATGTCTGATCAGTTAAAGAAACATTATTATCCTGCTTTTCCTGGCTTTCTTTGAAACTTTGCGTCGTGAGCGCAATCTTACAGCGAGTTGACGTCCATCGTTATCACACCAATACTAGTTTCCACTCCAAGTAAGGCTAATATAAGTGACCGAAAAGTCATATTGGTAGTAGCCGCTATAGTAGAGAGTATGGGTCAGAATGTGGAAAGATTTTGCACTTTATCACTCAAGATGGCAAAGGCAAAATATATGCGCTGAACTAGCCATTAACGTACAAAAAAGTTAGATATTTTCTTATTTGGCTTTCAAATTAAGAATGTGTGCAAATCTTCGCATAACTTCCTTTACATTCCAACGGTGTATATTTATTGCGTTATATATGTATATATACCGGGTGTGCCAAAAGTTCGTTACAACTTTAAAAATTCATAAAAAAGGAAGAAATGAAGATAAAGACGTGCTGTTTGTACGTAAAGGCTTAACAGGAAGTCGGAGTTTTCTTAGAAACAACAAAAATTTTAGATAAAAAAGTCACCGGTAGAAGGCACTGACATGCGTCAGATTCAGCAGTATTATTCAAATTAAACTTGCAATAAAAGACCGTGATACACGGCGATTTCTCATTCGCTTTCAGAATATTATCATGACCCGATCGAGCGTTGTTGGTGACGTTGTTTTATTTGAACGGAGAGTGAGCAACTATTGCGTTACGGAAATTTCGTACGGCGAAAGGACTGAAGACGAGGAAGGGTACCATATTGTGTACAGGAATAGTAAAGCTTGTCCAACGGTTCAGAGACACTAGCTCTTTGGAGCAGTGGTGCGCAAACCGGGGCCGCGATCCCCGGAGGGGTCGCGAGAAAAATGTTGGGTGGCGCCAAATTCAAAGAGATCCAAATTTATGATAAATCTACAATTATTCATTTCAAAGAACTGAAATAATACAAGAGGAGAATCTGACAATTATTATTTTACGAGCGCGATATTCGCGATCGCTATCACGGGGCTTCAAAACCACGTTATCATGCTCAGTGATCTGCAAATTGATCGTGCATTATGATCATGCATAGTGATCTTCAAAATTATTTTCCATTAAAACAAAACATCAATCTCGATTGGATAAAGAGGATGACTTACGACTTGCGATTTCCAATACAGATCCGAACATAGAAGCAATCATGAGCTCTTTGCAAGCACATATTTTACATTGACTTTTTACGATGTAAAGTTTTTTAAAGTATTTTTTAAAACATTCATATCCCTATGCATAAATAAAGCATTGTTTTATAAAATTATGTGTTGATTCATTAACGGATTTTTATGATGTTACAACTTTTATAACATTTTTATGGTGGTTTATAAGTTTGGTACGCTATTTTAAAAACGCGCTTTTTCAATCGATGACGTCACGACACTCTTATAAACACCCTGTAAGAGCAACTCCCAGAAAGAATTTCAATGTAACTTCGTTTTCAATTAAACAAAATGTCTACTGTCTATCCAGGGGTCGCAACAAAATTTTATTCAAGATAGGGGGTCGCGACAAAATTTTACACAAATTAGGGGTCGCAGATGAAAATAGTTTAATCGACCACGGGATTTAGAGGATCGACCACGATTGGAAGACCCTCGTTGGCGGAGGACCGAATTACTGAGGTGGAAACCACTATGAACGCTTTAGCGGCGGAATCGTCCATGGGTAGTAGCAGTGCTCACAAAGCTGGAAAGATATTGAATGTGCCTGACACATCGATTCAACGTACCCTCCACGGGATATTGTATCTCTATCCCTGCAAACTACAGTCACTGCAAGAGTTACAACCGGGAGACACAGCTGCGAGGGAAACATTTGTCAAATGGGCCTTAGCAAGAATGGAAAGCGACCCTTAGTGGTTATTCAACGTTTTCTGGACGGATGAAGTGCACTTCACACTACACGGGGATGTCAACACCCCAAACACCCGTATATGGGCGACGTCGAATAACCGTGAATACTCGACGACGCCACTGCAGCCAGCCAAGGTGACAGTCTGGTGTGGCTTCACCTCATCTTTCATTGTCTGACCATTCTTCGAAGAACCGTGTCCCAGGTTGGGCTGGAAAACGTGCACAGTAACCACTGAACGTTATCTCACTCTTTTGCGTGACGAAGTCGTGCCCGCATTAAATCAAACAGGTGTGTTATCTGTAATCACCTTTATGCAGGACTGGCGCTCCGCCACACTTTTCCAATCCCGTCAAAAATTCTTATTGCGTACCTTTGGTGTGGATAGAGTGGTCACTCGAGGTTGCAAATCGCGTGGCCTGTACGATCACCTGACCTCAACCCGGCTGACTTCTTGTTGTAGGGCTACTTCGAGTCACTTGTGTATCGTTCGTCCCCTTCAACATTGGCCAAACTGAAACATTCTGTCTGTCGAGAGGTTTCTACAATTCATTCCGACCTGTTGCATTCAGCTGTAACGGGCGTTGTGAGTCGCCTTACTTGTGTCGTTGAATGTTTTGGAAATCAAGTTGAACGTTTGTTATTGCCAAAATAGATGAATAAAGCGGACTGTTGTCCTACTCAATGTGTTTCGGGTCTTAAGCGCTCTCTACCAGTGACTTTTTTAACTAAATTTTTTGTTGTTTCGAAAAAAAAAAAATCCGACTTCCTGTTAAGCCTTTACGTACAAACCGCATGTCTTTATCTTCATTTCTTCCTGTTTTATGAATTTTTAAAGTTGTTAAGAACTTTTGGCGCACCAGGTATATATATATCTATATATATAAAACAAAGTGTAATATGTCAGTCAGTTGGTTCGTTAGTTAGTTAGTTTGTCTGTGTCTCGCCTAGACCCTAGACGGGTGATCCTAGACCTACCAAATTTTGTATGGAAATTCTCCAGGACGGGTCCCGACATACCTCGAAGCGATTTTTTCGAAATTCGATTTATTTTAGGAGGTATAGATAAAAAAATTATCAGAAATTGCTAATTTTACTCTCGCCATTTTGCAATTGTAACCCTGCAGTGGAAAGAGGGAGAATTTAGCTGTCTAGGTTGCTATATTTGGCAAGATTATTAAATGATTCAGACTCTTGAAGTAAAATTAAAAGAATAACGATTTTTTTAGATTAAATTATTTGTAAGGTTATTTTTTAATTAAAGTATCTTCTGCACGGGAAATCAGAGTAGGAATGAAATGTTTTATACTCAAAAGAAAAATGGTATTTGGAAATTTTCCGAAACAAAATTTGCAGCTTTTTAATTTGGCGAAAAATAAAATGGCTGATGTTCGAGTTTGACGAGATGTGATCCTATCGCCAAGCGCTATTTATCGTCTGCTTCTGCTGCTTGAATTATGAATACACCTGAATGAGTTTTAAACTTTATTTCACTTGGAATTGTGCATTTTTCTGCGCAGTTTTTTCCCATCTCTTTGTAATGTGTTACATCCAGAAAAATTATGTTAGAAATATCAATTTTAATTGTGTTTAATCACACTCGTCAATAATGATATACTTTCCAACTTAATGGAATAAGGAAAGAAAATAGGGAAGACCCATGGATTATAATACGCTTTTAATACATATCACTTTAGTGCGTATTTAAAATTTGAAAGTGTTTCAGATTTTCTTACTTTTTTTCCCTTTCCATTTTTGATAAAGGCCAATATATCCAGAAGCTCTTCAGAATTAATATAGGTCGAAAATAATTTGTATCTTTTTGTAGGTTTTTATCATTTAACCATCTTATTTTTGTAACCAGGGGTGGCCCGACACGGTAAGCATCGTATCGGGGAGCCGGCGTCGAAGGGCCATCATTTCGAGCTCAAAAACTAAGAGCATAAAAGGGAGTGTCTTTTTTGCATTAGCAAGGGGCGCCACTTACCCTGGGGCCGCTCCTATTTGTAACCATCTTAATTTTAAGTTCCATTCAGAATCTGAGAGATTTCAGTGCCAAGGAAGCCGGTGAGTAGCAGGATTTTCCCCGAACAAGATTTATGAAAATGGCGAACCAACTGGTCGCCGGAGGCGGATATATATATATATATATATATATATATATATATATAATAATTATAGCTGTGTGTTTGCAATTAATAAATAATACCTGACCCAAAAAGTATATTATTTTTCAATCTTCATTATTGCTACGCATATATTCGTAAAACTAATACAATTAAAATACATCATAAAACAAAAATGAAAATTATGATCGCGGAAAGATATCTCAAAAGAAAGTTTATCGTACATCTCGAATGAATTACTTTTTTTTTAACGTTATCTCAAGAAACCTACACCTCCATCGCATGCACACGCATTCATTTTTTATCTACCCAGCAGAACAAAACTCATTTCGATAAACCAGCAGAAGCTGCCCCATGAGTAAAGCGGAGTATGACCAAATTTCCTTAGAAAAGCACTTCTAAAAATTAGTTTCCGAGTCCCCGATCCTTGGTAGAGTGCCTTTTGATGAAGAAAAAGATAGTTAGGCGGCACCAGTACGGACATTATCTCGTTCAGGGGAGCAAAATCTCTTTACTCCGCTTGTAAATCGAGCAGAAAATATTATGTTTGGATGCGCCATCATTGTATTCAATAATCGAACAGGGAAGAGATATATCGATCGGGCAGCGTAGTAGGATGACGGCCAAAGTGGTTTATGTCCTGATTAATAATAATAACAAAAATAATTAACAAAAGCATGACAGTATTGTCTTGCTGTTATTAAGAGTATCGTCCCGTCTGTTACATTCAATCGATATTTGAACTTTCTGGTGCTCAACCAGCCAATAAAAGAGATGCATTAAACATTTTATTATGATATTTTAAGTACGCCCACCGTAAAAATAGTTTTGATAAGCTGCAAAAAAAAAAATGTTAATCATTGAAAAGATTTAACGCTATTGCAGCCTAATAGATTTATTATAAGAACAAAATATTTAATAAGTAAACAAAATTCTCGACTCAAAAAATATGAATAAAAACGGTTCAATAAAATATATTCGTTGGATAAGTAAAATAGTTAGTGATACGATATTACGTAATTCAACGAAATATTTTACTTAATGGACCAGCAACAAAATACTGTTCAATCCAACATCAACAAGCAATCAGTGTGATGTATCATTATGATCATAAATTTTTGTTAGAGCCTTTAGAGAAAAAATGTAATACAATATTATTGTTATTTACAGTTAGAGAAAGTTTTCAGGAACTTAGTTGAAGGCTTCTTACCTGAAATCATGTTCAGGAGCATTTTCATATGTATTAAAATATGCTTCTTCATTGACAATGTTGTTTGTTGAATGGTGTAGTCAATTATGGTGTTATCAAGGTGTGGTCTCTTTCTTCTAATTTTGCATAAACAAACGCCGCAACAAACATTACATGAGTTTGAGACTTTAACTTATCTTCAGCATTCGCTTGATATATGCCCTTTTATAAAATTTTTGCCTCAATATAACAGAAATTTTTCCTCATGCTTCATTTTTTTCACCAAGGAGAAATGAAATTTTTTTTATCATTTTTCGCGCATATTAACTTTTTCTGTCTACATTATTTAAACCTGAGTTAAAGATATGTAGATATAAAGATATATCTTCAATTTCTGATAATTGAAGATATCGTTGCTGAGATGATTGTTTTATTAATGTATATTTTTTCATGGGGGATCACATATGTAATAAGAAAGAAAGGCCTAATTTTAAAAATAAACTGCGAAATGTGAATAAAAATTTAAAAATTAGTTATATACACACGTATTTATTAAAATCTTTGAATGAGAATTTATAAACTCCTTTAAAAGTTGGCTTTTAAAAGTAAAATTTCTGATAACTGAAGATATCGTAGCTGAGATGATTGTTTTTCTTAATGTATATTTTTATCGCAAACATCGCAAATTTTATGATCTCTTTCGTTCACTTCGTTTTTTTTTTTTCATTGATTAATATTACTCAAGCTCGTACTGCATAGATTTTACTGTTTTACTTTTTAATGTTCTTCAAAAGTTGAAATATTTCGTACCTGAAATGATTGTTTCTTACAAATGTATTTTGTGTCATAGGCGTCATTTAAGTAATAATTTGTGTGCTTTTTTAAAATTTCGTAAAAGATTTTAGATCTTTTTCATGAAAATGTACGAGACATTGCCAAACATTACGTCTTCTTCAAACACAAACTATTGATAAAACTGTACAAGATGATTAAAAAATGTCTAAATCAGTTTTAGATGAACAGAGATAGGAAAATTTTAGTTTGCCATGTTATTTGCATAAGACTATTTTTTTTCAAATATGAAGATGGAAAGAAAATAAGAGTTAGTTTTAAAATTCTTAACCCGAGATCACTCTTGCCTGTTTCTTATGCATATCATTTTTGTGTTGCTGAGGTTTGCAAAATCTCCCTCGCGAGTATCTCTGGTTAACAGGATATAGTTTTCGCAATATCTTATATATAACACAAATTTATACAGAATTTAAAATATGTTCGGTTTTGTGAATTAAATTAATGGGAATTTTGTTCAGTATATTCTTCAGAGAAAAATTAAATTAGCAATTGAAATAAAAGCAGTCAATCCCGTATATCTTCGAAATCACCTTCTTTTAAACAAAAAATAATTTAATTTAAATAGAAAACGGTAACGCAATATATTTATTTTACTACGGATAACGAAAAATCTTATTTATTCTACTTCATACGTAAGATAAAACTAATAAATTAATTTAATCTAATCCAGTGTACTTAAAAATAAAATCCATGATCATAAATCTTTTTCTAATTTATCCGTATTTTAAAATTCATTTATAATTCAGCAGACGATTTTGGGCTTTTATTTACGCACCTGCTCCTGAATATAAATAAAGATTACCATGAACATAAAACACGAAGTACAGAGGTTTAGAATTCTTTTAAGTATAAAGAAACTCATTTATTATTTTTACTCACTGCGAAATGAATTAAAAAACACAATATATATGCATGTCTGATTTTTTTTTTCTCTCGCAGTCCATTAGTTTTGCATGACATTAAAGTAACCAAAATATCATTTACGCCCCATTGTATTTTATGCTGCATTATCTTGGACTCAGAGAAATAAAAGAAATGCTAAAGCGTAATTACAGTCTTTTTCATTCATTACCATTGTTAGACTCCGTTAAATGAAGCGTTTAAATTTTTGCCAACTTTAATGCGTACTGTCAAATATTGGCTGTTTTAACATGCGCATGCTTTGTGTAGCTTGTTTAATTGATATTTGGATATTACAGACTCTAAGTAGAGGTAAAATCTTCAAAGTACAGTACTCAATACGCCCGCAAACACGAAAAAATAAATAAGTAAATAAATAAATAATAGGAAAAACTGATTGTCTCGCGCAAACATGATATACTGTTTCAATTCTATAAAATTTCCTTGCTATTGTGCATTGTGTGTAATAAAATTTTTCTTCGAAGGATATTTGCATTTAAAAAGCACAAACTAAGTTTTGAAAGTTTAGCTGCAACTTTCCATTCATATTTAAAATCACAAGACAAAATATTTTACTCTGTGCCTATGAATAAAAGATGAGTTACTGATAACTAAAAATTGCGGCTTCAATTTTAGAAAGAAAACGTAAACTTTAAGCTATTTCATTGTACTTCCGTAATATTTAATGTATTTTACTATACTTTTATCAAAAGGATCTTTTTAAGAAGAATGATAGTTATATCATTTTTCATTTGCATATTTCATAATAATTATGGGTTTTTTGCCATATTTTTAAAAAATCATAAACGTGAGCATGAAAAACATTTTCATTTGTATCAATGCATTTCAAATCCCTCAAGGTATTTTTTTTTTTGCTTAGTTGGGACCGACAAAAATATATTAAGTAAAATTTATTTATTTATTGAAACAAAATAAAGGATACTTTTAATAGCGAAAAATAATTCTGCTTTACTTTTTGAGCACCTTAATACATAATGCATTAAAATTTATGATTTTAAAGATTAAATTTATTTGTAAGACTAATGTGTGAATGGGGCTCAGCATTTGGCTTGATACAAATGACAAAAACGCTTAAGTAATTTTTAGAGTAGTATTCATATTGTTCAACATACTTAAATAAGTAAAAAAGAAATAAACTACAGAATTTTGCTGTAAATATGTGAGATTACATAAATTTTTATAAGAATTAGAACAGCAATTTAGACCAAAAGCGAATCGAATAGCCAAATAGAGGTTTATTTCTTTCTACTCAACAATGCTATTTGAAAAATTGAGGTCTGAAAACCGATACTCTGTTTATTATTGTGTAAAGAAATGAAATAACGGAATGCAAGATAGAATAACAGGTAAGTAAATAAAGACAAACTATTAGCCACATTTATCATTTACGATGCATTTTGGTCTGATATTCTACCATCTTACATGACAGATTGCACCTGATATATTTATAACTGTGCAAGCAGAAAATATCTACATTTGATTAAAAGCCAAAACAAGTTGTCTACCGCAAATGTAATGGCATCAGTGGTTCACTTCTTAGCAACCATTTAATTTGAAATATTGCAAGTAATTGTAACTAATTGATGATGAGTTACAGTTGAAAACAGTTGTGTACATTTACGAAAATTTAATATTCAAATTTTTTCTTTTTTATTACGAATTTAATATTTATTAATATACATTTTTAAAAATCTATCGAGAGACTTTATTTAATGATGTATAAACGAAAGATACAACGAAAATATATTATATTTTCGTTGTACACACGTATAAAATATATTTTCGTTAAAATATTACAATAACTTGCTAATAATTTTTAGGTGTAAGCACAAAAATTAAATTTATACCTCTACAAAACATCCAATTTTTAAATGTAATTTTAGCATAGATTCAACTATTAATCTGGAGAACATACCTCTAGTCAATTTTATTTATAAGAGAGTAAATGTTTATGAGGAAACATTAACTAGCTTGCATTCATGAACCTTATTTTAAAAAGTTACTCACATGAAAAACTAATCTGCACAATCTCTCTCATAAAATTAGTGTTACGCCTAAAAGAATATTGTTTATCTTATTTGAACAACAGTTTTAAGATTTTTTTTATCACAGAATAAATTAAAAAAGCAACTGATGCAATGATAGCAACCATTATTCCGTTTTTTTGCAAAAGATTTACTTAATGAGAATTAAGTGTAGCATATCGACATGTAACTTTAAGAAATTAGCTGTGCCAGGTGAGTGCAGATTAATCAGGAGAAGCATTCGAGCGGGAGATTTTTCTGGAGTTTGTTAATCAGTATTTAATACTTGAGTAAGTTTTCAGCGTTTGTTCATCGATAGAACCAATTAGACAAAAAAAAAATGCTTGTACATTTTGTAGAAGTCAAATAAAAACGCATAGCAAATTACTTAATACACTTTCCAGTTCCTTTTTCTTAAATGGTATAAGCCGGGGTAAATCGGACAGATTTTCAGTTTAATTTGATTTCGCAAAAATTTATGGCGATACAATCTCACAACAGTTGCCTTTCTGACCATGGGAACATTTGTCAACAGTCAGAAGATTTACGGTCGTATTCACCTAACACTTGACACGTGTTTTAAATCAAACTCACGTGTTAAAGTCATCGGTAAGATATCTTACCGATGACTATAACAAGCGTTTCAGGATTAATCCGAGTGTCAAGTGTTTGGTGAATACGACCGTTAGGCTGTGGGATAAAAATAAAAAATTAATTCACTCAAATTGGCCGGGTCAAGAAATTGATCTTTTACCAGGCGGTACTGGTGGCCCACCTTCCCCAAATATGGCGAATCTGGGCAACCAGATTATAAAAACTAATTACATATACCACGAAATTTTCAAAAACTGAAAAAAGGTCGTCTTTTAATGAGCTTTATGAATATGCAATTTTTTTCTTTGGTAGTACATTGAGTTTTCAGGATAAAGTTTCAATAGGAGAAGTTAAATTTTGAAACAATTGCTTAGAACTTTGAGAAAACGTAAATTAAAACAATTGCATAACGTTTACCAGGTGTTGTGGAATATATGTGTAAATTCGATGAAGCAGATCATCTTTAATCTAAGAATTGGTTAAATTTAAAGGAAGGGAGTGGGATGACTGATTTAATTCACTGACCTACTTACCCCACTTCACCTTATAGGTTTGTAAGGCTTTTATGCTCTATTATTTAGTGACGCGTTTTTTTTTCCTTAGAATAAATAGTAAAATTTTAATAAATGATAAATATTACATTTTGGAATCGAATTTAGATATTCCCTGAGAATATGGAAACATGTTTGTGTGAAACTGCTTTTGATTCGCATTATAGCACAGAAAGTGGTGAACACCAGAAAGGAGGTGAGAATTTGTAATTGATAGAATTGATTGAATTTGTAATTGCAATGACTCACAACAGAAGCCGTTGAGCCATTGCAATGGTGGGTGAGAAAATACTTTAAACATAAAATAAAAATTAAATTTATTTTTAAAAAATCTCTTCTAAAAAAAGGAGTTTTAGTAGTGCTCAGGAAACAAGAATACCATAAAATAAAATGTATTTGAAAAAAAATGAGTTACAGGATATTTGAGTTAAAAAGATAAAAATAATTAGCTAAGATGTAGTTGAAGTTCAATGCTGAGCTGTCGAAAGTTTATATATTAGCAGATGGTGGATTAAAAATGGAAAGTGTATTTTCCTACAATTTCAAGACAAAAATATAGAAAAGAAAATGGAAGACAGTTGATTATTATAATCAGTTTATAAACAGTAAACTATGTCGTGAATGTTATACAGCATAACTAATTATATCGTGATCTTACAAAACAAGACTCCAGAGTCTTTTATCATATTCTAGACTTCTACTTATTTCAGTTTTAAGTGACTGAAATCATTATTAAATTTTGTAAATTTATAATTTTTTTTCACCTTATTTGATCCATGAGAAAGAGTGAAGAATTTTCGTTTCTGTTGAATAATTTTCTTATATCCAGCATAAAACATCAATTTCTGAATAGTTTTCAATAGTTTTGTATTAATACATAAAAGTGATTCATGTTATATTTTTCACCCATGTTTAGAATTTTTCAATACAAAAAATGAAACTTGTACATTGCTTGTTGTTTTACGTAAGCATTGTTCGATTGAAAGAAATGAAAAGCTAGGAGACTGAAGCTCTCAAACATTTGAGAAAATGCATGGCCAAATGAAAATATCGCAAGAATGCAGAGAGCTCCCCAGACATCGCAAAAGATTCATCAAAATACCTACAGTTAAGTCTACCTTAATCGAAATCACGTTGATATTTATGTTTTGTTGGGATTTCAGCCGAAAATATAGCTAGTTTTTTAATACATACAATAATGAATCAATGCTCAAATATTAATTTTAAATATATTTCTACAACAATAATAATCTTAGAAATTTATTTAAAAATTGGCTTTTATTTTAACTCCAACTTATTAATTTATAAGGTATACATTAAAAAAAAGTTCTCATTTTATTTTTTATATGTCTGCATTCTGTGAAATTTTGATGGTAATTATGTGAAGTAATTTTCACAATGAATTTAATGAAAAATATTCCTATTAATCCTTTAATTCATAATGAATTCAAACTTTTTATGCATAAAACGTGTCATATTATTTGAAGATTTTATTTTATCTATTTTTAATGACCAATATTTTTCGATTTTCTAATACTCTTTAAAAAAATTTAGCTTTAGTCTTTAAAAAGTATGGTTTATGGTTAACATTACTTACTGTAAACACTTTAAATTTTTTAAAAATCATAAACTATCAAGTAGAAATTCATTTATAATAAAACATGCAAAACATTTCGCTCTTTCATTCTAGTAAAAAATGAATTCATAAATGCATAATCTTTTGCAAACTACATTAGTTAAAATAAAAATGCTTAAAATTCGAAAAAAACTACTCTAGCATATTTACTTTAAAATTTAAAATGCTAACTAAATGTATAAAAGAGATTTGAAAAAGCGAATAATATATAAAAAAGTGAATTACATATTTTTACCGTTTGCTAAAAATCAAGAGTTTAAATGAAAGCAAAACACTGAAATTATTACACCGACACAAGAAATCTATATTTATTATTCAAAATATTTATCTTATTTGAATACTAAAATAGTTTATTTGATAGCTGCATTTTTTTCATCTAATGATGATTTTTAAGCATATCTTAAAGAAATGTTAAAAAGATTATTTGAATCTCGTTCCGCATTGATAAGGAATTATTTGTATTTACATTTAATGAAAGAAAATCCATTTGAGCGTAGTTCTATGTTCTAACTTTTGATAAAAAACATATTATGTATCTGAATTAAGTTGCAAAAATGAATGTGTAAAGAAAAACAAATGGAAGGATTTATATATATATATATACATTTGTGACAAAAAGATAAAAAATCATACATAATGAAAAATATACTATTGAGATAGAATTACGATTTATTTAATAGCACGTTTCTGAAAAATAAAAATACTTGTCATAAAAGTAAACAAAAAGTTTAGTCTAATTTAATAGCTATCTTGTATAGTACCATTAAATTAATAAAAAAGTGCCTCTTTGACACTAAAAGCTCTAAATGTAATATAACATCAAAATACCTAAATACCTTCTAAAAATTGACATTGAAAATATGAAAGCGCATAAGATACGAGTATAATTACCCATAAGCTATTTTCTACATAATTAAATGTGCAGTGCATAAATTTTGCGGTGCTTATAAGAGTGAAAATGCATGCTTATATAAATGTATAAAATGCGTCCTATTGCTAGCTTAGTTCCTAAGAAAGCTGTTGCTTAACATAAACATAAAGATACAACATCTAGTGACAGAACTACATTAAACTTACCACAACTGCTGTGGCCAGCTGAAAGGAATCGAAATATGACTAATAACATATTGGCCACAATAAACTCTCAATTTATATTTGGAAGAGTTCCAACTACAGCCCAAAAATGTCTAGTAGAGTGGCTCATTAAACTGATATTAGTAAGAAAGTTTGACACATTGCAGACTGAGGTTTAGTAAAATAAAAATTTACGATACTGTATATAAATTAATAGATGCCTATCGTGCACTGCAATCTCTAGCACTACATGTTTTTATTATATCATTACTTATACAACAGGAAACTTGTGCAAATTTACGTGAGTAGTAGTTACGATAGCGTGCATTCTTGAATTGTGTTTATGGGCTGTAATCTGAACTCTCATTAAAAAGTTAAAATAGAAAAAAGTGTATTTAACATTTACATATAGTTTTACTTAAATAATTTCGGTTAGTGGTGATTAATGGATCAGAACATTTAATAATGCTACACACATGCATAACAATTATTCAATGCATTTCCAACAGAAGTTTGCCAAGTTTAGCACTCTGTTTAAAACTGTGCAGGCAGAGAAACATATATGCAAAATATGCATTCCAGATAATAAATCTGTGCCAATAATTCCAGCTGAGGTGCCTCTACCATGAGATGGATTTAACCAACCGCATTGCAACAATTCTTTCTCATTGTTCCTTTTATCAGATCGACAATAATATCCTTGTAATTAATGATTAATTTCATGATTGTGTGGGGAGAAAATGAGGACAACATTGTTGGAAACACTACCAGAGGCCAGAGATATGGTATCTCAACACATACGTTCTCAGATCTCTCCAGAGGCCGCTGTTGTTATGTAAATCCTTGCAGGCTTTTAGTTATCAGGCAAAGTGCGCTATTCCTATATTTGTATGTAATTTTTCTATGGAGAAATTTTAATTATTTAAGGGAAGGTGGCCCAAAATAATCCCAAAGGGCAAAACCATCCACGTATGTTTTCTTCCAGACAGCAGCGCTATCATCTAGGTAACACATAAACTAGTTGGGCTAAGTAAAGAAAAAGCGATCGGTATATTATTTGTCTAAAAAATATCGGTTTTATCATATCTCTTATAAGGTAAGCACTAATTTTCCTATTTATTTAGGAATACCTACTTTCATGTGCAGAAATATGACTTAGTTTACGGAATAGAATATTTTTTTAGATGTGAATTACACTTATTTATTTTGTTATGTTTGTCGGCGTCATCCAATAATATGACCTTAAGTGGGCAGCCATACTGTCTGGTAAAATGATCCATCGACTGAAGAAACTCCAGTACCAAATCCTAATCATCATGGAAACCCTCCGGACATTCTCAAAATGCGCGAATCATCATTGCATTATTTGATTTATTTCTGCATTTAGTGTATGCCATAATTTTTGAACTATAATTTTGAAATGTTCCACTTTATTGCTTGTAACACATTTTTATTTTAAAATTTTCATAAAATATATTTTGCATACTATATAATTGTAAAACTTATTTTATTTCATTATGTATAGTCATATTGCTTTTACATCTTTTATTTTGTCGATAAAATCAATTTATAATTATTTTCAAATAAAGGATCATTTTTCCCTTGTGTGCCCTTGCGTGCTTGATCTTTTGGATTCTTTTTCAAAATTCTATTTTTTTTTTCGATACTCAGTTTGGGTTTTAAACGTTATTAAAATATATTTATGATGCAAAATATAACAATTTAATAAATAAATATGCATAAAATATATGTGTAAAATATTGTTGAAAAGGGACAATCTTTTATTTAACATTTATGTTATTTCAAGTTTTCCTCTTAAGGGGATCACTTTGGGCCACCTTCCTCTATAAATAAAGAACGCTAATGCTCGGGTCCTCAGTAAAATGATACTATAGGTGTTTTTTATTCACTCAACAACTGCCACTAGTGCTGCTGTTCCTGTTCCTGAACTGTTTATAGAATCAAGGCACTGAAGTTTAGAGTGCACACCCACAGACCAGATGTAGATATAAACTGTAGAAATAAAGAAACAAAAGCATATCGAATTCATGTGGGAAAAATGTAAAAGTAAACCCTCAAAGCAAATGGCAAACGAAGTAGGGATGTTCGAAAATACTTTCATGATTTAATAATAAAATTGGCCATGTGTAGCTCTGAAATTTCCAATCTTAAATATAAGAATAATACTAACTTTTATAAAAAATATTTTAAATTATAATTCTTTTTTTACGTGCATGTATACTGTCACATTCACCACTACACCCAGGGATGAATGGAACAAAAGAAACGCTGAATGTGGCAAGTAAAAAATTTTCTTAAAATGGCTTACTATTATTATTTCACTACTTTAATTATGGAGAATAGAAATGAACTGAATTGACTCAAAGTTACATTGTAGATGCAAATTAGATTAACTATGGTGTATTGATTGAAATCGATATTAACTGTTATAATGACTCGAAATCACATTAAATGATGGGTTGACACAGATTAACATCAATGGCCCTTTTATTCATGCCCTGTGCCCATATTCCCTGTCATCTTGACTTTAATAACTTGATAATAGATTATCATATCATTATTCTTCTGTCATTTTCTTAGCATTGTCTGATTTCCGTTCGCATTGTAGCATCTTGTGTTACCCCTCGTTAATTTGCGCATGCATGGCGTATTTTATTGCCCCTTCCTCAGTTAAAATTTTAATCGCCTCTCTTTGATAACCGTAGGGCCTGTTTTCATAGATTACAGATTTTCTGATATTTTCAAAGTCTGTTGTGATGAGGTATTTTAGGATAGACTTTGAAAATATTAGTTGGGAAAAAATACCTCCATCGCAATAGACTTTGAAAATATGAAAAAAAAAAAATAACTAGAAAAAAATCGGCACTTAGTCATCAGAAAGATATCATTGAAATTTTAACTGAGGAAAGGGCGGTGAGCAACAAGACGCATGTGCAAATTGACGAGGAGTGGCAAAACATACGTCCAAATGACGTATACGTCCAAACATACGTGATGACAGTAGCCAGTGCCAAGAAAAATGTCATGTAGGGAAGTCGAAATTTCTCGAAACGGTAGGAGAAAATGGTGTTTTTTTTAAATTTTATTGTTGATTACATACTTGTACATATTATTTTCATGACTTTATTAAAGTACACCGACCAGGGCATCCCCCATCCTTGGCAGATAGCCCTTGCGTAGCTTTGCCATCTTGCAACATACATAAGCATATATGGCTGTATATAACAGAAATCTGAACTCATGGTTATAAAATAATGAAAATGTATAAGGTATTAAGGTTTATATTATTCTTATCATATTATTCTTATGAAAAGATTTAAATTGGCAAATAATGGGGATGAATAGGGTGTTAAAAGACTTTTCTGTATAATAGAAAGTAAATCAAGTTTCAGCCTCTAAGTTAACAAGAGAGTTATCTTGGAAAAAATGTTAGAAAAATCTGAAATTTTCATTACATTTTCAGAAATTTTGCATCGTTGCCCTTTTTTACAAATGACTTATATGTGTTTATATGAACATATTTACTTAGATCATAAATGAGCATTAACGGTACTCGTAGACAATCGTCAGTTGAAAATAAATACCATAAAATAATAAAATTAGTACTAATTCAGAGTTTTTTCTACTATTATACACTCTATGACCGTTAATGCATGTTCATTATCACAGCTTAAAATTTTACTAAATTCCTAAAAGAGGGTAGAAAACAAAATGCAATAACTTAAAATTTACTATTTTACTTGAGATTATTTATTACGTAACATTAAGATAAGTAGATAAAAGGCTCTTTGTAATTAATTGTCTAAAGAGCTTTTAAATATCCAATAACTATCTTATAAACTTCTGGCTTAGATGTTTTAGTTTTTAAAGAACGTAACTCTTTGGGAATCCCTGAACATGCACGAGCAACATGATCCTGGAGTTGTCCGAACTGTCCAACTGACATTAAGAAGACGTTTGTGGTATTTAGCACAAAAAACTATAAATGGCATTTTCTTTGTTTTCTAAGTATTTGGAAAGAACACGATAACATTATCTTGTGTCTTTTCAGTGCATAAGAGTGCATTAAACTATAAACAAATTTTATTTCGTAATTTTTTTAAGAACTAACTTTAGTTTCTGAAAAACACAGTTTGTATTTTTTCTATTTTTCTATGGTATAAATAACTAAATGGGATAAATGACTCATGTGCTGCCACTTATAAGACAAAATAGCAAGAACCCAATGATTGCAAAACATAACAGTTTCATTTCTGTCCCATTCGTCCAGCGTCGTATTCAATTCTCCCTCGTCTCTATGAAACCATGGTTGTTTTTTTTTTTTTTTTTGTAACAGTTTCAGTTAACAAACAGGAGATATTATGCCCAGGGTACGAGCAATTATGCGAAGAATATTGGACGCAAGTGGATTATATAAAAGAAAATATTGCAGTTATGAAGGCATTCAAGCATTTGTTCATGGGTACAGGAAATTTTTCACAGAGCGCCTTCCTGGAATTCCAACTAGTAAGAATACGCATTGGACATTCTTTTTCTTTTCCTTTGCGTTAATGTATGTATTTTTTATGTTACAGTTTTTTTTTACGTCTTGAAGTTAATAAGCATGGATTCAGCATTTTTTTGAGGTTGTATTTTTCTTAACCCTTATTATGAAAAGTATAGTACATGGGTCCTCTTACCCTTTGTACTCCCATCTACGAAGACTGACTGCTTGCCGTTAAACAGAAAATTGATTTAAACAGTCGTTGTACTGTATAACAATTACATCCTTAAAATTATAATGTGATCATACAATCGAAAAAAAAAGGAATACATATCTCATTGAAGTATTATCAATATTCATGAATAGCCTTGGAAAGTACGTAATTTCCAAGTTGTCTAAATAAAGTAATTTTTTTAAGATCATCATTCTGTTCTCTCATTATTAACTATCGTTATTTAAGCTACAGAAAAATAAAATATTTGGGAAAAATTATCACAATATTTCCGTTCTGTCTTTCATAAGAAATGCAAAAAAATCAGTAAACTCATAAATGGGTCATTCCACGTCAGATCGAACAGTCCAGGGCACCACACCAACTCGGATTTTTCTCAAATTTTATATAGATGATTTATAGGCTAAGACATCAACAAATCTCAATTTTGAAGGTTCTACGATAATTAATTACCGAGAAATTAATTATGCAAATTTTTAAGTTTTCTGCAAGATGCGCCAACTTTTTTCTCAATTCCTTAAATAAATCCTTACCTGTAAAAGTTACTGAAGTGAAAATTTGTTTCTAGGAGTAACTTTTTACGCTGAATCCAAAAATGTTATCGAAATTTGCGTATCTTCTACAGTTTATGCATGAGCACTGCATTTGCTAAAAAACATCATGAATTTTTTTCGGCATGTCTGATCACAGACACATGTTTTAAATTTTTATATGTTGTTAAGATGGAATAATCCTACATCCCAAAAAATTTTCATCTTGGCTTTCTGCTCAGGACCAGAGAAAAAAAATTGTATGTATGTACCTATATATGAGGATTTTCATATGCAGCATTTATACGTAAGATGTGAAAATTCAGAAGCGTTAGTCAATTTTCCTATGTCTTTTAAATTGATATCAGAAGTTTAACTACTAATCCAGGCATTTGCAAAAACTAGAAAATATATCAAAGTGCTTGTATCGGAAAACGTAAAACAAACAAACAACAAAAAATACGTGTTTAAAATTTATTTCTTCGGCATATATGTAAAAAACGGACAGAACTTTCCGGTAGGGCTAACATATATATATAAATATATATATATATATATACACAACACACATCCAAAACATTATTTTTAGTTGCGAATATACCTGAGTATTGCACCCATATCTGATTTTAATTTAAAATTATATAAGTGATGTATAGACATGTTTCTCTTCTTAAGAAATTGTGTACGATAAATAATATGTTGAACTAAGCTTATTAAACAGAAATGGAAATACGACAAAATAAGAAGAATAAAAGCTATTTTACAAACAAAAAAAAACTATTTTATAGCTGACTTGAACATATTAAATGCGACAGTAATTTTTTTAATTGTATCACTGTCAAGAGAATAATGTCGTCCAGTGCTACCTGTCAATGAAGGTGCTGGTGTCACACACAACACATGCTCAAAAGGAACAAAACAACTATCCTCTCTAGAAGGCCAGAATAGCACATTAGTCTTTGTATGTCTCTGCATAAAAGTTATAAGTAGGTCTGTTTCAAAAGAATCTTTTTCACTTATGCAGCCAATGAACTGCTCCAAGGCTTCAGACCCAGGACAATTCTCACATCTGTGGAGCATACAATTTCTTGAGTCAACAGAGCATACTATAAAGGAGAGGAGGCTTCTGTACTCCATTTTCGTCGGTAATGCTGCAGACAGTAGCTTCAAGTTTTGATGAGTCTCACAAACACATACCGAATGAACTCCGCGGGCAGTGACAGTAACACACCAAGGTGGTCGTAAAGAAGAAAATTTTGACAAACCGATTTTTAGTTGCGGATACCTTTCTTGGAAAGCCAAATGCAGTTCCTTTAAATTTACAAAAAGTAGTCGCTTTTGCATGTGAATTCTTGTGCCAGTTTCAGAATCTCTTACCGAAACAAATTCTTTCTTTCCAGGACACATTCTGGAAAATTCATCATCTTCGTAAAACTTTCTTACTTTTTCAGCTACCTCATTGGAAATAGATTTTCCTTTTACTTTTTCAGGTTCTGCCAAAATACCATGATCCTTTTTAAGCTTTCTAGCCTTATTGGCCATGTAAGTTGAGACACCAAATTCATAAGCGGTCTTCTGACAGCTCCAACTACTCGGTACAAGAGTTAATAATTTCAAAACCTCTTGTCCAGATGAGATTTTACACTTTTCTTTCAAAAGTTCAATGAGGCAGTCTAAATCTTTATAGTCAGTACACTGCTTTTCGTTTGATTGATCCAGAGTCTCTAGAGGAACATTTAGCTCTGTTGCAAATTTCTTCTGCAATAGTGAACATGCCTCTGCTGATTTTCTTTTTCCATAACTTTGACGTTTTTTTTTTATTAATCCCGTGCAACTTGATAGGCGTGCATCCAAGATTTAAGATACTTATATTCAAACTTTCAGTGCCTTCTGGTATAAAAAGTTCCTGAGGTGCACTTTCAGTCTCAAGATTCCCAGGTTTTGAAATAGTTTCATTGAAACTTCCAGTGCCTTCTGGTACAGAAAGTTCCTGAGGTGTACTTTCAGTCTCGAGATGCCCAGGTTTTGAAATAGTTTCATTGTAGCATGCTTTAGTTCCTGTTATTCGAGTTCGACACTGGGGACATAACTTTTGCCCTAGTTTAAGATTGCTGTGTTCTTTTGCAAACTCCGATGACACAGATCTCAAACTCTTCTTGATGCGTCTACTATGAGACTGAAATGGATTACAACAGTACCTTTGCAGTTGATCATATGATGAAAGCAACAATTTTTCATGGTGAAAACAAATAGTTGTATTATTATTAAGTTGCTCACTTTGCACGTCAGACCTCAGTGCAATTAGTTCTTTTTGCTCTTCTGTAAAACTATCCCATTTAAAAAATCCCGTTTGCCGTGAATAACTGCTTACATGACATTTATTCTGCAATATATCACCAAATGTGCAATTTGACAATGTGCCTGACATCACTATGCTACTTGCTGTGAAATACAAATTTAATACAGTATACAGTAAAACCTATTTTAAATTGCTGTATCCATCCACAAAACTAGCCAAAGCACAATTTTGTTCGCAATCTGTTAAAGGTACAAGTACTGTAACTTACAGGAATTCAATTCTTTCAACAAACTTTGTTCCTTCTATTGACTTGAATGTCATACAGAATTCAAAATATTTATTGGTTGATGGATGATTGCCAAAAACAGCAGGATTAAATTAAAAATAATTCTAAATTTTAATTTTAGAATTCTTTTTAATTTAACACTGCGTGTAACATGCATTTTTTGTTGTTTGTTTGTTTTACGTTTTCCGATGCAAGCAATTTTACGTATTTTCTAGTTTTTGCAAATACTTTGAGTAGCAGTTAAATTTCTGATATCAATTTAAAAGACATAGGAAAATTGACTAACGCTTCTGAATTTTCACATCTTACGTATAAATGCTGCATATGAAAATCCTCATATATAGGTACATACATACAATTTTTTTTCTCTGGTCCTGAGCAGAAAGCCAAGATGAAAATTTTTTGGGATGTAGGATTATTCCATCTTAACAACATATAAAAATTTAAAACATGTGTCTGTGATCAGACATGACGAAAAAAATTCATGATGTTTTTTAGCAAATGCAGTGCTCATGCATAAACTATAGAAGATACGCAAATTTCGATAACATTTTTGGAATCAGCGTAAAAAGTTACTTCTAGAAACAAATTTTCACTTCAGTAACTTTTACAGGTAAGGAATTATTTAAGGAATTGAGAAAAAAGTTGGCGCATCTTGCAGAAAACTTAAAAATTTGCATAATTAATTTCTCGGTAATTAATGATCGTAGAACCTCCAAAATTGAGATTTGTTGATGTCTTAGCCTATAAATCCTCTATATAAAATTTGAGGAAAATCTAAGTTGGTGTGGTGACCTTTTTCCCGTTTTTTGTTTGATTTGACGTGGAATGACCCAAATAGTTTTAATCCATTGGAACTCCTTGAGTTATCCTGTACAAAAAACCCTGTGCATGCTCTTTACAATAGTGTAGCTGAAAGATCTTATTCTATACAACTGATAAATTTTTGTTTTGATTGAAATAGAGGAAAGTTTTAAAATTACTCTTTAAACAATTACTCTCCATCAAACCTCATATGAAGGAATTTTTTAGTGTGCTTTTGTAATCGAAATACAATTATTTTTAAAAGGTTACATGATATGATGCATAGGCTTAACTCATATAAATTCCGCTGCGATCGCGCATACTGTTAAATGCATAAGGGTATTTACGGCCATTAGAGCACCGAAAGACATTCAAAAAAATCGAAATCATAAATACTTTTCAACTTTGTAGGAAAATATAACTGTAAGAGTAACAATGAACACTTTGATCTACTGGTGAAGAAATACAAGCTGCACGAGCGGTGAACCAGCAAATCCGAGAATTCAGCTTTTGCAATATCGAGCTATATCGGCGAAAAACTATGGTTAACAGTCGTAACTATTGTTAAGCATGTAAAAATAATACGAATTAAAAAAAAAACGTTATGATGCAATAAAGTCATAGATATTTAGAGATAGCAGTAAGTACGATCTAATCTAGATACTATTCTTAGATTGTTTAGGTTTTCTCTGAAACTTAGCGTAAATATGGGTTGGGATCCCTTAGAAAGACCCCTCTCCATGTGAGGGCAACCCTCCATGTGTTGTCCTACTGACGAGGATTTATAAACGGGTTTCGAGCCAAGCATACAAATACGATATACGTGTTCACAATAACTATAACAATTTATTGTTTATATACGTTATACAAAATGTGTCACAATTCCCACCCGGGTTTGGAAGGTTTATAAAAAATAATGTATTACCAATACATCAGCAAAGTTGACTTTACTGGAAAAAGAAAGATTGCAAGTTTTGTTTCACAAATTACGAGCTTCCTCGTCGTTGGATTTGTCGAGGTTCTGATGACGACAATCGCCTTCTTCCGCGTCCACCTGGAACTATGGACTTAATTTCATGCTAATTTTTTATGGGGTTACGTAAGAGATCGTGTGTTCGTGCCTCCTATGCCACGTGGTTTACAAGATTTATGCCACAGGATCACAACCGCATTAGCTACCATTGATAGTGACATGTTAAAGTGAATGTGGGGAGGGAAGAATTTGATTTTAGACTTGATATCGCATCACGAAAGGTTCACATATTGAACTTTCATAAACAAACTTGCAACATTTCTTTATCCAATGAAGACGACTTCGTTGCTGTATTGGTAAAAGCCTTCCAAACCCGGGAGGGAGTTGTAACACACCCTGTATATTTGAAGGGATATCGAACGGCAATATTTGTTATATATTAGTTGAAAACTGCATAATTACATTAAAATGATAAATGATTACTGAAATATCACTGACATAATTTTCTGATTTGTATAGACCTAGAATTTTTCAACATCTTAGTTAAACAAGAAAAACTATTTACATTTATTTCATGTGTAACACCTTAACTCGTGACAAACACTGGACCTAGCTCGATTGCCATATCCATAATACTCTTGAAGTGGGCATGCAATACACTGCGAGAAATCCACTTTTCCGCCAGCAAACGCATGTATTTTCATCCCCACTATCCCTTCTGTTGTTTCTGGCGAAGAAGTTTTGTCAAGATATTAAACGCTGATGAAGAATATTTTCAGTGTGCATTTTCTTCTTTACTTGTTTAGTCTTTCGAGAAGATAAACACACATGTGTTCAATGGACTTCAAATTTTTAGATTCACACGTGTTTAGATTCACACGCAATTTCAGGAGAATCAAGCATGACTGCAATACATAAAGTTTACAACATATATTTCCAATGACAGCGATATTGCCCTCCTCCAGTAGGATCTGGAGCTTTCTATGGGGGCATTAGTGCATCCAGAGACGAGTCTAGGGCTTTGAAGCAGTAAAGAGGAGCGAGTGTGGTGGACGTATATACGTAGGAATCTATATAAATAAAATTAGACTTTTGTCTGTACATTTCTTGGAATTCAAAAATTTTGCGATTTCTATCCGTTTCAAGCACCCGGGAATCCGATGCGACCCTCAAAAAAAAGTTTGTCTGTCTGTCATTCTGTCATTCTGTCATTCTGTCCTTCTGTCATTCTGTCATTCTGTCCGTGACGCTTTTTTTGTTTAAGCATCACGTAAAAACGGCTGAAGCGAATGATATGAAATTGGGTGTCATGATAGGTGGTCACTCAACTTAACACATAGGCGTCGAATTTTTAAAAAATATTGATTAGATTTTCAGATTTTGCGAAAATCGTTTCAAACTGCGTAAATTTGTGTTCAAGCATCACGTAAAAACGGATGAAGCGAATGATATGAAATTGGGTGTCATGATAGGTGGTCACTCAACTTAAAACATAGGCGTCGAATTTTTAAAAAATATTGATTAGATTTTCAGATTTTGCGAAAATCGTTTCAAACTGCGTAAATTTGTATTCAAGCATCACGTAAAAACGACTGGAGCGAATCATATGACATTGAGTGACATGATATGTGGTCACTCAACTTAAAACATAGGCGTGGAATTTTAAAAAATCCTGATTGGATTTTGAGATTTTGCGAAAATCCTTTCAAGCTGCGTAAATTTGTGTTCAAGCATCACGTAAAAACGACTGAAGCGAATGATATGAAATTGGGTGTAATGATAGGTGGTCACTCAACTTAAAACATAGGTGTCGAATTTTAAAAAAATCTTGATTAGATTTTCAGATTTTGCGAAAATCATTTCAAACTGCGTAAATTTGTGTTCAAGCATCACGCAAAAACGACTGAAGCGAATGATATGAAATTGGGTGTCATGATAGGCGGTCACTCAACTTAAAACATAGGCGTACAATTTTTAAAAAATCCTGATTGGATTTTGAGATTTTGCGAAAATCCTTTCAAGCTGCGTAAATTTGTGTTCAAGCATCACGTAAAAACGACTGAAGCGAATGATATGAAATTGGGTGTCATGATAGGGGGTCACTCAACTTAAAACATAGGCGTCGAATTTTTAAAAAAACTTGATTGTGTTTTGAGATTTTGCGAAAATCTTTTCAAACTACGTAAATTTGTGTTCAAGCATCACGTAAAAACGACTAAAGCGAATGATATGAAATTGGGTGTCATGATAGGCGGTCACTCAACTTAAAACATAGGCGTCGAATTTTTAAAAAATCTTGATTGGATTTTGAGATTTTGCGAAAATCCTTTCAAGCTGCGTAAATTTGTGTTCGAGCATCACGTAAAAACGACTGAAGCGAATGATATGAAATTGGGTGTCATGATAGGTGCTTACTCAACTTAAAACATAGGCGTCGAATTAAAAAAAAATCTTGACTAGATTTTGAAAATCATTTCAAACTGCGTAAATTTGTGTTCGCACATCACGTAATAACTGCAAAGGTGAAAAAATGATATTGGGTGAAATGATAGGTGGTCACTCACCTTAAACTATAAGCATCTAATTAAAAAAATTGATCAGATTTCGAGATTTTGCGAAAATCGTTTAAAACTGAGTGAATCTTTGTTCCCGCATTAAGTAATAATGACTAAAGCGAATGATATGAAATTTGGTCACATGATAGATGGTTGCTCAACATAAACTAAGGTGTCCAATTTTTTAAACATTTTTATTAGATTTTGAGATTTTGTGAAAATTCTCTCAAAATACGCTTATATTTCTTCAAACATCACGTAATAACGACTAATACGAATGACACGAAATTTAGTGATAGGATAGGCAGCTGCTAATCTTAATTTATAGGCGTTGAAATTTTAAAATATATTCATTACATTTTGAGATTTTGCGAAAATCGTTTTAAAATGCTGAAATTTTGTTCCAGTATCACGAAATAAAGACTGCAGGGAATGGAACGAAATTGGGTGACAGGATAGGTTGTCACTCAACTTAAATTCTAGCCTTCAAAATTTTTCAAAATTGTTGATTAGATATTGAGATTTTGCGAAAATTATTTCAATATGCGTCAATATTCGTTCGCGCATCACATAATTACGACCAACGCAAATGAAATAATATTACTTAGTGACTCTCTAACCTGTAATATTTTAACAATACATAAAAATTATAACTTCGCTTTCTTTACTTTGGCAACATACTACATCCATTCTGTGTACTCCTACAATGCTGACGAAAGTTCTTGCTTTTTGGAAATTTGCATGCACTAACCCGTCAAGGACGGGTACATCAGCTAGTAATATAATAAAATGCTTTCCTATAGCAACGCTTTTTTCGGTTCTTCGGACATAATAAAAAAAATTAACAATGATTAAATGATTCTGAAGTGAGTGAGAAAGTGCTTTTCGCAAGCATGTTGTGGGTATAACATCTTTTCCCTTTTGCCGTTGGCAACGATCATTTGTTTATTCATTTGAAAACTTCAAAACCACGAAGGTAAATGTATAGGAAAGGACACTTCTCTTAGAAAGTTAGATAACGCTGTTGTTGCAAACAGATGGCGCTACGCATACTGGGTAACTACGCATCTCCTGCTTCTGCGCATCCAGGTTGTTTATATTTCCATCGAGGCGAAGTAAATGGAGATCGTTGAATTAGCGGAACTTCAAAAAAATATGAAATACATAGTCTTATGAACGTGATATATAATAATTTCTGTCTTCAGGTGTGTTTTAATTACCTATTTGTCTTAGAATATTATCTCGTAATTAATATAGGCAATAATTTCGAAGCGAAGTAATATTATGCATGTAATGTCGTGTTATTATTTTGCCCAAAAGCTTTATTTTAAGAAATAGTAGTAAATTTAGAAGAATGTTGTATGTGTGAATGCAATATTTATTCCTTCGCCTCGATGGAAATATGCGTGACAAATTTTAACACAGCTTTAAATTGCCGCTAAAAAACTCATGTTAAAATGTTACATTCATGTTACATTAAGAACTCGCACCATTTTCTAATGTAAATATATACCGCGTCAGAAGAAAACTTCTTTTCTGTGAGCCACGATATGCACACTCGTTCACAAATATAAACTTAATATTTTAATAATCTTAAGATAGAACATTTTTTTATACATTTGTTACTAAGGCAACCATGTAAGCAAAAGCGAAAGAAATATTTTAAATTTAGTGCTCGCGTTAATATTCTCGTTCACATGCTAGGTCGGAAAATTAAAAACAAGTAAAATTAGTTATCAATCAGCACGGGAAATGCTTTATTCTTTTGCCGCTAGGATCGCTGCACCTCACTAGATTTCCAATGTTTACACAATTGAAACTTATTTGGGGTACCAAAAGTTTAACATTACAGCTATGGAGAGTTTCCACTCCTATAGTATATCTCCGTGTTCAAAACACATTTTTTTAGTCTCTTTCAAGTTCCACTATCTGCCAGTTGCGTACATTCTTGGGAGATTGTTTTACGTGCACCCTGGGGACGAATGGGATGGAAAAATATTGAAATATATTGTAGATTTGACCAGTATAAAATCAGATAATATATTTATCTATGTTTGTTTCCTTGACCTTTTTTTAAAATTTCATGAAAGCTTGTGTGTTGATTAGAAAGATATTATTAGAGAAAACATTTGAATGTAATTAAATACAGAGTTACAAACGTTGATTTTTGAATCATCCAGTATACTGAGATAGTATTATGGCATTTGTTTGTAAAGATCGCATATTTAAGATATTTTTAAAATAAATTTGTAAATTTATAATTTCAATTCATACTCTTACGTCTGAAACGTTTTAGTTTGTTCTTTTCGTTTCTGGAAGCTAATGCGTCACTGCCACGCCATATTTTCTATATGTCTTTTCATGGAATATATATATTTTCCTGAATAAATATTGTATCTAGATATAAATTATCTTATTAATATCATGTACTTAAGAATTTTTAAATTAGCACTAGATATACGTACACCTAAATTGATTTAGTTTAGAATAAATTGACGGGGAAAGTTTTGGCAAGTTGGTAGGCAAACATGCAGTTTATGGAATCAACATGGATAAACCGAGTGGGATTTTAGATATCTTTGCAAATACATGTACCAAAGCATTATCAAATTCGAAAGGGGAACTCGTAGACGTTGAAACTAACAATGAACTCGAGGTCGAATTCAAAAATTTATAACAAGAGTTCTGACTTCAAAAACCAAATACAGTTGTCTAGAATGGATTCTTTACAATATTGTAGAAATTTTTAATCGCATTTCACGCATCCTTTAAGACAGCGTGGATTCAGTGCAGTAACAAATTTAATGTCAAAGATGAAGAACTAGGCTATCCGTGAATTGATGTTAACGGAATTACGATATTAACGAATTGTTAAAACTCCACCAACATCAATAACGACATTAATTGAACTGTTCTTTCTTTATTACTAATTTGTATTTAACTGTTCTTTTTTTTAGTCTTGTTGATGTCGTGATTCTTTTTTAAATTTTAATCACAATACAATCTAACTATATACAGAATTAAAATACAGTCGAACCTCGATTTAACGTACTTTGATTTAACGAATTCTCCGATTTAACGAATATATATATATATTTTTTTATCCCGACAAAAAGGGTGCTAAATTGCTCTGATTTAACGAATTTTCAGCTTTGATTTAACGAACAACAATCGCCGAAATAAAATTCGGACATAAAACTAAAGCTTTGAATTTTTCGTACACAAAATTTTGAGTCTTTCACAGCCTAATTTAAGTGTGTAATACAATATTTTTTTTTTTCTCATTTCTCCAAACGAAGCAAAAAGACAGCGATACAGAACCAGTTATTTACAATTACGCCGTGGATAACCATGATCAAGTGGCTGAATGGGAAGATGTTCCTAGTAATGGAGATTTTACAGAATATGTGTCTTGCGATGCACAGCTAAGTACCTGCGATAGTGAACAGAAAGAGAATGAAGATTCTGAAAGGAGCCAAGATGACGAAGGAACGTAAATTGAATTAAAAAGAGTGACATTCCAAGAAGCAGTTTGCAGCTTGAACGCTTTAATTTTTTTTTTGTCTTACGAGGTTGATGATGTTGTCATTATGAAGTTAGAAAATATAAACAAAGAACTTTGAAAAGTCAAAACAAAGCACTATCAAAACAGATTTCTTTCCAAAGTGCCGATAAGTATGTATGTATTAAGTTTTAAGAGCAAGTAACATTAAAGAATTTAGATTAGTTTAAAGTTGATCGCCTAGCATATAATTTATAATTTTTAAGCTCGTAGTAAACAATAATCATCCTTTTTTTCATATCTATATCTAAGGGTATTTTGCATTGATATTTTTATACCATACTCTTCACAAAAATTAATATTCGATTTAACGAATTGCTTCGATTTAACGAACGGGTTTGTGGGTCCCAATAAATTCGTTAAATCGAGGTTCGACTGTATATACAATCTTATTTAGTTTCCGTTTTATTAATTTCTACATTATGATTTTTAAAAGATAAATTAACTGATAAATTTAGTACATATAGTGCAGGCTAAAAGGTTAACATTTAATTTGGCAATAATAATATTCACAGTTAAATGGTGCCCCATTAAAACTGTTTCATGTTTTCGTGAAAATGAGAGTATGGATAGCAATCATGAGATTAGCTTGAGATGTTGGTAGGTTTTTTTGGCATATACAGGGTTTTCACAGATCACGCAAACCATGAAAAATGAATACGAGTCATAAAATTTTATTTAAACACAAAAGTTAGAAAAAAAATTGAAGTTTTTGACTAAGAACAGGGAAGTATGATCCGGAAATCATTTAAAGTCTGCCTTTCTCATTTGTTATATATCTGGAATGCACTAAATATGACTTGATATAGCTAGACAAGAATGGCGGATACAGATTCTTTTAATATATTTTTTGAGAATGGCGTAGTTAGAAAAAAAGGAAAATATTAGTTTAGGGTAACATTTTCATTTATTATGCATATTCTTTAAGTTAAATAAACTTTTTTCATTTTCTGAAACGAAGCCCTCCTCCCTTCAAAAAAATATTACCGTATGCGTCACTGTCGCACACCTATTTCATGTCACTTGTATACCTTTCTAGACATGCGACAAATGTAAAATTAATTTATGAATTCATACTTCAAGTGATTTTTCAGGTCACACTTCAAGATTTTCAGGTCTTTAGCAAAAAATTGTCATTTTTATCTCATTTTGTTTTCTGTTATTCGAGGTTTTTAAGGTTTTCCTTGACCGTTTGAGGTCTGGTGTTCCTATATACTCGATGAAACCTTTTTTAGGCCTTCTATAAATTGTAGCGGTATTTTAATACTTCATGTGAAGTTAGTTAGAGGGCGTCGGCTTTTCTTCCAACTAATGAGGGTGGAGATCAGAAAGGAATGGAAGCCTCTTGTTTATAATAATAAGGGATATAATCTTAAGTTACACATTGCCAGAGAAAAAAGAACTGGGAATGACTTAAAGAAATCTAAAATTTACGCAGACAAAAAAAATCGTATTTGAATTTCACTTAAGTGATTAAACCAAAATCTAGTACTTATAAGTACATCAAAAACTCCAAAACCTTACATTGTATCATTATTCGAATTTATTATATCACACTCTGTTCTGTAAATTGTTTTCACTTAAGCAACTATTACTATTTTCTATGTTATATATTATATTTCTATCCATATAGATTATTATTTTACAAAAATTACAAAAAATAGTAATTCCATCCTATCTAAACTATTAATTATTTTTATAAAGATAATTTAATGTCTTTTAAAACGTAAATGTGCAAACGTAGAATGTAATTGCATTGTGTTGAATTTAATAAATAACTATAACGATGATGATGGCATTAATGCTATTGTAACAAAATACAAGTAAAATACATCAAAAGCTGTAGGATAAATATAAATATAAATATACACCTAATACATAAAGCAAATTATGAATTTTACTAGATATCTAAAACACAAAAAAGTAAATGCTTTAAAAATGACTCTTGATAAATATTATAGACATTTTAACTGATTTCGAGAATAATAATGAATGAATACTCTTTTAGCATGCTTTGAATCAAATTCTTTTTTAAAAATAATGAAAAATAATGCAATAATGCGGGTAAAAATTACTGATTAATTAAATAAAGCCATGAAATATAACTATCTAATAACAGCACTTGTAAAAGAATTTTCGTGTAAAAATCATTACTTTTCCCCCATTTTCCGAGAAATCAATAGAATACTTTCGAAAAAATAACACTAATTTCTCGAATTCTCATGTTTTCTGTATCATGTTATAAGTACATTCAAAAACATTTTCAATTTTATTATTAAATGTTATAAACGGCTTATATGCCCAAATTTACACCTGAATTTTTTAAAGTTTGAAACATAAAATAAAAATATAACGTAAAACTCAAATAATAGATATAAATAGTGTTGCTTGTTGGATTAGCATTCGGGGAATAGAATGGAAAGAAATATTAAAATTCATAGTTGGTGGTCACCTTCGAAAAAAGATTGAGCAGATCGATTTTTTTTTAATGTTCAAGACGTACTATAGTTTGAAATAACGATAGTTGTTGGTTTCTAAATCAATATTCGATCTTTGTTCCTTTTTAAGAATGCGAAAACTCATTCCATATCAGAATTTGTAGCTTTTTACCAATCTTTTCGTTACCTTGCTCTGTGTACATCGTCCAGTTCAATTTTTTTACACTAATTTTAGCGCACTTCCTACTATTATCAGATCGAACTTAAACGTTGCATACACGTATAACTTCGATGACACTGAATTTTAGTTTTTAATAAAATAAAATAAAATTTCGGTTCGGGTTTTTTTTTTTTTTTCACATATTCTAATTCCTCTAAACTATCGATCGGAAATTTTTTATCTTTGCATCATTGGTAAATTCTTCCGATTTCTGAAGAAGATGTAATCAGTTTCGATTCTTTAGCCTAGATGTTGGATTTTAGCAATTCTTCGAAAAAACTATCAATTTTGCGCAATCATTTCCTTTAAATGCCTTACATCGTGATATAAAAAAAAGCTATACATTCAACTGGAAAATTTCGCCGAATATGGAGTATGCTTTACTAAATTATTTTAAAGAAAAGGGGTTAAAAATATATAAATTACTTAATTTTTTACATTTTTTAAAATCAAAATCGGTAGAAACAGCTGATATCAAAACTATTTGTTAATACTATGAATGCATTCATCTGATTAAATCACTACGAATTACTGCACTATATCAATGTCGCCATGAAATTATCTCACTAGAAAGGTAGAAAGGATAATTCTACGGGGAACTGGGAAGGGATTTTATAAATATTTTCAGGGGACTGCCTACCTTCGGAGCTCTTCTTTTGAAAATTATGCAAAACGTAACAAGTAAAGATTTCTTTGATAAGAATGCACTATATAATCATGAAAACACGTGGGGGGGATTAAAATATTTTCTTAACATTGCAAGAAATGCTGAAATTTGAACATAAATTATTCAAAATTCAATGCTTACGCCAACAGCTCTAAAACCATTTATTTATTTTTATCACTTTTTCCTTTATACAGCATCCGCTTATTACACTTGCCTGTGCAATGAACTAAAAGTTTTAAAATATTTAAAAAATTCTTTGAAATATGCTATATTGTATGGAAAAACTAGTATAATTTCCAATAAACAAATCTTAAAAACTTATATACATGTGACTACATAATTAACGATTCTTTATAGAAAGCTTAGATTTTCGTTCAGAACACAACTTGATATATATATAAAAGGCTCCTAAAAATTTTCAACTCAATATCTATAATAGTTTTTCAGCTATAACTGTTATCGTTCATGCAAGTCACCAAAAAACAGATTCTTCAAAAAATGCAATTAAGATTTAACTTTAGAGTCACTTATTATTACTTCCAGTGCACTCACAAAAAAAAAAAAAAATTCGAAACCAAAAAACTGCTCTTTAAAACGACAGTAAAAATGAAAAAAAAACGATTTTTTAAAAACTCGTTTATTTCAGGTTAGTCGGTACCCTTAATAAATTCTATAAACAATATTTTTTAACAAAAAATTGTGTTAACATGCTTTTGGTCTTCATGTATTTATTTATTTTCTTATCATTTGTTATCATGTAGTTCTACTTCAAATTTGTACAGCAATTTTAATTAAATAACTATTGCCTGATTGAGTACTGCCTTCGGGAAATTCAGCCGGATCGTCCTTTTTTTCCGTGGCAACTTTTCGGGTAGGATGGTTTTAAGCGCAGGCTATGACGAAGACGATTTTGTGCAGTTGTTTCTTTCTTACGAGTACAGATTTATCGAATTGTTTGTTCCGGTCAAGTCTGCAATACTTTTGATAGCAGACTCTCGACTCGAGAGCAAAAGATCGATGCTTCCGCAAGAGATTCCCCACGCGTTAAACCATCTATTGATTTCATATCGAAGAACTTAGTAATTAAGCGCCTCATACTTTTAAAAATTATATATATATCATTTTGAATTTAATAAAAGAAATATATATACTAATAGAATTTTTAAGTATCTCCGCCTTTGATAAATCAGCAAGGATTGATTTGCACGTTCTAAAGAGTGTTTGAGTTTGAAAATTTTCTTTAAAAATATTTCATACCTTTTAGTCCATCTCCGAATAAAAACTTAACTAAAAAATTTTGTTTCAAAATATCATATTTATTAAAACCACTCATTTAATTTAAGCGAATAGAAAAACACTATTTCATGCATTCAGTTATTCAAGTCCCGCTTTTTTATTTAATGTCAATATTTCGTTTTTTTATTTTTGTTTAAGTTATTTAAAAGGGGAATGGAAGTTAGAAAATTTATCAAATTTTTGTTTTTGCAAATTATGTGTAAAAAATAAAAATAATAATAAATCTACACTTTTCATTTCGACAAATATTTTATCTTAACAGGTATTTTTTAAGTTATCTTTGACAAAAAAAACATATTTAAGCTTCTAAATTACGCTATTTTGAAAACGTTATTTCACTGATTTGTGATGCACTGCTTGTGGATTATTGTTTGTCTTTGTTTTTGCTATCTTGCTCAATTTAATGAGTTTGATAGTAGAGATTTTATTGTACATTTCATACTATTTCATATTGATGTCATTTTAAAAATTTTACTCCACTCAAAATATCATGTATTAAAATCAAATTAATATTTTTTGGCATATTACCGCAACTCACAGCTTAGACAGTTTAATTAATTTAATTTACTCTTTTAATGAAGTTCAATCACGGTATCTTTTAGTAAGTACAATATAATTTTGTGTTCTCCTAAAATAGAAAACTACTATTTTTGAAAACTTTTCTGTATAATATTTGAAAATATGTAGTTGTTGGTCAGATGATCAGTTTCTCTTTTAATTCAAATGGTTTTAAAACTTGATATCATCATTTTTGTGAACACTTTAAAGATAGAGCAACATGCATGAGTTTGTTTTCTACTGGAACACCTAAATGATCACTCCTCAAAAAACAAAAAAAAAATCTCACAAATATCCAGTGTGTACCTGAATTCATGTTGTTTTCTGCTGTAACTTCCAAATGATCACTCCTCCAAAAAAGTCTCACAAATATCGAGGTTGTACCTGAATTCATGTTGTTTTCTGCTATAACTTCAAAATGATCACTCCTCCAACAAAATCTCACGAATAGCCAGGGCGTAACTGAATTCATGGAAGAAACTTTAAGAGTAGGCAAAATACATATAAAGAAGCATTTTTTTGTATAGCAATGCGGAGTTATAAATAAAAAGTGTAGGTGCAAATGCAGCAAATTCAAAGGAAATGATTAAAGTTCGTCTGTAAATGCTCAAATGTGTCATCACGAACATTGACACAGGACTAATATTGTCCAGTAAGGTATTGGCGTTCCCTTTAGAAGATGCCAGGTGTTCACGAACAGTTGCAACGGCGACTGAAAGTTTCACAACGAGACCCTCATCTGAGTCAATTGAAGTCTCGTAAATGAGTGATTTGAGGTATAGCCAAAAGAAAAATTCGATCTTTGATTAATCTAGAGAAAGTGCTGGCAGAGCGATTAATTCAACTTGTCCAATTCATCGGGAGCCAAAAATAGTAGTGAGAAGAATGCGCACAAAATTTGGGACATGCGCTGTAGTCCCAACGTGCTGAAACCATCTACACTTTTCATTTCCGATCACACGCTGCAATGCAAAAAATGCTTCTATATATGTATTTTAAATACCCTTAAAATTTGCCCATGAATTAAAGAACACCCTGAATTGTACAACGTAAGTAAATTGATCGGATAGACTTTTCTGTTCTGTCACTTTAACGCTAATTAATGTTTCTAGTTCTTCTTTTGATACAAAATAGTGTATCAACTTCCATAACTACATCAAAAACTGGTTTGCATCTTCCAAATTAATAACTGAAAACACCATAATCTCGATCGAAATACTGTTAATTAATCGAAATCTTTTTATGTTATAATATTAAATAGTAAAATTTAAAGTATTAAAAGCACATGCTTGCAAATGTCTGTGTGTTAGTGTTGAATTAATAAGTTACTAAAATACTTGCCAAAATAAATATTTAAGATATGAATCATCAAAGATGATCAATTTCATTTTAATTTAGGACAGCCAAATAGGAATCAGTGATTGAAAAATTAAATATTAATATAATATTTTTTAAGGATTTTACTCTTATTCTAAAAAAATTTTAGGTAGTCAAAAAAAGAGTTACTTAAAAAACGAAACGAAAAGAAAAATAAAACATGTAACTTCTTAGAAAAAAAAATAGAAATACACGAACTTTTATACATCATCTTCACATCCAAATTGTACAGGGTGTAAAGTGCTAACGGTGTCCAATGGTTATTTCCTAAACCGTTTGTTAGAGGCGCATATTCCACTTGTAAAAATTCGTTAAATTGTATAATCTATTATATCAGAAACAATTACGTAAAATTCAAACAAATAAATTTTCCACAAGTTTTTTATTACAGACAAGCTGTGCCTAAACATAGAAGACGTATTTGTTGCATTTTAAAGCAAGAATTTTACTGGTAATATTTTATTTCGTTCATGGAAAATGGCCACCCTCCCCATTTTTTCAAATCTATCTTCCTTGGAGGAAATTATTCATAATCTCCTGAATTTGATTTTTAGTTATTCGTGACTGCTGTACTTTACAGCAGGAATTTTACGGATATCTCTATTTTTCTATGAGATCACGCGGGATATCTGAAAAGAACATTTTTGCCCCCACCCCAAGTTTCCGACTTTTGGAAAATGTTCTCTAATCTAGCACTTATGCTAAAGACACCACGTACTTGCCAAATTTCTTATTATTAGCTTCAGTAGTTTCGGCCAGGTGAAATACCGGTATACAGAAAAACAAAATTACTTTGTATTTCAAACTACAATAATACTTCAATTATTTGGAACTTTCCCCTTCGACCCTGAATTTTGAATAGAGCAGTTAAAAATCAATGAGTGTTTAGATTTGCTGCACTATATGAAAGTATCTTAAATGTGAAATATTATAACATTCAGCCAGTTACTAAACTAATTAAAGAACGTTCTAATAAATAGGACACGGAGTTATAATTGAGCAAACTGAGAAACATTTTTACAGTTATTTTGTATTATACCTTTTGAAACAATTTCTTTCTTCGTGAAAACGTGAAAATACTTCACACTTCTTATGCACTTTGATTGCATGCATTCATAAAGATGCGCCCCACCAGTGGCGAGACGGAAAGTGCCTGGTTCGAGACCAGGTAGCTTCCGTCGACCTAACTGTTTGGAGTTTTCCAAGATTTCCTCCGAAACTTAGCGTAAATACGGGTTAGGACCTCTTAGAAAGACCTACGTGGAAGGCACTCCACCCACAGGCCTAGAACTCTCGTGTAGATAGTTGGCCTTAATCCTACACCAACCAACCAACCCATAAAGATGCATTCAACTTTTGGTTTCAAATGGCTTGACACGTGAAATTATGTTATCTACAGGAGATTTTCCACAATCTACAGAGCAAAAAATTCTGCTATTTTTGCATGTATTATTCGTAGGACGCTAAGTTTCGGTGTTAAAGTTCTTGAAAATGAAGACTATAGAGTAATGCCTAAATGTGTTCGAATATTAGAACGTCAAAGCCTAAGGGGTTAAAAGTGCGATTCAGATTAAATATCTGCAATGTTCATGAAATGATGTTTTTATTTGTGTAATTTTTAATACTCACTAAATTTTTAATACTCACTTCCTAAATAATTTTTTATTTTAAGAACTAAGTTTACTTCTATTGTGTTGTACTTGTTTGAAAGACTACTAAAAACATTCCACATCTCATCGAAGAAACTTTTTAATGCGTAAGTGTTTATCACGCGAACCGTTCTACATTTCATGAATCATCCACATTGATTTAGAAATAAAATAATTTTTATTTCAGTTACATAATTATTAAAAATTTATATGAAACTCTATTAAAGAGATATTTAACTATATTCAAATGAGAGAAATGCATCATGGCTCTTAGTAGAAAATATATAAATAAAGATTATTGTAACATATTCATCAGAATTTGAATTTTTTTGTAAAAAAAGCAAATTGCTTTATTCACTTTTACAAAAAGTAAATCAATAGGAGTTTTGATTTTTTCTCAAAAAATCATAAATCATTCCGTAAAACAGCTTATTTGTCTCTAGGATATACAATAATTTTCAAATTTATGCATTTCAAAAAGTATTTACATGATGATTTTTTTTTCTTTTTACTATTTCAGTTGTATATAATTTAGATGTGAAGAAATAGTACAAACTTTAGTGTATTTGTATACATTAATTTGCAACTTAACGAAAATTAAAAAGAATTTTCATAAATATTTCTTGTTCTTTTTTATTTTTTCTGATGTATATACTGCTAATAGTTCCCAATGGCTATTTCCTAAATCGTTAGTCAGAGACAAATAGTTCCAGTTGCAAAATTGCTTTAAATTGTATAATCTGTTATACCAGAAACACAAAGTCAATAAATCAATTCCTCTAAAAGTTACGAAATTCAGATTTTTATGCTGACCTGCGAGCCTATCAGTTACATTTAGAAAAGTTTTTCCTCTTACAATTACATGCAAATTTAAAAAAAGAAGATCGCCCCTTTAAGACCAAAATTCATCAAGTTATGATGTAGCAAACATTTTGACTTAAATAATTTTCCTACGTTTGAAATTGGCCCGTTATGGTAAACTATTAAGGGACCGTATAAATATTGAAATTTTAAATCATAAGTTTTGATTTCTTTTTCAGGCATAATGCGGGGAAAGAAGCAAAACTAATTTTATAATACCAATCCTTAAGCATAGGGTTATAGTCGGGCTGTTTAAAAAAATCTGTCCGGAATCTTTGGATTTTAATGATTGATCAAAACCATGGACATTAATTTTTCTCAGTCATTCTGTATACAGCCCCTATTTCGCAGCTCGAAAAGTGCTCTAAGTTTGAGCAGCTGTAACGCGATGAACTTTTGACGTAAAAGAACGACATTTTTTAAATTGTGCACAAAATCGTGTATAGAAAACTTTTCTAAATATAAATGATAGGACCGGGGGGTCATATATAGAAATTTAAATTTCGTAATTTTTATACGAATTGGTTTATTGACTTTGAGATTTTGGGCCTACGTGTATTCCAATTTATTCAAATTATAAGCATTATTTTAGACAATATAAATAAATTTTTAGTTTCGCTTATGAATTGGTGTTGGAGTTTTGAATTGAAATTTATTAAATACCATACGGTATTGTTTAAAAAGCGCGTTCGTTAGATACAGGTGATACATTTTATCGAAGTCATAGGTATTCGAATAGAGGAGTGTCTGTTCATGTCTCTTTGAATTAAAATTTGCTTTTACAAACGTTTCCTTAAAAAATATTTAAACCTAATCCATATAGAATTATTTATTTATAATATCAAACTTTAAAAATATGTTGGTCAAACTTTAAAAATTTGTTGGTTATAAAGTTTTAATTGCTTTTAAGTTCGAGAAACTCTCAACAAACCTGTGATGTGGAAAACTGAATAAATTTACGTTTTTCTAGTCCGTATTGTTTTATCGTAGATATTTTTATTCTTATGAGGATTGTTATTGTAAATGTGTTTGAAAGCTGCATTATGTTGCTCATTAAATTCCTTTTTAACGAATGCAAACATTAGAAAACAAGATTTAGTTTAATCATTACCCAATAAAAATCCGTCTTTCTTCCAGTGTACTGTACCAGCCTTGTTGTCAACGTGGCACTGAAATTCCACATTTTGAGTGTTTGCTACATCTGTGTCATTTGGACGAGCACGAATAAATTGGGGTTGTTGGCAGTGAATACCTGTTAAAGAAAAAAAAACAATATTATACCATTGATATTTAATGAATAGGTGCAAAAAGCATGTGAATGTAAACAAAACTGGCAAAAATACACTAAAAAAGAATTATCAAACCTATTAAGTTAAAGCAATTCGTATAAAATACAGAAATCGGTAGAATGCATTTATCTCATCAACGCACTTTTTATTGATAAGAATTTTATTTAAATTTACAGTCGAATCCGCTTAATGGTATAGGATATTTGCCACGAAAATTTATTCTAATAAGCTGAATAATCTACTATCCTGAATTACATTCACTGCTAAAAACTTGGCACAACATTTCCCCAAAACATGTTAAAACATGGTACTTGAAAAGCTGGCTCCATAAGATGGTGAAATCTTATTCCATCATTTGGTGCGCAGGTTTAATCATACTTTTGTGAAGCACCAAAGGTTAGAACAACATTTCACCATATAAGATGGTGAAATCTTGTTCTAACCTTAGTAATCTTGTTCTAACCTTAGTTGGCTCCATAAGGGAGCCAACTTTTCTAGAAACATGTTTTACCATGTTTTGGTGAAATGTTGTACCAAATTTTAAGAGTGTTAGCTAATTATTACGGTTCGCTACATTTAAAATTTATTACAATTGGCAAGATATTTCTTTGACCGATATTCCACTAAGCGAGTTCCACTCTATGAATTTTAACTGACTTTAACACATTACACGAGTAAATGTTTGCAAAGTTAAAACCATTTCTTTGAAATGTATGACAAAAGTAACTAAACTTCTATGTTATCAAAAAAACAATATAAATTTCAGTCGCAAGAATAAATCTTGTGGATTAAGGATTAAATTAAGAGTGCTAAGAGATAACCAAGTCAAATGTATGTATGTATTCATTGAAAAAGATAAATTATGTAAATGCTTATCTAAATAAAGCTTACTTATCCTTGCTATGTCCCTTAAACATGAAAAATATTAAATTATTCTTGTGTATATTTTTATCAGTAAATTAAAATATGTTAACTTAAACGCTAGATATTTGAATAATGTTCCGAAATTATATATTTAATTCCGAAATTATTATATTTATAAAAAATGATTACATACATAATTTAAATGCATCGCAACTTGAAAAATGTTAATTTAATTTAATTTTAATACTAGTTTGTTCTTATTAAATTAAGTATATTTGCTAATTTTTCAGAATTCTTGCTACTTCAAAAGATATTGCTTGAAAGTGGAAGTATTAGTGCGTCGACAAGTACACAAAGAGAAGGTAAATGGGGGAGGGAGAAGGTTGGTTTTGAAAAATTAGCAGATTCATTCAATCGTTTTATTTGTTAAATAAAAAAAAGAAAGAAAGAAAGGGAAAGAAATGATCGCTATTTGTGAAATATTTTTTCAAATAAATAAATCTTATTTTAAAAGCTGTCTGTTAACAATGACATTCACAGCGTTTTAGGCATTTTTTATTTTTTTCGTCTGTAAAAATATTAAATTAAAATAGGCATTGCGAAGGAACAATAAGAAATATATTCTATTTATTCATGCGATAGAGTGAAGGCCACCTGCAAATGTAACTAATTTGCCAGGATACAAATTATTTTAATACGATGAAAATTGAATAAAATACAGCTTAGCTTAAAAAACATACTTTTTTTTAGTTCCATCTACTTTGAGACGTTATAAAAAGAAAAAAATCTGAAGAAGTAGTTTTATCAGGATATGTTTTTATTTGTTGCATTTACTTATACTAAGACATAAACTTGCTGTATTTCATGCCATCACACACCTTCTCAAATACACGAAATATCTATCCATTTCGTCCTCTCCAATGGTCAAGGATTACTTTTACACTTCACGCAAATGCTTAGTCATGTCAAACCAAACACGAGGGGTTGCCAAATGAATTTTGTCACGAATCATCTGTAAACAAAATTCCCTGATACATGACTGCATACACACTACGATGCATATCTAGCTTCAAATAATGAACACACCATATTTTACTAAGTTGACACCTGAAGCGAATTATTTATAATACCCTTCACGAGTATATAAGGTGATTTATAGTTGTAGTATGCTATTGTATATATTTACTGCCATTTAACACTTTAACGTCAAGCATAGTTTATGCTTTACAAAAGAAGTAACGTATAAATAATAATGTAGTAACAAATATTACAAATTATCATGCTTTCATATAACGCTATTATTTAAACTGGAATATTAATTTCTATTTTTAGAATATTTCTTTAATAATAAAAAATATTAATCACACAAGCTTAAGATAAAGGCATCCCAGGGTGCGAATTGACGGGGGGGGGATGCCGGGGATCGTCCCCGGCTGAAGAATGTAATATCCCTGCCTAGAGACATATTAATGTAAGCGTTGAACATAGTGCTACGAATTTTCGGGGCAACCTGCTGCTCTGGGGCTTAACATATTTAAAAATTCGTATTCTACGCTTAAATTAGATAAATTTTGCTTTTTGTTGCATCAAAATCGGCCAACTAGAACGGGAGATACGGAGGTTTCGGTTTCCCGTATGTACTTTTATGGAGCTTCTAGAAATCTCGAGAAATATTGGTCCTAGGGCCTCGTTCTCTTCACTTTTGGGGACTTATTTTTGGCACCAAATTTGGTGATATTTCGCCAAAAGTCGCCAAGCTTGGCGACATTTTGGTCATTTGGCGCAATTTTCCCAATGGGGTCTGGAAGTTGCTTTTCCTGCATTAAAAATGCATAATAACCTAACATTTCTCTTAAATGATATAATCAAAATTCACGCTTTATGTAAAATCCTCGAGAAATAGACTTTTCTGGAAGCTTCTTGTACCTTCTGCGTCGGCTATATATAAGAGCGCTTCATAAGCCTCAGTTCAGTGTGAGTAAGCGCCCGTATTGCGAAAGCTCTCTGAGCGAGTACGCTTGCTTTGTGACTTGATAATGCTATTGAAGCTGTGTTTTAGCTTGCGTTTTGAAGCTGCTTTTAAAGTGCTGTGTGTAAATTCTTCATTGCTGTATCTTAAGGGATTGTTAGTGTTATCCCTTGAATATTTTCATTGAATTTTTGCCTGTGAAAGTGTTTTCTTTTGTGTGTGAGAAATACAGCACTTGTGAGAGCTTCAGATCTTAGCGGACTGTTAAAAGCACATTACTGCTTAATTGTGCTTGTGAATTTTGTACAGCTGATTGTTCTACGAAGTTCTAGAAGCAATGAAGTTGTGTTCTATCCTGACCAGTGGAATTTTTACTAGAATTTCTACACCAACTGGACTTTAGAACGACGAACCCCGGAAACAAGCAGAGTATTTCTGCAACAATAGTATCTCCTTCTTTTTTGAAGTTGACGGTAACTATTAAGAATGTTTAGGTTTTTAAGGCGAAGCTACGCGTAGGCTATCTGCCTAACATAGAGGGGTGCCTTGGTCGGGGGACTTTTTAACGGGATCTAACGCATAAACATGTTACACCTAGAGAAAACTGACCTTAATTCGTGACCATTAGATCGACAGCCGCGCGACGGAGCTCGTACCCGGGACTTTCACATTTCAGCGTTGCCATTTTGAGTGCCATATCCACTCGGCCATGGTTGGGCCGGTAATTATTAAAAAATAGAGTACGGAGCCAATCAAAACAAGTTGTTCATTTCAACAAATCGTCGGTGTTTGCATTGCATTATGTATCTAACTTTCACAACAATGTAGGGGCCTGTAATTATTGAAACATTTGAGTACGGAGGCATTTAAAACAAGTTGTTCATTTCAACAATGCGTCGGTGTTTGCATTGCATTATGTTCCTTTCAACAATGGAAATCTTATATAGAAGAAATAACATGAACTGAGTGGCCTGCAATGGCACTACGTGCGTGAGCTCTCTCTACTCACGAGCCGGTTGCCCGGGGTTCTAGTCTAAAGTATTTATATGTAAATTGTGTGATTGTGTTATGAATGTAATGGATTAGAACATCGATCACCGGATTGCGGGTAGATGATGTGCATCACGGTCACTTGCCTTGTGCGCTCGGAAGTTCGCTGCGATTCGTGTCTGTAGGAGCGCTCTGCAGAGGATGATGGTTGTGACGACTGCTGTCATCGCGCTTGGTCGGGTCGAAGCTGCGACCGAGGCCTCTAGTGTCACCTCTCACCGGCCAAGAATAAATTAAGTGGCCTTTCTGTTGTCGTGGGTGGCAGTCCCAAAACGTGGATCTTCCCCGATTCCCTGGCATGTCTTTGACGATTGATTGGCCGCAAATGACTGACAGAAACGGTCCAGCAAATTATGAGTATCACAAGGCAGTGATGACCCACGCAGGGTCATTGGGGCATTTTTTCCTTATTTTGTTTCCAATTTGCTCGAGGAGAAGTATATTTAAATTATTACAGTGACACCTCTAATCTTGCATGTGCCACTTCCGTAAAAACTAAACGGAAATTGAGTAATATAACTCTACGTTCGCTTAATAGAGGTAACCGCTCAAAGATTTTTCACTGTTAATTGATCCCTGCCAGGGATAGTATTTATCCCTTGCTGAAGAAATGTTAAACTGGTGATTGAAGATTTGGGACTGAAGTCAAAATGGAAGTAGTATATTATTGTTTGTTATTAAACAAGGCGACTGACTTAAAATTTCGTCTATTTTCTAAGCTAAAAACTCTCAAGGTTGCCTTCCAATACAGGTACATCGTATGTAGCTTGTGTATCAGTGATTAAATAGAACAAACAATCTTTGACTTTTGTTTGAATGTAAGTCAGTTCCCACACGTGTCAGCGACTGCATTTGTCTTGTAATATCATGTGAGTGAAGCATTTACACCTTCCCACCTTTTTCTTTTCAAGTGTCCCCCTCCCCTGGAGAATGTTTCTTTCAAATGTCCCCCCCCCCTGGAGAAAATATTCAGTTCGCACCTGAGGCATCCTCATGTCATCAAAAATACCTTCTAAAAATCGTTATGAGAGAAGTTTATGTATTAAACTTAAGTTGTTTTGTATAAAACAGATAGAGATATTTAATCATAGATCCTTTCAAATTAATCCTAACCTTATTATACATATGTGTTTTTCTAATTCCTGCATATTTATTAATTAAGAGTCTAATTATTTTTATGAGCAGTTAATAGCATGGAATTGTAAGGATTTAATTCTCGATGAAAATATAATTTTGGTGAATATTTAAAAATAAACTTTCAAAATTAATAAAGTTATAGGTGCACCATATACTGTGTTATAAGAAAGTTTTCACACAGAAGCCAAAGTAAATTTTCAACGCTTTTCTGTTAGGATATGCTTTTAACATATTTTCCCACCGATTTATGTGGCTACAGAGGTCACGAAAAATCCATTATCTCGACGGTGTTTATACTTTCATTACTTAAGGTCACATTATTTATAAGACATCACATCATAAAATAAGGTAATTTATTGGCTATTACAATTTCATGTCTCATAGTCTCTGATAATTCTTGAGAGCTATGGTGACTACGAGACGGGAAAACGAGAGGAGGTATCTAAAATCAATTTTTTATTAATCCATTTGAGCCCAGCTATTTTTGCGACTTCCTTCGATTTTTGCTAATACCAGTAATAATAGATAAATTTCGGATGTCAACTTCTTGAACAAGGGATGATTTCCTTTAAAATCATTAGGTATAAAAAATGCTATGTCAACATCCTACTTGGTCATGTTAAAATATTTTGTGGAGTTGATGTTCAATACTCGTGAATAAAGGCTATGAATAAGAAATAACGTTTTCGACTGATAGCGAAAATGTCGTCCTAGAAAAAGGACACTAGGCATAAATTAGTTAAATTTAGATCCTGAGACAAATCCTTTGCTTGCAAACGAAAGCTTTTACTCCACCCATAGAATTCTGAAGCGGGCTAATCAAAAATTTGAATTTCGAGAGGATATTTATTTCTTTATAAGTTTATATATGGAGGGTGTCTCAAAAGGTCGTTGCCAAACATAACGTTCTGGTCTTTTACAAACAAGATCTACATAGGACATTGTACCGGAAATGCAAACGGCGATCGTTAGAGGGCGATCTTCGTAACCTTATGGAAGCGTCCTCATTTTAGCCTAGGACGTTGCTAGAGATGTATGATTCAGTTTGCTAATTCAGAATTCTCCAATATGCATTATGTGTATGCTGCCGTGGATGGGAATGGACGAACGGCGGAACGGTTGTACCTTTTGAGCGTTATGTTCGCAGAAGTAGAGCAGCATCGTGAGTAGTTGCAGCCATCGTGATTCTACCGGGCCTGCTTGTGCACTCCGATGAGTCATCCAAAGAGGCCTACGGATGCTCACTTATTGGTTCCAGCACTTAGATACGTCATCTAACGGCCAAAAGTAGTCAATAAGGAAACGTCCGCAGGTCATCATGTTATATTCCCTAAATGATGCCATGAAGAACTCAAAACCTACTCAATTAAACTACAAAAATTCTTGAACTAAGCTTTTACGCTTAAACGAAATATATCTTTTTAAAACTAGCTTAAAACATATTTCTTCAACATTTGTATGGACATTTTTTGAAAACTGGAAATTCTTGTAAACATGTAAATTGTAAGCGTTAACGAGAAGAAGAACTACGACTTATCTGACTTGGGTCGAATTTCATCTGACCTGATCTATCGGACACTTCATTTGTTGCAGTGCAGTGCATCATTAACTTGCCGCCTGACACCTCATCCATATATCTGGAAACCTTCACGCACTGAAGAACTCTGCTATATTTGACCTTAATAGTCTTGATACATCATAGTTAAGTGCAGAACACCATTACGCTCCATTTGACAAAACTGGGGAATTTAGGAAAGGTAAAACGATTTGAAGTAAATGCTTGCGCCTCGTACTTCAAGAGCTATATACGGATGTAGCCTGTAGTTTCATTTCTATTTTTTACACGCCTTTTAAATTTACACAATAGTATTTTATAATTTGTTAAGTCGGTTAGTTTTTAAGTCCTTAGGTTGTATTTTTTCAGGAAAACAGTCATAAAAAAGTGCCTAGTTTTTTATCTTATTTTTATTTTTTATTTTTATTTTTTAAGAAAATAAAAATATTATAATTTTTTTAATTAATATTACATATTTGTATTATATAATTGATATTAATATTTTTACTAAGAAAAGTGTATGAAAATAAGTGTATGCACAATATGTGTGTTCATTTTAAGGTTATGGACATTCTTTCAGCATGACATAAAACGAAATTAATTTTTAGGAAAAGCCAGCAATTTTAGGGTCATTGTGAGTGAATATGCGTTTTCCATTAAGGTGGAAAAAATTAAAAATATATTTTAAACACTAAACGAGAAATTTATTAAGCTTACTTCATAAGATAAACAAATAGTAGGAAATGTTTCTTGTGTAATAAATTTAAAAGGTTACAAAATGTGTGTCACAAATACGTATATTTGAGTAGTGCTGCCATCTACTTTTAAATAAACTGTCTCTAATTAAGTTCAAAAATAGTCTGGTATTGCCATCTTTTGAGCAAAATAAGATATAAAATAATCGAAAGATGGAATCGAAAGAATCGATCGATATCGATCGATATCGATTTATATCTTATCGATCGAAAGAATCGATCGATAAGATATAAAAGAATTGAAAAGCTGCAATCTGTCTGGCGCATAACATTTGGACACTAAACCTGGAAATATAACGGGCAGAAGAAATAAGGGGAAGGTCGGTCCGTGATTCCGACGGGTGCGAGAAGAAAGGGTTAATTTCCATTTATTTAAAGTGAAAGTGGAAACATTTTTATTCAAGAAACAATGATTTTTAAAAAAAATATTATAATTCATTAGGGTCTAATTAACATTAACAACTTTGATCCTTGCATCTGTGTTGTATAAAGGAAAATCTCTCCAGACGTATCTGCCGAAGAGACATATGCCTTGAGCGGAGGACATTTTAAGGGGTTCTAACGCATATTCACGTGACATCCGAAGAAAACTGCCCAAAACTCCAGATCGTTCGATCGACAGTTGTACGGTAGGTCAGAAACCTGGGCCTTCCCACTTAGCCATGTATCATGTTCAACGTCTTGTCGTTCAACTGGCCCAATCATGATCCTTGAAGTGTTTTTTAAAAGGAATATTTAGTTTTTAAACTCAATTTTGTATCGCTATGAAATTGTTTCTATTTTTAATTCAAACTAAGTTCTGCACATTTACTGTTTACGATAATTGTTGTTAATTTTTGGAGAACAGTTTTTCTTTATTTCAACGCAATTAATTAATTTATTCATGTAATCAAGTGAAAACAAAGCTGTTCAAATCTGTGCAGCAGCTAAAAACACGGCGGTCTTCTCTAAATATACAGTGTGACTGCTAGTTCATGGAACAAACTTTGAGGTCCGTAGTACAGGACATTGTAACAATCAGATTTTTATAGGAGTGCATGGTCAAAAGTGAAGCGTCGAAGCACAAACAAAGGAAAAAACAAATTATGGCCAAAAGTGAAGCGTCGGAGCACAAACACAGGGAAGAGCAAATGATAGGGAAAATGTTTTATTTTCATAACCTCGTTTACAAGTGGAAATTAATTCACAATAAGTGCTGAAAATTGCGCCCATCAGCATTGATGCATACTTAACAGCGAGGGTGCAGCGTAGACAAAAACTTTTAATGATAACAGGACTTTCATGCACACGTGCAGCAGCTGCGGATATTTGCGCAAGGAGATCTTCATCGGAGTCTACTGGAGTGGCATAAATGCCATTCTTCAAATGTCCCCATAAAAAGAAATCGAGGGGCGCCAAATTGGAAGGCCGGTGTGGCCAAGAGATAGATCCACCACGTCCAACGTGTTGCATACCAAATGTCGCCGACTGGAGGTTTAAATATATATCAGAATTTGTAATATGCGTTAAAAGTAAATACAATATTTCATAGATTGAATTTTCTTGATTTTTATGTAAGGTCAACAGAATTTTGCATTTCAAGTATCATAAACATTATTCAGATGAAGTCTTAATAAATAAAACAGATAAAAATTACATACATTCTATAAGGAAGGAAACGACGCTACAAGAAGGAATAAACCGATTGCGATAAAAATTGGCGGATGTAAAGAACATACATTAAAAAAAACGATTAGATTTCCGATTAATTGAATGATTTATTGTAGAGTATTACCATTACAAAGGGAGGAAGACAATAAGGCGTTGGTACACAGGTCCACATGGGACCTCCGTGCAACCTAACACCCGGGGGTGGCACAGACTGATAAAGTTCCTGTATGGAGTCCTGCAGAATTTCTTGCCAAATTGTCTGTAACTGTTGAGTTAATCGGCGACATTTTGAGATGGTTGCAATCACCTTCCCATAACTTCCCAATTGTGCTCTAAGGAAGAGAGATCAAGACGCCTAGCTACCCAAGGAAGGACAGGAAAATCTTGAAGACAATTCATACCAACACGTGCCGTAAGCGGCTGGGCATTATCATGCTGAAAAGTAAGTTCAGGGTATTGCAAAAGGGAATGGTAACACAACCGCTCGTGGGATGCCGTCAACGTACCGCTGTGCTGGCTGTCGGAGTGCGAGAAATGACTATCAAAGGGGTCACGCTATCAAAAGAGATGACTCCCCAGACCATAACACCTTGTTGTGGGCCTGTGTGGCGTGCGATAGTCAGGGCAGATTCCCACCTCTGCCCTGAACGTCTCCGAACACGTCTGCGGTTGTCATAAGGACACAGTTTGTAACGAGACTATACGTGTGATCATACGTGTGATTGATATCATCTTACACTTCTTGAATTATCATAATAGACAGCAATTTTGTGTTTATCATCATTTTATAAAACTTAAATGTAAAATACATATTAGCGGATATATTCTGTGCAATATTTAACGAAATGAATTTAATAATTAGCATTTTATTGAAAGTTAATCGGTATAATTGCCCATCGCATTTAATCAATAACCATTTCAATATATAAACACAGAAATCATTAAGCAAACCAAACCTCAAAATACAATTTAAATACTCTCCAAAACTCTTAATCTTTTTACATACATATCTGTATGTATGTAGAAATACACACATATCCAATACTAATAAAATTATTGGTATTTTTGTGAAATAAATCAAATATTTTTTAAATAAATTCATTTTCTTAATTATGTCTTTTCATACATTTTGCAATGCTAACACTTGATATCACTAACTTTAGACTTCACGACTTCTAAACTCCTTCGTAGTATCGAATCGATGTGATGTAATATACATTCAATAAAAATGATTTAAAAAACAAACAAACATCTTTTAAGTTGAAATGAGTTCAATAATTTCGCAACACAGCGGAGAAGGTGGCCCAAAATGATCCTACTGGGCAAAACAATCCACCTGTGTTTTCTTCCAAACAGGCAGTGCTATCTACTAGGTAACACATAAACTAGGTGTGCCAAGTCAAGAAAAATAATGGCGATATTTAAGTAATCGGTGTATTAAGGGTCTGAGTCGAATTTTTCAAGAACCTGGGTTTTATCACATCTCTTATAAGGTAAGCACTAACTTTCCTATTTATTTAGAAATACAGCCTTTAATGTACAGAAATAGGTTTGGGTAAAGAATACAGTATGTTAGATGTGAATTACACTTGTTTAGTTTCTTATGTTTTTCGGCGTGTTGCAGTAAGATAACATAAAGTGGGAAGCCATACACTCGGGTAAAATGATCCATCGACTGAAGGAACTCCAGTGCTGGGTCCTAGCACCCCTTCAGACGTTCTCAAAATGCATAACTCCCCATTGCATTATTTAATTTATTTCTGCATTTATTGTAAACCATAACTTTTAAATTATAATTTTGAAATATTCCATTTTATCGTTCGCGACACTTTTTCATTTTAAAACTTTCATAAAATAAATTACGCATACTTTATCAATGTACAACTTATTTTATTTGCAATCATAATTATTTTTACATCTTTCATTTGGCCGATAAAAAACGATTTACAATTATTTTTTGATAAAGGATCATTTTGCCCTTGTGTGCCGGTAAAATGATCCTATTGACACATTATTAAAATTCGATATTTTCATAACTTAGTGCAGGTTTAAAATATTATTAAAATATGTTTATGATGCAAAATGCAGTGGCAAAGGGCCAAAGTTTTATTTACCATTTATATTATTTTATGCAAGTTTTCCTTTTAAGGGGATCATTTTGGGCTATCTTCCCCCGGATAGAAATACATAAATACATGTATGCACACACACACACACACACACACACACACACACACTTCCGCTTCCAAACATCCAACTGAAATCCGTTGAAATCAGGTACGACAACCTTCCAACAAATCAGATTCCCTTAACTACATTTATATGCATCCCCTCCTTCGTCGCATCGTACGTTTACCCGGACATTTCATTATGCACACTCCCGACCAGTAATCTGCGGAGGCAACAGTTAAGACGGTTAATCTATTTTCCCGTTAGTAATCATGCCTGCTGGTCGCACTCCAGTGTAGAGAATTTGTCACTGATCATGTGTGAAATCCATTGCAGTGAGTCTCCTGACCCGAGTTCTAAGATTAAGGGCAGTTTATAATCGCAGTGATAAATGCCATTTTCGTTCAGCGGATAACACTTTACAGTGACGGCAAGTTACTCACCGACTCAGCTTGCAGTGGCTGTTCATGTATGTGTTGATTAGAAAGATGGAGACTGAAAACACTGAAAATCACGCATCATAGTATGCTGTTGTGCATATATGTTTTATTTTAACCCTCGATAACTCGCTCGAGAAAGGCGAACGGGATTACTCGCGCAGGGTATCTCATACCCAAGGGTGTTTTTCGTGTTTTTACCGTAAAATCGATACATGAGAGGTAAAAGTGAAAAAAAAAAACAAATACTTGCAAATGGAAGAACATCGAAGGACAATATAAAAACTTCTTTATTTACTTAGAGCTAGAGCCCCCTCAGCCTGATAACAGAAGTACTCGTGCAGGGTATGACACACCCGCATCGTCAATACTCGGAAATCTACTTGAAGAAAACGACCACAAGTTTTTCCCCTCGGCGGTTATGACCTTAAAGTCAGCTGCACCAGACCTCACATATTTTCAAAAAAAGGTTAGGAAGGCAAATCGAAAACAGGAGGGTAGAAGGTATATTATACCCTGCACGAGTGCTGACGGCTTAACTTTCAGATGACATATAAGTGAATGCACTATGCATTAAAAAATATGTTAAACACTTGATAAAATGTAACAAACATTTCCTGTTCTTCATAAAGCATTTTAGCTGGATGAAGACCAGGAAATTTTTCAAAGATTGGCGTTTGTCTAGGCGTGAAATCAATCTTAATATTTCAAGCTACGCATTTTAACAAAGAAATAAGGCTTAGCTAATATTCCAAATGCATTTCTAGTTCAGCTTGAGTACATATTAGGGCGGATCTCTCTTATATGGAGAAAAAATACATTAATGCTAATCAGATCATACCTATGCGGAAATGTTGCTCTATAGTTTGGAGATAAAGAAAAGTTCATTTTAAAAATTACTACTGCTGCAAGACTGTTAAATTTTCGAAGGAATAAAGACAAAGGAAAAATGCTTAAATTTTGCTCTTGTATGGAGGAAAAAATGATTAGATTCAGAACCTACCTGTGTGCGGAAAAGATATTCTATAGTATGACGATTAAGAAAAAAATAATTTTTAAATTCAATAAAGTCGCAAAGGGGGTTGAAGTTATGGCTAAAATAAACAAAAACAGAAAAAGATTCAATTATGGTTAGGTTATTTTTGAACTATTAGAATTAGAATTAACCTAGGAATACGATGATTTTCTGCGATAGAAATTTACATCAGTAATGATTAATTACTCAATCCTCAGTACTAAATAGTAGCACCAAGAAGTACAGTTCCTTTACAATAGGGGAAACGGGGTGCAGTGGGACTGTATTTTTCGGGATTCAAATGACAAAAATGAGAGAAGTATGTCATAATTTAACCTGTATAGCCTGTATAGTCACTGCAATATTTCATCTTGTAGGGAAATTTTTGACATTTTTGTTCCTACTACCACTGTTGAAGAATAGAGAAAGTTTTACTTTTCGATTTGAGCAGTAAATTATTATCCAATGGTCAATATCTTTACTTCAATTTAAAGTTTAAACTTTCTCAATCACATTCATATATTGTTCTTTATTAAGTTGATAAATTATGTAGAGCTTTAGAGTTTGGATTTTAAAAGCGGATTTGGATTCTGAAGGGGTTGAAACAACAATGACAGAATTCTAATTTACAGAATTCTGATATTATTCACTGATAAAATGGACTTTTGAAAACATTTTGCTATCATTTATTGTTTAATTTTATACTAATTTATTTATTTTGATAATAAAATTTCGTCAAACATTATTCAACGAACAATTTTGAAGCTGTCAAATGTATTTTACCATTATGACCATTTTTAAGTGCCGACCGGATTGCATGGTGGGTAAAGCACCGTACTACGGTTTCGGGTTCAACTGCCGGCGGTCGGGGTTCGATCTCCTACTGGGCGTGGTTGTCGTTTGTACGTCCCTTCATAGGGGGCGACATTGGTCCACCAGGTGCCCCCATACTAAAGTGACCAACAATTCCGGCCCGTTGTGGCCAAAGCCTTCAAAGGCAGCGCCCGGCCATTGGAAAAAAAACATTTAAAGTTCTATCGTTTGAAAACTGCCTTCCTATTTTCTATGCTGAATATGACAACCTTTATTTAATTAGTGCCCCGCAAAGGGGCACAATGGGACGATTTGAGTAGCTTTCGAAAAGTAACTTTTTCACAGAATAAAATAAGGATAAATTGTGAAAAAAATTACTTTGAAAGATAAATCTTGTCAAACTGTTTTTCTGAAGTTAATTCTCAGTTTTAAATAAAAGAGGAAATTATGATACAGCAAGTGAAAATTGCTCTACTGTGTCCCACTATTCCCTACTTTATAACCCATATCTCCCTATCTGCATGCTTGAATATGTTCGGCAATCCCATTTAGAGACAGTACTCCAAAAAGCAACCCTAGTAGTCCCCCCCCCCTCCCCCCGTCTACTGTTTTATCCTCCCAATCCTCCATAAGCAGCAAGTTCGTGTTTGGTACGATCTGACCACCTGGATAAATCTGATCGTTGCTCAATTCATGTCCAGTGTCAGCTTACGGAGTTGGTGAGTTCAGCTTTCGCATATTGAAATAAGTTACTATTTGATTATGTGATAATCGTTGTTTGTATGTTATACTGTGTATATCTACTTGATCTAGTACTGCATTATGGCTATGCTAAGGAAAGACACCATTTGCCCTGTGTTTTAGACTGTGATTGATATTAGAACGAATGTGCTTCTTGCGAAAACATAATAAGATGCGTATGTTGGCATTAAAGGGAGAACCGAAAAAAAGATACAATATCTATATATAGACTTTTTTCGGGTAAAGAAATTGCAAATGAGTTATACGAGAACTCGGATCGAGCTTCAAACCCAATAATTGACCACCACAGTATTTTGGTTCAAATAAAATCATACCATGGCAAATAATGCGCACTTCAGAAATCTTGCGAAGCAAAAAGAGACGTAGAAAGCTATTCCAAGCAAATCGACCCTTTTCGGCAGAAAGAAAATGTTCTATTTGATATACCGGCATGTACTTGGAAATCACTTGAAAGTTGCTGTTGTAAGGAAGAACTGTAAGTGGAAATGAACGCGCGAAAATTTCTATTAGACAGGTACCTGAAAGAAATGATGTTGATGCACCATCAGCAGTCGACGGAAGCAGGGCCCTAAATGCTGACTACGTCACATTTGTAGTGAGAAAATGTACAGGCGCTGCAAGAAAATTGGATCGATGAGACATTTCTGACCAAGCAGGCTCTACAATCGTATTCGCTGTCTGTAAGAAGTAGACATCATCTCACAAAGAAATGTATCGAATTATGACAGAAAAAAAATTCGTCATCAGAGAACAAAGGCATAAACCACTCTATCGCCTCAGCCAATTATAAAATATTATAATCATGACCAGTTTTGTTTATACATCGATTGATTCAAAGACAGGACCTTTAACAAAGGAAGACAACAGAAGAAAATTGATAATAGAAGAACACATATTAATGAAGCAACATGAAGCTTTTCGAATAAGGTGAGGGACTTCCCTGCTTCGTCCGTGGAGCTTCTGGGTTCAATCATATTTCCTTCTATATGCGTTAAACAAAGTCGAGATAGAGAGCGAAACTCAAGATAGAGAGCGAATAGTAAAAGTAGTCATCTGCTTCTATATGCACGTCATGTAAAAAAGGGTCGTGTTGATAAGAAACCTTCTAAAATCTCGGAACCTCATGGACGTTTTGAACAGCAAAACTTGATTTTCGCCCACAGTAATTTCGACAGTTTCTTAGTTTTCTCTTGATTAATTAATAAAGAATCGGGTACTAGTGATTAATTTATAATTTTATTTTTATTTTATTTTTCCAATAGTTTATGTATTATACAGCATTTTTTTCGCATAGGTAGCTTTTGTAATTCTGTAAAAAAATATCGATCTACCCTGTTAGATATGTGTTTCTTTTAATTGATGGTAGAGCTGTTCTAGGGAATTTTTGTTCCTAGAACAAAATGCACTCTGTAATTGAATTTTATGTTTTTCTTATACTCTAAATGTAATTATACCTTTTAGAAACCTAGACCAGCTACGTTTCTGTTGAATGTGTATATACTTATCGGAAGGTGTAAAACATCTGAATATTGCTTTTTCTTAGAAAAAGAGAACTACTTAGAATTACTCATCCGACACTTTAACTACAACGATTATTTACATAAAAATATACATTGAACGTTATATATCCATGTAAAAAATCTCTGTGTTTTCAGACCTTTTGTCAGACTTAAAAACCCATATTTTCTTACAGTAACTACAGTAAGTACATACATTTTTTGAAGTACTTAGGTATATATTTAAATTGTTACTTTCATTATACGAATAAGAAATTCGATGTTTTATTAAGTCTATTTATTCATGTGAAAGAACATGATTTTTTAGCTTTACCTCTTGAATGATTAATTAATGATTTAACTATGTTTTGAGAATATGTTAAGCATGTACTTTATACATGTGCTACAATTTACCTATAAGATGAAAATCTTAATTTTTTACTCATCAATATTTTTTATTTGAATAATTCATTTGTGCTTTTTTGAGATATATTTTACACAGTTGATTATTAATACAGTTGATTGTTTTTATGCCTAAACTACCATCAACCGACTTACATGGGTAACTCGAGCAATTCAAATTTAGAAAGTCAGATATAAATTACGATCGTAAAACGCGTGATTAAATATTTTAAACTAAAATAAAATTTGTACAACACATATAAATATCAAATTCAAATCGAGTACTTTTCATGCTATACTTAGGCTCTTTCTTTTTCAGGAACAGGTTATCAATAAAACCTCTACCAAACGGGGCAGAGTGAATTCTAAAAGAAGAAGAAAAAAATTCATAAATTCTTAAGTTCCATTTCCTTTTTTACTAGAAATCTTTCTACTTACTCCGCCGTTTTTTTTTGTGAGTTACTCATACTCTCTTCTTGAAAAAAAATCTTCGTTTTTTTTAACCTCTTAAAACTTACGTAGGGCTTTATTTTCAGAAATTGTGTCTTATTTCGCACAAAAACTCTTCTACTAATTAATAAGTGTAATGAATTAATTTAACTATAATATATATAGTTGAGAACTTTAAGTTATCTTGTCCTTGCCCAACTATCCATACATACATAAATTCTGCGCTTCTTAGTTGAATTATAATCGTTTCTTCACATATTTATCATAACGCAACAAAATTATTTTGCATCACTTAGATTCATAAGTGAATGGAATCCAGTTTCTTATCCTAAAACTGACGCAAAGGAATAAAAACAAGACTGCCACACAAAAAATTCCAAGTCAGCTTAGCACAGCTAGATTATTACAGCAGTAATCTAATTCTGGCAAATATCCTCAGCTCAGAGCGCCTCGCCAATATCCTAACATAATTCTGTTCGAATCGATGAATGGCAGAGTATGACGTGCTGACGTCATTTGTCATCGCCCGGCCCGCTGCCGTAACTAATTGAAAGTAGTGGGCCTCGTAGTTATGTAGATTTATTATCCTCCATTAGCCAAGAATATAATCATCCACTCGTGCAGGAAGCCGCACATTTAAATATGCATGATTACAAAGCACAGACAAGCAGAATCCACCGCACAAACTGCTAATTAGGAATGGGCATTTCAAAAGCAAATTGCTCGGATTTTTTTAGTTTTTTGGGCTCTGCCTAATTCGAAAAGGAGAATTGTGGTAACTGTTGATGGCATTGTGTGGTTGGAGATGCGAATGGAACTGGTTAAGGATGCGTAAATCATGCTTTTTAACGAGGGTTTGATTCATGAGTATTGTCAAGTTTGAATCTGTTATTTTGGAATTTCTAAAGATTGAACTTAATTCTATTGAATGACATGTGAGTAATGTCCATAACTTTTTCATTTACGGTGCCTGGCAATATCTTTGTACAACACATATAAATATCAAATTCAAATCGAGTACTTTTCATGCTATACTTAGGCTCTTTCTTTTTCAGGAACAGGTTATCAATAAAACCTCTACCAAACGGGGCAGAGTGAATTCTAAAAGAAAAAGAAAAAAATTCATAAATTCTTAAGTTCCATTTCCTTTTAGACTATAGATTGAAATATAGATTGAATTTACTCAAGACTATAGATTGAAATCATCATATGATTACAAAATTCATGTGATGATTTCAAACATAAATACAAATAAACTTATTAAGTCAAAGACTTCAAAATTTTTAGGATGCATTTTAACAAGTTGTGACAAACACTATAATCTATATAAATAAAGCAATGTGTAAACTGTCCGTTTTTTTGTCTGTCTGTGTCTCGCGTAGCTCAGATACGGGTGATCGAAGACCTACCAAATTTTGTACGGAAATTCTCCAAGACGGGTCTCGACACACCTTGAAGCAATTTTTTTGAAATTCGAATTAGAAAATGTTTTATTTTATGTTTTGTCCGATTTTTAGCGATTTTCTTGCGTAATATATAATAACGCCGGTAATTGCACTCGCAAGAAAACAATATTTACATCATCGTATTGAGGAGAAAATTTTCTTTTAAAAACTGTTTGTTCGGACTGTGTAACATAATTTGCAGAATTTTCGGAATTTTTTAAATAAAATTAAATTTGACGCTGACTTTCGTAAAATATTTTTAAAACTGCTGCATCTTGAATTCTATCTGTCATAACTTTTTTATATTTCGGCAAAAGACGGAGCATACAATTCGCCCACTTTTAAAAGAAGAACGGAGGAAAAATATAAATTAGGAGAATTTTTACGAATTTTTAAGTAAAGAAGAATTTTCATTTCAATAGCAGCTGCTTACAAATTTCGGTTTGATATCTTGCGGTTTGGTTGTCCTGGATACAGTAACAATGATTAAAATTGCCATCTGAAAAAAATAAATAAAATTATTAGGTTTTTGCATGTGAAAGGTGCGTCATTTTGGTGTCACGAGTTTAAAACCCCTTTCGAAACTCAATCAGAAAATGGATTCACAAGCAAAAAATACGCAACGGGTGAAATAATTCCATATTTTATTTTACGTTGTCAGAAAAAGAATTGAATGCTGTTTTTTCACCATTGAATTATCGAGAATTATTTTCAATTGAGATTTTAAACGGGACACGTTTTCGAATCGCAAGAAGTATTTTGCGGTGCTAAACAGGGCCTGATTATGACAAACAGGGACACCGGGCATTGATGAATTTGGGGGTCTCCATCTATGAAATTTGTTTTATTTTCCATAAAATTTTGTTATAAAAAATAATATTTCAGATTAACATTTCAAATTGGGGGCCATTTCGAGCCTGGGCACTGGACTAGGGCCCTGGTGCTAAATACGCCAATCTGACAAGAATCATGCATACATATGTATGGAGAGCTGTTTTAGTGCCAAGCATAAAGTGAAATGATTATCGTTTATACTAATGCGTAAATTATAAAAATCACCAAAGAATAAAGGACTACATTCGTAGCAAATAGTACATTCGTAGCAAATTCGTAGCCGTTTGTTTAAATTAAACATTAACTATTGAAAAACGAAAATATATTGTATTGGTATCAGTAAAAGATAGTATAAGTAATAGTAGATATGCTAGGGCAATATTGATCAAAGCACAATATACCGCATTAATAAATATTTCGTGAAACTAAGTGTTTTATTCCATTTTCAACAACCATCTTACATCTAACTAACTAACTAAACATTAAGTAATTCTACATCACGTTAATATATCCCGCGGTAGTTTCAACAGAAAAGACTGTAAGAGAACTTTTTTTTTTCTTGGAGATTCTGTTTTGTCACAAGTAGTTATGATCACATTTGGGGAAAGTGTTCTCTTCTTCCCTTGCGAAGAGCGGGTACACAACTATTTAACTATAAAATAAAACGGTTCTCCACATCATGTAGTATCTAAGGTGGTATAACTTAAGTTTAAAAAAGAGTATGATGTTGAAATGAGATATTTTGAAAGTTAGGCATTTTCGCTGCAAACCGTCACGCTTTTCTTTTTCTGATCGCGAATGACACCAACATAGTTTTTGTGTCATAATATTAACAATGCTCTCAGGTCAGTACTTATACTAACTTTTTACGAATAACTAATGAGTAACTTTACGCCAAGAGTCAAATCATTTTGCTTATTTTTAGATTCCAAATCACTGGAATCAATTCGAATTATAGATGTAAGAAAAAGTTTCGTTCCCTACCGTGCGGAAAACGGGTACGCATCTAGTAATTTAATAAACTTGCGAAAAATGCCAATCTAGATATGTTCAAACCTCGCTCTTTCCACTGCGGGGTTACAATTGCGAAATGACGAGAACAAAAATGATCATTTTGCGACACGTTTTTTATCGATATCTCCTAAAATAATTCGAATTTCGAAAAAATCGCTTCGAGGTGTGTCGGGATCCGTCTTGGAGAATTACCGTACAAAATTTGGTAGGTCTACGATCACCCGTTTCGGAGCTAAGCGAGACACAAACAGACAGACAGACAAACGGACATTTTGCAGATTGCTTTATTTATGTAGATTAGAATGTAACGCCTGTGTATATTTTCTTCTTTGACGTTACACAGCAAAGTTGTATATTGTACAATCCAAATTTGAACCGGAATAAAACATATTTGTTAACCATAAAATTCTGTATTTTTATTTTCATACGTCTCACGACAACTTCTGGCAATCACAACACACGTAATTCACTTAAAATGCACGTTTCTTATTAAAATGAAAATATCGATAGTCATAATGTCATCTTAATCAAGATATAAATATCGATAGTCATAATGTCATCTTAATCAAGATATAAATATCGAAACACAGGCACATTTCAAACTGAAAATCATTCCCTAAGATTCAAGTGGAAGCAGTAAGTGAATGGCAAGTCTATTATCCTACTATTGTGCTCTTTAAATGGGTTTCAACTGCTTGCTTCCAAAATATCTTACGTAATGATACTGGACATTGACATAGCGAAAATAAGGGAATAGTAGTTGATCACTGTATTTCAAACCAACGTTTAGTAATCGATTAATCGTTATATAAAAAATCTGGAGTGACTCCACTCGACTTTCCGAACACTTACGATTAAGATCATTACCAAGTATTTAAATGAATTTTAATCGATGAATAATTCAAACATATATACCAAACTGAAGCTATATCGAAAGCGCCGTTTAAAGGCTAGCGAACTTTCAAGAATTTCTCCCCATAGGCCATAATGTAAAAGAAATCTTTGTCGTAGCCCTGTAGAAAAACTATAAGTCCTCTACGTACCAAAATCAATACCGGTCTTGCGACGGTGGTTTATAACATATATACCCAATTTGAGCTCCATCGAATGCTCCGTTCAGGAGCTATCGTGTTCACTCACATACACACAAACACACACACACACACACATACACACATACATACATACATCTCGTAAAAATAGTATAAATGGATTCAGAAGACCTCAAAACGTGTAAATACACCAAAATCGGGAAGTCGAATTTTTTCATGATTACAATACTTTCCTTACATGGTACATGTTCGGAAAGTAATAATGGGAGCGGTATAATGGTCACTATAGAGATTCGGTGAATGCTCAAATTACACACTTTTTAAGAACCCATTTAAATAGAGTATAGGATATTAAGCTGCGGCTTGCAGATATAGGGTGTCCCAAAAATAGTGAGCTTTTATTACTGAAATATTGATCATAAACGATTAATTACAAAGTTATCTGAAAAAGTACAGGATTTTATAGTATAGATTGCAATTTTTTGCGGATTAGATATAAATAAATGCAAACTTTTAATTTTCATACGTTCCACATAAAAATTTCTCTATTTGTAAAATGTGTCCTATATATTAATTAAATGATTTAGAATATTCCAGCTTTTAAAGATAAAACGGTTTATAGAAATGAAAATAAGTACATGTTGACTTAAACCCCTTTTAAATGGCTTTCGAAGAGAAAATATTACAGAGAAAGACTGCGTTTTAAGGGCTGTACATAAATTAGCGAAAGGAAACAGTAATTGCAAGAATACATTACATAATACTTATGCTATTTATTGGAATTGTATAAGCCCTTACTGACTTTGCTTATGTATATATCGGAGCCTATTTATATATTGTCGTAGTGAAATTTTGTGTATTGTCGTAGGGAAAAGTGGCCTTGGAAGGGGAAAACTTGCATAAAATAATATAAAATATAAAACATTGGAAGTTTGCATAATATTTTACACTATATTTTGCATCATGAACGTATATTAATAATATTTTAAAATTAAGTTAAGTCATGAAAAATATAGAATTTTGAAAAAAATGTACAAAGGATCGTTTTACTCACACCAAAAGGCAAAATGATACTTCATTTGGAAATAATTGTAAATTGTTTTTTATCGGCAATATAAAAGATGCAAAAGTAATTATGACATAATGAAATAAAATAAGTTTTACAATCATACATTATGCGTATTTTATTTTATGAGTCGATGCATCAAATTATGGCCAACAATAAACGCAGAAATAAATTAAATAATGTAATGGAGAGTCACGCATTTTGAGAACGTTTGAAGGGCTGCCATGATGATTAGGACCCGGAACTGGAGCTTCTTTAGTCGATGCATCATTTTACCCGACAGTATGACTGCCCACTTTTGGTCATATTGCTGGAATACGGTGAGAAACAACAAACCAAACAAGTGTAGTTCGGATCTAAAATTATACTCTATTCAGTAAACCAAGCCATATTTCTGCACATTAAAGACTGTATTTCTAAATAAACAGGGAAGTTAGCGCTTACCATACAAGAAATATGATAAAGCCCAGTTTTTTGAAGAATTCTATTCAGACTCTTAACACGCTGATCATTTAAATATCCCCTGTGCTTCTTCTTGACATGGCACAACTAGGTTGTGTATTACTAAGATGATAGAACTGTTTGTCTGGGAAAAAAACATATGTGGATCGTTTTGCCCACTAGGATCATCTTGGGCTGAATTCAAATACATGAGTCCCTAACATATCCTGAATCTGTTTGTTTAATCTGACTAAAGAAAGTTTTGTGGTATGGGTAAATTAATTTAAAATAATTTATATAAAGTACTGTGGATCATATAAAATCCGTTCACAGACATTTATTGCTGATAAATTAAATATAAAACGAAACTGCAAAATGATTGCATGAAGAAAGTCACTGTTTTCATTTCACTGCATTGTATATCTTGATGCAGAGAAAAGAGATTTACAGGCATATATAAAGCTCAGAAAGAATATGAGTTCTATTATTGACTATAACCAAAGCTTTTTTCCTGCCCTATAAGGCGCAGAGTATAATCACCCCTACAACACATTTAGCGAATCTTAGTTTTTTTTTTTTTTTTTTCCAATATGAACTAAGAAATTGTTGAATTTTTCTTTTAGTTAAATTGTGAGTATTCTTAAATATTTTGTAAATATAACAGAAAAAATGCAAACTTACTTCACAGTGTATGTTAGTTAATCAAGAGTAAAATAAGGCATTGTATGGTAGAAAACTTACTCATATATAATATATATATAGTTTTGTATTACGTGCGTGAACAGCTTATTTATTTATTTTTTATCTGACTATGGATATTTATTGCTTAAATGTAACTATGAAATGTTAACTTTAAATAGTATTTTGCATTATTCCATATCGTTAAGTCACTGTTTGAATTCACAGTATTGTACATATTTATGCAGAGAAAGAATTTTGCAGGCAAGAAAATCTTGGGGAGAATAAGAGTGCTAATTGATAATGAAGAGTGATTTCTTTTTCTATAAAACGCAGGTATATGCAGTGCTGCATATTTTCTGAATCTTTGTAGATTATTATTTTTTTCAACTTACATTGATAAAATGATGAGTCTTCTTTTGAATAGAAAGTACAATAAACATTTTAAATAAAGGAAAAGCACTGGTTAAATCAGTATACTTTATCATACATACGTTTCTGTGAATGCATTAATTTCTGCAGCTAAATAAATATTCATTTGAATTTTTTAACGAAGATATAAAATGATTTCTTAAAATTAGGCAATCAGCTAGAAATATTGCTACATTCCTTTATTTCCCCTTTTATATTTTCTGAAAGTGAACTGCATTAAATAAGAGTTTCGTCGTTGGAGGAGAACTGCTTGTGAAGAAATATCTAAAGTGTGCCCTAAAGCACTTGACCAATTTGATTACTGGATGGTAAGAGCAAAGTAATACTGAGAGAGTAACTGGAAAGAGCATTTGTCTGTTCCAAAAATAGTTTTTCCTTTGAATCTTTCTATCTCAGAAATATACTTCGGAATACTCTATAGAATAGATGCAATATTTTAACTAATGTTGCAAATAAATTACCGTTAAATAAATTACCTGCAAATAAATTACCGCAAATAAACTACCGTTATTGTCTGATATGCATGAAAATATGGTAAAAAAATAATGCATATTCTGCATAAATAAAAAGAGTTATGAACTACGAAATAAAATATCTAACGATTTCGATGAATTATATGCGTGCAATTTTAAAGATTGTTTTAGTCAACGTATCATTAGAAGGCGTATACAATATAAAATGCTGGATCTATTTCAATTAAATGTTAATTACATATCCCCACTCATATAGATTTATGTTATTATAAATGTTAAAGTTAATTATACTATAAACATATTATAATACATAAAAACTAATAATATCTACAAAATCATGATCTTCTTCAAACTGGTTTATCCGCAAGCTATCAAGAAATATATTATTTTGAACAGCAACTCAGTAATAGCAGTTGTATAATATAAGTGTATCATTGATGCCACATTCATTAATGCTGGTACTCATTATGATATGGTAATATTCAAGTATTTAATTATCTTTCATCTCTAGAAATGATTAAATACCAAAGTTATAGTAATTTTATTTTTATTTTTTTATATAAACCTCTAACTATTATATCCAAAAATTAAAGTATTAACTTCGCTTCTAAAAAAATTCGATTTCTTATAGTAAAAGTAGCGTCTGATTTACGCTGTACTATAAGCATTAGTTTTAAAAATTCGATATAAGGTGTATAATAAGGTGTTATAAAATAATACGGTTTCTGGGAAATTTGCCCCAAAAATTTTTGACCTTCAATGGAAATATATCAGCTGAAGGAAAGAGATCATCTATCCTGGACCTCGAGGATTGAGGCAGACGCGCAATGCGCACAGGATTTTTTTATAAAATAATGCTGAACAGTAAATATTCGTGGTTCAAAAAGGGATTTTTTTTATATTTTTGTTGCTGTTAGTGTTAGTAAAAAAATAGATGAAATAGAAAACATCGCGTTATAAGTATACATTTAGAGCTATGGAAAAAAAAAAAAGTTTGCGATGATAGTTTTTAAATTGCTTTTGGAATTAAAGAACACTGCCATAGGAAAGAATACGAGTATGAGACTTTGAGTAATTGTGAGTTAATTGTTTAACCTTTCAGCAATAATTATGAATTCAATTTGTGTAAAATTTTCAGATATTTAAAATAATTTTAAATTCTTTCAAAATCAAATTTTTGTACAAATTATTTAACTATTATTTTATAATAATCACTTAATCTCTCCTAAAGGATCCTCCGTTTTTAATCTCTCCTTCACGTTGCTTTATAAAATATAAACCATTCAAATTTTTGAGACTTTAAATTGGCCTCAAGTAAGATGAAACTTTTTGTATGGAAAATATTCCTATAAATAGTAGTAAATAATTTATTTGTGAAGTTATTTATAGTTTTGTTCTGTATTTTTCCAAAAGACTACAAACTGATTACAAGAGAGCTTGGCCGAACAAGTAAGTACCTTTCATAATTATTCAAAACAATTCGGTAGGTACATTCCATCACTAAAATTTGTAATTGTATAGATTACTAATTTATTGTAAAGCCATTTATTTATCAATCGTGAGATAATTAGAAAATCGGAGTTGTTTACATACAGGTTCTTATTATGTAAAGTTCCAAGCGAAGCAAAAGGATAGTAATAGTAAAGTCCAGTAATTTTACCTTATTTTGAATTTCTTTAATTTTTGTGACTTGATACACTTTTAATTTATTTTAATTTTCAAATTTGAATATACGAAAATGTGTTTTATTTTATATGCGACCGAAAATATAGACTTTTTCTCTAGATTATATATTTGTACAGGTTTACGGACGATAAAAATGCCTCTAAATAGAGATTTTCATAACTTAACTCAAAAACTAGAGCATTTTGTATAAAATCCAATAGGTATTTATGTATTGTCAGGAATAACTACTTCAAACATACAATTATTCTTTTTAAAGTAAGTTTTTTAAATTTGTAATTTTAAAAATTTAATTTTACTTTTGCAAGTTTTATTAATAATATTAAAATTGTTATAATTGAATGTAACATATTAATGTGTGCATTTATATTGCTTTAAAGAAATTTTACTTCTTTAATAATTTTGAAGCTTTTCAATGTTTTCCTCTGTTGAACCTGATGTTCACACATGCGATCTTGAAATTACTAGCCCCCTAAAATATCAATTTTAGTAAAAGGTTTTTTTCTGTAATCTGTGATGCTGTTTTAAATATATGAAAAGCAGGTAAAGGCATATAAATTATTATCTTAAATTCGGATCTACAGAGGTTAAGAATTTCTTGGGAAAAAGAGATGAAATTACAAATGACTGTGTGTAGTAAATTTTATGCTATAATAGGGAGATTTTTCATGATGTCGTTTCTTTTTACGTTATCCACTAAACGAAAATACCGGGCATATTCACTCGCTTTAGGTTCCTGTTAGAGGACCACGCTGAAGGAAATTCAGACGTTGAATTCAAAACGCAATATATATTTTCTATAAGGTATTCCAGTGCAAAGCCAGTCAAGGATAGCCTTAGATTGTACTATTTATTAGAATTTTGTCTAATAACACGAAATATTGTATGGAATTTCACATACAGGGTGACCCAGAAGTCCGTTAACATTTGAAGATTTCTTAATTACGGAATAATGTAGGAGGGGAATTTTTTTTTCCTTTCCTTCTAATAAAGTGTATTAATTTTGTTATATGATGGTGCTTGAGAAAACACTTCTAAAATGGGGAATTTTAGCACCACATTTTTCAAAATACCGCTTGCAGCTAAAATAGCACCGGAATTTTGGTGAAACGTTGAACTATATTTTTAAGAATGTGGTTATCTTAGAGGTTGTCCAGTAGAAATTATAAATTGTTCTCAATAAAAAAAATGCTTTTAGGGAGCAAACCATCTTTTCAGAATAAAGTAAATAAATTATCATATGCCCTCAAGTCAGCATGTAAACTACCATTTCAAATTTGATTAGTTAATGCTGTAAGTGATATCATTACTTTCAGAGAGGCGAATAAAATCGGTTTTTTTTTCGTGCAATCCGTGATACTATATTGAGGTACTGTTAGAGAATGTGTAAACTATTTGTGAATTTTATGGAGCAAAATGGTAATTAGGTTAACATGGAAAATTAATGCAAAAAATAATTAATAATAATAATAATATAAAAACGTATTTTATTAGAGAAACTAATATCGAAAATTTTCAGTTACATTTTAAAATGGTGTAAGAGTTTTCTGTTTTGCTTGTTCACCGCCTGTTAACTCATGAAATCTAAAATAGCTAACCACTTACGTCACAAGTTGCAGTATAAACTTTCTAAAACACATATTTTAGCTCAATAAATCAAATTAACATTTTCAAGCTGAAAATTCTACCCCAATTAAAAAAAAAAATCTATCTCAAGTCTGCATTACGGATTTGTAAGCCAATCTGATACTCTCTGGATATGAACAAAAATACTCAATCATCATCAATCATCAACATTGGCACGACAGCCGCTTGTGGGCCCTGGCCTTCCTCAGAAGTCTTTCCCATTCCACCCTCTTCCCTGCAATGGACCTCCAGTTTCTTATTTTCAGTTTGGCAAAATCCTCATCCAGGCTGTCCCTCCATCTTTTCTTAGGTCTTCCTCTAGGTCTTTTACAAAAAGGAGTGGCATTGAATACTTTAAGAGCAGTTCTCTCAGCACTCATTCTTAGAAGGTGGCCTACCCATCTCATTCTATTCAGTTTTATGTATTTAATAATGCCTTCATCTTTATAGATTTTATAGATTTCAAAGTTATATCTTTTCTTCCAAGTATTATTTTCTAAAACGGCACCAAAAATAGTTCTTAGAACCTTTCTTTCGAAGATTGCCAGTGCTTTTTCCTCCGTCGTCGTTAAAGTCCATGTTTCTGAGGCATAGGTTAAAACTGATCTTATTAACACCTTGTGCAACAGAATTTTTGTTCTTCTCTTTATTAGATGAGATTTTAAAAAAGGCCTTAAACCAAAGAAACAGCGATTTGCAGCAATAATCCTTTTTCTGATTTCAGGGTTAATATCATTTTGATTGTTGATCTCAGAACCCAAATAGGTGAAATTTTTCACGGATTCAAATTTAAATGGGCCAATCTCAAAAAAATTAGGTGGGTTTTCTGTTTTCCCACAGTACATATATTTTGTTTTCTCTACATTTACTCTAAGCTTCAATTTCCCAGCCGCCTTCTCCAATGCCATAAAGGCCTCTCCTAGCTCAGCAGCAGATCTTGAAATTACATCTACATCATCAGCATATGCAAGAAACAAAAATACTCAGATGTATCAATAATTCATACACGTAATAAAGTATTGAAGTGTTTTGATGGGAGAATGCAAAACTTCCATAAGAGAATTATCTGCCTAATAGAATCATATATTAATCTTTCTTATTTCTATTTTCATTTATTGTCTATCTTTTATACTTGAAAATATATTCCCTTCAAAATAGCTTTTAACGTTATAAGAATAATTTTTTTTACATTTAGGTTTATTTAACAGATTATGTTGATGATTCAAACATATTTTTCGTAATATCCTCTTTCAATAAAAGTTTCCTGCGCTTTCATGAGAATTTTCAGTTCACCGTGTAATGAAGGATTAACTTCACTGACTAGCCAAGAAATTATCTGAACAATGAGTTGTTTACTTTTTAGCACCGATCCCAACCTACATTCTTCTTGGGAGAAATTTAAGAAGTTTTCGTAGCTCAGCTCAGGAAAGTTTGCCAATGCTGATATAATGGTAATTCTAAGTTTCATGAGGTTGAATTGTGACGTCGTTTACAAACATTGAATGATCTTTCGACTTTGTCTCACAAAAAATTTGCAGCAATGAATTTGGGGAACTGAGAAGGAACGTGGAAGCACACTAAACTCCTATAGATGTTTCTCAAACCTATCGTGGAACATAAAAGAAATAAACGAGTGCATGTGCTAAGAAAGGATCTTTATGTAAACTGTGACTGTTTAGAATTGGATTCACAAATATGAATCACAATCCTGCTACTAAACTCATTAGTTGTCTTTTGGCAAGAAGGAATCATGGAATTATGTTGTTTTCGGCACAATCTGATCCTCTCATTTGTCCGATTGAGATAGAAATGATCATCGGACCAGGCTACATTTTTCCAATCCTCAAATGTAACCGTAGCCTATCCAGTCAATTACATTTTAAAATAGTGTTAAGAGTTTGTCATTTTTCTTGTTCGCTACAATTGGTTCATTAAATATAAAATAGCTGGCTATTTAAGTCACAAATTGCAGTAAAAATTTCCTAAAACACAGATTTCAGCTTAATCATACCAGTTCGCATTTTCAAGTTGAAAATTCTTCCCTAATGTCAAAAACTATCTCAAGTTTCTATTGCGGATTTGTAATCCAACTTGACATTTGCTGGATATGAACAAAAATATTTAGTCATACTATTGTGGTCGTTCCTGGATCCATAATAGCTGCCTTTTCAAAATTTTCTTTTATACCAAAAATAAATCTTATCTTTCTTCTAACGGTCATAATTTGTAAAATTATGTAAATGTTTTTGGTAATCCATATATTCTTTATAATGCACCAGCATGGAATTCAGCTGCAATTTGCTTTTGAGTTGTCATCTTGCTGTTGTGGACTACACGTACTCCTTGTATTTCACCGCTTTTGTTTACCAACCTATTTAGATTAGGATCGTCATTATTGTTACATTCTTTTCCTTCCATATCCCTTATCTAAAATTCCAAGATGTTGTTGAACGAGCAAAACCTAAAAATATTGTGGTTTAAAAGTTCTCACACCAGCTCTTCTTGCACCTACGATCATACGTTTTTGAAACTCGGTGAAATATTTCATCATGACGATTTTTATATTATTTACTGTGATAAATACGTTGTTAGAATCTTATCATTCCTTTTAGGAGCAACTTTTCGTTTCTACGTCCTTCTATGTCACTTTCAGAATGGTTCACCCCTGAGTTTCCCTGAATTTATACTGCACTTTTGGAGATTTTTATTAATATTCCACTCACAAGAGTATTTTTTTAATAGTTAAAATCTTTAAGATATGCATCAAAATAAGACATTGATCCAATTTCCTTACGAAAATCAAACCTCAACATATTTCAGTCGTTACGGGGACTTTTTAATTTGATTGCTTACGATATGTATATAAATATAATAATGATTTCCCAAAAACACAGATCTTTGCCTTAGTCTTTTATTCATTAAATATTGATAGTATACATTTACAGCATGTACAGAATATCAGTCTTTTTTTCTAAGTCTAATCTATATTTTAAAATAAAGTTGGTCAAGGGTGTAAGTAATCTTAAATATAAACGTTTATAGCTAGAGCGAATAATTGCTTTCTTAGGCAACTGCGGCAGTTGTTAGGCAGTTGAAACAAGATCGTGAAACGTCATTTTATTTCCAACCAGAGCTTTTAAAAAGTAGTTCAAAAACATATATTTCATATCTCTCAAAAATTCTTAGGATAAAATGTACAAATATTGTACATCACAGTTCTACTAATTGGTAATTTAATTATTGTAGGTATTTGAATTTAATCCACAGAAACTGTTAATCAAATTTATAAAAGTCTATACCTTTATTCACGTAATTTTCTAAATCAATATACATATCTATAATAAAAATTTAAGGATTAAAATATGTGTTCAATGTTTTACAGATACCCTGTATATTCATATTTAGCTTCATGACTCTTTCCTCTCATTTTATAGAGTACACAACCATCAATCAAATTACCAACGGAAATATGGTGAATATAGTATAAATTACTTAAACACACGATTGCGAAATTTTACAAACATTCGGTCCCACCACTGCCGTGTAGTTAAGGCACTCAACATCATGGATGACTGAAGTGTGAAGGTCGTGCATCCGGGTCTCTCGCGAATGCCAACTGTCTGAAGTGTCAGTCGGTTATCTCCAAATGTGAATGGAATATGCGTTAGAACCCCTTAAAAACCCCGTATAGGCAATCTCCATAGGCTGATATACCTCATGTAGATTTGCCATAATACAAAGGAAGCACAGAAATTTACTACATAACTTTTCCTAATCTCGAGAATGTTGAAGTAATTATCACTCACTTACAAACACATATAAATTTATATTATATACGAGGCATATTCGCAAAGTAAGTTCCGTTTTGAAAAAAAAAGAGAAAAAAAAAAAAATTTTTTTCAAGCTGATTTTATTTTACATGAAAGATCATGCTTTAAACTATTTTTCTACATAGTTTCCGCCAATGTTCAAACACTTGCCTTTGCGGGTTACCTAGCTTTTCTATACCTTCTTCATAGAATCTTCCCGCCAATGACGATAACCACGACTACGGCGAAGAAAAGTACGGCGTACAATTCACAACACATTTAGAGGAATTCTCAGGAAAGGAATTGCGTTGCTCCATGACAATGCTCGTCCTCTTACTGCTGGTGACACTCAAAAGATGATTCAACAGTTTAGTTGGGAGCAATTCGATCACCCGCTGTACAGCCCAGATTTTTGTGTTGTTCGACTACCACTGGCTCCTGTACATGAAGCGCGAACTAGGCAGCAAGCTCTTTGAATCCGACGATAAAATGAAAAGTGCAGTGGAGTCGTTGTTATTGTCATTGGCGGGAAGTTTCCATGAAGAAGGTATACACAAACTGGTACCTGCCATGAGAAGTGTTTGCACTTTGGCCGAAACTATGTAGAAAAATAGTTTATGCTATGCTCTTTCATGTAAAAAAAAAAATTAGCCAAATTTTTTTTTAGCCTTTATTTTTAAAACGGAGCTTACTTTCCCAACATGCCCCACCCCATACACTATGTATCATATGAAGTTTGGATGTCATCCATTCACATTGATTCAACTTTATAGAGTTATTGAGAATCGCAATTAGTAGTCTGATAAATCAATCACGACCTATAGATATCAGATTATTGTTGAGTGTGCAGTACTTTTATATTACGGTTTCATACCCCTCAAAAAAGCAATCGAGTATAAGTGAAATTTCCTATTTTAGCTTTGCAAATAATTGATTGAAACACGTAGGATTTGACAGATATGGAAAATTATAATTAAACGTGACCTAATTCATGTTTTATGAAAAATAATTTACAATATACGAAATCAAAGTAAGAAATTTGACTTTTACTCGAATACTTTTTTCAGGGGGTATACAACTTTCAGTACATGTAATTAATTAATAACTATTAATTATTTAAACCAATAATGTATCGTTTGCCAGAAATGAACTATCGCTAAAAATTTTTAATTTTGTAACACACAATTATTTTATAATTTTTCGTATAAGGCCGATAAAACTATTTTAAATGTTCTTATATTTTTCCTCCTGTTAGTACAGTTAAATATTATGGAACTTCTAAAATTTTAACGATTTCAGAGTGAAGAAGATTTTTAAAAAACACCAAAAATAATATTTAGATATTACAACTATTCTTTTTACGTTTATTAATCATTAACAAGAAATTTAGTTTTTGAAAATTTCTTATAACATTTATATGCGATTAAGTAAAATTATTGTCATACTTAAAACTTAACTTAATATTTTTTTGGATACATATTATATACAGAATAACTTTATATTCTATACCATTCAAAAATTGCATTATTCAATGAAATCTATAAAAATGTTTTAACATTTTAAAGGCTTCATATTAAAAGAGATAAATGTATATATATGACTTTCAAGTAAGAAAATACTTATAAGAAATTAGATATTCTAACTCATACTGTTACGAATATTATTTGTTAGAATTTGTTTGATTTAGTCTCTTTTTAATTTTCTTCTTTTTTTGCATGTTTACAAAAGACTTAAATTATAGATATGACAAAAACATACCTCTGCGTGCATATTACTTACAGAGTATTTTTAGTACGTTATTGCACACTTAAAGCAATTCCATTGAATGTAAAGGTGCAATAATACATAATAATAAACATCACTACATACCTTTAAACAGGCAGCTGATAAAGAAGAACACTTGAAGTATGCAGATCCAGCACATCGTAGTGATGAATCCTGAGCTTCGGTTTTTTACGTGTTTGATGTGAGTGGATGTTTCAAAAAACGGGAAAAGCAAATACAAACGAGTTATACAGGGCAGTATTTGAGCAAAAAACGTCACTAACACACCCGATAAAAAGACGACGAAAAAAGTCCTCTTCGACCGCTACCAGTTACTGCCGCGACTCTAAAAAGCATCTTGGCCATCATCTCACGCCGACCCCACCGAGACACAGCACCATCTAGTCGTTGCGGGAAAGTTAGCATCTAGGGCTTTTCACCGCCCTTGTAGTGTGTGGCCCATAGTACATCTCCGTGCGTGTTTCTATAAATAGCACCCTATTCGCGCATAAATAGAAGGGAACGGGGCGAAAGTGCTTTTCCACCAACAACTGGCTCTAATGGCCGCAGAGCGGGGGAAAAACAGGAATGATGCAGTCGCGTGCGATGATCCGGCAGGAAGGATCCGACTTCTCGAAGACTGGACGGAAGTGGATGAAGCAGCAGCAGCAAGCAGCAAGGGATTGAAGTCCTTTCCTGGTTCTCCCTTCCTCCCCCTTGCTGGTTTAATTGCTATTTTCTGGTGCGGTTCACTGTTTCAGTTTTTTGTCCAGAGGAATCCTCCAGCGCTTTATTCCCTGACCCGACTAGGCACGGACAGACGAGCGGGGCATTCCAGCCTATGCGTCTATTTCGGCTCGTCGATCGATCGACCGGCATTTGCGCAGAAGCTGTTCACGGGTGGCGCTGCTTCGTCCTGTAGCACGTTAACGTTTTATTTCTCTCTCTCTCTCTCTCTCTCTCGGTCTCCCAATTTTTTTTTCTTTTAATTCACCATCGCTGTTCTTTTCCCTTTTCCTTTTTTTTTTTTTTTTCATTCTTTCGTTTCCGAATATGGAAGACAATTTATCACGTGGATATAATTTCTATTTCCTATTACCGGAGCACTGCCCGTTTAGTTTTTCCGTAGGTATATAACCCGCTTTATTTTATTTCATTTTATTTTTTTCACAGTGGCGCAGTGGAGGTACCAAAATATTTGAGTTATTGATTAAGTTTTATTTTTAATTTTTTTTTGTACGAATGCTTAAGCTTTTCGGGAAAAGTTCAGGGCATGCTCTCGAGCGGAGCGGCCTGTAATGCTGCCGGTACAAGTGTAGATTGTTTAATGATGTTACGTATTTTTTGGAACCCGAACAAAAATATCTTGTTCTCTAGAGATACACTATAAACATGTTTGAGATAGTACGTGTTCTTCAGTAGGTGTTCACTATTTCTCATTAAACGAAATTTTCTTAGAAAGGTCAAGAGTACGTTCTAAAGACGTGTGGAATGATTATTATCATTTTATGTTACAGAATATATTTTTTTTTATTATTGGTTGTATTTTGTTTAATTAATGGTTTTATTATAGGTTGCACTGGTTTGGCCCAAACCATTACAACCAACAATTAAACCAATAAAAATAAATTGGGTAAAAATGTTAGAATTGGAGTTAACATTTAATAAACTGCCTTACAGCCACAGACAAATTTGCGGAAAGTTATATCAACATTTCGTCCTTGCCAAATAGGTATCTGCTATGTGCACTTTTTGAAGATTTCGACATCTTGACTATTATGACTAGCTATTATACTAACCAATTTTTCATATAAAAAGACTTCTGTGTAAAAGACTTCTATGTTCTCTGTAAGTTGTCTTCCCTCTCGTGTGCGCCTGAGAGGGAAGTTACATTTACAGTTGTGCATACAAAAGACACAATTACTACACAATTATTTTTGCTTAAAATTACTACATAATTATTTGTGCATATTATTGGTAATTATCAGTAAATATCATAAGTAATTATTACAATACATAGTTTTCCTATTTGTATATAAATTAAGATATCAAATGATGCATAAAATACATACAGAAAGCTAAACACTTAAATAAGAAAATTCGCAGAGTAATGCAAAACCTATGAAAAAGCCTCCACTTTTGGATCAATCAGAATAGATTTCGTAAAACAGCGTTTTGTGGACAACTACCACCGTCTATATGACTAACTTGACAATAAAAATCGAAAAGATACGACCAAAACAGTTAAAGCGAAAAAGAAATCAGATTGCCTGTACGGCGCACGACCAAAACAGTCAAGTGCTGAAAGTTCAGTTCAGGTTTTTTAAATCATATATTGGCGCTGGGATGTTCACTATATTAAATAGAATACTCGCTGCTTGTTTTCCATAGTGTTCAGGCTTTTCACTGTCAACGATAATATGTGGGGTTTAACATATTTATGCCTAACGTCCCTTTTTTGGGACGGCATTTTCGCTATCATTCGAAAACGTTATTTATTTTTCCGAGCCTTTATTCACGAGTATTGAACCTCAATTCCACAAAACATTTTAATATGGCCAAGTGGGATGTTGACATTTCAATTTTATACATAATGATTTTAAATGAAATCATCCCTTGTTCAAAAAGTTGACATCAGAAATTTATCAATTACTGCTGGTGTTAGCAAAAATCAAAGAAAGTCGCAAAAATATCCAGGCACGAATGGGTTAACATGCTTAATCTTCTTGCTAGCATGAGCATTAAGGAAGTATATGAACTGTAGCATGAGAGGGGTCAAGCTTTAGATAAGAGGATATTGCTTGCAGACTGGATAGGTTGTCGCTATTGATGACCACCTTCCGCTGTTCCAGTTCAGATCATGAGGTTCCCTAATTTCACCTGGTACAAACTATTAGACAACTGAAGTATAGCACTCTTATAAAATATTTACCCTGATATACCAGAAAACTGCTCCTTCCACGTGTCTAATGAATCTCTATTATGAATGTCTAATTTGAAGCCATCTGCGTAAATTGCTGTTCTTCTTATTTCCACTTCTCGGAGTAAGTTCGATTAGATGAGACCTTGTCTACTTCGCTCTGCGTAAGGGAGATCCGAGGGATATTTTGGTGGTATGCTGCGAATCGGTGTTTCCAGGCCTCTTAAGTGAATCAGATTTTTCTTAAAAGCTTTATTTTGGATCATTAGGTCAAAGGAGGTGGCTTTGCGATCACACATAACGCTTCAATTGAAACTATACTATATGCTCATGCTAATCGCAAAACTGTGTTGAGCTTAGTTTCTGTTGTGTTTTTGCTTGAGTTTGTGACCCTAGACTCCGCCAGCATAAAGTGCTAAGTAGTTATTTAGCAGATCTGCAGAAGATTTTAGAGAGCGTGAGGTGACTCTTGACTGACGACTGATAACGGATGCAGATTTATTCCTCAGAAATTACATATGAAAGATTCATTTAAACTGCTGTTATGCCTAAGAACCTTATATTTTTGAAGTATAAAGTACTTTTTCCATTTATGCAAATTACTGGGTTCTTTTACAGGTGTTTCAGCTTCGCAAAGTCATGGTCTTGGCTGTGTTAAGGTTTTGTCGATGAGTTCTAAGAATAGAGAACAGTTAAAGAAAAGAAAAAGGAGCTATTTTCAATATTCTTTTTACAAGAACAGCTGCATAGGACGATGAAATCATCTACTAATACAAAGAGCTGTGTGCCTGGAGGAAAGCTCTACTCCAGGAATGCGTCCACGACAAAGTTCCATAGAATTGAATAAAAAAAACTTTGCATAAAAAACACACCTAAAATGATACTTAAAGATACGAAGGTTTCGACTGAAAATTCGTTCAGTCTTCTTCAATCAAAACCTTTCGTCTCACAGAACAGTGGGAACAAAAAAAGATAAACAAACAAGTACGTTGCCTCTTGGAAAAAGAAAAGTCGAGAAACCACGGATATTAAAGGAAGGGGAGAAAAGGTGATGGGGAAAAGAAAGAAAAGAATAAAATGAGGACAAACAAAAATACATAAATAAAAAGTAATAACAATAATAATAAAAGGCAAAAGAGAACACGCGAACACAAACCCAAACAAAAAAAGAAAAAACAATAGAAAACCGAAGAAACAAAAGCATAAAAAACAGAAAAAAAACCTAAAAACAGAAATATTTTTATACATAAATACACATATACTTACAGAACATTTTTTAATTTTTTTAATTAATATAATAAAACAATAATAAACATAAAGGAAAGACAAAACCATACACACAAAAACCAAAAACAAAACAATAGGAAAAGAAAGAAAGAAAATAAGAGAGCGAGCGAGAGAAAAAAAGAAAGAAAAAGTAAACTGGCAGCATAAGAAAAAAGGGGGAGGTAGAGGAAGAAAGTGAATAGAACCTTTCAACAACAGCTTCCAAGCAGAATGAACAAAAGGAACGGAAGAGCCATCGTTCACAAAACACTCAAAGGGCTCGGTAATGGAAAAACCTTAAAAAAATGAATCGAGGTGAGACAAAGACTGAGGAGTGCACAATATCTTAGCCCCCTTAAAGATCCTATTCCTACTGAGAACTGTTAGGGTGTTTATTATATTCCTTGTGGCTCTTGTGATTTCGGCTTTATTGGTCAGACCAGAAGAGCTCTCAAATTTAGGCTCAAAGAGCATGAGAGGCATGTTTATAAGCACAAGCTTTCCAAATCTTCTATTTCCTCACATTGTTGGAATGCTAATCACTGTTTTCAGTTTTCTAAGGCTAAGATATTGTGCAGTCCTCATTCTTTGTCTCACCTTGATTTTTTGTAAGGTTTTTCCATTACCCAGAACTTGGAATGGCTTGTGAACGATGGTTCTTACTTTCTTTTTGTTCACTCTGCTTGGAAGATGTTGTAAGGTTCTATTCACTTTCTTCCTCTACTCCCCTCTTTTCGTATGCTGCCAGTTTTCTTTTTCTTTCTTCCTTTATGTTTTATTTTGTTTTTGATTTTTGTGTGTAGATTTCTGTCTTTCCTTTACGTTTATCATTATTTTGTTACATTTATTTAAATAAAAAAATAAATAATAATAAATAAAAGTAAAAATTGTGCTGTCCTGCATGTGTATTTATAAAAAAAAAAATGTGTTTTATATTATTTTTGTTCTTTTGATTGTTATGTTTTCTATAGTTTTTCTCTTTTTTGTGTGCGTTTGTGTTCGTGCGTTCTTTTTCCTTTTTATTATTATTGTTATTATTTTTTATTTATGTATTTTTGTTTGTCCTTATTTTATTCTTTCCTTTTTTTCCAATAATATTTTCTCCTCTTCTTTTAATCTCCGTGGTTTCTCGCCTTTTCTTTTTTTCCAATTGGCAACATGCTTGTCTGTTTAAATTTTTCAGTTCCCACTGTTTTGTGAGACGAAGGGCTTTTACAAAGGAAGACTGGACGAATTTTCAGTCGAAACTATCGTATCTTTCTATGAGTATCATTTTTTGTGTGTTTTTTATACAAAGTTTTTATTTATTTTGTCTTTTAACACCAGTATTTTGAGTGCTTTTTCCGTAGTTCCATAGGATTGGTCAAAAACAAAACTTTTATGAGCAGCAGTTGAAAATCTAAAAATTGTGAAAGTCTTCCAGGCCAGCATCCCAATTTAGTTGCATGAATCTTCATTTAACTACTCCCTGTAGTGCCTTTTGGGCAACGTCATAGTCCTTTTTACTGTTCCCCCAATTGGCCATCTCCTGAACAGTACATATCTAATAACATGTGCAATCCTATTTGTTTCTTATCATTAAAGGTCTTGCATATGTTTTAAACTTTATTTCTTTCAGCGTTCGATTGATTCAAAACCTTACACCGAAAGTCCATGGAAATAGACAGACGATCGCGTCATCTTACTGCTTCTGCTTTCCATCTGGGAGCTTTTTGAAATGAATCTGTATTTACAGACTCCCTTTCATCTGTATACTTAAAATTACAATTGCCTTTTGCATTACGATTAAATTAATATTTATTTTTGCCGTGCAATACTACTAAATTTGAATATGAAAACTCACTTCACTAATGTCAGTTTGGTGCGATTTCAAAGATACAATTATACAGTTTTAAAGATTTGTTTTTTTTATTGCTGTAAGTTGTAGTAGAATCTATACTTCGGATAAATTAACATTTTACTATTGTTCTCTCTGTGTGGTGCTTTTTTTTTATAAAATAACTAGTGCTTACAGGTTTAACACATCGCTCGATATATAATGCGTCGGAGTATCCCATCATCCTTTACTGTAATGAATCGGTGACTTTTAAAATGTAATTATGTGATGAAGCCTCATAAATCCTTGTTATCGAATGAATGGCCAAAATTTTATGCAGTAAATCTTTACTCAGATTATACAGGGTGTGCCAAAAAAATGGTAGCACGCTTCACTTCTTTATCTATTATTGGACTATGTAAACTGAAAAAGTGTTCAAAATAAGGTAGGGTAAAATATTAAGGTACGAAAGAATTCATCACGTTAATTTTCAAAAATGTTTCACATTTAGATTTGTATTTGACCCCTGTACAAAAATTCCCAATTGATAAAATCTGCCCCATCGCCAATGAGATTATGCAAAAAATTTGAGAATTATATTCTAAAAAGTGTCAGAGATATGAAGATAAATATATGCTGGTTTAAACCACTTTTCAATGGCTCTCGAAAGGGGAAAATCCGGTCCAATAATTGCATTTCAGAGGTCGTACAGAAATTAGGAAAGAAAATATTTTTTTTTCCTCTTTAGCAATAATCATTCACATTCAAAGTCATGCATAGACACAGATCATCTTTGTTAAAAGATATCTTTGGGATGTCATGATGAAATGCTGAAATTTTATACATCATCTCATTAGTTTATGGAACACACTTTACTTACTGAGAATTTGTAACACTACAAAATTTGAACCCTATTTTGCAGCACTACTGAGAATTTGTTGTACGGGGGTCGTATACAAATTTAGAAACTGTAACTTTGTTTTAATCAATGAGACGGAATTTTTTTCTTTAGCTTAGTATTTTTTTCTATTACATTTTAAACATATTTTTCTACTTACATTGCCCATTTTTCTCAAACAGATAGATAATTAAAGCGTGTTACCACCTTTTTGGGATGCCCTGTATACACGATAACATTTGCCAAATATTTCTTTTTAATATAAATATGCAAATACGAAAATGGAAAATTACCATTCTGTGTGAAAGAAATCTATTTCCAATCAACATATGAATCAAAATAGCATGCTATAATAAAAACAAATATCTACTTTATTTGTTTAATGTGTTTTCTGTTAACCTGAAATTTAAAAAAATAGAATGTAATAAAAAATAAATAAATATAATATTTCTTGTCATTTTAGATGTTTTAAATATAATATGGGAAATATGCATGAGTATCAAATAAAAACCTGCGACGCAAATGTTATACATATTCATTTTATCATGAAACTCAGATGTAATACCATTAATGAGTATCTAGTCTGATAATATATGTTTTATAACTACATAAACTTTAAACAGGAAAACGGGGTATTATGTATAAAAATTGAGTTGGTATCTACAGATAAATCCTCATCCAACATAGTCAAAAACGGCTGTTTATTAAACTTTTTTGCCGATAAAAGTAGAGCTCGTGTTTTCCAAAAATTACACTAAAATAACCATTTTCTCTTGGACGTTTCAAATATGGATCTATATTTCATTTTACCTCATTTATTTCTACAAATTGCATTAATCTATGTGTAATTTTTCCATGAAACTCAAAGTGCTTCCCTTTTAATTTTACATTAAAATAACCAGAATGAATATTCAACACTGAAATACAAGTCGACAACTATACAAATTTATCTTGCCAAAACTACGCGATGTCAGTGAACATTTCCTGATTTATAAAATACGAATATTTCATGTGTATCACTTGTTGGTAATATTCAACAAAGAATATTATATTTTTAGAAAAAAAATGTAAGCGCGATAACACTCTAAACAAAGCTGGTCAATCTAATGGCTTAATTTTACGCTTTGCGTAATTAGATCAACATTCTTCGAATTATTTTACGCATGGCTGCAGCAATTTTCTGAGGCGAAGCTAACGGCTCCTATTAATCACAGAGGAACTAACTATGCGTCTGTATGCAAATGCAGTCGAATTGCTTTGGACGGCAGAGGGAACACCGAAAATAAAAATCACTTCAATTTTAGGATTTGTATGCATTTTACTACTTAAAAGAAGATTCTTTGGACACGTAGGGAGGACCAATTTAGATTATTTATTTTAAACATGGATAGCTTTTTTCGCAGCTCATATCTTGATAATTTTATTTTAAACGAAAATTTAAAAAAGCTGTTCAACACTTATGAACAGGGGAACCCTTAGGTCCTTCAAATATAAATGGATTGGGATGTTTTTCTTCGTTTTTGTGAATTGTAAAATACGTAATTAATATTTTTTTTAATTATATAGCTTTACTATTAAGAAAAATCCTTTTTTCACGCAGGGCACATGTATATCATTTTTATTTTTAAAAGACCTATTTTCTGGACCATCATATAGAACTTTATTAGACATTACTTATCATATAGGTCTGCATGCATATTTTTTGCCAAATCTGTTCTAACTTATGAAATATAAGCAATCACCAGCAGCATCTGCTCTAACTTATGAAATATAAGCAGTTGACTACATGGAGAAATTCATTAAGTCGTGCATTAAGTCCTCAGAGATTACTAGTTACTGGCATGTTTGAAATATATATATATATTTCAAACATTGTGTTACTGGCATGTTTGAAATATATATATATATATTTCAAACATGCCAGTAACACATGTTTTCCTTTAAGCAGCTTTAATTTGCGCTATGTAACGTATGCAACCACTGTATTTTTGGTTGCTTTTGCATAAAATTTAACTATAATATATATATATATATATATATACAGCGACTAATTAATACGTAAACTGGGAAAAAAAATTTTAAATGTTTTTGATCTCTATAACAGTATGTTAACATTTTTAAAACAGCGAAAACAATAAGACAACTGATCATCTAGAAAAATAAAATCCCTTCTCATATTGTCATCTTTTAACCACCTCTTCCTTCTATTATTAATTTTCAGAGTTGGCATGTTCTTCAGTTCTTTCAGGAAAGGAATAAAGAGTGAAAATAATATTTGTTTTTTATCTAACCCCATCCTTCAAAATTAGGTAATGGATGTTGAAAAAAAATGCAGTATCATTTCTTCACAGTTTCCCTAAATATACCAATATCCCCTTGTAGAAGAAAAATGTATATTTAATAAAGTTTAAAATACTTTCAGAAAACGTGAAGTTTAAACTTACATGGAACAAGCGAACAATTATGATTCCGATGGAGTACTGATGTAACCTTTAAAGATAGTTCTGTTTCAGTATATGCACGCGCTATTGAGGAAGTTTGGATAACAAATATTTGAATACTTCCATGAACTCGATATTTTGCAGTGAATAACGTTCCGTATCTGAATGCTAATGCAAAATGAGAAATACATCTGCAGTATTATTTCCTAAAATATATGCATTTCATCTCGCCCTCAGGATATTTAAATCGACTTCAGCTTTTCATCTATGGTCAAAAATTACCATTTTCTCAATCCCTTCATTTATTATGCAGCATATATTTTAACTTAAGAATACAACTTTCTTGAATAGGAACTTGTAAATCCAGTAAATAGAGATAAATATTAGCTATGCTGGTTTTAAATAATATTTAATATTTTTCCAATAAGATTTGCAATTAAATAGTAAATTATTCTGCACTACAGATTTTTATCATTATTAAATTTGTGTACTTTTTTATTGAGAAATACCTGCATTTCAGATCAAATGTTGGTCTTGAAATAATTGGTTAAAAATAAAAATCATTAAAAAATATTTGATGTAAAGGGTATTCATCTAGATTTATATTCAGTTGTTTGCAATTCATGAAGAGATAAAGGTTTGCATCCCTTTGTTAGTAAACCACTACATATGGACCAATGGGCTTTAAATTTACCACAAGATATTAGCAGGCTGAAACAATTTTCAACCTTGAAATAATTAAAACTTTGATAAGTAATTTAATGTGTATTTCTTACAATCTATACACGTTCTTGGGACGACAATTTTTTCTTCCGATACACGTGTACAGAACGAAAAGTAAATTTTATGTCTGTTTTTTTTACAAAGTTTTAACTATGCCATCTTTTAAGCACCAACTTCTTTGGGTTTTTTTTTGGACTAATCTTTAATTTTGCATCAGATGCTGCCCAGGTTATGAAGTGCATAAAACTTTGTCTTCCATTTTATTCGTATAATGCTGGTACATAGCAATGGCATCTCTTGAAAATGACTGGGAAGTTTACACTAAAGGTTTTCCATCTGTAAATTTAAATGGAACATTCTTTTAATCTAAAGGAGAAGCTTCTACCAGCATGTGGGCAAAATACTCGCTTATATTTACCATCAAGAACAGCAACGTCAGTTATACTGTATTTAAATGTTCGAACTCACTAAAAAAATAATATGAAAGCCCTTGGTATTTCTTTAAATAATTTATGACTCAAAAAAAACCTGACATTTTCATTAAAATTACGCAGCTTTAAAGTTTAGATGTGCCACCTTAGAATCTAGTTTAAAGTCTGAGATGTTTCACGCAGTATGCTCAATTTCTCGAATTCATTTTCGATTTCGTAAAAAAATAGCAAAGTACCCCACATTTTCGTTAAAATTTTTATGTTTCAAGCTGTGTCGTGCCCTCTTAGTCGATCAAAAATTATGGAAATGTTTGCATAGTATTATTGACGCAAGTGGCCATTTTTCTACGCACCCCATTTCTTTCTTTCTTTTTTTTTTCAAACCATGCACAAAAACGACTGGGCAACCGAATGATGAATTGGATCAGACCCACACTGAATACCATATGACAAATTGTAGTGCCTCCCATATTGTTTCTAAAAGCTATTTATCGTCTGTGAAGCTGTAACTCCTATGCTTTTTAGAATATCAAAATATAAAAATAAATAAATGTGGTTTTCTTTCTTCCTACTGCCAGCATTTCTAATATTTATTTATTTGAACAGTTAAAAAGTAGTTGAAGGGAAAAAAATCGGTGACTTCAGCTTTCTTTTCATTCGTGAAAGCCTATTAAGACCATTATTTTCTAAAGTCGATGCAGACTCATCACCACAGTTCTGAACTCCGGAGGGAGTCTTCCTTGCGAACGAACACTAAGATACACAGCACGCAAGTTCAATAAGTTCTAAATCATTTATTTCTTAGATCGTGAAAGTATGAAAATAGATAAAGACAATTCTCTTTCTTCCTATCATCAAGTACTCTGATATAAATTAATTTAAATGACTAAACGATAGTTAAAGAGTTAAACAAATTCAACATTACTAATAATATCAGTTGAAGGAGCTACTAACAAATAAGACGACAGAGAAGCTTTACAACGTACAATCTGAATTAAAGGAACAACTACATTAAGTACCAGGGTCTGTGCACCGACGCCTGTAGCATTCCAAAGAGTTAACAGGCTGATGATAGAGTTTAACTGCCTTGACACTGCACTGCCCTCCTATTCAAAAACAAGGTTTTTCCTTTTTACGATTTTTCCTGTATTGAAAGTTTGTAAGCTAGCTGTCAATATTCCTGAAAAGTCTTCACAGATAAATTTTGTTCTTCATATAGCACTTATGAAAGTACCCGTATTGTGAAATACCGAAAAGAACTACTAATATTTCCATCATGTTTTAGTCGTTGTCATTTTGCTTCATCATTTTGTGTGTGAGAAATGCGTTGCCTTTTGGTACTCAGCTCATCTCTTGTTCACATAGCTGGCATATACGAACAGCTGCAATTAGATTTATGACGCTTTAAAGCCCAAGGTTCTAAGTGAAACCATCCTTCAGCAAGATACTGTATGACAACACGTTGTTCATACTATCATAATTTCCATTCTTTCCCTGTTCAGAAAGCTTTTAAAATCTTTTAAGTATTTGCTAATATAGTTACAGAAAAACTGGCAAGCCGCCAATAACGAGTAATTACGATTGATGAACTGAGGAATTGAATTGAAACCATATGAAACTATTAACCGTGAATTTATACTGAAGACCAACCTGACTAATGCTGTTGTTACAGCCAAATTGGGAAGCTCTGCATATACGGAGATACCTGCAATTTTAAGTTACTGTTCTCCCATTATACTCTATATTTGAAGTAAATAAAGTAATACTTCTATTTTTCTTTCTTGAGTAGAAGTTTTAATGAACAGAGGTGTATTCTTTCCAGTTAAGATTTGTATTCTTTAATAATGCTGCTAGCCATCCACAAGCAGCACCTAATGACATAGCTAAAATACATTTTTCAGACGAATAACACAATGTATAAAAGATAAATTATTGAAAATACAGCATCCTTTAAGGTAAGGAATGCGAAAAAGTTAGTATTTTATGAAATCACCTTTGATTACGGATAATTGTTGCTATATTCGTGGGAACCGCATCAAAGAGTATTTGGTCATGTTCCTGGGATATATCAGACCATGCTGTTTCTAGCCGTTTCAAAAGAGAGTATCGCGCAGTAACGGGTTTTGTATCCTGACCAGTTGTTTTTCAATTATTAATTAGACACATTCGATGATGAACAGATCCGGAGATGGGATAGGCCAAGACGTTGATGCAATTTGGTGGTGGGGGTGATGGGAGACTTTTTATCATTGTGTGTCACTTTCACTGAGGCAAATCCCATTGAAAAAGGGCCACAAGCAAGTCGTCTAAGATAGGTAAGGCTACATAATTATTAGCAATGTACTGACAATGAATATTAAAGGAGTATGTGAAACTCTATATTCTTCTAAAGTGTAATGCACCATGAAGGACTGCTTTGGAGATTTACAATGCAAGAGTTAATGTATGATACTTTATAAAGTTACTCAATTCCAATACGATCGTCAAAGTGTTGTAGACGAAATCATGATTTCTTTGAAAATTTAATATTGGGTTATTTGCTTGTACGCATCCAGTGTTTCCTCAACAATTTCAAACCCAAACATTACTGGTTTAGAACAAAAGGCAGTCGCAGCAACAGATACCCAACTAAAGTTTCTCTGTGTTCCAACAGAGAAACGATGTCGAATGATAATTCCTGACAAATGTTTTTCAAAATACCCTATTTCCTGCGTGATATTTCTGGTACTTACAGTGCAATTTATCATTGTCATGTTTACACTTTGTCTGTCACATTTGCTTGCTGCATTCGTTTCAAAGTCCGTCTTGTAAATACAGATCACATACCTGCATTACGGTGGTATTTTTTAGGTTGAACAAGAAAACTAATTTCTCAAAAGGATACAGAATTGTCGATTTCGGTCAGCAACAATTCTGTCTTTGTCAGAATGTTCGAAATTAAGCTACCCTATTTTAAGTTATGTACTAAAAAAACTATTGTTGATAAGTTATGAAATTTCGAGTAAGACACAATGAAAGTATAGGAATTTGAGCGAATATAAAGAATTAGTTCAAATATTCGTCGCCAGGGGCATCCCATGGCCTCCATAGTTCTCAGACCTCAATCCATGCGACTTTTGACTTTGGAAGATTTTGAAACGTTGGTAAATCGTGATAATTCAAGAACTCTGTGTGATATTAAGGCAGCATTTCACAAGATGTTTGTAACTTTTCCCTGAAAACACTACGGTAAGTAGTAAAACATGATTTCTTACAATTCCAGATGGTAGCTGAATATGATGGCCGTCATTTCAAACATGTTTTGTTGTGATAATATTTGTAAACTATTATAAATGCTTGCTAAATGTGTAACTCATAAAAAAAGCCTCCTGGTGGCGAACATTTGAACTAACGTTTTTTTAATCTCGAACAAATTGTCATATTTTCATTACGTCCTACGCAAAATTTCATAGATTTAGTGATAGACAACAATTACAACAACAGTAGACAACAATAACAGTTTCGGACATCCTCTCTGTAGTATTCATGCCCGTATTTTTAATGATAAACTCCAATTCTTTCCACATAAAAACACGAAAAAACAATTACAGTATTCAACACTTCTAGGGGACACTAAAGGCACTCAGCGGTGTGCTTAGGTCTGAATGCCATTTACAATTATTATCGACATATGCGCATACTGCAGTAAATTTCTTCGGAAGGCTAGCAGTTTATATCAAAATTCAGGCAATAACCTTCAGAAAAACATATGGACATGTTTGCTTTGAAATATAGCAGGAAGAAAAATTGATGGCGTTAGAAATGATTGTAGCTAGAGTAGTATGAATCTTCAAAATTTCCAATCAACTTTTACTTCAGTTTCTTTTTCCTTCAGAGTGGATTAAAAAAGTTCTTAAAATTACATGTAATCTGTAGGAGAAAAATTAATGCATATAGTGCGGTAAAGTCATAACGGCTGTAAATCGATTGAAAAACTACGAGATGAATGTGTTACGGTCAATTTGGGCCGATGAAGTCAGAAATTTTGTTCCCTTTCTATACATCTAACATTTTCTAGAAATGCTGAAAAATATTCTTCCTACAAATGGCCATTAAACTGCCAAGGAAAGCATTTAAGGCTTTAGATGTTTTCTGTAATGCCCATTCAGTTCATGCCTTAAAAATTGTGATGCATGTTTCTTCTCTGTGTTAGTACTTTTTCAGTGAGAAAAATACGTCAACAGTTACATATATTCATTAGAGAAGGAATAGTCACATTCCTTATGAACTGGTTGTTCATTCTTTCCTAACATGCTATTCACTAAATTTTGCATTGAAAAGCAATTCAAAGGTACTATAAAACACCAAAATACCGTTTAAGTATAAAAGAATAAATATATGCTGTTAATTTTATAAAATGTAGTGTAAACCGACAGTATAACCGAAAGAGTTGGTTACCGTTTGTGGTTTCTTTTTCTTAATTAAACAAATAAGAAAAGACAAAAGATTAAATGAGCTGATAACAAGTCTAGAATGAAAAGAAAATATATTTCAAATCAAAAAATATTATTTGAATCAAATTTACAGGTGTATATTGCAATACATCCTTTAGATCTAGAAAATATTTTACTATATTCAACTACGCAATTTTCTGAATACAATGCAAATGTTATTTTCAGGTCCATGCTGCAAGGTTACAGATTTGAAATGTGCACAAGTTTTATCAGATAAACCTTCAAATGATTCTATCTAAAATAGAGAGTATTAAAAATATTCAAAGCTGCTGTTACTATTACTGCAGCAGTAAAATACTTTAAAAATTTCATACATACAGAAAACGGTGATTTTTGTACTATTTTTGTGACATTTCCTTGTACAAGTTAGTTTTTTTATACTTATTTTTAAGAGAAAAAATCTTAGGCCTTGCATGGTTCCAGTTTGAAACGCATGAATTTATCTAAAATTACTTTGACAAAATTTACTTAAAACAAAATTACTTAAAAAATAACAATGATCTATTTTCTTGCCCATTAGTCGTTAATATGGGCTACTCAAATAAATAAATATTGCCGGTAAAGCATCTGAAATAAAACGTCCAATTGATATTATTAACATAGTTTAAGGTTTTACTAGAAAGGGGAAAGAATGTTTCAGCAAATAATGATAACAATTATAAAGTATTTTCTTCATTTAAGAAAAAATGTTGTGCTGAGGCTCCAAGTAATGATAATATAAATGATAAAGTATTTCTTCAGAACATAAAGTGACAGTTGAATATCAAACGTGATATCTATAACATACATTCCTCTGCAAAATGCGCCGCAAAACAAATTAAAATTTCCATCTTGGAATCAAAAATACTAGATCCTGTTACAAACTATGAAGATAAAGTAAGCCAAATTCATTGCTTTACTTTCCGCCACTTTTGTTTTATTGTTTTTTATTTGCATTTATGTTACTGCATAAAAATAAATAAAATAACTTCGGTTAAATATTTGTTCATTTATACCCTTATTTTCAGAACTTTATTTATAATTGTCCTTTTTTAAAAAGAAAGATAACGAAGAATCTAACAATGATAATAAAAGAGCCGACAAGTACTCAACTTTGAACGGAGAGTATTCTGCCATAAACTCTACACGGTTGCACTAGATTTATTTTAAATAGACAAGTGAAAGTGTAGAAATTTACTCCAAATAACTATTGGCCATAGAGTGGGGCACTAATGCATTTGAATTATTTTATAGGTTTCTACAAACGGGGCATAAATACAACAGACACCGTTTTCAATACCTGTATGCGAACATAACACTTTAAAGAAATATAGGAAATTTCTGAAGTAAGATGGAACAAAATAATAAAAAATACAAGAAAATCTACTGTGTCCCTGAATATCATTATTGAAAACTTTTGCTACTCGCACTAACAATATATTCTTTGAATAAGTTAAACAAATCTATGCGTGCTTTATGTATTTAAACTGAAAATGATGCACGCTAACTAATTAGAATAAATATAGTAGTATGCCCCAACATTTGCCGCTCTTCTTTAATTGGACTTACTGATGGGTTTAATATTCCAGAGATTACTTTAACATTAACTCACCAAAATATCCCAAATGCTTGTTCCGCTTCATTTTCAAAGAATCTATTTTCATTTATCTCATCTGAATTAGAGGTGAAACTGGGAAACTATAAGCCAATTTTAAAATGCGAGAAATATTTATTAAGCCATTAAATGCGAGTTAATCCATGCGTAACAACTGAGATAACTTTCCCCTCACCTCTCCAAAGAGTTTTGTCCAACTGCCTGCTTCAAAATAAATGTTGCGATATAAATGCAGACTAAGAAAATATGTTCAAATATGTTGTTCAAGTATGTAAAATATCCCTTGCATGTTGAAGATTTCCACTGTGAACAGCTGTAAAAAAACATTTGTTTCAGAACATTCTTCTGCTTCATGTGTTTAAAATTGACTTTTTTTTTATCTATCCATGCAACATTTCATGCTTCCTCTTTAAATATAAATGTACTAGCACTGACTGTTTTTCTCTTGATTGATGCTAAAATACACAATTAAAACAAAAATGGGAGAAACTGTACCGGTATACCATAACTTATTTTGTTTTATGCAGATAGGGAACAAGAGTTTAAAGTTATTGCTTTAACAGTGAAGAAAAAAAATCTTTTAGACTTAATTTTTTTTTTAAATGCTGCAAAAGTTCTGTAAAGGATGAAATTTTAGATTTTGAAAGCATCCAAATTCATTTTAATCATTTTTAAAATTAAGTTTTTATTTTATTCAGTTAATTTAATTAGATAAGAAATTTTCATTATTCTCAGTCTTTTCAAGAGTCAGTATAAATTGCTGTATTTTATTTATTTCTTAATTGTATATACTAATACTGAGGTGTCATTGTGTAATATTGTACAGAGAGATCTCAGATGCAAATTAAATGTCTAGACTAATTTTTATTTCAGTTACACGAAAAAAAATTTAAAGAAAAAAGAAAATGAAAAAAACAGATTAAAGAGGAATTTGGCGGATTCAAAAAAATTCTAGTGTTTAAAATGTTTTTAATGACTTTTTTCAATTAACATATTTATGTATAAAGTGTTGTAAAGGTAAAGTATATGAAGTGGTTGAAATTAAGGCTGGGATGCAGACTCTCTAATGACGGTCAATAAACCAGTTTTATTACCAGTTTTTAAACCAATATTAAAATTCGAATCGGTCAATAAACTGGTTTATTGACTGTCATTAGAGAGTCTGCATCCCAGCCTAAATCAGCATAGTTTATTGTATGACACAGCTACTTTTAAGTGATCAAAAAAATTAAACTGGGCAACAAAATAATCCTTACTTGACATACAAGTACCTTTTCTTTTTCACAAAGCGATAGTTCCTGCTTCTTGCAAATATGTTTTTAAGTACTATATATAAGTGTTACTCAGTCATACTACTGCTTTATTCTAAAAACAAAAATAAATAATAAATATGATAAATAGTAAATAACGATTAAAATAAAACACAGTTTTTTTAATGTGGCATACCTTAATAATCCCAAATTTGACGTAACTTTTTGAAACTATGTAGATGTACTGCATTGTCTGCTCTAATGGGTTTCTTCACTTAATGCGAAAGCGGCCACCTGGCTTCTGGAAATAACTTTTATACATATGGATCTAAAGTAAAACGATAAAATTGCTAAACACGCTATTCGAAAATTCCAATCAATGTTTATGCATATTAAAGCGCTCCAACAGCTTTGAAAGAACCGTAAAAACGTTTCTTTACTGCCGTTTTGCTGTTTAAGTGCTTGCAGAAAGTTTTTACTTCATGCTAATTCGTTTCTTATAAAATACCACAACTGAAATTAAATATAATGCTTCGTGTAATTATACGTTTACAAGTTTTAGTGAACTATTTTATAGAAGAACACTTATATTAACGGGTGGCATTTAGCGCAGAAACAAATTTTATGGTATGAAATTCACTAAAACTTGCAAATTATATAACTATTTTTATTTTCCTGTTATTAAGATAAATTCCAATTTTTTATATAAATTAATTTAAATTTCCCAAGCTTATATTAAAATAACCGCGTTTTATAAATATTTAAATTAAAAATAAATGAAACCTTACACGTGACACTTAAAAAAATTATAAATATATTAAAATTTACTGCAGTAAACATGTTTGAAATTCATGAGTGAATTTTACCGAAAAGCCGAATAAAATAAGTTTAAGGTATTTATTGTACACATTCATTTTTCTTTTCATTCTTCAAGAACTATATTAGAATGTCCACTGTAAAGGTATTTATTGTAAACATTCGGTTTTTTTAAGAACAATATTAGAATGTCCACTATATAATACATGTTTATAATTTAAACAAATATATAAATTATAATTTAAATATTTATTGTAAACATTCGTTTTCCTTTTAGAAATATATTAGAATATCCACTGTAATATACCTTCTCTATATTTAAGGTATAAGACATGATTATCGAATACGTTTAAGTAAAAATTTCAAACTTGCGAATATAGTGCATTAAAAAGTTATTCTAAAATTTTAAAAGTTCTTTGTGTGTAATTTCCAAATACATATGAACTCCAGTTTTTTGAAAATTTCCAGGAAGTTTTGCTTTAGTCAATTCCTTTTTGCATCATAAATAATAAAACCGTACAATCAGTCATCAATTAACCAGTAACGCATCAAAGAGGGAAGAAATAATTTACTTATAGACTTGATCATTAAAAGACTCCAGCAATTCCAACACACATGCCGAATGCCGTCAATAGTCTTAAATATGTTTTATAGGGTAGAACATATTTAAGACTATCGATGGTTCGTGGATATGTTCTTTTTTCTGAAGATCATTCATTTGATCCAAATGAATGATCTTCAGTGAATTTATCCACAATTCTAGCTTAGTGAGATCAAACTTTCCCCCATTAGCATAAAATTATCACAAATAGCATAAGCAACTGGTTCAACACATAGATTAAGATACTTGTTCATGTGCCCTACAGACATATTTCTTTAAAATGCTTACAAGACATGAGGTGCGATGTCTACCTAGCGAGACTGATTATAAATGAATATTAAGCAAAATATTAATTAATAGCTAAAACATTGTTGATGTACTTGTAAGAGCATTTTCTTTTTCTTTTTAATTTTCTTTCTTAATAAAATAAACTTTTTTTTTCATTCTTAAGGAATAAACCAGTTTTTTTTCTCTTTCATGCTTGGAAAAAAAAAACATGCAACCAGTTTTTGATTTCAGAAAAATATTGTAGAATTCTGCTTTCAAAACCTTCGCAAGCAATTTTAAACACCCAGTATTATTGATATTACTATTCCTTTTTACTAAATTAAAACTTAAATAGATCAAATAACGAGCTATCATCTTCTAGCTGACAAGCCGTAGGGATCTGAAATATTTTAATTCCAATACTGAAATATAAAATAAAATATTCTTGAAATCTTTGATGTTTCCAAATTTTAACCAAGTAGGTGAATGATGAGTTTCACGTGTAATCATTATTCAATCAGAATTCGTAAAAGATTTTGCAAATTCTTTGAGTTTGATTTCATATTTCTTGCAAACTTATTTATAATACGAGCCCTTTTACATATATTCTTTCGAATTACGATCAATAAACTGTCCACATAACAAATAAGTTCCAGTCAAGACTTCCGGGATTCCGTCTGGCAATCTATTGACGCTACTGTATTATTAACTGAAACCCATGACATCTTGATGCCCGAGCAGCCATATATTATATTTTATGAAAGAAATTCTTAGGAATTTATAAAATCGATGATTCATATGGTTGGAATTCGGCTTATTTACTCCAGCTTAATTTTTGTGTGGATGTGTAAAGTCAGACGTATGAATTTAATGATGTGCATTAGATAGGGATAATAGGGAGCAATTTATCTTGTGGTTCAGAGAAACTCTGTTAACCCAAGATCACTCCCGCGGGGTGTTGTGTACTCCGCAGCAACACAAAAGCATTAGGTATAGAAAAAAAAAAAAAAAAAAAAAAGTGAGAGTGATGTCGGATTAAGAAGATTTCGGAAGCATTATACGTTAAAATAAATAAAAAACTTTGGGAAAGAACATACATAAGAAGTTACTCGTAACTTGATACGATCGTTTCGACCGAAAATTATTTCGATCTTCCTCAGTCAAAGCCCTTCGTCTCACGGGACAGAGGGAACTAAAATGATAAACAAACAAGCATGTTGCCACAAGAAACAAGGAAAAGCCAAACAAAACAATGGATAGGGGGAAGAAGAGATAAAAAGAAAAGAAAATAAGAACTAAAATACACAAATAAATAATAAAAAGAATAATAGAAAGCAAAAAAAGAGCACATCGACACAACCACATACAAAAAAAGAAAACAAAAGAAAACAGAATAAACGAAAGAACAAAATACAAAAATAACATAAAAACACAAATAATAATTTTATTTATTTATTTTTATAAATACAGCATACATGACAGCACAATATATTTTTTTTAAGTAATAAAAAGTAATCAAATAAAAAACATAAAAGAAACACAGAATGACACACAGAAATACCAAAACAAAATAAAAGAATAGGAAGAAAAAAAAAGAAAGAAAAGGGAAAAAGGTAGCCGAAGAAAAGGGGGCAGAAGAGGAAGAAAGTGAACAGAACTTACAACAGCAGCTTCCAAGCAGAATTAACGAAAGGAACGGAAGAACCATCGTTCACAAGACGTTTTTTCTGAAACATGATACGTATTCATCATCTATCAATGTATGCTAAGAGTGTACCCACTAAAGTCCAGTGTCACCCCAACAATTTCTGAACAGCAAGAGCTTTGTCATAAAAGTAGGGTCTAGGTATAGTAAAGTTGCCACTCGCTACGCAAGGAAAGTGCTTACAGTGCCACCTGGTGGCAAAATTCGGAGCAATTCGCTCTTATCTCATAAACGATCCGAGATACGGGAAAAAAGTTAATTACAAAGTGGCTCAACATTATTGATTTAGAAAGAAAAGACACCTTAATTTGCATATGATGCTCATTAATTCGTACCATAGTTCTACGGACGGAATGCGTGAAACCCAACACATCTGTTTGGTCGAATTTTCCGAAAGTGCTTTTACCTCACATGAAGCTCATTTATCCTTCATGCTGAAAGTGTTTTCTATCTGAAACAATACACATCTGGCTGCTGGTCTGCAATTCCCTCTGAAAATTGTACAATATGGTTGGTGACACGCTGGCAAAGGCATCAGTAATATGTTTTCAAGCCTTGTGTTTTGCGACTTCAGTTTTTAACATTAATGTGCTCAAGATGTCTTATAATAAATCGGTGATGCTGAACAAATTTGTAATTGGCTTTGTGCGTTTTGAAGAAAACTGTTTGTTTCTTCAATCATCAAATTTAGTAGGTCATCGTCAAAGAAAATATTTTAAAAATCTATTTCTATATCCGCATTTGAAATATAATTTGTTTCCAGTATTCCAACAAATGTATGAAGATGCAATTCCTCCAAATCTACAGTCTAAGATAAAGTACTATGAGCCGAAATTTTACGGAAAATGGAAGACAGGCTAATTGCAAGCTCAATCTTAGGCAAAATGTCTGGATCAGAATCACTAGAAATATCACTTTCTAGCTCTTTAGAAAATGAATCGTCACGTTCATCTCTTTTGCTGGTCGTGTAAATGGTTTACTTACCAAGAGGGTCCACTCCTCCTCTAACAATTTAAATGAAATCTATTATTTCTATTATTTGAATTATTTCGTCATTGAAAACTGTTTGCTTAAAATGCCAGTATGCACCAGTCTATAAGAGTATTCAGAAACTCCAAATTTTCGAAACACTACATCTATTTTTACAGTCGCAAACTGCTCAGTACATGCGAAAATTCTAAAAAGAGTTCGAACGGTATGTGCATCAAAAAGACGGACATGTTATGCAGGCAAAAAAAAAAAAAAAAAAAAAAAAAAAAAAAAAAAACAGCAGATGAACTGAAAAGTAGGTTCTTTTAAATTTAATGTTCGGATTTTTTAATACTAATCCTAGTACAATATTGAAAATATTAAAATCCCTTTTGACAAAAAAAAAAAAAAAAAAAAAAAAAATAATTCTCGACAAAAATGGTGCTATCTGAGCTATTTTGACGTTATGCTTAAACTCCTGATTGAAGAATCAACATTTCTGTTTTGCTTTTTATCGAATTTTTTTCACTGAATATCTGACAAATGCCGTTCAGTGGCTGAAATCCTGCCTCTTCCATAAACAAATTTCCCCCATTTGTCCCGACTGTGTTTTTATTGGCCGTTCACGGTGCTGCTTTTGTGCATGGAATACGCGTCCGTTTTTCCTGATTCGCATACTGTCCCACCGCTCTTTACGGTTTTCGCATTCCCTGAGCATTTTGCGACGGTGAAAAATGGGCGTTGCAATTTGAAATTTTCATGTTTCTATATTTATCACCGTACACGCTTAAACCCAAAGAGCGAAAAAAACGATACACTGCGGAGCGATCTGTTTCCGTGGAAACCGACCGGTTTTTCACGAAAGGGCTCTTTACGTAGGCCTTTTACAGAGAATCCTCTCCTCGCTTCCTATCTTTTCCGAGAATTTCCCCTCCCCGCTCATTGTGATATTCCGCTCCGGTCTTGTGATCGAAAAACGCTCCTAAGGGAGAAGCTCACTTTTGAAAACTGGCTCACTTTTCGCTCCGACTGATCGAATTTCGCTCGTTTGGTTTAAGCCTGTAACCTTGAGCTCCACTTCTTTGCCTTTCTCAGAAATAAGCAGTGCTTTAAAAAGTTCCTAAAGCTGGGGTTGCATGTAATAGAATCTATGTTAACTTTAGGTAAAATTTTCTCTTCTCAGATAAAAATAAAAATACTAGTAAAGTATTTCATTATCAAAAATAGGGTTAAGTAAATCTGCATCAGCGTTATCATTCATGATATTAAGTAGTGAAAAATGAATGATATTGTTCTTTTGCACCTGTACCTATAAAAAAAATGGCTCCATGTCAAAACACGATTGAACGAATTTTTTCCACGGAATGACGCAAACCACAAAACTTTCGCTCTCTTATTCGATGAGTTTCTCTGTTATTCGATGGATTCAAGTCTCAATCACCATGGGACACATTTGGAACATCGAACTGTTAAATCGAAAAGTGAGAAATGGACGCACAAACCTTAGAGCATTCGTCAGTTATTTTTTATCGTTTCCAAGCGCTTAAAGTATTTTAAGAAGAATGACTTCGCCTGGGGTTTCATTTATTTATTTATTTTGCTTTGGGTTATAACTGAGGATTGGTACGATTTCTGAAAATCGACGTTCTGAAAAGTATATTTTTATAACCTAGATCCTACTGACGAAAGTCATAGATATGTATTTATACATAACGTTATATTCCTGTGTGATTTTTATCTGAAAAAAAAAAAAGTTGTATTGATATTGAGTTTACAAATGAAATATTTTTTTGAAGATTTTCAGAATGTACTTATGGATTTTTTGGAATATTAGACTAAGAAACTTAACATTTTCCACTCGGTAAAAAGTACACATTGCATGCGAATGCGTTTTTAAGTTCTTTTCACTATATAGCCGAATTCGCTTAATGAAACAGCCAATTTTCCAAGAAAATTTATTCTAATAAGCGCCATATTCCATTTTCCAGTATCACACTCACTGATTATTTTGGTTTGGGGCATTGAAAATTTATTAAAAATTAGCGACCCATTCCTTTAATTAATATAAGGTTCGCCCAAATGTAATAACTCAGCCATTTGAAGTGAAGTATGGCTGCGCATGCCCCTATAGAGGGAACAGAGTTGCTAGGAGTGCATGCGACATCGTCAGCTCCCACCAGATGCATGTGTCATACCGTGTGAGCACGTTAAAAGGCATCGTTCGCATAATACATGCCTCCAAGCGGTGCCAATGCGCGACCGTGCAATTTTTAACAGCGGAAAATGTGAGTGCTAATGAAATCTAACGTCAAATTTAAAAAGCGTATGGCATGGAGTGTATGTTACGCTGATTGGTATTCCGATGGTGTAGATTTTCGTTGTATTGACGACAGGTCACGACTTGATCTAATGCATGTAGTTATCATCAAGGGAGCAGTTGCAGCCGTGGCCGTCTCGTTAGAATGAATCGGTGAATCACCACTCGCGAAATAGCGCAAGAAATGTCTAGGAGCAAAAGAAGTGTGCACACAACACTGCATGAATGGTTGCGCATTTCCCCCGAAGCATTTTCACTCATGGTATCCATCATCTTGTTGACTGCTGGGACAATTTTTTTTCAACCTACAAGGTCACTTTGTCTAGCCTATCTTTTACCCCTGTGTTACTTGTTTCTTTTTTACACTAATTTATACTAATATCATTAAACCTTTACTCAAACCGCCTGTAGTGCCACTTTCATTTGGGCAACCCTTATATTTCACTAAGCTGATTTAACTGTATTTTGTTAGATAAAGGCTTTACATAATATTCCATGAAAAAGTAACAAGTTAAAAAACGTTATTCTCCTATAATTCTATTTTGATCCTCATAACATTGACTTATTTAATGAAGCAACCTAAAATATTCCAGCAGAATTTAAATTCGCACTGAAAATATGCATTCATAACTATTCAAATGTATGTATATTCATCGCCTTCAACATATGGAATTTGAAGTTTTCAAAATAAATGTTAAATAGAACGAAATTTTTGTTTTCGGTTTCTTTGTACTTATAATGTATATTAAAAAACACATTGTCTGCAAAACGGGGACTATATACAAGTAAATACAACACAGTTATTTGTATTAACAGAGAAATACAACAATACTGTAAAACACCACAAAAATTTAATAATGTGTTTTACGTCATTGTTTTTTTTATTATTCTCTTTCAATGTTGCAAATTTTAATGTTTCTATATTTTTGTTCATGTGTAATATTTTATATTAACAATTTACCATTTTATTATTTTTTATTTATTCTTTTCTTAATTTTTAACATAGATTATTTTGCTATTTATTTCTTTCGTTCACATTTATAGCTTTTAGTAGCTCTGCTTTTCATACTTTTTCCTTCATCCAACTCTCAATTTCTTCGGCTAGTGTTTACTTTTAGTTTTCTGACCTTTTTCGTGTGCATGGACACGAAAATAAATGTTTTCCGTTTGTAAAACGTTTTCCAGCAAAATAAATGTACCTTCTTTGTAACCTCTCGAATTTTAAGTTGTGAATTATTTTTATATTGTGCTTATTAAAAAATTCTGTATTAAATTTGGTTCTTCACTTATTTTTCCTTTTTCAGAGAGAAAATTTTCTATAAACTTATTAACCTTAGGATGCTAAACTGTACAAATATCCAGAGATATCTTGTTTACGAGTTTTGGCGGATTACCGTGTGATTAAACCTTTTTGAGAGGAAATACTTCTTACAGAAGAAACCTAATTAAGCTAAAGTTGTAGCGATAATCGAAAAGACTCTAGATTTTTCCGACTCTTTTTTTTTTTTTTCGTCAATTAAACGGCTCAGTTATCCTGATTAAAATCTTTGATTACCTGTTCCACTTCAAATTAAAGGTATATACTGGATTATAACTAAAGAAAAATTAATCCAATCTTGAATATGATGCAATTGATGTTTTCAATGTTTATTCTGTTTTGCTCTAAATCTTTTTTAATTATAAACAGTATGTTTTTTATGCATATTTCACCGTTTTTCTGCGTATATTTACTTATGATAAAGTTAGTTGAATTAAATATTGTATGTAACTAATTAATTCTTACTAACCAACGAAATATTTCGATTAATTATTTTGAATTCTTAAAACATTCTCTACGTCATTTTAAACACAGTAGTTGGAAATAACTAATGAAATGTTACCCTTTTTAGCACGTTTATTTCTTTTATCTGTTTGTATGAGGGTATATATAGTACATTAACCTTTTACAGACCGAATTCAGGTATTTGGTGCTTGTGTGTCACAAACACCAGTGTGGTGTTTGTTGGCAAATCTACACGAAAGGCATCTGCCTAGGCCCGGTGTCTTGGACGGAGGACTTTTTTAATGCGGTCTAACAAGTATTCACGTTACATCTGGACAAAAGCCAAAAAGTAAAAAAAAAAAAATAAAGTTTTTTTTAAAGTCTATTCATGAAATTTAAACTTTGAATAAATTTTTAATTTGATATTCTCAACTGGGAACATTGGCCTGTAAAAGGTTTAATTTAAAGGTATCTTGTAATTCACTGTTCAGCCACTTTCTGAAGTCCAGTTAACATGCAATTTTATAGACGTATGACATGAATCAAGACATACATTACTCTTGAAAACGATAAGTATGCCATAGATACACATCTTACAGGAAAGCACAGCTGAATGGCCATACACTGTGGCCTATTAAATTTCAATGTTAATAGTGCAATAAATATCAACATTGAATATAAGGTATCACTTTTCGCTTGTTATCAGTATTGTTCACAATGCTAAAATTAAAACAATTTAAAACTTAAAGCAGTCTGCTATATGAATAGAAATCAATCGAAATGTTTTTAATTACCAAATTGTCTTATGTAAAAACTTCTTATGCGAGTGTATCTGTGATGTGAATAAAATACAAATATATCTTTCTTCATTCATGAAAATTTTCAAGAGGTCTTGGAAAAATATGGATCTCTCGAAGTCAATCTAACTCTTATTCAAGCGATACGAGAAAAGCTACCCTAAACAAACATTTAGAAGATAGACTGGACATGCATTCCAAATGTAATACGGATCCTAAAGCTACCCAAACTGCGTACATTGGAGCAGCATCATAAAAAAAAAGAACCCTTCCATGTAAGTGTTTTAAAAGCCATTTTACGGGTTTATAGATAAAATTATTTTAAAGAAAGACGGATGGTAAAGTGGCGCTTCAGCTGAGTGAGTATATTGCTTCCAATTTTTCTTCGGCTATGATTAGACACTAGCCGTAAATATTTTCCGATTTTTATTTGCTGAATCCGATTCCGCATCATCTGGGGACGCATTTAAGAAACCGAGCCGGAAAATCAAAAGTGAGAAATGGACGTACAAACCATAACGCGATACTCAATTTTCCGTCTGTCGACCGATGCTTTTAAAAAGTTTTTTTTTTATTTGTTTTTTATTTTTTATATTTATAGATTACCGAAAAAAATTTTTGACGAATAAATATAATTTAATTTGATGAACATTTTTCAAGAGAAGCAAGCACTTTAGTGATGTTTTTACCAAAAATTCAGTTTGTTGTTGTTACTAATTAACCCTTTGAGGCGCAATGCTTTATCAATGCTAAAAAAAGGGCAGCCGTTGCCATCGCTCCACTTAACTACCAGCAAGATGGTGGACGATCGAAACGTTCATCGCGTGCCACAGATCTAGAGACCCTTTATTGACGACAGCTGGCTGTGCCCGCGCACAGCCAGCTGTCGTCCAAAAATGGGTCTCTAGATCTGTGGCACGCGATGAATGCTTCGATCGTCCGAGATCTTGCTGGTAGTTAAGTTGAGTGATGGCAACGGTTGCCCTTTTTTCAGAATTGGGCAATCTATCCAGCTGTTCTCGCATTCTTCCATTTTTCAGCAGATGTCAGTGCTGTTCAAAATAATCGTGACAATTTTTTTACGGGAAATGACGTGCTAAAAAGTAAATGATTCTAGTGGAGCTATGTCACCCGCAACTATTTTTATAGAAATCAAATATATTCTTCGTGACTGGTAACAGTCAAAACGTCAGAGTTTGGTGTTCCCAGAGCAGGAATACCGCGCGTAAAAGGGTTAATCACTAATGCTTATGGCAACTGCGGATTGGGGCTTGATCCTCCATATAGGACGGCGAAGGGCGAAGGCTTGTGGCTTCCATTTTAATGATTCTCAAAGGAGGAAGTCCGATTTATATCGGTTCTCCTAATTTTTTACCCAGTTTGAGATGAGAGACCTAACACTTGGTTTGGCATCCGCAGAGGTATCGTTTGAATAAGGGTGGCATTGGAGCCACTACTGATTTTACGTAAACCAGTTCCCTTTACCGTACACGCTTCCACAGCAGCCCTGCCAAGAAAGGTTTCCGTTCTCCCAAACACTTTCCAAGCCGACAGTACTTCACCTCCCGTGTTCTTATGGGAACGGAGCTTAGCTCTTAGGCCACAGAGGGACATTCGCAGTTTGTTTTGGTTTAGTCAGTTTCCTTTTCACTAATACTGTTAAATCGGCTGCAAAAACCAAGTGTGACCTTGAAATGCGAAAAGAAAAACCCTCCTACTGAAATACGAGTATAAACATACAGAAACTGTCATTGCATTTGATATCCCAGATACTCTTAAGAATTTACAGAAGCAATCTAAAGGTGGACTGGCATGAATGGGATATTAGCCTGAAATCTTATAGGATATATCTTCTTAGTATCAAATTCTGCTAGATTATATAGGTACATTTCACACCACTTCAAACAAAACAAAAGTAAAATGACTGCTAGATTAATGACGAAATGAGCCATTTTGTCATTTCAACATTCAAAAGTAAATCTGCAACATTTAAAAATTGAAATTTGTATATCTTAAGTTTCTTTGGGTAAGTTTGCTATAATTTATGTATCCTATATATTTAAATTTGCAAACTGCAGGATTAGATTGGATACATACAAAGTCATTATACTTTTGAGTTAAATTTTATGGCAATATAGGTTTAAATAATGAATGTAACAAAAATTTAAACAGTGAATGGGATTGCACCATTCATTACTAATAATGATTAAAAATAATGTTTGTTTATATATTTCCCATATGCTTGTGGCAATGACTAAATTAGTGCAATACTTAGTACGTAATATTATAAACCATCTAATATTTATTTAAATTATATAAAAATATAAATACAGCACTTTCATATTTGAAATAACTACAGAACACATTTTACACTGTCTTCATACTTGTCTTCATACTTTAAGTTATATTTATTCACTCCAAATTAATGAGGGTAGGAAACCAAAATATAGAAAATCAGAAGAAAACGACCTTTGAAATGAAAGAAAATTATATAAACATGCAGTAGTGTGGAAAATAAGATAAATCTTTTGAAACCAAAGATAATTCTTGAAAAAGTGCTTCAGGATGGTGCAGGCTGTAGTGTATCAAGTGTAATTAAATTACAGAATTCGGGAGACTATATTCATTATGTATTTAACTACACCCTAACTGAACAGAACTTTGCAACTGTGAAAATTCTGCCCCCCCTTCATTAAAAAATGTTATTTCGTATTAGAAGATTAGTGCTTATGCCTGAATGTGATGAGTTAAAGGTACAATCATTATTCAGGAAAGACAAATCCACAAGTTTTATTTTGATTCTGTAAATGATGAAACTGTTTACATTCAAATGAATGAATTTCTTTCAAAGTTTCCTAAGACAGTTACAAATCGTAGCGAAGTACGCACTTGTGCAAATTTTCTTGAAGTTTTGAGAACAAATTAAATGTGCTTAAAAAATGAAGGATTTTTGTTATTACTCTAGTAGTGAATCGTCTTTTATATTGAAGATACCCAATATTTCGTTTGATATATAGATTCGTGATTTTTAGTTTTCATTGCCCTCGATAATAATTAACGTGTACAAACATTTTGACAGCATTTTATTTGTAATTATTTGCCATTAAAAGCTACTTTTCTCTATCTGTCTCTCTTTATTTTATTTATATCTGTAAAAACATAAAAAAAGGAAAAGAAAAAAAAATTATAAATGCAAAAATCACTGAGTGAAACTCGGTTTGAATTTTTACAGATTTTAAAGTTGAATTTGAAGATTTAGCAAATGCTATGGCAACACACATTTCATTATCAGATGGATATATGGTAATATAATTGTTAAAACGGTGTCATATTTTGTCTCATAAACGGAAGAACATAATGTCAATAGATAGAGTAAAACGTGTGGAAACTACATCAGATCAAGCTACGGAAAGTAGAAGGACTATCCAGTTAACTCAAATATGCGTATGGTAGGCCTTGATAGACATGATATTTTAGTTAGTTTGTACATGACTTGTACAAAATCAGCTTACACAGTGGTGGATAATTAATTTGTGAAAGCGTATTTTTTCAGAATATATTTCTATTCACAGAAAACGTTTCATATTTCATATGGTTTGCATAATATGAATATCCAATAATTTTAACAACAAGAAGTCGTTCACATTAATCAATAAAAACAATTATCCAGCGTTTTGAATTTTATGTATGGAAATCATTTATGGAATCTTTAAATAAAAGGTAACTAAAATTCTATAATGTACCTTTCTTCATCAGAGTTTCTTTAATTCTACCCTTCATGGATTAAATAAGATTTTGAATATATATCTCATCAATTAATGTCCACTTATTGAAGCTCTCAGTCATGTTATCGATGTCCATTTCCATAAACCATTCGAACAAGTTCTCCCCAAGCATTTTCCATGCAGTTAAGATCTGGATTATTAAGAGGGGATCTAAAAAAGCAATATTTTTTCTTCACACCTATTGCTCATCTCATTTGAAATATGAATGCATGCATTATCCTGCATTAAGTTAAAACTGAAGCCATAATTTAGCCATGAAAATGATAGAATGTAATTTTCTAAGGTTAATCTGCACTGGAATGAGTTTTTACGACCTTCTAACAAGATAAACCCACTTCTTCTACTCTAAGCAATTGCTGACCAACCCATCAAACCTCCACCACCAAAATTTCTACTGATGGTAGATTTTGATTTCCTGAGGTCCCTCCAGCCCCCTCCAGGTTTTTCCTGTGGTCCCTCCAGTAGTACTTTAAACCGTCGGGACCGTCTAAATTAAAAAATTTTTCGTCAGAAAATAGTACGTTCTTCCATTTTTGATCGATTTTCATGTATGTATCATAATATTGCAGAAGCAGTTGCTTGGGACGATATGTCAACTTTGCGCAGTTTTCATCCTTGACCATCATAAGTGTTTTCAAGAGCTTAAAATATGTCTAAGCCTTATAGAAGTGATTGGAAGGCATACATCAGTACAAATTTGTTTTGAATTACATACATTTTGAGGCGCACTTTGAGGATCCCTGAGCTTATCCCTTTCAGTCAAGCGTGGATTATCCGTTTATGTATGAATATATATATATTAACATAAGGTGATAATAAAATAAAACTTCTCCGATATATGGATCTCTAACCCTACAACCGATCGAGATGAGATTTCAGATATAGTTATTCAGAGGTATGTGCTCGAAATTGGAAATGTTTAAAACGATAGAGCTCTAACGGTTGAGAATGGATTACAGTGAACAATTTCGAAAATTTTCAACGGCAACACCCACTATTCCACGGTGAAAGTTGATCAGCCCATTGAATAACCATGAAAGCCGTTGGAACGACACACGTACGACAAAAATTTGCATGGCGCTGAAACAAAGGACAAATTGATAACAATTTTTGAAAATCGCTTAACTCCGGGATGGCGTAAGTCGGTTAACATAAGTCGAGGTGTTATTGTATGCACATATGAATAACACAGCTGCTTTCCAAGTACAACTCTGCAATGAATATCAAGAATGTGCATGTGCTCTGAAATGCGATCCAAATTTAGGCTGAAAATTAAATGCACTGCAGTTAAAGTTCTTTTATTTTAGTAATTAACCCGTTAAATTTATTTAGAGAATTCATAAATTCGTGACAGTGTAATAAATTTAAGAGCAAAACTCATTTTTATGTGAATTCTTTTATAATTACATTGTTATAATGTCAAAATATATCGTACCACTCAATCGCACTCACGTGGTTGCAAATTGTTCCAAGAACTTGTTAAAGTCATGCATAGCATACTCTTTTCAATGGTGTCATTACCAAACTCAACAATATATATATATAACCTTTTTTATTTATTTATTTATTATTTATTTTACTATATTATATTTATTTACATATTTTTTATTTTTTATTATATGTTTTGAGGGTGGGGATGGATGTCTCAAGTTTTTTCTGGTGCAAAATATAGAAGATTTTTTTTAAAAATATTTTATGGAAATAAAAACAAATGTAAGATTAAATTTAAAAAGAGGCGTCACTTTAAAGATTTTTTTGGTACCTATATAACGTACAATACAGTGCTAGCTTACAGAATCCATCATATTTTTATATTTTTGAGTCTCCTTTAACCGGATGTGATAAATGTACTTGCATGAAACGGTATTTTTTTACATCTTATGAAACCTTCCACGCTTAAAACTCAAAAAAGTTGTTTACTTGAATATAAATCGGGAGGAAAAACAAAGGTTAATTAAAAAAGCGAGATGTTAAAACAAATACTTACAAAGAAAAAAAAAAGCCACGGATGCTGAGAAAAAATTTCGGAAGGTGAAATTCGTTCTCAGAATGAAGACACAAATACAAAAACTGAAAAGAGGGAAAAAATTAAATAAATAAATAAAACAGAAAACGTCAGTTAAAAATTCCGGAAGAAATTAATGAGCAAATAAGAAAGTTAAACGCATAACTAAAGAAAAAAATACGATAACAATTTAGGTTTTTTTTTTCATTATTATTTTTATGTTGTTTCGAGTTAAATAATAATAGATTTCGTAGATGGTACCAGCTAAAGTTAAATGCGATGCATAACATTGCAATATTGTTAAATCATTATATGTTATGTTACTTAACCCTTTGAGGCACAACCCTTTCCCAATGCTGAAAAAAGAGCAGCCATTGCCATCGCTCGACTTAACTACCAGCAAGATGGCGGACAATCGAAACGTTCATCGCGTGCCACAGATCTGGAGACCCTTTTTTGACGCAGCTGGCTGTGCCAGATGAACAGCCAGCTCCGTCAAAAAAGGGTCTCTAGATCTGTGGCACGCGATGAACGTTTCGATCGTCCGCCATCTTGCTGGTAGTTAAGTCGAGCGATGGCAACGGCTGCCCTTTTTTCAGCATTGGGCAATCTATCCAGCTGTCCTCGTATTCTTCCATTTTTCAGTAGATGCCAGTGCTGCACTTAAAAAGCACCTTTCACTTATAAGAGCGCTGGAAAAGAAATGCTCTCACTTCAAAAAGTGGCTATCTCAACTAGGTAGGTGTTGCTTATCGCAAAAATTTTAACCTTTTGGTCAGTCTTCGATTGTAAATTATTTTGTGAGAAATAGGATGGATGTCTTAGTTTGTGCACGTAAGGAAAACCAATTTTTCTTTAAATTTTAATAAACAGGGTTTTTTTCTTTTATTATTTAATCACAAATTTAATCTCTACTATCAAAGAAGCATTATTCAATCCCCCAAAAAATTATTTAATCATGTCTGCAAGAATTAAATAAAAGAAACAAAAAAAAAAGAAAGAAAGAAAAAGAAAAGAAAAAGGGAAAAAAAATAATATTTTTTCTCTGCGAAACACCATCAAGCCCCAAATATTGTAACATAACTATAGATCTGCTTTGCAAATTTTCATTGCTCTACACTTTCAATTTATGAAAGAAATGCATTGGGTTTACGATAAAGAAAATCACCAAGTTAAATGTGATAAGTCATTTTAGATGTTTTCAAAAGAGCAGCGAAAATTTTGTAAATTTTTAGCGCCGCATATTGTGTGTGACTGACTGTGGGGGCTCGTGACCTATATTTTAGTGGTGGGTCCCAAAAAAATAGGTTTTTTTTTTTACTTTCAGGAACTTGCCGATTTGGCATTGTCGATGCAGCTAACCGAAGGTGTGGTGGCCATTATATTTTGGGGCACCCAGTGGGAGGCCAGCGTTACTCCCTATGAAGTTACAGACAAGTTAACATCCATGCCCAAGCCGAGACCCAAGGTATCATAGATTCGTTCTTAAGCTACTACACCACAGCTCCCAAAAACAGTGCGAGTTCAATGTTAAAAAATGTATCTACATATTACACTTTATTTCTCGTGCACAGAGCGTTAAGTACTGAGAATTTTTGAATAGGGTAGTTTTGAAAGAGTTTTGAAAGCGGGTTTTGAAAAAGTATTTCTGATATGTCTATATAACATATCAGATATACTCTTTACCAGTCTTATAATCCAACTAAGTTTCTCTTAGAAACGCTACTCTAGTACTAACCGATAATAAATCTTACCCAAAACTTTTAATTTTTCTTTGTTTAAATTCATGACAGCTGTTCACTCATAATTAAACAAACTATATTCATTAATTTAACATCAGTCTTACTAAAATAAAATACACTTATATACAGAATTTCGTAAATCAGGAAAATAAACTACTAAAATATATAGTCATTATGCACTAGAATATTTTGCAAGAAAGATCATGCAAACGAAAAAAGGAAAAAAAAAAAAAACGATTTCTTACTAAGAGGGCTAATTTCTTCAATAACTGTGCGGCATTGTAGAAATCCATCCTGTTCTAGGGAAGGATGCCATTGCGGGGCCATACTGGTCAGAAAGATTACTAAGAGTACTATGCCAAGTAAGCAGCTCTGAAGCCAAGTCTACCATGCTTCAATATATATTTTATGCTTAATAGTCAAACATGCCAACTCCATTCACGGAGAAGACGCCAAAATTCGGACCTGCAATGAGCTCGCCAGCGTAAGCTTGAAATATGGAGTAAAACCTATCTCGCGTTCTTTTAAGAGATTTTTTAATTGATAATTTTCAAGGACTATAAAATCGTGTATATTTTAAATAAAAGCATATGATTAAAATGAATATGTTATATAATACACAGAGAAGTTTTTGAATTACAAGGTTGGTTTTGAATTACGAGCCGCCACTGTTCACTGACTTACTAACTTATTTCTCCTGATCACTAGCGAGCTACAGTGCATCACTTGGATTATTCTTATGAATTTATAATAAAAGTGTCACCTTGGACGAAAATTTTCAGAAAATAATTTTATAGAACTTCATACGTTTATTTAAATTTAAAAATAAAATTACCTAAAAAATATTTTCCTTTCGTGTGAAAAAGTTATATTCATCTGAATCGCATTACATTTTTATTCCTTCCGCCTAAAGAATGATCACTGGAAATTGAAATCCTTTGAATTTATGAAACTCCGACAGTGACAAGGCGTTTATCTTTTTCTGACATTCGAGAAAATAAAAATATCGGTATATTCAAGAAAGATTAAGCAATAAAGAAATCTGACAGTGTCATCAATCACACATTTTCATGCATACTGCATAAATATATGGCTTTCGGAGTGGAATTTAAGCCATGTGTTACACCTGCGACTGGCAGTATCGATGACGCATTTATGCATCATGAATTGATTAAATGTACAATTATAAGTAACAAATGATAGTATGTATGCATTGGACAGTGCATGTTGTGATAGAGTAGCTTTTGCATAAAAAAATTCAATAAATTCTGGGTGCTTTATATCATTTTTTTTCTTTGAATGCATCTAAAATATCGTTTTTTGATGTGAATTTAATTCTTAGGAGAAAGTATGATGACGCTTATTCAGCTGATATTGGTGTATTCAGCGTTTTGAAAAAATTACACGGAGGTAATCTACCTACGGAGGGAAATTTTTTAAGAGGCTCTCAGGCGTATTCACGTTACATCTGGACAAAAACGAACAAACTCCAGTCCTGGACGCTGGACCTAATACTTCAGCCAACTACCATGATTTTTTTTTTTTTGTCTTATTCACTTGGCCAGGTGGTGATAGGTGATATTGGTGCTTTTACATTCAACGAATAAATTCGAATCTCCTGCATTCTAGGTAGACGTACAAGATGTTTTCGATTGTTACCAGATATTTTGAAAGCCCCCATTCAAGATGAAAGCACTCAGTGAAACAAACACTCATAAAGCAATGAAAAATATCTGAGGTAATTCCGTAACATAGTTTTCATTAACTTGCAAGTATTTTGTCATGCTAAGTTTACACTGTAGAATTCAGGATTACTGACCAGAGTCTGCCAGATGTAAAATGAGTTAGATAAATCAACGATGCCTAGTGATAGCACATTGTTCTGCTGTGCCACAGGTCCGGGATTCGATTAATGGGCTAAGTAAGGTTGATTCAGCCTTTCATTTCTTAAGTCGGTCGATATAATGAGGTCGAAGCTTGGGGTACTAAACGCTGGGTTCTGAATGTAGCCTCACATTTAAACAGGAGCCATTGACCATCTGCTTGGGCATTTTCGTCGACCTATCTAGGCTAAATTACATTAGCTGCAGTACCGGTGAAAAACAAGCTGTAGACCAAATATAGTCTGGCTCCGTTTAGCGTGGAAAATTGGCAAGCTGCCAGTAAGGGTGAATCCAAATGAACCGGACGAGAAGGGGAGAAAGCCAGCGAAGTGAATGCAAGTCTTTCCTGTTTTTCATTGAATTTTTATTCTTAGTTCAACTGATTTGATAATGTCCGTCTGAATTTTGTGGTTATCACGAAAGGTGGATATGATTATGCCTAAGGATGGCCTATATCATAATAAAAACTTAGCCGATAATCGACGAATGTTTGAAAATATATGGAATTTTATCACATTCCATAATACCAGTTTAAAATTGTATACAATAACCGGTTAATGTATGTAATATCCAAAGATTTATCTTATTAAATGTCGTTATTGGGAGTTGTATAGTGTCCAATGATTAATATATTTATTGTTTAACGTTACCGTAGCGATATGTGTTACTTTGATAATATAGCAAAACGTTCTGAGGAATTGGAAACGGGTGAAATAAAATATAAACGATTGAAATCATAAAGATTTTGCACTTTTAACTTATATTAGATAACCTGAGAGAAAATTATGTGGATAAATAATTTCATGGAAAAGGTGCTTGTCTATGAAAAGCGCAAATTCCTGTCACATCTATTACAGAAATTCATAGAAGGAAATTTGAAAAGCATTATTATCTGATAAGTAACACTGTCTTTCATCCCGCTTTAAATTTATGAATTTGAAGGAGGTATATTAAAATTCACACCAAAATAGAATTAAATTGCTAACAAATTGCGTACATGTAATATGTTTTCAATTAATATTTGTATTTTTCCCTTAAATAAGACTCTAATTTTAAATTTATTTCAATCTGTTAAAATTACACTGAAAATCTTCCACTTTAATTAATGTTTAATCATTATAAACACTGTGAATCTATAAAAGTTACTCGATATGAGGATAATCTCAGTCGAACCTGAGATTTTAAAAATACAGCGACTGCATTGATATTAATGCATGTAATTTTATATCAGCTCTTTTCAACTTTCAGGTTTTGCTTTTAGAACAAAAAAATTTTAAAGCAGAATAGAATGTTTCTTTAAAAGAATTTCTCATGTGGTTTGCAGATTTTTTTTTCTTTTCTCCCCCCCCCCCTCTCTCTCATTCTCTCTCTTTTTTGCCCTAACACCCCTTATTTTTGACAAATTCAATTGCTATTGAGTTTTTTCTTCAGACGGAGACATGACATCTTGCCTTGTTTGTTCCCATTTATATTTATTTTCTCTCATATTATAGCTGATGTTATGACTTTTTCGTATTTGCGTCTTGTTATTTTCACTTTTGTGGGGAAAAGAAAATGTCACATTTTTCTAACAATGCCTTCACCTTTAGCACGCATTAAACCTAATATTTTTTATATATCAATTATTTTTTTCTTACAACTAATTATCAATAAGCTATAATAAGCATCATTTTGTTATGTGTAAGATAAATAATATTATTACAAAATTGCATGAGGTTGGTATTTATTCTTGTCATTTGTTACTTTAAAAAAAATTGTTTTTTTCTAGAATAAGGCATTGAAATCTTGTTTAACGATACCTTAATTAAAAGATTATTACTGCAATTACATTAAAAACAAATATCCAATAACAAACTATATATGCAGTAACAAATGGAATAACAAATTTTAACAGTTTTTATAAAATCTATATTAGCCGTACTATTTTTTTATTTCCGCAGTGTATTATTAAAAGTGTTGCTTAAAAGCTCTAGTTATTAAAAATCGTTTTCCTTTCGCCAATGTATTTTAACCGTATTGTATAGTGTTATATTTTATTGTAGGCATGTAACAATGAGAAATGGTCTTTCAAAAAGCACTTTTAAGCACTTAACAGACAGTATTTATTATTTAGATAGCTGCAATATGCAAATGAAATGCATTTGTAGAACTGAACTTTTTCTGTGTTATTTAACCCACTGCTACGCTTATCTAATTTAACTCATTCTAAATTGAAAATTAAAAAAAATTCATGATATCACAACAATATAAATGCAGAAAGGTAATGTTATCTAATATGAGTAAAAGCCCCTTTTCGATTGGCTTAGAGTATTGTATGCATTCTAATCTCACAATGCAACTGGCGTGAAAAAGATAAACAAATAGCCCACATTCATCATAAAAAACATACTTGAAGCAACACAAAAATACATTATTTTATTGTAAAGAATACTGATGAAAAATTTAAACTTTAGTAGAAAATTATGTAATACCATTAGAGTTAAGTGAAACTTATTGTTAGTTAAATTTGTCCACTACAGTGCAGTTTTCTTTCCTTTATTTTATATTTTTTCATCATTTCTATATATACTAGCTTTCTTGAACGATTAGGGTTTTTTAAATTTATACCCGTAACGGGTGAATATATCAGTTTCCATTTTAAGAATGCTTCTGTGAAATATAAGGACACAAACATTTACAAAAAATAGGAAAAAAGAGAGAACTCTAAAATAATTGCAATGAATTGGAAAATTTGCAAGTTAGCAAAAGCGAACTCAGAAATAATAATATAAACACGCAACTTAGTCTTTATGCAGCTTGTATATTTACTGTTCTTTAATTATGCTAATCCAAATATTAATTATAATTATTTTCCTAATTTTAATGGAATTACTGAAAAGTAAATTTTCTCTATTACTTGGATTTCTCAAAAAAAAGTTTAATTTGTTAAATGTATTAAAATATAAAAAAAAGAACTTCGTATTTTTAACCTTTAATAAAAGAAAGTGAGTATTATTTCATGGTTCTAAATTTATAACCATGTTTTATATCTTCCTAATAACTTAGATCTCTAAGAGCTTATTACATTAATTTTCGTACTTTTTTAACTCTAAAGTGAATATCTTAAAATTCTGACGATCTGAAATTATTCTGGATTTCCTTTCTTCTGTAAAATACATAAATAAATTCAATATTTCGGAAGATTTATATTCTTTTCCTTTTATGTGTGCGTTTTATCTTGGCTCCTATGTTGATTTTTAATATTTTTGTGTTTCATATTTTTATGTTAGAGAAAAGCAATACTTTTCCATAACATTCCCGATATTTCACTATAATGATATTTTTTTTTTCTTTTGAAGCTATCTCACATCAAATATTCTATTACACGAGCGTCAAGAACACAAAGCCATGACATAGAGTAAATAAATTATATGTAATTTGATTTCAACATTTGCATTAAAATTTTCCTTTATTAAGAATAATATTTTCGATCTCAAATACAGGATTTCAATTTATCTAAATTTTATGTTAAACACAAGTCAATATGTTAGTTAAAAAGCTCTAGATTAAATTATACAAATGGATTCTAGTATTTATTAAAGTAAAGTAGTTTCTGCAAAAATACATGAAAAATATAAGCATTTATTACAGTCCGTAGACATGAATTTAGACTTTTGGTTACTTGTATAGTTTAGAAAATCAAAATATTTATTAATGATTTATTTGTAGCTTTCACAATTTTCATTAACAGGCTTAAACTAATATTTAACTATTGTTTACATATCATTAATACATCTTAAAAGAAATGCTTATAAATTGATTTTCTTTTTCGATACTTTTTATAGTTTCATTTCCTGTTAAAGGCAGTAAAATATTTTCAAAATTATAAGTTTTATTACAGGCGATTTCTCTAGAAATCCAAGAAAAATCCGTCTAGGTAAATCCTTAAGTGAAGCAAATCCACCGTCATGCACTTAGAAAAGGAATAAAATGCAAAATATATATTTAACGTTCCGTCAGTTGGAATGGGTTTGTCAATTTATCCTTTCCTGTCTAATGTTCGAACACGACATGTGTCCAATTCTGATTCTGTTTGAGCCTCAAGTACGTATCTGTTTCACAGATGATATATTATTTTCCTTTTGAATAGTTGTTTGTTGTATATAATCGAAATGTGTTTCTGTGTAAATTTTCATCTTAATTGTTCTTTTTTTCTTCTTTGACCCTATTAGTAAACGAATTCATAAATGAAGAGGTTTTATATTCTACTAGCTGAATGCCCCGTTCATCGCATGAGAATGAATGGATTCTTTTTTATATTACGGTTTGTTGTTATTACTATTTATCATAATAAATAGATATAGCAAAATTGACATCTCATAAATATTATCTGCGTTCAATAATTATACATAAAGAATTTCATGGCGATCGCTTGAACGCTGAAGAAGATGATTCGGTGGAGCGCCATCAACTGTCGAAGTCTTTGCAAAATGGATAACATCAAAATATTTTCATGTTCAAATATCCACATGTACGAATTTTCATAGCAAACAGTTTAACGGTCAAGATACGCTGCAGCGCCATCTAGTGGCGAATTAAAGTAATAATACGCTACAGTGTCTTCAAAGGGCGAGTTAAGCAAAATGGATAACGCGAAAACATTCTCCGCGTTCAAATGTGCATGTATACCAATTTTCAGAGTGAATAGTTGAACGATCTAGTTGATTGCTGAAGTGCTATCTAGTGGCGGGTTAAACTAATAAACTCTAGGGCTGCAGTCAGGGGCTGATTTGCGGAGTTGGGGGCCCCTGGGCAAAATCTTCATTAGGGGATCCTCTTTCAAAAACTTTTTCAAAATTTACAAATTTTTAAACTTAAAGAACAATTTGGGATGCTTGCCCAGAACGCCCTCCCAGAAATCAGGCCCTGGCTGCAGTGCCATCAAGTGGTGAGTACAACCAAATGAATACCAAAAAAAAATAGTCTCTCTGTCAAATATATATGTATACCGATTTTTAAGGTGATCAGTCGAACGGCTTTGAAGATGGTGCGCTGCATCGGAATCTAGAGGCAAGTCATAGCAAAATAGATAGCGTAAAAGTATTCTCCGTGCTCAAATATCTGTGTGTCCCAATTTTCATAAATCAGCTGAAAGGTATTTTTATGGCAAACGGTTCAACGGTAGAGAAGGCGAGTTATAGCTAAACGGATGCGGCGAAAATCTTCTTTTCGTTCAAGCATCTATGTTTACGAATTTTCATGGCGATTAGTTGAACGGTCCTGAAGTTATTGGCTTGAAGAGGCATCTAGTGGCAAATTATAACAAAATGGATAACGCCAAAATAATCTCCTTGTTCGAATATCTATCTATACCAGTTTTTATAGCGATCATTTTTACAGTCTTTATATGTTGTAGAGCCATCAAACGACGAAATAAAGTAAGAAGTTGATATGTTGCAGCGCTATCTATTGGCGAGTTAAAGTAACGATGTGCTACAGCACAATGAAGTAGCTATTTATAGCAAAATGCATAACACGAAAATATTCCTCGTGTTCAAGTATCTATCTATATCAATTTTCATAGAGATAAGTTGTCATGAAGTTGGTGCGCGCTGCATTGCATCTAATGGCGAGTTAAAGTAATAATGCGCTGCAGTGCCATCTAGTAGTACGTCTAGTAGTGCGTCTAGCAGTGCCATTTAGTAGTGCGTACCCAGCAAACACACACCTGCTGGCGGAGTACCTTGTCAGTGCCTTTCTGCCTTTACGTCCAGTACCGGCCCGGCACTGCAAAAAGTAACTGAATCGTACCAAAAGTGGTCGCCCGAGAAGTACCTTGCCAGAAGCCTGGGAAGGCAACGGCACTCTGCTGGCATACTGCATGTGCCGGCCGTTACTCATAATAAAGGCACTGGCCCATTAAGTTTATAATGCCCGAAATGAAACGGCCGGGTGCCGGCTATTATTAAAAATAAAGGCACTGGCCTGGTACCTTAACAGTGACTACAATGTAATGGTACGGTACCGGATTAGTGCCTATGTACAGTAATGCTGCCATAATTAAAATATGAGCCAGTAGCGGATTCGGGGTAGGGTCTTATTCATCAATCCCCACCCCCACCCAGAAAAAAAAAACATTCCTTAAGGGTAACATTTTGAAAGATAAAAAACAACATAAATGAAAGATAAAAAACAGCAAAATCCGTTGGTCAATCGTTTGCAAATTATGTGCTGCCTATCATTAGTGAATTGTGTGCAGTTTTCATAAACTGCAATTTTCTTACAAATTTGCCGTCGCAAAAGATTTTTTTGTGAGAAAGTCGGTAACACATTTCAGAACCAACATAAAATCATTTATAAACAATTTAATTTCAATATTTCAGAGTTAGAGATTTTATAAATGAGTTATAATACTTTTATGGTTGATATATATATATATATGTGTGTGTGTGTATGTACTAATCAAAATCTTACAGGAAGTAATAATAAATAAAATTGTACTATGATTACACACATAACTTTAGGGTAACATTTTGTTTTCTTGTACATTTTGTTTAGATCAAATTATTTTTTAAATCTTAGCTATTCTGAAAAGAAATTTTCTGTATCTATATCTGTTGTATACTGCATGATTCAAATATGGAGGAAAGTACATTTATACACTCAAATAAGTATCTAGTAACATCACCGACTTAAAAAAAGTCACCGGTTTAGTAGCCATTTTCTCAATTTTAGTTCCCAAAGTAGTAACATTTTTGAGTGATTTTGTAGTTAAGAAATAAACGTGCTTAATTTAGCTTCATTTAAGAAGGATTGAATGAAATGATAAATTTAAAAACTTCATATATATATAACAGAACATATAATACATTTATTTTTATAGCACGATTAAAAAAAAAGATTATAATGTTTTCCGAAAGCTCAGTAGCAGCTTTAAAAAAAAGGGAGTTGACAAAAACCAACACCAGATTTTCAAATGAGTCACTGGAGTAAGGTAAAACATGAAAATAGTATGAAAATGACGTTTGTTTGGTTCAAAAAGTCGCCTAATCTTTAAATTAGTTGCAAAAGTCCATTGTACATTAAAAACAGTAAAAGTAAAAATTTACCTGTAATATTTTCCTGACTGTTTAAAAACTTAAATCCAACCGTAAAATCTTCTTTCTGTATCCATAACCAGCAAGATATCACTGCAGAAGCAAATCTTATTATAATTATTATTGCTCCTAACAGAGATATCTCACTAGTCTATAGCAAAAACGTTCTCGAAAGTCTGCAACAACAACCAAAACTTTATCCTAAAAAGCGTATTTCATAACTGGCTTCCCGCTCAACGTTTCAAAATTTGCAAAACGAAATGAAACATCAAGAGAAACAAGAATGGGTTATACTCGATCGACAGTAAAAGTCGCCAATCTTCAAATGCATAAAAAATTCATTTGTACTTCGTATAAATAATCTGAATTAATATAGCCAAATCCGCGATAACAGTTCGAATTCTTGGTGCCTTATCGTGCAACCGTGAGATATTAGTTGACCCTGGGTAGATATTTTTGACCTCTTGCTTTCCGTAAGGAGGCCGTTAAAGGGTGCGAAATAGAACATTTGATTCAGGAGTAATCGAAACAGAATGAAATGATATAATATGTAAATATTGGTTCATTGCTGAATTTCTAACAAAATAGCTGCAGGAGCTCTAATTTGTTTTATTGTAAATTTGAGCATTAATTACCTAATTTATATTTATCTTTTGTTTTACCACTGCTATATTTAATTGAATAAAAAAATGTCAATAGAAGCAATTATCTAGGCTGTTGAAATTTTTAATTTAATCTAAAATTCTCTGAGGAAAAAAAGACTACAGGAGCTGAGCTCTCATGCAAAACCCTGACTGGTCTTCGTGTAATACTCTCTAACATGTTTCTGCACCCTAATTCGGTAGATTTTAAAAGGGGCTTAACGTAGAAAAAAGTCTCCAAATATGTTTTTCAGGAAAAGTTTAGCAAAATCGTAAAATATTAATATAAATTATAAAAATGTTAAGATTAAAATTCATAATTCTGTACATAGTGGGGGTTATATACTGTCATATACAGAGTGGAGGTTACACTGTCGGTGTAGTAAATATTTTTATAGCATACTGAACTCGTTTGTATTATTTTAGTTTTTAGCACTAAAATATTTGAAGGCACAATATGAACTTCTCCCCTTACATCCCCCCCCGTAGCGGATCCAGGGGAGGGTCTAGGGGGCTTCATCCCCTCCCAAAAGATTGCTGAAGTGTAACATTCTGCTTTATTATACACTTTAAAATGCTAAAATGATCATATTTTATTACTTAGCCCCTCCCAAAAGCATGCACATTGATTTAGACTAAAATTTTGAATTATAGTACATTTTAATTGGGTGAAATAAGCTTTTTTAAAACAAAATTTAGCCCCTCCCAAAAAAAATGTCTGGATCCGCCACTGCCCCCCCCCCCTCAAAAAAAAAATCTTAGCAGTGAGCCTGCCTTTGGGTGCCCGGAACTTATATCCCCTAACACTTCTACACCGTATGAATGTGAAACAATATTATTTAATTAAAATAACGAAATTTTATGCCAACACTACGAAATATATACAGGCCCATTACTGCCAAATAGTGCTGGTCCGGTACATTTTAAGCAGTACCACGCCGTTAACTTTTTTGTGCATGTCAGAGACACATGGCAGTTCGCCGTTACTAGTTATGTACCGGCGCATATGCACTTTTCAGGCACTGGTACTCCAGTGACTTCCAGACCATGACAATTTATCTTGCTCCCGGTATACGGCACTAGCTAAATTACAGTCCCTGGTCATTTTAATGTGACCACTATACATTTTCTACCTACAATACAGTATTGGCAATTTAATAAACAGCTCTTGCCAAATATACGCCAAAGAGTTCCCACTACTGTAAAACATAAATTTATTCATTGAAGTTTTACCTTAAAAAATGAGGGAAAAGAAATTCTGGAATGACTTCACTCGTGTTTCTGAACACTTGATCTTAATGTATATTTTGCATCCCTATACAAAGCCCTTAAGTTCTAAAAACACCAAAATCTATACAGGTTGGGCAAAAGTGTCCTACATTATGTACATACAGAATATCAGCTTAATCGTAGCTATTAGTAGTCATGAAATGAGCAACTTCCATAGCCCGAAATATACAACAATATTTTGTAAACCCAGTAAACTGTAAACAAACTATCAGTTTCACCCATAACAAAATTTATGCAGATCATGTGACCGTAACCCATAATATACATACCCAATTTGCGTTCAGTCGAATGTTAGACTATACGGCAATTTAAAGAATTTTTCGTCCGTGTGTTGCAATGTATAAAAATTCATTTTTGTTGGCCTGGAAAAAAATATGCACACCAAAATCACTATCTACCGTACGAGAGTAGTCTATAATCCACCGTTTAATAGCTAACGTGTTCACTCAAATACACACACACATACCTTCATCACTATAAAAACAGCATCCATGAATTCAAAATATCTCAAGTGTCCCACAGGGGCATGGGCGCTAAACTTCGTTCCCAATAGAACATGGCAAGTGTAGCAGCATCCAGCTTGGTCAGTACTTGCGAGGGTCAACTCACTCTCGGCTCGAGTGCTGTGGGACTGTGTAAGCTAATGGGAGCTGTTGCACGTAAAATTCGTCGTAGATCCAATGTCCTCCAATTTGTTAAACGATACCTCTGGGATTGCCGATTTCAGGGGGTTGGTCCCTCCTCTGGAACTGATTCAAAATTATGGAACTATCGGGTTAAAGTCGGACTTCTTACCACTGGGGCCCACAAAAATGGAAGGCGCGCTCCACTGCCCATCGCCTCCCTTTTTGGGGGTGAGGGAATTCGGCACCGCATACGATTGTCAGAGGGAATAAACAACAACAATCAGAAATATCTCTAAAAGTGTGAATGCATCAAAATGTTTTCGGGAAGTTTCTTCATGATTACAATACATTTCTGACATGTTACATGTTCGGAAATTAAAAATTATATATTCCCTGGGAATGACATTAACATGACGGCAAGGGGAACGAAATATATAATTTTCTTAACAAAAATTTAATTAAATAAATACTTCACGAAATTCTTTTAGATCAACCCAATGTTAAAACAAACTGTAGTTCTCTAACTGCTTAAGCATACCCACTCTTTTTTACAACCTGTATGATCCGCAAACACATATTTTCATTATTTAAATTAAAATAACTGTTTCGGAAATAACTTGAAAATTATAAAAGCCTTTCGCATTCTTCAGCGTTAATCGCTTAATTTCAAATTTAAAGCTACCTATTTTCTTCCTATCAATTACTATCCGCTTACACTATTTAATTTAGTATTTAAAAATCTTTTTGCTGCATTAACCAAACTAAATATATAACTTTCCTAACAAAAAATTTAACTAAATAAATACTGCACGAAAAAAACCTTTCCAAGCTGTAAATGAAATTATTCCTTAAATGCATTGTTCCTCTTCCTCTGTTGACATTTTTGGAAAGTTTTCTGGAACATAAGCAAGCATAAATCTAATTATGTTAGCCAGTGAGTACAGCATTTTCAGTTTTAATTAAGAATGATTAATTAAAATGGCGAGCTTCAACATCGTGTTTTAAAAATTAAAATAGACATACCGAGCTTTAAACTAACTTAAATTTTTAGAGACAAAAGCTTTCAGTTTTGCAAAGATAATTAAACATTTCTCTTTATATAAAGTGTTCTTTTAAAAGGAGAATCTATGAGTCCTTTTATAATGTTGCTTTCATGTGTTCTGGAATGAAACCTCTATTTCGCAGGCAAATGAATAACTTTCTAATCACAATGTTTAAGCATTTTGATTTTATTTTAGTACTAGCTGAAGTACCCGTCCTTGACGGGTTAGTGAATGCAAATGTCCAAAAAGCAAGAACTTTCGTCAGCATTGTAGGAGTACACAGAATGGATGTAGTATGTTGCCAAAGTAAAGAAAACGAAGTTATAATTTTTATGTATTGTTAAAATATTACAGGTTAGAGAGTAACTAAGTAATATCATTTCATTCGCTTTAGCCGTAATTATGTGATGCGCGAACGAATATTTACGCATATTGAAATAATTTTCGCAAAATCTCAAAATCTAATCAACATTTTTGAAAAATTTAAGTTGAGTGACAACCTATCATGTCACCCAATTTCGTTTCATTCCCTGCAGTCTTTATTTCGTGATGCTGGAACAAAATTTCAGCATTTTAAAACGATTTTCGCAAAATCTCAAAATGTAATAAATATTTTAAAATTTCAACGCCTATAAATTAAGATTAGCAACTACCTATCCTATCACTAAATTTCGTAATTCGTATTAGTCGTTATTACGTGATGTTTGAAGAAATATAAGCGTATTTTGAGAGAATTTTCACAAAATCTCAAAATCTAATAAAAATGTTTAAAAAATTGGACACCTATAGTTTATGTTGAGCAACCATCTATCATGTGACCAAATTTCATATCATTCGCTTTAGTCATTATTACATAATGCGGGAACAAAGATTCACTCAGTTTTAAACAATTTTCACAAAATCTCGAAATCTGGTCAATTTTTTTTTAATTAGATGCTTATAGTTTAAGGTGAGTGACCACCTATCATTTCACCAAATATCATTTTTTCACCTTTGCAGTTATTACGTGATGTGCGAACAGAATTTACGCAGTTTGAAATGATTTTCACAAAATCTCAAAATCCAATCAAGATTTTTTTAAAATTCGACGCCTATGTTTTAAGTTGAGTGACCACCTATCATGACACCCAATTTCATATCATTCGCTTCAGTTGTTTTTACGTGATGCTTCAACACAAATTTACGCAGTTTGAAAGGATTTTCGCAAAATCTGAAAATCTAATCAAGATTTTTAAAAAATTCGACGCCTATGTTTTAAGTTGAGTGACCACCTATCATGACACCCAATTTCATATCATTCGCTTCAGTCGTTTTTACGTGATGCTTAAACAAAAAAAGCGTCACGGACAGAATGACAGAACGACAGAATGACAGAATGACAGACAGACAAACTTTTTCTTGAGGGTCGCATCGGATTCCCGGGTGCTTGAAACGGATAGAAATCGCAAAATTTTTGAATTCCAAGAAATGTACAGACAAAAGTCTAATTTTATTTATATAGATTAGTTTATGATGTATGGTGCATTTAAAATACTTAAATTATAAAATTAGTGTCAAAAGCATCGCTAGCATAGAGGAAAATACTTAAATTATAAAGGAAATGTTCTTATCAAAACCATCGCTAGCAATGCAGATAAAAATTATATACAGGATGGGATTGATATTAAACAATGAACCTGTAAGGATTCCGATAATAGATTTTTCTTTTGTATTTAGATGCATTAAGCTGTTCTCCACATAATAACCCCGTATATTTCATCCTACATCTCCACCACCAGTCAATTCAGTACGCACTGTTTCTTCAATTCTGACACATGCTATGACTAAAAAAATTGCATCGGGCTGAAAAATCGCATGAGAGACCTTTGTCCGAATGTTGTAATCCTTTCTCATGATGACGCATGCTCGCATACCACAGGGAAAACAAAACAACTTCTTCGAATTTTCAAGTGGGAAGCTTTCGCTCATCTACTCTATAAACCAGATCTGCCTCCCAGCGATTATCATTTTTTAAGCAAAGTAGTTTTTGTCGAGGAAAGCAATTGTTGAGTGACGAAGAACTTAAGGAAACTGTGCTTACATTTCTGAATGCCGTCCGGTAGAGCTGTACGGTGAAGCTATGCAAAATCTGGCTTTACGGGATGATAAGTTGGCAAATGCACAGGAAAAAGTTCAACGCATGTACATGTAAAAGCAAAATATTTCTTAAGAAATCTCTTACTTTTTTAATTAATTTATTTCTGGACGTTCCTCCTACACATTTCACGATCTATTGAAACAACTGGTTCATTTGTTTAAACTGTTGTTTTTAGATGAAATCTATATAAAAAAAATTAGACTTTTGTCTGTGCATTTCTTTGAATTCAAAAATTTTGCGATTTCTATCCGTTTCAAGCACGCGGGAATCCGATGCGACCCTCAAAAAAAAGTTTGTCTGTCTGTCATTCTGTCCGTGACGCTTTTTTTTGTTTAAGCATCACGTAAAAACGACTGAAGCGAACGATATGAAATTTGGTGTCATGATAGGTGGTCACTCAACTTAAAACATAGGCATCGAATTTTGAAAAATCTTGATTAGATTTTAAGATTTTGCGAAAATCGTTTCAAACTGCGTAAATTTGTGTTCTAGCATCACGTAAAAACGATTGAAGCGAATGATATGAAATTGAGTGACATGCAAGGTGGTCACTCAACTTAAAACATAGGCGTCGAAGTTTTAAAAAATCTTGATTAGATTTTCAGATTTTGCGAAAATCGTTTCAAACTGCGTAAATTTGTGTTCAAGCATCACGCAAAAACGACTGAAGCGAATGATATGAAATTGGGTGTCATGATAGGTGGTCACTCAACTTAAAACATAGGCCTCTTATTTTTAAAAAATCCTGATTGGATTTTGAGATTTTGCGAAAATCGTTTCAAACTGCGTAAATTTGTGTTCAAGCATCACGTAAAAACGACTGAAGCGAATGATATGAAATTGAGTGACATGATAGGTGGTCACTCAACTTAAAACATAGGCGTCGAATTTTTAAAAAATCTTGATTAGATTTTCAGATTTGCAAAAATCGTTTCAAACTGCGTAAATTTGTGTTCAAGCATCACGCAAAAACGGCTCAAGCGGATGATATGAATTTGGGTGTCATGATAGGTGGTCACTCAACTTAAAACATAGGCGTCGAATTAAAAAAAATCTTGATTAGATTTTGAAATTTTGCGAAAATGATTTCAAACTACGTAAATTTGTGTTCGCACATCACGTAATAACTGCAAAGGTGAAAAAATGATATTTGGTGAAAGGATAGGTGGTCACTCACCTTAAACTATAAGCATCTAATTAAAAAAAATCCATCAGATTTCGAGATTTTGTGAAAATCGTTTAAAACTGATTGAATCTTTGTTCCCGTATTACGTAATAACGACTTAAGCGAATGATATGAAATTTGGTCACACGATAGATGGTTGCTCAACATAAACTATAGGAGTCCAATTTTTTAAACATTTTTTTTAGATTTTGAGATTTTGTGAAAATTCTCTCAAAATACGTTTATATTTCTTCAAACATCACGTAATAACGACTAATACGAATGATACGAAATTGAGTGATATGATAGGTAGTTACTAATCTTAATTTATAGGCATTGAATTTTTAAAATATTTTGCTTACATTTTGAGATTTTTCGAAAATCGTTTTAAAACTCTGAAAATTTGTTCCAGCATCACGAAATAAAGACTGCAGGGAATGAAACGAATTTGGGTGACATGATAGGTTGTCACTCAACTTAAATTCTAGGCTTCAAATTTTTCAAAAATGTTGATTAAATTTTGAGATTTTGCGAAAATTATTTCAATATGCGTCAATATTCGTTCGCGCATCACATAATTACGACTAAAGCGAATGAAATGATATTACTTAGTTACTCTCTAACCAGCAATATTTTAACAATACATAAAAATTATAACTTCGCTTTCTTTACTTTGGCAACATACTACATCCATTCTGTGTACTCCTACAAGACGAAAATTCTTGCTTTTTGGAAATTTTCATTCAGTAACCCGTCGAGGACGGGTACTTCAGCTAGTAAAAAATAAAAATGAAAATAATTTTAAAAATATGCTTCAGTCACCTTTATATTAATGTGGGGTATCTAAAGGTTTCACTTTTCAACTAGTAAAAATTTATATTGACTGACCAAATAATCGAACTATATTGTTCTTTCAAGATTCAAATAACATTTTTATTTGATAATCCTTAACCCTTTAACGCGCACTGTTCCCGCTCTAGGAACACCAAACTCTGACGTTTTGACTGTTGCCAGTCACGAAGAATAGATTTGATTTCTATAAAAATAGTTGCGGGTGACATAGCTCCACGAGAATCACTTCCTTTTTAGCACGTCATTTCCGGTAAAAAATTGTCACGATTATTTTTAACAACACTGACATCTGCTGAAATATGGAAGAATGCGAGAACAGCTGAATATATTTCCACACCGCACAGCCATCTGTCGTCAAAAAAGGGTCTCTAGATCTGTAGCACGCGATCAACGTTTCGATCGTTCGATCGTCCGCCATCTTTCTGGTAGTTAAGTCGAGCGATGGCATTGGCTGCCCTTTTTTCAGCATTGGGAAAGGGTTGCGCCTCAAAAAGGTAAGCAATTGTGTTGGTTTAAGTAGAAGTGGGTATGTTTAGAAGAGAGCGATGTATATTAGAGTGTTGTATACAATCCGGTGTTTTTGCTTGTCGGATCAACCCCATATCGTGGAGCTACTGTTTTTAAAGGCAAGAAAAAATTATTAAAAAAAATTACGCTCAAATAATTTTAACATACAAATTATCTTCTAGAAAAATTTTTGATTGTTGTTTAAAAAAATATGATGTACAAACTGTGGTAATACTGCATTTTATTACTATAGGGTGATTCCGGGAGAGTCGCCTCACCCGGGACAGATGCCGCACCCCTTGTATTTCTGGTAATTTTCAATAGATAGCAGTTGCACGCGCAGTATAGGCGTGCAGTGAGATTTTCGTAACTGGTGTATAGCAGGAATCCCGTTCAGTGCTTTAGCTGTAGCTAAAAAAAAATTATTTTGAGATAAGCGCATGATTTCACTATCCAAACTTTTAAACACGTTACGCTTAAGTGTTTTTTATGCGCTAATTAGCGAACCCATGCATGATCTCGTAGTCAATACTAAGTGCAGCACCTGTACACAGTACAGTGTATAGTTACCCCACTTTCCGTTGCGAAGACAGGCAACTGTGATGTGTTACGTCTGTACCGTGCAAAATGGGATACATGCTGCACGCTGTTCCGGTATACATGCCGCAGTTTCTTTTGTACGGGATGCCACTTTAGTAAAATTTTAATTTATCTCTCCGTCTCTTATTTTTTATATTACTGAATTTATATTAATAGATTCAATATTTTCTAGATTTAACTAAATGTTATTAATATTTTTCTGTTTCTTTGTGACAGACTCATCAAGTTGGGCATGTTATTAAAATGCTACATTTGTCGTTAATTGTAATTGTAATCGTTCTGCATTTTAACATTCAGTCTTGAAATATTGATCTTAAAAACCAGATTAATTTTAATTTATTTACAGATTTTATTAGAAACGCCCGCATTTTATAACAGAATAAAACAATGTGAGAACAAAAGAATATAACAATGCTAAAACAAATCAAACAAAATGAACGTTAATTTTGTCTTTCACCCCACCCCCCCTCTCAAATAGGCTAATGTTACACTGTTGATGAAATGACAATTAAAATTCAATTATAAAAGTAAGTATTTAACTTGTAAGTATTCAATTATAAAAGTAGTAGTGAACTGATTTAGTAATGAACCAATATTGATTGAAACCTACTAATACATCACTTTGTACTCATTTAGTTTCTTTTTGCTATTACGTAGGTAATTATAGTCCAGATATGAATATTTATTTTAATATTTTTAATTTATTACTTCATTAAGTTCTTATGACAGGCGCGGCAGAACTCCCGCACAAGCCTCACCCGCAGAGCAAAGTTTTAGAAAAAAAAATTTGAAAATATTAATTATTTTTTAAATATTTTTTATCGCAGTACACATGTTTTGCACTCTACATTAAATAGCACATTTGCATTCTACATTAAATAGCACGTGGGTGGACCTTAACCCTTCAGTGGATCCCAAGCCACAGAGATATTCCTGGTAATGAACGTGCGGACAGACTAGCTAAGGCTGGTTGTTCATTACTACAGTCATCCTACCCTTGTCCCTATTTTTATACCTGCAATTAAATTAAGAGAATGATTGAAGGTGCACTTAAGGACTATCACAGGACCCATGCTGTAGGAAAGTCCTGGAACAAACTTTTGATTCACCCCGTGCCAGACAACCTTCCTAGACGTATGGCCTCTGCAAATTGTAGACTTTTAACCTCTCAGGACTTTTTACGGGGGGACCTAGACCGTATTGGTGTTTCGCCTTCACCTGACTACCCTCTGACCTGAGGCGAATTGTTTGAACTTCGATCATTTGCTGGCAAGCACTGCACTTAAAAGACATGCACTATTCCGTGGACAATTTTTTTTAACCGTTCTGAACTGCACTGGGCTGCGAGATGGAAATAGTGGTCTATAGACTTTTCCTCGGTGTATGGAAAAAAAAAAAAACATTAAATAGCTCAACATGATTTATTTATTTGTATGTGTACTCTGGAATTTTTTACACAAATTCAAAAAAAAAAAAAATGTGCGACATAAGTCCCTGAGTTACAATACATTTTTGGTAAATTCATACAAAATGCCTGTACTATACCGCTTTTCCTCTATGTGCTTAATTCAGGACACTGCTAGCTAAACCAAAGCAGAACTAATCTATAACGCACTTATCTTTATATGATATCAATTTAATGTAAATTGAATTGTCATTATGAAAAGTGGTATTTCATTTGCTACGACATCAAGGTAATGTAATTTGACGTCGTTGAAATTTATATTCCTGGAATAGTCGCTGTTTGACAATTTCAGCAGGAGATTGTCCTAAATGGCTCAAGTATTCTTCCGTTAATTCCACAATGTATTCGGAATGTATGAATACTTGAGTATGTTATCTTTGACGATATCAGCTCACATGTTTAAAGATATTAATTTATTAGTACTCGGCACTTCTCATTAATCAAATTTGTGGTGGATATGGACGCACATTTATCAGATAAATTCCAAGCGATGGATTCGACACTAGTGAACAGAAAATTAATTCGTCAACGAATCAAGTGCACTTAATATGTCGGCAGTTGCAGTTGATTTCAAAAGAATGAATTTATTTAGTAAATCAATTTGTCATTTACTACGTCTAAAGGATTTATTAAATCAGAATCCATACCTGTAAACATCACAAATGTACGTAAGTAACCCTCTAATGCCCAGTATAAGAAGTTTCCAAGAAAAAAATTATTTTTTGGTTAAATTAGTGTTATTTTAGGACAAATAATACAAACATAATTAAAAATTAACAGAAAAGTAATTTTTTTTATGTTTTTCCAATGGTAGCATATATGCTACCATGGGCAGATTAGGGTGTAAATGAAGCAATTTTCACAATGTTAAAAAAAATTTATTTTCATGTGTTTTTCTACATTTTTACATATGGAAGGATTTAAAACAATTTCTCTCTTTATTTAAACAAAGATATACGTTGCATTTTTCACATTTTACACACGTAAATATTCCTCTTGGACATACGTGACACCTTTGTCGCTTGGAGTCAAACCCTGGCCAGTGGTGGACACCATCAGTCCTTTGATCCTGAAAGTTATCATAAATATTTTGTTTTATACATATAAATTATATCATATTACTATAAAATTATTAATGTTTAAATGAGCAAGAATATATAAAGCTTACTTTTGGTGGTTCATCTGAACGAGCTTTTCTTTTCAAAGTAGGTCTGCCAACTTTCTTCTTTTTTGCTGTAATAAGGCCAGTAGCCAGTTCGTTTAAAAAACTGCGGCAGGATATGTGCTTTATTTTCAATTGGCTACAATGACGTCGATACAATAGCCACGAATTAGTTGTTGCCATTGAGATTGTATGCCAAAATATATACATATACCAGCGATTTGATTTTAAGGGGTACTTATACTTGAATGACATCATATCATTTAAATCTACCCCTCCCATATTTTTGTTGTATGATGGGATGGGTGCTGGGCATGGAATTTCGACATCACTCTGAGATTTTACTTTTCTTTTCACTGTAGACAAAGGTTTGACTCCTAGAGTGTTTAACACCAAGGTACAGCATCTACTATCAAACCATCTTACAGCTATGACATCCCATTCTCCACAGATGCAACAGAATAATCAATAGAACCTCTACCCTCTTTCTTCATTTCTTTTTCATTTTTGAGTTTGCATTTCATCAACCTATTTTCCCTCAAAGTTCCAACATATCCTATGCCTTTCCTGGACAATTCAGATACTAGCGGGATTCCAGAGAAAAAGTTGTCTGCAAAGATAGTAGTCTTTTCCGGAGTTTTAATTGTATCACATAGCTGAATCACAACACCTGCTCCCAGTCCTAATGCATAGCCACTTTGATCACCATAATATCCTTTTGATTGTCCAGTGTAAATGTCAAAGTCATAACAAATGCCAGATTGTCCACACCGAGCCCACATTTTTAAACCCCATTTACTGTGAGGTTTCTTCGGCATATATTGCTTTATGTGAACTCTACCGCGAAATGGGATCATAATTTCATCTATGGACTGTTTATATTCTTCTGGAATTTTAAGCATATTATTTCTCAGCATAGATAACCATGGGCGTATTTTCCAGCATTTATCATTTTGTTGCGGATCATCTATACAGAAGTTATCAGTAATATGCAAAAATCTTAGGATTTTCTCAAATCTATTTCTGGGCATAACTTCTGCTATTGGTTCATACCGTAGTCCATCTTCCCAATAACCTCTGACAAATGGAATCTGGACCAATCCCATTCTAATTGTCATTCCTAGAAACTGTTCTATCTCATTTTCCGTCAGCATAATTGAATTTCCTGTTTTCTGAATACTATAGAGATTTGTTTGCTCAACTAATAGTTGAATCATATCTTTTGAGATAAACATTTGAAAATAATCCAATGCAGGTGGAACAGGCTCCAAGGGATTAGGAAAATTATCTTCATTTGCAAAAGGTAAAAGATTTGGTTCTTTTTTCCTCCAGAGAATTTTAATATTTTTACTGCTCTTTTTTAGTTTTGTGTTTTCTTGAACATTTGGCACATTCATATTATTTTCAATATTTTTATCATCTTCATTTTTCACCATCTCATCTTCTTCATCATACAAAATATCGTGACTTTGATTCTCATAATCAGAGTCATCATCAGACATTTCTGATAAATCACTTTCCATGCCATTCATGAAAGCAATAGCATCTTCCACTTTATTAAAGACATTTGTCCTTCTTTTTCTATTGAAATATTGACCTGAAGTAGATGGCTGAAAAGAAATCAAAAATTACTTCAAAATACAATTTTTTAAAAATATTTAAAAAACACTGATATTTAGAAAATAAAAAAGTGGATACTCTTTCATTTAATAATTCAATATAAAATAAAATAATCTGAAATAATAATTAAGGGATAAATTTACATCCAAACTTAATTTCAAAGTAATTCTTTTAATTTTATTATTTTCCTTTTTCCCCCACCCGGAAAAAATCATTGATACATTTTAAAACAAACAAAAATCTAACAAAATTTAAGTTTATAAATAATCTAAGGGCACATTCATATCAATGATATAAAAACTAAAGCACAAAATACTCTAACTAAAATGTTCCCTTCTCATTTCAGAACAGCTAGGCTTAGTTACAGGAATGCCCATGGTAGCAAATATGCTACCATGATTTAAAAACTCATCTAAGTATTATAAATGAAACTTTTGCACAAAATATTTGGCGTTTAGTGAAAAAGCAAACCTTTTTAGACTTATATATAGAAAAAATTTTCTTTTATTTAAATAAAATACTTATAAAATAAGAGAAAAACTTACCATTGTAAACATGTCTTCCTTGTTTCCTTCATCCATGTTGCTACTAAAATAATTTTCTCGCATTGGTGCTGCCATCTATTAACTAAATCTGCTATTATGGCTTGTAAAAGGTACAGTTATTGATTTAATGTCATAAAAAATACATTCTGCCATATTTCTGGAATGAAAAAAAAAGCGTTTAAAGTATGGTAGCATATATGCTACCATGGGCATTAGAGGGGTAAAGTATGTCTTAACTTTTCCTCTTATATTGTATCATTCATGATACTTACCTAAATCACTCTTTCTATACTTGTAAACTGACACCCAAAACTTTTCATCTCGTGTTCTAATTAACCGCTTTTAATGCAACAAAAATGCAAATTTTTATTATTAGACACGAAGAATACAGATTTTAGACAAAATTTAACTGATGAAGGGCAGGTCAATTCGAAAGCTCTTAACAACTTATAGTTTGTTCAATAACATAAGAGTGAAAATATGAAGTAAATAAAAAAGCAGTTTGATAAAGTAGCAGAAAAAAAATGCGCATTGTATCGGGCAAAACAATAGACATTTTGCTCTTAGCGATCAAATAGCAAAACAACACAGGCAACTCTGAAATAAATGAATTTAAATCTTTTGTACAATAATTGGCCTGGATATTTAAGTCTTTACACTCTAAAGACTTTATACGCGTCGATTTAAAACTTGTTTTATATTCCAAAGCTGCTTATTTTTTTTTCAACTAATCTGTTACAAGTGAGAACACTATAAAGGTATTTTCCGAACTCAAAGTTATTAAAACAATTGTTGTATAAGCTGGTGTATGAACTGTCGGACAAAACTTTGGCGACCACGTGCATTTCGGCATATTTTATTAATAAAAGGCTATGCTATATAAAATACAACGATAAATCAATAATATGTACATATGACCATCATAATATATTATCACAAAAACAACGAATATTATAATGGAAATAGCGAAGTGGACGTAGTCAAAATTTTGGTCACCAGATAGAGTTTTAGGAGTATTTCATTTAACCCGGGATTACTCGCGTGAAAAAAAACAACTGAATTACTCACGCAGGGTATCTCACACCCAACATGTTTTTTTTAATGTCTTTATCGTAAAATCGATACACGAGAGGTAAAAAAAGATAAATAAATAAATATAATTGTAACCGTACGTTTATAATACTATTCGAAAAACAATATAAAAACGTGTTTATATACTCATACCTAGAGCATCTCTCAGAATAATAACAGAAGTGCTCGCGGAGGGTGTAAAATACCCGTCGTAACAATATTCAAAAACCTGTTTGAAGAATTTCACCAGAATGTTTTCCCCTTGAAGGTTATGGCCTTAAAGTCATCTGCACTAGGCTTCATCAATTTTCACAAAACTGTTAGGAAGCCACATTGAAAAAAAGGATGACTTAGAACAATTGCATAAGTACTCGCGCAGGGTATGCTAAACCCGACGTGGCGCTATCCGAAAACCTATTTGAGCAATTTAAAAACAATTTCCCCCCTTCAAAGTTATGACCTGAGAGCCAGCTACGCGAGATTTCATCTATTTTCAAAAAAAAAAAAAAGATTAGGAAGGCACATCTAAAACAAAAGCTCGTAGCGAGTATGTTATACCCTATGCGAGTACTGCCGTGTTAAATATAAGTGCTCCGTTACCAGTGTTTACAGCTTACAGATTGTGCAAGAAGCGTGCAGCAATATAAAGACATTAAGGATGATCAATGGAGGAAAATTTGCCGAAATCATCAGATTGCATGACCAACTTATAAATCTCAGGAAAACAGCAAAGTGAAAGTGAACAGAGCAAGTGTTTCCTAGGATACAGGCACCAGGGTGCTCAAGAATAGAAACCGAAAAAGAGAAGAAGACTGGACGTTCTTTATCTGTCCGTAATACTCTGCTCAAAACGATTAAGGGATATTGTAAGTTTTATATAAAATAAAGATATAAGCGAAATTTTTTTGCCGAAAATGTAAGAAGAGAATCACAAATGCAAATTTTTCTGATTTTCAAACTGTGGAGTATGCTAATTTTGAGTTCGACGTCAAAAACGTCGCTTCAGCGGCAGCGAATGAAATTGGACTTTCAACTGAATAAAAGACAATGAAGACAAGGATGATCGGCATTCAGTGACTGCTTTGTTTCGATGAGTACGATGTCTCAGCGAAGTCATTTAACCGATTCAGAAGCTTGGAGAGTTGTCGGTAGGTTAGAAGGGGGCCAAACTCAAGCCGAAGTAAAGCAAGCCATTGGAGTGTCACAAAGTGTGATTTCCAGGATCTGGAACTGGTTTTTGGCGACTGGAAGTGCAGGCCGAAGACCAGCGCAAGGTCGTAGACGGGCAATAACGCCCAATGAAGATAGTTATTTAGTGTTAACGGCTCAGAGACATCGGAATATGAACGCTACTCTTCTCCAACAACACCTTCGCTCGGCTACTGGCACCACGGTTTTAACTCAGACTGTTCGAAACCGGCTCCATGGTGTAGGTCTGTATGCTCGCCGACCGATGGTATGTGTTAGACTAACATCAAGGCATCGTCACGACCGCAGGGAGTGGGCAACAGAGCATGTGAACTGGAGGAGAAATGAATGGCGCAATGTTCTTTTTTCTGACGAGTCCCGTTTTTCAGTTCATCCGATAATAGGCGTATTTTCATCTGGAGGGACCGTGGCAGTAGGAATAATCCTGCGTTCGTGCACGAAAGTGTCAGCTTTGGCGGTGGAGGAGTGTTGTGTATGGTGGCATCTCCATTGACGGGCGCACAGACCTCTACATCATTCGAGATGAACCTCTGACTGGTCGCCGATATAGGGATGAGATCCTCAGACCTATTGTAGTCCCTTACGCTGCACCAATCGGAGATGACTTCATTTTAATGGACGATAACTGCAGGCCACATCGTGCTAACCTGCTGGAGGATTTCCTTTTCGAGGAAGGAATCGTACGAATGGAATGGCCAGCGTGTTCTCCAGACATGAATCCAATAGAGCACGTTTGGGACGCTCTAGGAAGACGAGTTGCTGGCCACCAACCACCCCCACAAACTCTCCAAGAACTGGAGAGAGCTCTTCTGGAAGAGTGGGACAGAATACCCCAACTCGTGATTAATAGCCACATTGACTCCATACCTCAAAGGTGTTCAACGTTGCTGGCCGTCCTTGGAAACCATACCCCCCCCCTACTGAAAATGATTTCCTTTGAAGAAAACACCTTTTCTTATTCTTTTTTTCTCATATGCACAAATTGTGTGTTTTTTCCTTTTCTACACAAATGCGCAATAAAATGCATTTTTTTCTGCCTAACATGTGTAATTTATTCTTATATAACCTACTACGTCTGTCGACCATGTATCAATCATCTAAAAAGTTTCCCAGCCACAAGATCCACATAAAACCGCAATATCCTTTAATTGTTTTGAGCATTGTAGAAGGGAATTAGGAGGACGCACGTCAATTAATAACGCTAGATGAACTGGTCACCAGCTGTATCATAAAGAATACAACCGGTGTCACAGCCTCACGCCGAACTATTTGGCATTGCTAAACAAAACTTTAGCTACGAAAGAATCAGGAAACAACTGCCGCTAACGCCGATGTGCAGGGAACAGTGTCTCAAGTTCACACGCTAACACGTTGTCGAATCCACGGACTTCAAATAATTGGTTTTCACGGATGAGAAACGCTTTTGCTTCGATGGACTCGACAACGCCCGTTCATACGTCGAACATACAGGTGATAGCTCGAACATACAGGTGACACCGCAACCAGTGAAGCATCAAATGGAGGGTTGTGGTGTAACGATTTTAGTTACCGTCTCCATCTTTGTTAATCTCATGATAAAGATCGTTGAAGGCAAATATAACAGCCTAAAATACCTTAATAATCTACAAATCATCATAGACAACTTGACCAGAACAAATAGATTTGGCAACAAGACAACGCGAGAATCAATACTGCAAAAAATGTTGGATTACCTGAAGTTGGAAAACATTGCTGTGAACGTGATCGAAAATGTGTATCTGAACGTGATCGAGAATGTGTGTCACCTAATGAAGCAGGTTGTGCATACGGATAAGCAATACGACTGAAGAACTCGGAAAAGAACTAATTCGTGCTCTGGAGAGATGTGCAAAGAAATTCAATATGGAAACCATAAGGAATCTATACAAATCAATTCTTGGACGATTGCTAAATCTCGTTGACGTTTAAGGAACACAAATTCAATAATCATCTCACCATTTTGTTATCTTTTATTTGTTGGACATGCGTGCTTACTTGGTGGCAGAGAAAGTTTTGACTACCCATTTTCATGTATTTTTTATGAAATGTTTTACGTTTGAGTTATTAAATAGTTTCTGATATTAATTTTTTTCCCTTATTGTCCCTTTATGTTACGGTGTGGTATGCATACGTACATGATTTGTACTTGAAAAAATTTAACAATGAAACAGGCTAATGCGAAATGCACAAACAGTTTCAACACTTATTCAATAGTTTTTTATTTATTTATTAATTAATTTGGGTCTTTTTTTTAGCTGAATTCACTATGCAAAGTACCCCTAGCGGAGACTTTTTCAACTATAAAAAAGTCTTCCTTAAGCATGTTTCGTGTGCAGTCCATATACCAAATTTGTTAGCAATTAAATAACTCGTTTGAGTTGCACAATGCTGTTTATATGGTAAGTATACTTATAACCACTCTGCATATCTAATTAAAGTTAAAAAGTAGCAAAATGCTTAATTGGCTATTTTAAGAAAGCCTTGGCTTATAATTTGAAGTTATTTCTCAGCTTTTTACGAATATGTCAACTTTTAGTTTCCCGAATATATTAGTCTTGGTTCTTAAAAAACAAATAGAAATCCGGTGTGGTTCTGTAAGAATATCCTATCCGACTAGGATATTTGCCACCACGGCGGGCAAGACGAAATATTTCATTGTATTAAATACGCCAATTTGCCAAAGATTATTCATTCCAATATATGGAGATTATTCATTACACTTAATGGGAAATGATTATCGATTTTGCGCATGCACAAATTAACAACGAATTTAAAAGTCGCCATTGGTGGTAAATGTCCGAACTTTTCCGAATATCCTTACGCTTACGTTTTGAGAGAAATGATAGTAACTGAAGGAAAATTCCTGGTTTAGGGTGAAGATAATCCTAAAAGATAATAAATGAGAAGCTTTATGCATGACTGAAACATCAAAGACCGGCATAAACGGCAAAAATGAAGCATAGCCCATAAACAATTCAAAACAGAATATTAAATATTTTGTCCGGGATATAGTCTTATTGTTCATTTTTCAGCTTAATATGTGATAATTAATGTTTGCTTAATATACAACTTAATGTTTTGTTTATTTAAAATGATGCAAATAACTTAAGAAAGAGACTAAATTTTTCTCATATAGAAGCAAAAAAATGCCTCGAACTTGAACTTTTATCAGCATTTTTCATGTTTATTATAAAATAAGTATAAATGTATATATATATATATATATATATATATATATATATATATATATATATATACATACATACACACACTTTGTATATATATGTATATGTGTGTGTGTGTGTGTGTGTCTGCATCTCAATTTTTAAGTAGAAATTAATCAGTGAAACCAATATTATTTAAGTTTCTGTTTACTTAACTATCCACAACCAGCCACATATAAATGCACTACATTCTAAAATTGAAACTAATATCCTACTGTTTAAATTGCTCTCATGCCAGCTTTGTAAAATGCATGAAGTAATAAAGGCATTAATTATGACTGTTCGATATAAACCCTTCAAAAATCATTTTAACCTCTAAAATTCCCAGTTCCATTAAGTTTTAAATTCATTACGCAGCTTTCAATTGTGACATCAGTACAATGTTATCTCCAAATCTAATTAGATAGCAGTTGGCAACAATGTAATTATGGTAAATTGCGCCATAACCACAAGATCTCGACCTAATAATGTTATTCCGTATCTGAGAAAATTTCCATGGCTGCAATTATTATGTCCAGTAGTTACAGTGGTGATAAATTAAAATAAAATTTTAATGGACAGGACACAAATTGCAGTTATAAATGCTTTCAAAGTTTCCATATTGACGATGTAATATATTTATTATTGTTAGGTACTAATTTATTAACATCTAGTAATAACTGCTCTCTGAAATATATGGCTTTTTGGTATGTTAAAACTGATAAAACAATAATTATACTCTTAAAGAATTATTCTTGAAACATGCAGATACAAAATTAACATCATCAGTAAACAGTAGTTTAAAAAGTCTTTAAAATTGTTTTCATGTTGTAAATTGCACTACTGGCCGTTAAAATTGCTGCACCAGGAAGAAATGTAGATAACAAAATCATATTTATTGGAGAAATATATTATACTAGAAATAACAAGCGATAAAATTTAAAAAAAAATGTGTGTATAGATCTTGAGAAATCAGTATCCAGAACAATCATCTCTGGCAGTAATAACAGCACTTATACACCTGGGCATTGAGTCAAACAGAGATTGGATGGCATGTACAGGTACAGATATGCATGCAGCTTCAACACGATGCGACAGTTCATCCACCGTAGTGACTGGCGTATGGTGACGAGCAACTCGCTCGGCAACCATTGACCGGACTTTTCTATTGGAGAGAGATCTGGAGAACGTGCTGGCCAGTGCAGCAGCCAAACATTTTCCATACCAAAAAAAGGCCGTACAATATTGGCAACATGCTGTCGTGCATTATCCTGCTGAAACTTAGGGTTTCGCAGGGCAAGAATAAAGGGCAGAGCCACGGGGCGTAACACATCAGAAATGTTCGCTGGTCAAAGTGCGTTCAACGTTCACTGGTCAAAGTGCCATCAGTGCGAAGAAGAAGTGACCGAGATGTGTATCGAATAGTACCCCATACCATCACGCCCGGTGATGGGCTAGTATGACGATGACGAATCCGTACTGCCAAGGTGTGTTCACCACGATGCCGCCAAACACGTGTGCGACCATCATGATGCTGTAAACAGATCCTGGATTCATCTGAAAAAAATGACGTCTCGCCATTCGTGTGCCGAGTTTTTGATCACACCACTGAAGGCGTTCCTGTCTGTGATTCTGCATTAAGGGTAAACGCAGCTGCAGTCTCCAAGTTGAGAGTCCATGCTGCTGCAAACGTCGTCAAACTGTTCGTACAGACACTTGCTGTCTTTCAAATGACTCTATTTCTTGACTCAGGGCTCGTGATGTCGCTGCACGATACATTAAGGCCATGCGGCTAACATGCCTGTCTTCTCGGCTGCTAGTGATAGCAGGCCGTTGAGATTCAGCGCAGCGTTCCGTATTACCCTTCTGAACCCCTACATTCCATATTATGCTAATTAATAGTCACAGGATCTCGACCGACGCGAGCAGCAATACTGCGATAGGATAAACCGATATCACGGTAGGCTACAATTCGACGGCTATCAAAGTCAGAAACATGTTGGTACGCATTTCTCCTTCTTACACAAGGCATCACAACTTTTCAGTAGGCAACAACGTTCAAATTCCATTTGTGTATGTGGAACCGGCTATACAATTTCCTCATTTAAACATATTTTAGGTGTCGCTACCGGCGCCTGCTTTGTCTGAATGCACTGAAAAGCTAATCATTTGCATTTCACAGCATCTTCTTCCTGTTGTTTAAATTTCAAGTCCGTATCATTTCGCCTTCTTGGTAGAGCATTTGGTTCATTACCTTAAAAAAGAACATTATGTCAATAATTTTGATACGTAAAAATAAACTTAATTAGCGATGCAATGTTCATATTGCAATAAGAAAAGTCTGCGGAAGCTATTTTGTTACAAAAAATATTGTAAAATCCAAAAGATCGTCTTCTTTTTTTTGGGGGGGGGGGTGGCATTCAGATTTAGTACGAAAAACCATTCAATACCTAAAAAAACTAAGCAGATTTGTCATTTGATAATAACTTTCAAAAAATGTTTCAACACATTTTACCGACTGACCACCAAGAGTGTGTAGTGGCTAAGGAAGCATTTGATAGAATAGAATGGTTCTTTGCCATTGGTGTGGCTTCGATTCCCGGCTTGGGTTTCAGTGTCAGGAGACAAGTTCATTTTTAGAAAGTGGTAAGTTACATTCTTAAGATTAAATATTCTGATTTTAACGTCGTAGCAGATTCTAATAATTCAACATTTTCATATTCTATTTATGCCTCTAAAAAATCTGAGGGCATAAATGATCCACTTGATTTTTGGCTTATTTTGAGAGTCTCCTTTATTTTAATATATCAGTTAAATATTCATACAAACATTTATTGGCACTTTCTATCTCGCCGATATGAAATAATATGAGTCGCAAAATTCTCAGGGTTTATCTTTTGAGCAAACAATGTAAACCCTGTTTCAACTATGCCAATTGTGCATGGAAATTTATTACACTTCTCATGTTTCCATATTACTGGCGTTCCTAATATTAACCATTTTTATTAATTTATTTCACGTACTGTATATTGTTTTCTCTGGTCCATAAATGATATAGATAAAACGTTTTCCACGTTTTACTTTCAATTTACAGTTACTGCATTACTATTTGTATAGCAGGGTACAATTATCAAGTATGATTTTTTTTATTTTAATTTAACTTACTTTATTTTATTTGGTTAACGCAAAGTTAACGAAGACCATCTGCCTAACTGGGGTAAGGCCTTCAGTCAAAGATTTTTTAAGAACTAATGCGCATTCATGGTATATCTGGAGGAAACCGCCGAAAATACCAGCCCGTTAGATGTAATTCTTTGTTATAGTTCATGAATAAAGATTTTTTTTTTTCAAATGGCAGCCCTGAACAATGCCTTGGAGGCATTGGTCACTACTAAGGCCGGAGTTGTTGGTCACTTTATTATGGGGGCCCCTAGTACGTGGACCGACGTTGCCCCTATGAAGGGATGTACACAATGACATTCTTGCCCAGTCGGGGATCGAGCCTCGACAGCTGGGAGTTGAACCCTAAACCGTAGTACGGTGCTTTATAGAGATGGGCGGTTCGACTCATTTTACTGATTCGAATCTCGACTCACTCACTACTTCGATGATTCGAATCAGTGATTCGAATCTTGAATCAATAAAACAACTAAAGAAATTTTCCCTCTCTCTGCGCCGAAAGCCGTACTATTTAAACACCCTTCACCCATTCATCGGGTTTCTTCTCCGCTGAGTTCTCGGGCAGTTAGCATCTCTCTCTCCTTGCTCGAGTAAAACTAGTGTTTAAACTGCCAGAAATAAAAATACAGGGGAGCTTCGTATGACCCCCTGGGCCTGTAAGATTAAAAGGTTAAGTTTGGTGTCAAAGCATTCGAAATTTTATGCAACGATGGGGGTTCCTAAGGGGGGGGTCGAGAATCAATAAAAACGCGCTCCGATGGATAGTTTCCGAGATATACGTTAATTAATTATGGTAATTAGACTAATTAACCATGATTGAGGCTTAAAAGGACTGCAAACATGTAGAAATTGGCTCTGGGATGGTTTCCAGGCTTTGGAGATGCCGCCGAAGGAGGCTAGTGTTTAAAATGCCCAAATTGAAAATATAGGGGAGCTTCGTATGACCCCCTGGGCCTGTAAGATTAAAAGGTTAAGTTTGGTGTCAAAGCATTCGAAATTTTAAGTATCGATGGGGTGTTGAGCCTATGGGGGGTCGAGAATCAATAAAAACGCGCTCCGGTGGATAGTTTCCGGGATATACGTTAATTAATTATGGTAATTAGACTAATAAACCATGGAGCTGTTTTTTCCGCGATCCGGCATCGTCATCAACGGAGAGAAAGCAGTAGCAAAAGCATCACAAGCTGGTATTGATCTCAGGATTTTCTTATCGCCGGCCTCAGAGGCGTAGCCAAGGGGGGGGGTTAGGGGGGTCATAACCCCCCATGAGGAATTTTTTGCCATACAAAATGTATATTCTTCACTACATTATCATACACACGTATACATATATATGAGTTGCAGTAGTCATAACCCCCCCCATGAAAAATTTCTGGCTACGCCCCTGGCCGGCCTGTATTTTTGACCTTTATCGAATTCGAGATTTCACTGAAATGAAAATGGGAATATCGGATATTTGATGTTGAAATAAAACCGATATGTCGATATTTATCGATTTTTGGCCCAGTCCTACTGAGGGGCTGCTGCCCCCCCCAAAAAAAATGGGACCCTTTACTTAGCTTACAATTGAACTTTATCTTTAAATTTGATACCCAGCCCACCCCGAAATAAAATCCTGGCTACGCCACTGTCAATAACACTAACTACGCCACTGCTTTAGACCCTATTTTGTATTTCTCTGAATTACGAAAGAAAAGAAAATAATTCCCCTTAAACGACAAACAAGGTAAAAAAAAATATCTTAAACGAAATCTGCAGCAATAAAGCGAAATGTTATTTTGCTTACTACAAAGTCCTTTTGTGAGAGCGCTTAATACCGCCCCTGTATCCTTCATTAAAAGTGACAAGCACAATCCTAACTTTATTTCATTCTATTTCCCTTCACATGAAAACCCGCCACCATGTAAACTTAACGTTCCGTTTTTTTTTTTTTTTTTTTTTTTTTTGAGGGTGGGGGCAGGGGGACATATATTGAAGTTAAAAGTAGAAAAGGGATGTTTCAGAAAAATTTTAAACAAATATTAAACCAGCCAGACAAGTTGGAAGGAGGGAGTACCCCCGAGGGAAAAAGGTTTAAACAACTTTGAGACACCCCCCCGCTCTTCCACGAGCATTGGCGTAAATTGGCATGTAATATTTGGATGGGGTGACAAAATGTTTCCGATTGTAGAAAATATCGTTATTATAAATAGCTCTGATACTTGAATTTTCTTAATTTTTTTTCGGGGGGGGGGATTGACCCCTCTTGCCCTTAGGAAGTAACGCCTATGCCCCCGCCAAAAGCAAACGATGTTCGACCCACTCCACACCCACAGACAGATGAAACTTTAAATCCGACCACCAACCAAGAAATGAAACACCAAAGATTCGAAAAAAAAACTTCAATTAAATGAAACATCCTTTCAACTCTTTTCGACTCCTTTCGACTCTGAGTCGATAGAAGATTCGAAAAAAACCCTCCAATTAAATGAAACATCCTTTCAACTCTTTTCGACTCCTTTCGACTCTGAGTCGATAGAAGATTCGAAAAACTAACAAATCTCAACGATCCTATACAATCACCGAAACAGAGCGAAACACTGAATCAGTAAAGATTCGTTGCTGCACCAACTCAGTGACCAACTCAGCCACACCCACTCATTTGCTGTTTCAAATCATCTATCGACTCAGAGTCGAAAAGAGTCGTAAAGAGTCGAAAAGAGTTGAAAGAGTAAGGGAAAATCTCTGGGAACGGCAAAGGGAAAATAAGTTTTCCTTCCCTTCGAACTTGGAATGTATTTCCCCACTGTTGAGGGCTTGAGATTCGAATCAGTAGAGAGTGAGTGTAAAGACTGAGCCACTCAGTACCAAGATTCGAATCACTGATTCGACTCATCGAATCATTGGCCATCTCTAGTGCTTTATGCACCATACATAGAGGTACTTAGGTGCAACATTTCGTGTCAATCAAAGCATACGTGTACATTTTTCGCATTTTACCGCTCAGTGCTTAACTTTTGGAAGTGAGTGTATTTCAGCTGACTCCTAAATATCAGTGTCTTATCCACTCTTTCATTGATATGAAAAGGAATTATGTGCTTTCACTTTAGAGGCTTTACTGAAATGATCGTATAAATACAACGAAACATTTTGCACTTTAAGTACGTTTTCATTCTCTGAAAATGAAATATCAGTAGCAATATGGAGTGTCTATATATTATACTGTGTGTATTTATAATAGACGCTTTAAAGTCACATTTTTCCTTTTTTTTTTTCTATACATCAGTTAAGGCGTACCGATAGCTTTCTCCCATTTATCGTGGGCTTTCTCCTTGCGATAACGAAATCATGTGCAAAAAAACTGAGATTTGACGGAACCATACAAAGGAGAGGGGAAAAAAAATCGGAAAAATCTTGAAACCTTGAGGCGCCAATTCTAAATACACAGACTATGGATATTATATCCCTTAAACCTGTGTATTAGATTATATCATGTAACTATACTTACTAAAATGTACCCCGTTTAGTGTAATGTTGGAAACTTTACTGCACTGCATTTTAACATTTATTTAGTCTGTAAAGTTTTACTTCTTAACCCTTTAACGCGCAATGTTCCCTCTCTGGGAACACCGAAGTCTGACGTTTTGACTGTTGCCAGTCACGAAGAATAGATTTTATTTCTATAAAAATAGTTGAGGGTGACATAGCTCTACGAGAATCCTTTACTTTTTTGCACGTCATTTCCCGTAAAAAAATTGTCACGGTTATTTTTAACAGCATTGACATCTGCTGCAAAAACGGAAGAATGCGAGAACAGCTGGATAGATTGCCCAATGCTGAAAAAAGGGCAGCCGTTGCCCTCGCTTGACTTAACTACCAGCAAAATGGCGGACGATCGCACAGCCAGCTGTCGTCAAAAAAGGGTCTCTCGTTCTGTGGCACGCGATGAACGTTTTGATCGTCCGCCATCTTGCTGGTAGTTAAGTCGATCGATGGCAACGGCTGCCCTTTTTTCAGCATTGGGAAACGGTTGCGCCTCAAAGGGTTAAAAAATGTGTTATGCTTTGAGCTACTGCTAGTAGATAAAATACTAAAAGAGACTTCACAAAATTCTTGCAATGCATTGAAGCTTGTATTTCCCTGCTTTTCTAGTTTATCTATGAAATGATTTGTACTTCTACATATGTTTCCCTCCACAGATTTTATTCTGCCCCAGCACGATTTATTATGTTTTTATGGGGGTAGGGAGAAGAAAAAAAGGCAGTTCAGTTCTTTTTGAAATGTCCTCAACTCTTTAAATTCTGACGTCATTCTTTTCAACGTTTTTGCGGTTTGAAATAAAGATTTATGTAAACTCCATTTGTGATGTATTTGTTTCCTTTTGTATTCCAAAATGCAATTCTAAGGAAATAGTCTAAGCCATCCTGCTTCTTTTATATATTAAATTTACTTTTATATTTCATCTTAGATGTTAATTAATGAACAAAATATCTATAAGCAACTTGTAAATACATAACTCATTCATATCTGAACACAACTAGTTATAGTAACCTGATATTTGTAAAATGTTTTCCCTAAGCATAAATTTTATTGAAATAAACTTCTTTTTATCTGAGCCCATGTTTTAGATACATGTTCAAAACATCGAAAATTTAAAAATAATTACTCAAATAACATAATTAATTCAGCTAGTTAACAATTAGGGCACTTTTAGCCATGGATAAACTCTTTTTTTTCCAAATGGGCGGGCCTTCCTTTTTTGGCCATTGGCCTTTTTGCCACTACTTTGGCTTGAACCACTGGCCATTTTATTATGGGAGCACCCTGTGGGCGTCCAGAATTACCCCCTATGAAGGGACGGACAAGTTAAGATCCATGACCAAGCCGGGATCCGAACCCGGTACCCAAGGATTTATAGAATGGTTCTTAATCCACTTCACCACCTGGCCGGCTCTTGGATAAAGTATTCTCTCAATAATACTACTTTTCATTATGAAGCATTTAAAAAATTAGAAAAAAAATCCTCATTTGAAAGTTAAATTTATAAGTAAAATCAAAATTTAAAATCAAAGTATAACAGAAATCTCGATTGATCAAACTAGAATTAGGTAACTATAAATAGACAGGAAATTTGTGACAATCAGAAATGCACAGGCCGATCTCTTAAACACTTATTAAAGTTATGGAAAACAATCAGCTTTTCTGGATATTATTTTTACAGGCCCTCGCAATCAAATGTACAGATATTAAATATGTAGGCCATTTTCGATAAACGTACAATTTCCATTTTCAACAAATGCTAGAATAATTCAAGAACTTTTAAATTTGTTATTCGGCATAAAACTATTTTGTTGAATTTTGAATTGCAATTCGCATTGTGAATGGCAAAATTAATTTTTTTGTTTAAACAAAAATTATAAGTTTATTCTGTTACCAGCCATTATTTAAGAAAAGATGAAATTAAAACAAAATTTCTCCGTTACATAGGGTAATTCCGAGAGATGGACCTGTCAAGTATTTCGTTAATACGCTGCTTCACAGATTTCGCAACTTCCTCAGACTTACGCATTGATAGACAATTTTGCATGGTATGCCACCGTTTTGCTTCTCAAATAACACATTTTTTCAGCTAATAATCTTTTTTGTTGCTGTTAGTACGTGCAATAATTGTTTCACATGGTTATAATTATACAATTAAAAGTTTTGTTTTGTATGTGGTCTATCTGTATTTGATGATGTAATATCAGGGAACACGTAGGTTTCCAAATAACCTAAAATCTCGGGGTGAAATCCACAGTTGTACTTCTCATTAGGACGATCGAGTGAGATGGACCAGATTTTCTGTCGGGAGATCAAAGGCGGATCCAGAATTATTTTTCCAAGTGGGAATGCGAAGCTAGAATATCAATTCAGAATTGCAAGAAATGCAAGGGAAAGTCATTAAGTCACAAAAAAGTAATAAAAAAATAATAAACCATGATAATAACTTTGAAGCAATTTTTATTTTTCCACATAATCTCCAGCAATGCTGATGCACTTATCCCATCGTTTTATCAGAGTCCCAATTCCAGCTGCATAAAATTCTTTGGGTTGCTGTCTCATCCACAGTAGGACTTCATGTTGAACATCGTCATCATCAGCAAATTGTTTACCTCCATGATGTTTTTTCACTGGACCAAACAGTTGAAAATCGCTTGGGGCTAAGTCTGGGCTGTTAAGGTGGAGGATGTGGACGAGCGTTATCGTGATGAAACAGCACTCCTCTGCTCAATAGGCCAGGAACTTTTCTCCAAATGGCAGCCCGAAGCTTGAAAAGAGCATCACAGTATGATTCAGCATTCACAGTTTCACCTTTTTTCACCTTAAAGCATGCCATTATGCATTTGGGACTTACTTAATGACTTTCCTTCGTATGTCATCATTACGAAAAGCCCATTTTATCTTGTGCAAATATAGTTATTCAGGGATGGAGGTGATTTCTCAGTGTTTCCGCATCTGGAAGAAATTGACAATGCAATCTTCATCGTTTTAACCCTCTTGTCACCGAATTATCAAAAATCAGAGGAAACAAATCTGTCTAGCATCTAATGCATCTGAAATACTATTATAAATCATGCAAAAATATTTTTTTCTAATGTCGATTAATGTCGATAATAATAATTTTTCTAATAATAATTTCTGCATTTTCGAAGCATTTTGTTATGCTAAAATTAATTTAAAAGGATGTACATATTAGGTAAAGGTTGAGGAATGAGAAAAAAACTATACTTACCTTAAAAAGGAAAAAAACGGTAAAAAAGCAGCGTAAATATTTTCTTAATTTTTCTCCTGAAAAAATGAAGCGAAAACTGTAAAAAATGATCTAAATTGACTAGTACTGATATCCAGGCACGATTTATGCATCTAGTTAAGAGCCTCATATACTTTCTACATGAATTAATGATATTGATATCACTGAAAGAAAAAAAATACTAAATTCAATTGTTTTCTCTCTAAATATTGCTATTTGAAATAGGAGCCTCATATGAGGTTCAGGGTGACGAGAGGGTTAAGAAGATTGTGTACAAGTTCGGAACGAAGACGAATATGCGCAATTAGGCAAAAATTTCATTGAGACAAAACAACAAGTAAATTTTCATACAGTGTGTTTGTTTTTTCTATAGGATTCATGAATGATGTCTACGGTTTGATGCACCAAACCGTTGCATGCAATTATTGAGTGAAGGAATTAAAAAAGAAGTTTCTGCAAAACAATATTAACTGATAGTACATAAGCTACTTTTTGTAGAGTATTTGAATCTGCTGAAAATTCAAGAAACATATTTAACATTTATATATTTGAAAATCATATAATATTTCATGTAAACTTAATATTAAGAAAGTTAACAGCAAGTAAGTTTTCAATTCTCGTGTAATGAAAATAAAGGTTTATAAATGTAATATATTTGTACAGTGTTAAATCATAGGACAAAACAACCACTAGACCTCATTCCTTTTAAACGGAACTGCATTTTTCCATATAGGTTTTCTGCATTTTACCAGTGTCTATCCACGAAAGAAGAAATTTGAGACATTATTTTTGGATGTCTCTTAAAGTTTGAACTAAGAATAACAAAGAGGATTATGGGGCGTTAAACCGTTTATGAGTAGAAATCAAGTTTTGCTGAATTCCTTAAGGATCTGATGATTTCTGGAATTTTATAAACTTGTCAGTATTCTATAAATGTGCAAATAAAATGCGTTTTTTTATAAATTAAATGAAACTTACATTTTTAAATTTCCGATAACATTTTTTTTTTCATTTCTCAGGAAATGTAGTTCATTTTTGTTATTTCTAACTTCGTAAATTCCCTGAGTTTATATAAAACAGGATAATTTATCAAATTTAAATTCAAGATATGAAATAAATGTTTTTTTCGTTATTTGATTTTTTTTTTCCTTTTTTATCTTGTATTATAATGAAATCCGGAGGTAAGCCAATTCGTGTATACATATAAATGTGTGTATGCATATAGGCCTATCTCCTCCGGAACGGCGAGCAATTGAGTTTCGACTAAGGTGTCCACGGATTCGGAAATTTCTGAGGAATGCCTTCCGTGGTCTCGAATTTCGTAAATCAAACGATTTTAGGAGATATTGATAAAAAAAAGAAGTCAAAAAGTCTAATTTTTGCTCTCCGTAATTCCAAAATCATAACCCCTGTTGTGAGAAAAGTGCAAAATAAGCATCGTGGTTGCCATGTGCGGTGATTTTGCGAATAAAATGTTTCAATTTCTTAAAGTAAAAATAAAAGAATTAATAATAATGACTTTTTTGTTAGTTTATATTTTTAAGGTTATTTTTTGAAATATAATATCGTGTGCGCATAGGAAATCGAAGCAGGAATGAAATATTTTATAGACACCATAATAAGGATGGAAGATTTCCGAGACTAATGCGTTTTTTTTCTTTTTTTTTTTTTAGTTTGGTGAAAAATAAAGAGGCTGACATGGCGATTTTGAGAAAGTGAGTTCTAGCGGTTTGAATAGTTTTAGGCTTGGCGCAATTTACTGAGAGCTTAAGGAAATAGCATTTTTGAAAACAAGTGTATAGGTTTTATTAGAATGCAGCGTTAAATTTTAACTATCCGTGAAGAAATAATACAGTTAAGGGATTTCAAGCGATCTATCTTCAGAATTCTCACCAAAGTAAATTGATTGTGTCCGGGTTAAGGTACACGATACGCCAAGCCAGGGAGAATTAACCAATTCGAATAGGGTTTTTACTAAGAATGTCGTTTACCGTAAGATTTTAGTTTAATGTCTGTCTCATTTCAGGTTCGAATTTGCAAATATTTTTTTCATCACATTTTACTTATTAGGCTTAGATTTGAAACTGGATATCATTTGAGACTGGTACATATGATAACACTGGTTGCATATCCCGCTTGCTAGCTGGGGTACCCCGCTAGTGTATTCATATCTTCGTGAAGACACATGTACGTAGGTTAATTACCTTATGAACTGATTTTCTAATGACCGTATTCACCAAGAACTTGACACCCATGTTAACATCTTCAGACGTTAAATAATCAAATATACGTCCATTCAACATCTGACTCCTGTTTCGGTCGGTTAACACGGGTGTCAAGTACTTGGTGAATACGGCCGTAAGTGACTCATTGATTTCTGTTAGGGGCTTAAGGAATAAATTAAATAAAGGTTAAAAGCGGTAGTTTACTAAATGTAACAGTTCGTGACAGGCAATTAGAAATGGAGTGATAAACAACACTGTAATGTCACACTCGTGTTACAATGAGCTTTCAAACTTTTACGAAAATTATTACAACTTGTGTATCCGTCGAAGCATTTCCACTTTTATAGCAGACTTATTCACAAAACATTTAAATCTAGAGCTCCAACAGGATTCCGGTCATCGCAGCTTCTTGAAAAGTAAAGCAAATTCATGGAAACAGAACGTCAAATGTTGTTGCTGTTCTTCAACATAGGACTCAGTATAGTAATTTCAGGAAAGCAGGCATCCATTATAAATTTATCATTTTGTGAGTTAAAATTAAATGAAGATTGAATTGAATTTATACTTAAGGTTATTACGTTACGAGGACGGAGTTCGGGCATATCAAGTCTTGTGACAAAGAAGAGGAAGGATTAAAAATTTACACAGTAAAAGCTTTTTGTAAATTATGAAGCCCCTTTAAAATAAAAATATTGATAGTAAATTGCAGTATTTTGTTTGTTTTACTTTGCGAAAGCAACGCATGTGATGGACTGTATTTTTTAAATTGATTGCTTCTTCAAGATTTTCTTCAAAAATACAATCCTGCTTAGAAGGAGACAGAACTTCTAAATATTTCTAATCCTATTTACCTCTAACGACATTCAAAACCATATATTTGGTACCCATGTATATAACGGTTCTTAGTTAAACAATTGCTTTTCATAAAAAAAAAAACCTTTCAATGACAGCATGCACAAAACATGTGATCCTACCTATAAATTACACACGTAGTGTAAATTTTTTTCATGCAAAAATTTGCATTAAGTTAACCTAGAAGCCACATAGTGCATGAAATTTTCTTACATCTTTCACGTTTCAAATTTGCCTAACAGTGATTAATGTTTAATATCTGAGAAAGGAAAACAGCACACCACGTTGCCACCCCCGTGCCAAGAAAAAGTGCTGATTTTTCATCACTCGGACAAGAAAATTAACAAGAGCGAAAGAGCTGTTAAATATTTATAAGGCGTGTTTCGAAGACATTCCTTATTCATGCTAACGATCCGGGACGTTGTGTAAATGAAAAGGTTTCTTTGGAAATAAAAAGTCTACACCTCTAAGAAAAGGAATTTGCGTTAGAAAAGGAAAACTTTCTGGTTTCATTAAATTTTATAACATGCATTTTTTTTTTCTCTCTCCTCAAAAGATGCTGAAAAAGTGTTCCTTAAAATGTTATTTATGAATTTGAAAACTTTAATACCAAATTCCTAGAAATCATTGCAAGAATAATTTCTGCATGCAATAGAATCTCCTTAATTTATTTTTTTAATTCAACAAAATCAAAAATTCTTCTCTGAGAAAAGTTACATAGAAATTAATTGAAACTATTAAATCTGTTGTAAAATACATGTGTCGTATAACCTTCAGATCTATTCGCATGTTTTAATTAATCTTTTTTACACTGAAATTCTTTTGTTCATTCTATGGGCACACGAGAGAAGTTGACTTGAAAACTATCTCTGAAACTAAAGATTACTTTTTTGCAGAACAAACAATCTAAAGTCGACATATTTTGATAACATTGTCACTCACGATTTTAAGTTACAGCTAATAATAGTGGCTCCGTCTCCTGAACAAGTTTTTCAATAAAAAAATAACAATTTATGCGTTCTGAAAAAATATCTTTTGTAGATCTAACAAAATATACTAAGTGTAATTAATTTATTTTTCTATATGGCAAACAAAATCAATCTCAAAATTTTGTCAGTTCAGCATTAAAATATTAATAAATAAAAAGTTTCAAACAAAATTAATGAAAATTGGAAATGTGATTTATTTTGGAAAAAGAACACTGAAAAAAGTGTGTAACATCATTTTTTTATACAGATTTTTATAGGCATATGCCTCTTTTGAAGACTGGAGAAGTCTCCATAGATAAGTAAAATTAATTCAAGTCATCATCTACAGCAAGTCATCTTCTGAGTACACATGCACACATAAAGTATTTTTATAATTATGGATTTTTGAGAAGCTTTTCATTTAGGCTTTAATTAATTATCTACAGAATAAACCGTATTACACCTATAGAAAAAATTTATATAAATATTATATATATAATCTTTAAATCTTATATAATTTTTTTCTAAAAACGTATTTTAAAACCATTGCTTAAAGAGTTACCAGTAATAGTGCTGGTCTTAATGTCAAAAACTCGAGGTTGGCCACTTTTGGTGATTTATCGCCAAGCTTGGCATCAAAAAATAAGTTCCCAAAGTATAACTCCACTTGGCGATGCCTTCTATATCTCTATCTAACGGTATGGAGTTTTGGTAGGTTTTCTCCAGATGTAACGTGAATACGCGTTAGAACCCCTTAAAAAATCCTCCTACCAAGGAAGCGCCCATCCTTGACAGATCGCCCTAGCGTAACGTTGCTATCATTACACAAACAAACAAACGAATTTAGAATGGAAATAATTTTTCGTTATAAAGAAGTAATTTGAAGTCGGTTTTCTTTTTCTTTTTTTACTTCTAGTCATACTTGTTATCCGTGTACAAACGCTTATGCTTACTTGACGAAATTAACTTTGCATAGAACTAACAGATATTAACGACTATAATATTCCTCAGACCTTAGAAACATTTTTTTTTTAGAATAATTCATAAAGTCTGTATAAAATATATTTTACTCAATAGTAATTTGTTTATGTACAGTTGTCTGTGAAAACTTATACTGTAATGAACAACAATAGCTAAATGAGAAATTTTAATCTTAAGTATTTGTTTACTAGTATTTTCCATGAAATTCGGGGCATTTACCCAGTACATATAAAACGCGGTAGACAGTAAAGGATTTCTAAGAATATTATGAATTATATTATCAACATTATCTGTTTCTAGAAATATGTCACTTAACAGAACTCTTACTCAGTCCTCGATCCTTCCTTTTGTTATTTACCAATCACTTATAAATACCCCACAACCATTTTACCGTTTTGTCAGAAAGCTCTATAGCTTCTCAAGTATAGCCTAAAGTAATTATCTGGAGTACTGAAGGACTCTTGCTTTGCGAAGTACCATCTGGGTCTTTGTGAATTGTTTTCTTTCCCCATGCTTAACTGATATATTGCTTCGAAGAACTGATTTTCGATACAGCAGTGTAAAAGTACGAAACCTTATTTTGTCTGTATTCCTTGTGTATATTAACGAAGCTATTAGAAAATATGACGCGTATTATTTTATAATGCAGTTAAAATATTTGTTAATTTTATTCTGCAAATAAATGGAAGAATTGATAATACTTGATTTCACCGCAGAAATTTAGAATTAATGAATTTTTGAGCGTTTTCTTAGAAATGAAATAAAACTGCACGAGACCACATTTCTGAAATAATGCAGTACGAAACAGTACGATTAAGTTACTATTTATGAAACAGTACGATTATGTTTATATATTATTTATATATATGTGTGTGTGTATATGTACAATATTCCCACTGAATTCCGCAGTGTTTTCAATAGATTCTGAGCGGCAAGAGCTATAGTACAAGTAAGGTCATGTTACAGTAAAGTTGCTGTACGTTACTCAAGGAAACCACTTTCAGCGCCACCTGGAGGCTTAACTTGGGTTTAGCGTTTTTCGATAATACATGATTTTAATAGAGCAATTAAGAAAAATTTTATGCTCGTTTACGTTATATTAATGAAATAAATTTACATAATTTCGCATTTCTTAATATATGTATGTTTAAGAGAATATTAATGATTTCAACTATGTACACACTCTCAAAAGAGTGTTTCAGAGTAAATAAAAAATTTTATGTCGGTTTCATATTTTGTTATTTATAAAAAGTGCATCATGCACATGTAATGCTGTTTTCACTTATTTATTTGAGTTGCTTGTTGTTGTTTTTTAAGAAACTCGCGTTTAGCACTTAAATTAAAAAACAAATTATAATACGCACGTAACTCTAAAATAAACTGCGATAATATTTTGAAAGACGTGTGCTGTCCTTCGTTCTTCGGTAAGATACTTTGCAGAGGAAGGACGAATCTTTTGTTTCTCTGAAAATACCGAGATTATATCTGTTACATGAATATTTATTTATACATGGTGTCTCAAAAAGTCGCTGATAAACGTAACATATTGGTCTGTCATACCATGTCAAACAAGAAGGAGTTTTTTCCGGAAATGCAAACGGCGACCGCTAAAGTGCGATCCTCATAATCTTATGGAAGCGTGTATTTTAGCCAAGGACACATTGCCGGAGGTGAATAATTCGGTTTACTAACTCAGAATTGGTCGATATGCATTATGTGTATGTTGACGCGGATGGGAATGGACGAACGGCGGTAAAGAGGTTCCTTGAGAGCAATGTTCGCAGAAGTAGACAGTATGGAGAAATGATGTCAAAAGAAGTGCAACTTTTATTAATTGACTTACGTATTAGTATGACTTTCCATCCGCGGCACCATACGCGTAATGCATATCGTCCAATCCTGCGCTAGTAAACTGATTCATTCATCTCCGGCAAAGTCCAAGGCTGAAATGATCACGTATCCGTGAGCCTGAGAGCATCTCCCTTTAGCGGTCGCCGTTTGCATTTCCGGGTACAAGTTCCTATGTAAGTCTTGTTTGTCGTGGTACTACAGCATTCATGTTAAGTTTGGCAACGGCCTTTGGAGAGACCCTGTATTGCGCTCTGTTGCATGCCTATCTATTTATTTATCTTTACTACTGCAAGTACGCAGCTTTATATTATCTTGAAGAAAAACATACTTTTATTCTCAATTTCCCAGGAAAAAAAGTTCAAAAAGCTATTCTTTGAAGATGTGAAATCTGAAAGAAACCAATTATCAGGCATACAAAAGCATGAAGTAGTTCGCGAATTTCAACAAATATTTTCCGTTACACAGCACTGGGAAAAAGCACTCACTGGTAGCATTATTATTTAGGAAAAAAATTATTCTGCTTCAGATTTTACATACAAAAAATATCTGGGAGTGTAAAAATTTTTTTGCGAAGAACAAATCTAGTTTCCTCTTTCTAGAAACTGAGTTTTGCGTGAGAAAAGTTTATTGGCGAAGTGACACTAAAATAAAATTTTGTTCGAGAGATCAATAATGATATCTTAGAATACGACTCCGTATAAAGTTACTGAAGTATTGTTATAGATATCTCTTGTGCGAAGCAGAAATTTTCTAGTACGGTCTCCAAAGTTTTTCAAAATAAGTAGGTACATGAAAAGTGGATATTTTTATGGGAAATGCTATTAACAGGAGTTGTTTGGTAATTGTTTACTAGAATGAACTGTTCTGCGAACAGTATGAAAAGGCATTTTGTTTGAGTTTTTAGAAATATTGTGTGACCAGAAAGTAATTTGTTGTTATTTTTCTTATTATTATTTCAAAGTGTATTTAACTATTGGTATCGCTTAAAATACAATTAAAAAACAGTTAAAATTTAATTATTTAATTTTAAAGGTAAGACCCTAAATATATGACTATGAATTCCACTAATTCATTCAGAAATATGCAACTGAAAAAAAAAAAAAAAAAAAGATTTTTTTTTTTTGGGGGGGGGGGTAAAAACAAAGTTCGAATATAAAAGAAGACAATTGTTTAATTTATTTATGTCTTTAGAGATTTGAGGAAAATGAAGGTTCCACCAACTACCCTTTATTGAAAATGTGCATTCAGTTAAAGCTTTTAACCGTAAAATGTAAACTTGAATCTAGGAACGATACCTTTACCTAGGAAAGATACCTAGGAACAATACCGTTTATCCTTTTCACATAAAACACTTCATGAAATATGGATAAATAGGCACTCGCGCAACTAAATCTAACATTTTGGAAACAGCATAAGTTATGATATTTTTAAACACATTCAATTACAGTTCTTATATATACATATATATTAATGTAAATTGAATAAAATTATTCATATAGTTGAAGCCTAATCACTATAATAAAAACATAAAAATACATTTAAAATCTACAAATATTTGTATTCTATGATTTGTATTGATTTCTGAAAAATTGTGACTTAAGTGTTCTTTTCTAACTAAATAATTAGTTGGTGATTTTTGTACTTAATCGTGTGTACAAACTACCGGAAAGAATTTTTAAGATTGAATATAAACTTTTCCGTGAACATAATATATTGTAGCAAAAAGCTCAAAACCAGCAGTTGCCGCAGCTTGGTTGGCACGAAATGCTGGCATCGAAAAGCTGAAAGTTCAAATCCGAGCCCTGTAGGTTTCAGCAGAGACAGAAGCTCCTTTTGAAAATGTTATACGACGTTTTCCCATCCTATCACTTTCTGTTATATGCAGATCTGTTTCGTTTTGTAATATGCAAATTCTTGGTTGTTCCGATTGCGTCCAACAGCTTAGAAGTCATTTCAGCCCAATGACATTGCGTTAGCCTAATAAAGTTGTTTGTTCAGTTAATGGTGAAGCTAGCACCATCTTGCGACAATAAATATCTATACAAATTACTTTTATGTATGTTGAATGAAATGTGACAGGTGTACTGGTATTTCTATTTGGAAATATACTCAGCTATATTAATTGGACAGAAAATTCCGCCTAAACCCAGACTCACCATGGCACAGTGGTTATGTCACTGAAAATGGTAGACAGCCGAAGTGTGACGGTCCCGGGTTCGGGTCCCGTCGCGCGGCTGCCGATCTAATGGTCTGCAATTTTGGTAGGTTTTCTCCAGATGTAACGTGAATACGTGATAGAACCCTTAGAAATTCCTCCTACCAAGGCACCCCCATACTTAGCAGATCGCCCTACGTAGAATTGCCGTAATCACACACACCAAACCAATCCGACTAAACCCAATGTGATAAACCTAGTGATAAATAGTACAACAAATGTGATTAACTCTTGTTTGTAAAAAATGAAGCACATAAAGGGATCACCATAACCAAATGAAATTTAATTTATAAGACTTGTATTAGTTGAAATAAATGATCAAATTTTCAAAGCAAAAAAAGAATATTAAATATCCGAAATCTGTAATTGGTGTGGCCACCATGCATATCATTAAGTGCTGTTATACGACGGGCAAAGAGTCAAACAGATTTTGAATGTATGCTTGGAGAAGAGCATTCCATATTTCTTGTAGGCGTTCCACAAGTTCATCTGTTGAAGCTGTAGGACGAGGATCACGAGCGAGACGCCGACCCCACACATGTTCAATAGGTGGCATATCTTCCGAAAAAGCAGTCCACGAAAGAATCTGTATGTTTTCTGTTAAAAAAAAAGTCTTGCATATTCCTTGTCCCATGTGGGGGGGGCACTATCCTGCTGAAAGATAAATCCAGGAATGCCTTGAAGGAAAGGAACGACTTCGTGCTCCAGAACATCCCTGGTGTACCTGTCGCTGTTGGGATTAACCACAATTCGTAGCAGCTGAGATCGTCCATGATACGCAATCGCACCCCAGACCATGACTCATGGTGTTCGTCTACTATGTCTTCCGATAATGCATTCCGGAAGGTTGGGTTCACTAGCATAACGTCTAGCATGAATGCGGCCTTCATGGTGCCACAAATTAAAGCGAGATTCGTCAGAAAACACCTCTTGTTGCCAACCTGCACACCAGTCTCTAAGTTCAGGAGCCCATTGCTGCCACAAGCATCGATGGTTTCGCGCGAGGGGGATCCTGTATAAAGGAGTTTGTGCACGGCGCAGCAGGCGCCGACGAATTGGTGAAGCAGAGAGTGATACACCTGTAGCAGTAGACCAATGTGCTGCCAACAGTCTAGATCAGGGGTTCCCAAACGTTTTTGCCGCGGCACCCTTGTCAGGCTAAAAACATTTCGCGGCACCCAACTATGGCTGAAAACTTTCCCGGAGGTAAAGCAATTAGGTTAGAATGAAACAGTTTGGATGCATTTTTCATTACTTCTTTTATGTTGTTTATAGGGCTAATTATCGATCCAGTACTGTCTTGGGAAATGGATATAGAATTTTGACATCCCTCTCCCATTTCAGGGAGTTCCTGTAAAAGAGAGGCCACTGGTCACTAAACTGCCTCGAACTTGACTGAAATATTTCTATTTTCGCCCACTTGCTCACTGGTTTGACTAACGTTTTGTGGGATACCGGTTCAGGGAAAATTGTTTGATTATGCTCTATTACTAATACATCTTTTCTTGATTATCTCCGTGGCAGCCTAGGGTGCCGCGGAACACAGTTTGGGCACCACCCTCAGGTCTAAATGAAGCGCTGTTCTCTTCATCAGCGCCATGCAGATCAAGTGTCTATCATCACACATTAAGGGCATTTTTCGGTGTCCACTCCCAGATTTTCGAGTTGTCCCGTTCTCGTCTGTACACTGCTTTCAAACTCGAAGTACTTTGTTTCTGTTACGCTGCACACGAGCTGTGAGCTATTGCGCGATAGGAAAATCCTCCTTCATGAAGGGCAATGTTTCTTCCCCATTCAGTTTCCGTAAGTTCTTCAAATTTCGCCTTTTGCCGTCGACGAGGCATAGTTATGTCTCACTTCACATTTACCACAAACATATAAGCACAGACAGTTTTTAACATCCCGCTAAAACCCTTTATTTTTACGGTTTCAGCAGCAGTACAGAAGGCGTTGCTCAGTCCATGCATGCGTACTGGCTTTGAAATTTTAATCCTTTACTTTACAGTGTATATTTTGCATTTCTTGAAAATTTTAGCTGAATCGCATCATTCTTTCATTCTGTTGCATTTTTTACAAACGGGAGTATAAAAACAACTATGCATCCAAGCAACTCCAGTTTGTTACATTTCATGCTTTTCTTGCCTCAAACTTCACTGCTCATAAATAAAAGTTAAATAATTCCAGGGTATAAAATAATCTTCCTTTTACAATTTAACTACTAAAAATATCTAAGTGTAAATAAATAGAAGGCAATTTTTGTACTTAGTTATGTGTAGAAATTATTTTTAAAAGTCAACATAACTTTTTCCACAAGAATTTACATGCATTAAAATTCAATATAACCTTTTCCACAAACATACATACATATATATATATATATATATACAAATTATTTTATGCCTTACGATCAAAATGTGACACGCGAAATGATAATTTTATTTTAAACATGTTAAGCAGTATTGATTCAACGGGAAATTCCGCCTAAACATTCATTAACCCAAATGCTAACACGTTTCAGTCTGTAATGTTTTTAAATAAACCTTCCTCGTCGCATTTTTGTAATGAATCTTGATCCAAGGCCTGCAAATTATATTGCGTGATGCGCTGCATTAGTATTATACAAAGAGCGAAATAATCAAGTACAGCTAAAATGGTTTTTAAATACAGGTATTACATTGATGCTTCATAATTTTTCATTATTCTTGCAGGTCATTGATTTCGACTATAACAAAAATTTCTTTTGTAAGAAAACCTTAATTATGATTTTAAAAGCAAATCACTGTCTGAAAACGCTCGTGCGTTATGCCTATTTATATACGTACACAAGTACTAGTAAATACAAACCAATAAATATATTTTAGTTTAATATCATCACTCGTTAACTAATCATTAAAGTGGGAAGTGTCGAATACCGGTTAACTGTCCACGGCTCTTAAAATTGATTATTGTAGACTGATTACGTGACAGTCAAACACTATAGTTAAGAAAATATTCATTTATATGGTAAGCTGCGATATCTAATCAAGTTATATCACTTAAACATGAATGATTTAAATCAAACGAAGTTTTAACATGTTTAGTGTTAATTATATGAATTTCCTTTGTGTATGCTGTTTCAAAAGAAATTGATTTTCTTAAAATCTCTAATAAAAACTAACTTATTTTGGATGCATGTTGCGTGCTATGTGTATAATGTTATTTAAATACATTTTGTATATTACATATTTTTAAAACCTACTGACTGTCGAGAAACGTGAGATATTTAGATCTCAATGTTATGGTTCATTTAAGCAAAGCATAATTTGTTCCACATACTATTGAAATCATAAGGTTTCAATATGTACAAAAAGAAAGTTTTCTAAATTTTGCTACAAGCTAGAATATGCCGGGATGCATTGCATCCATAGTGCATCCTGTTTTGTGTCACATTGATTACAAGCATGAGGTGTGCATTTCAAATCTCTTCATATCCGACAAAAATCTCACACCTCAAATTAAACAGGAATCTTAAAATTGTGTTTAAAAAGCCTATTACACTTTTAAACGTCAAGTAGAAAGCGTATCTTCTAATAAAAGCCAAATTCTCAATTTCTATTTCAGTAGTAAAATTTTATTATAACACATAAACAAAGACTATCAAGGAACTTTTAGTGGTAAACGATGTCCTACAAGTTCTTTTCAGCTGTGTGAATTTCAAAAAATAAATAAATAAATAAACCAAATATATTCATGTATTCAAAAAAGGATAATTCAGTAACATTCAAATAGTCTTTTGTGCAACAGCAAACAAAGGTAAAATAACGGCAAACAAATGTCAGTGTGTAGGATTTACACATTCACAAGCGTTAAATTCATTTATTCAAAATTAAAGCATCGGCGCATATGTACGTCAATTTAGAACTACAAAAAATCTTTAAGAATCACTTTAACAGGAAATACAAAAAGGTCCACATATGTGGACCTCTGGAGCGAAGAAACTACTCTTGTCAACCTACTTGATATCCAAAGCACCAGAGATCGACAGATGTTATTAGTGTGTGAAAGCGAGTTGATGTTTTTTCAAAGGTAACTCACCTCATTCATATCTAAAGAATTAGGTTCATTAACACAACATCTGGAAAATTTTCACAAATTTTAAAGGCAAATGGGATGAAATTAAATAATTTAAAAAATTAAAATAAATAACTAAACTTGTGCTTTGAAAGACAAGCTTCGACTACCGCGGCTTTGTTATAAGTGAAAACAAAAACGTACATGTGGATCCATCGCAGGTAAAAAATGATACAGTGGAGTTATAATTGTTGTAATATAGCCTATATAACCCGAAACTTATAAATGGAATTCTTTAACCCTATGAGCGTCTTTGAAATGGGCAAATAATGTATCTTTCATCCGAATGACATCCGAAAAAGTTGTTTTCACGGTAAAATTTTAATGCAGCTTTAAAATTATAGCAAAAAAATTAATAGGAAATTTACTAATTATTAAAATATAAACTTTTAAATTACTTACAAGCTTACAAGCTTTAATATCGAAATAAATTCTATAATACCTGAGTGTTATAACTAATTTAAGATATAGATGCATTGCAATGAAATCTGGAAAGAATTGGATGAGATTTTACACCACAACCACTTGGAGGGTTAAAATTGGAGGGTGATTGAAATTTTATAGATATTATTTTTCAACATTCTAAAATCTATTAAAAAAACACCCTATATATATTGAGGAATTAAGGAATAGAAAATTATTAATTTTTGTTTTTCAGTGTTATTTGGCATCTTGAAGCAGTGGCGTAGACAAGCGAGTGGATAAGTGGGTTAACCCCCCCCCTTCATGAGGAAATTTTGCCATACAAAATGTATATTCACTCCCTTATCACACGCACTTATACATATATGTGAGTTGCAGTATTCGTAACCCCCCCCCATGAAAACTTTCTGGCTACGCCATTGTCTTGAAGGATTTGACTAATCAACGTAATATTACTACAATCTACGATAAAGCACGCAATACAAAGAATGCATTTTCATTTGGAATGAATTTATTTAAAAAATGAGTTGATTTTTATTTCATTTGGAATAAATAAAAAATCAACTGTCTTGAACCATATGCAATAGCGATATTAAAAATATTTACTTACTTTCTTTTTTTTTAAATGGTAAATTTAGCAGTTTTTTGAAAGGACAAGACCAATTTCTTGCATAAAGGCATTGTTTATAAGATATAAAAAATGTTTTATTACTTGTTGCTAAGATGAAAATACAGGGTAATTATAATTAAAGTGAAATTATTCAGACTTATCTAGATCACGTTCTGCCTATCAGAATTTGATGAAACTTCTTACATGTGTTATATGGACCACGGGAAAAACATTTCTGCAGTAAAAATATTAGATCAAATTATGACCACGAGATGGCGTTTCTCAAAAATACCTTATGCAAATTAGTCAAACCTATAAAGAATTGTAGCTAGAGCCAGAAAACCATTCTGCGTTATTTTGTCATCGTCAATCATGCTCATACAGAAGAATAAGCGAACTTTACTACTAAAACTGTTTTATCAGATTGGCAGCAACAGCTTAGCTGCACTTCTTGCCACAAATGGGGTGCTTCACCTCCTGTGATGCCTTGCGCTAACAACCACTGCATTCTGATTAAGTAACTGCATGGTGTAGTTTTACAACCGAATCTTTCATTGGAACATTTTTCTTTGAAACTATCACTCCTCCAGGTTCTAAAACGTGCTTTGTCATGAGTACAGGGTAGAGTGAACTCCTTCGACACCAGAGCATTCCAGCTTTACTGGAACGGTAAGACTCACAGACCACTGTCTTCATGCAAGATGGAGCAACTCCCCACATTGGGTGCCAAATCAAACAGTTGCTCCGTGCTAACTTCAGCAAGGATCGTGTAATATCCAGAGCTTATTCGGATGCATGGCCTCCTAGTTCACCCAATTTAAATCCCTATGATTTCTGGTTGAGGGGATTGATAAAAGATCCTGTTTATGGAGGAGTAGTTAGGACTGAACCTGAGTTGAAAGACAGCATTACACGCCATGTTTCTGAAGTTATTCGACAGTTTCTTCGAGCTACACGATTTCATGTGCGTGCATTGCTGCGATTTCAACACATAACTGATGTCAATGGAGTACACGTTGAGCACATTCTGTAATTGAATAAATTTTAATGGTTCTGACAGATTTTTTGTAATTCTTTAGGCGCCACAATTCCCCTTTTGGTCAAAATTTGAATTTCTCTTTGTCGCAGAAATATATTCTCGGGGTATTTATAATGTACATATAAGTTTTATCGAAATCCGATGGACAGAATGGGCTCTACAGGGATCTGAATAGGGTAACTTTAATTATAACCACCTTGTTCGTTAGTCGGAATAGTTCGCACACCAAATTTGGTAACATTTGACTGAATACCTGACATTAATTTCTGACCAAGTGATGTTTCAGTGACTGGAGAAAAGTGGAAAGGGGCATGGACAGCTTGGCTATTCTGTTATTTTTCGGTTAAACATTTTGTAAAAATTTGTACATCCTGACAAATATTTTACTGATATTCATTGATAGGTGCTCTATATATTTTATAACACACTTTGCTACGCTCTATATTCCGATCTTCTCTATTTTTTACAGCAACAAACTTAATAAAGTCCAGTAGAAACTTTAAACAAGATTTTCATTGTGGTAAAAAAGTAGAGTAGTGGGATAAAAAAAAATATCTGTAGTGGGGTAAAATGGGTAAGTATTTCCTTTTGATCAAAGATAGCAATAGTTTGTTTTAAGCCATTCTTCTTTTTTATCTTATATTCCCAGACATTTGTTGGCATGATTTATACTCGTTAAAATATTTATTGATTGCATTTCGAAACATAATAGTAGCTTTTATCTGCTTATTGAATCTATGTTCTTTTCTTGTGTCTTCAAAAATTTTTCAACTACTTTATTCCTGAAAATATTAGAAATTCTTTCATTATTTTAAATCGGAAACAGCTGGAAAGGCCTGAACAGCTTATTATCAGAAAAATGCAAGATTAAAAAATAAAAAAAAGTTTTCTTTCTATTTATGTTTTATAATGGTGGAGTAAAATGGGTATTTCGAAAGGTTTAGTTAATATTATATTTCAAAATACTCCTATTAAACATTTTAATGAGCATAAATGCTGCCCATGTGTGAAATATAAGTTGATCACAAATATCATTTAAAAAAAGTATTTACATTTTGAATTAAAAAGAAATACATACTCATTTTGCCTTCACCTCAACCTTCAGCAGTGAAATGTCGAAACACAGTGTTCATCTATAACTATGCGTAACAGCCCTGGCTATATTTGTTTAATATGAATAATTATTAAGGCAAGAAGAAAAATAAAATTTGATGAAATATAATAATTATTTTTGGCATAAAAAAATTACCGATTTTACCTTACCTTTATCAGCTGTTCATATAGTTTTATATTTTTTTCATTTAAAACTAATATAGTTTTATAAAATCTTTTCAGGTTTGAAGTGGATAAATGCATTGCATAAAGTAGCGCAAATGTTGCAAGTTTAATATTATTAGTAATAGATCACAACCGACGAACCAAAAAGTCAGTTTTCATACCCAGTCTAGCCCACCATACCCTATTATTACTATTATTATTATTATTAGATGCTTATTAATTTTATTATTTTACGTAAATGATTGTTTGCTACAAATGAATATATTCAATAGATAGACAGTAGAGCCTTGACTTACTCGAGGAATGCGTTCCAAGAATCCTCGTGTAAGTGAAGATTTTTTACATATACGAATTTTCGAGCCACATGCACATCCATTTTAGACACTTATAAACACCCCCTCTAACTGTTTTAAACTATTCTCTAACTAATGACTTCCTACATAAATTAATGAGTAAATGAATTCTGCCGCTTCTTCATTTTAGCAAAAACTTCGCGTTGTGAGCTAGGAGTAAAATCCATTCGCATAAGATAGATCCCGCTCTAGCGCTAGTTCACTCTATCTGCATTTATTTTTTATCTGCGTAGTTTAAACTAACATGAATTGGACCTGAAGAAATATGAGTATATAGTAGCGTAAAGATTCCGTGGATACATTGTAGTGTTAAATGATTAATGCATTCAGAAAAGGGTTCTACTTTCCAATTTGCTTTCATATTTTCACATTTTACTTTCTAAGTTACATTGTTTGTTTGTTTTTTTTACATACTCATGAATACTAATTTAGAAAAAAAAATGCTATCGTTTTAAAATATTAAGTCTTTCATTGAAATTAATGCAACGTTTTACGTACGTTTATGAGATGTATGACATTGTAAAATCTAGTATTGCAGCTTATTCATGCTATCCTCATGACATGGGGCTAGTGTGGATAAAACCAATTCTTAAATTATTTTATTGCTTCTTATCCCCTTGGATTAGCTCCTAAACTATGTCCAAAAGATCACTTCGCATTAAAAAGTCGCAGTCTGTCCCTTATTCAAAAGTTGCCCTACAAAGGCACTAATTCATTTAATGATATGAGGAGGGCACGCGATGGCTGAGCATTGAGAATTCTACTTTATTCATGCTATCTTCATGACAGGGGGCTAGTGAGGATAAAACCAACTCTTACATTATTTTTTGCTGCTTTTCCCCTTGGTTTAGTGTTCTAAACTATGCCTAAAAGATCACTTCGCATTATTAACTCGCAAACAGTCTCTTCCTGATTCAACAGTTGCCCCAGAGAGGCGCCAAATTATTCTATGATATGAGGATGGGATGCGAGGGTTGACCATTGACCACAGACATATGTCTTCTCATTGCCACTGAAGGTTAAACTATTTATGTGACCAATCCTAAGACTTGATAAATCGAAGAGAGATCTTTGCGCAAATTTGGGGTAGCAGAATTGCATGGACAATCGAAAGCATTTAGCAGCGTGCCATCCATGATCTGGCGACATCTTCGAGGTGCAACTTTGGTTTAAAACAGGGAGTAAGCGTCTGAAGCTCGTTTTTAGAGAAAAGGCTTATGAGAAGTTCACTACCCTTCCTATCAAGCAGATCTGCAATTACGTTTCCATATACATCCGCATGGGGAAGCATTCATTGTAAGCACACAAGACTGATCTGTTTCAATATAGTTAATTTGAAAACGATGTCCCGTTATTTTACAAAATATGCTTCTCTTCTCAGGAATAAGGACTGGAGGTCACCCTCAAACAGACCAATATCAGTAGGACAAAAGTTCTTCAGACCAATGATAATTCTTTCTGCGTATTTTTTTCTTTCTTTGTTTTGTTTTCTTGAGATACATCAACCTTATAAATAATACTCAAAAACCTGTCGGATGAGTGATGCATAGGTAAATCTGACAGTTTTAGCATCTACTCTCTAATCCTATACAAATATTTAAAAAACTATTCTTTGAATGAATTAAATGTACAATCAAAATAGTAACAAGAGTTCAGATAATCCAAAAAAACTCTTTATGAGTTGAATAGTACCAGATTTTACCCCAAATTTATGAAAGTTCTCAATGCTAAGTCCACCTTTCTCGTCTCCTTGTAAAATTAATATTTTCAATTGTTACAGGTTTTAGAGTTATTTTATAACTCTCACAAATATCCGTACTTTCGCCGAATGCTCCAAATTTTCATAGCCAGTCAACATTTTCTAAAAACTTTACTAACATTTCCAAGTGTTATATACGCCATTGCATATAAGCATGAAATAACACCAGTTTGATAAATAAGTCTTTTCTAGAGGTATAGGAATAAAACAAAAACCTTCAAGTGAGTCTCAGTGTTCCGGTTGTCAAGTGAATAGTTATTTATGATTCAATATTCCTGAAGCGGTATCTATTTTGCCTGGAGATATATGTCTGTCTCTTGTATTTTTTTTCCTTGCTGCTTCAAGTTGCAAAAACAATAATTTTCCTTATCTATCGATATTCTTTTTTTTTTCTTTACAACGATGTCCCAAAAGCATTAAACTCCGTTTCAAAAATTTAATGAAACAATTTCAGGAATGTACTAACAGAAAATACAATCAGTGGATTTAATTAAACTAATAGAAAAATCCTAGGTATAGAAAAAAGCTTACAGGAATTTTATCGAAGGTTCTTTTAGTATTTGAAAGGCAAGGTAGAATTTTGCTTTGATGGTTTATGTTCTTTTTTTCAGTTTAGCAAACAAAGATGCAGAAAAAACTCCCTTGTTAATTAAAAATATTTTTTGTCTTCTCTCTTTTACAATATCGATATATAGTTCAGAAAATTTACTTTCAAAATGCGTATTATGTCTTCTGTAAGTATTTTGATTTTTGTTTTATATAATTTTATTAGTTATATAGTTGATTTAATAAGCAAGAATATCTCATCTTATTCGCTGGTGGTAAAACATTTATACACTTATTTTCGATTCTTTTTTAGCAAAATAAACTGAGGGACTTCTAAATTGTGTTCAAGTTACATGTATATGTAAATTAAAAGCTAAAGTTTATCATAGTAATGATGCTTCCGTCTGTAATTCACCTTAGTTTCGTAGGCAACACCCGTATTTCGCACCGGATCTTTCAATGGTAGCTAAAAAGGTTCAATACAATAATCGTGGTCAATTTCCGATGAACGGAGAGTACATGTGTAGTGTAAGAAAGTCAGTTACAGTCTGGAGGTTGGTAGGTTTTAATTCTTTCACAATTCAACCCTCAATGAATAGAAGATTTCTGAAATTTTAGTAAGCCAGACTGCAAAAAAAAATTGATGAAAAGGAATGCACAGGTTTTTGAAGAAAAACTTCTTTAGGGGCAACTAGGAAGAAACTCAGATTTTTTTTCTGATGGAAGTAACGGTCACATAGTTTTGGAAAAGCACAAAGAAATGGAACCTTCCTGCAATCGAACCGGAACAGTAGATGGAAACGTCAGTTTAAGAACACTTTCTTGGATTCTAACCCAGCTTCCATACAGAACAACGGTTTAAGAACAAGGGGATGGAACACCAAAATTAAAGGGACACTGGCTGGAAACGAACCTAAACAGCAGAGGGAAATTTTCGTTTAAGAATACTGTGGGAGGATCATACTTCAATCCCAACATGCAGACGAAAACTTCAGTGTAAGAAAAAGTGAAAGAACAGCACAAAGAAAGGAAGCTGCTTGAGATCGAACCCAACCAGCAGGCGAAAACTACGGTTTAAGAACACGGTGATGGAAAAAGATGAAGAAATGGAACCTGCAATCGAGCCAAACTAGCAGACGAAAATTTCATTTTAAGAGCACGGAAACAGAATAATACTTCGAACAAAGCCAGTAGAGGAAAACAAAGGTTTAAGAACACTGCCATAGAAAAACGCAATAATAGACCCTTCGTGCATTCGATACCAACCAACAGAAAAAAAAAACACCAGTTTAGGAACAGAGTTAAAGAAAAATACCACAACATAGACATTCTCTCGATTCAAACCCTACGGAAAAACATCAGAAGAAAACAGTGAAAGAATAATTTCAACACGGACACTTCCTGGATGCTAACCCGATATCCAGATAGAACAACGGTTTAAGAACACGGGTATGTAACACCTCAAAGAAACAAACACTGGCTGCAAACGGTTTAAGAACAAAGTAAAAGAATAACAAATGGACACTCCGTGGATTCTAACCCAATCTCAAGACGGAGCAACGGTTCAACACGGGGATGGAACACCACAAAGAAACGGGCCCTGGCTGCAAGCAATCCCAAACAATAGACAGAACTTGCAGTTTAAAAACACGTATACAGTTTAAAAGCACGGTTACGAAACCTACCAGCAGACGAAATTAACGCTAAGATAGATAACACTGTGATAGAAAAACAACAACAAAAAAATTACACTACCTGCATTCGAACACAGCAAACAGAGGAAAACATCAATTAAAGAACACAGTTAAAGTATAATACTAGAGTATGGACATCCCCCTTCCATTCAAACTTAACCTCCAGACAGAACAATGGTATAAAAAACAGTTAAAGAATAATACTACATCAACACTTCCTGGATTCTAACCCAATTTCCAGACGGAACAACGTTTTAAGAACACAGGTATGGAGCACCACAAAGACACAAATCCCAGCTGCAAGCGGTTCAAGAACACATTTAAAGGATAATAAATGGACACTCCCTGTATTCTAATCCAACCTCCAGACCATCGGTTTAAGAACATGGGGATGAACACCACAAAGAAAATGAATCTGGCTGTAACTGAATCCAAACAGTAGATGGAAACTTAAGAGCTTAAGAAGACTATAATGGTTCGATTGAATGCAGGGTCCATTTCATCGTGCAGTTAAATTCCCGTGCTCTTAGACCGTGGTTTTCGTCTTCTGGTGTGTTTCGAAGTATTATTCTGTAATCGTGATTTTAAACTGAGGTTTCCGACTACTGTTTGGGCTCGATTTCAGACAGGGTCCCTTTCTTTTTTATGTGTTCTATCCCCTGTTGTAAAACCGTTTTTACGTATGGATGTTGGGTTAGAATACAGTCAATGTCCATGTTGTGAATTTATTCTTAAACTGTATCCTCAAACTGATGTTTGAAGTAAAACTTCTGTAAGAGTAACTAAGGAGTAACTCAGATATCTTAAAAAGAAAACTTTGATCTAACTATGAATACTTCTCGACTTCAATCAACAACGGGTTTCGATACAACGATAAATGCTGTATTTTCAAGAAAATTAGCAAATTTAGGGAGTAAAATTTATGTTTCACATTATAGCTACCACAAACCTATAATTTCATATATACAAAATTATGATGACATTCAAGTACCTATTTCCAATGAATATTATGAATATAACATTTACATAATCTTTATAAAGTACATGAATAATGAATATAATTAAATTATAATATGATATTTATTTTAAGTTAAAGTTTAATCATTTCAGTGATATGTGTCGTAAATGTCAAAGAATTTTTACTTCAATCGCGCGCAAAGATTACAGGCACACATTTTTTTTTCGAAATTATTTTATTGTAAACGTTGATTATTTTCATGTATATATAGATCTTCTTTTGTCTATTTTTCTGCTTGCTTGGAAATGAATACAAGAATTTTGTTTGGCTAAAATCTTTACATGTGTAAGTATTATTTATATACTTATAATAAATTACCAAAAACAAATTAAAGACAATATATATTTTTTATCACATTTTAATACCACTTACTGTTTTATATTAAATTTCCAGCAAGATTTTAAGCAATAAAATCGTTTCACTTTTATTAGAGTACCAAGCAACCCGCCTGAAATTTGAATTTTGGTGAAGCTTTTACAATTTATAAAACTTCGTGTATGGTTAGTACTTCCTAATACTAAAATCTAAATAATAAGAAGATATTTCCAACAGTTTAAAGCACAAAGCCTTCATAGACGCTATATATAATATGTCTACTAGATGCTTCGAAAATAACCTAAAATATCGCCTTTATCACTGTAATTTTCGTAGTCTTTGAACAAACAAAACGACAACGATGTTGACAGACAAGTGCTGTATGAACGATGAAATCTGTTCGATAACTTTTATCGCACTCCGTCAAATTTCCGCCAAATAATACACAACTTTGCTTTTATCAATATGACCAAGTAATAGATTTCAGAGGGATTTGCCTGTCAACAGAATTTCTGAAATATGACTAATTCTGTTTTGATAAATTGCCGGATGTCAGATATTTATGCCTGCATGCGTATTATAAGCTACACATATAAATTTCTATTTCGGTTATTTCTTGGATCACAATTTTTTTATTGAGTTTTGCCAAAATTTCTGTTTTACAAAATGAATGTTTAATGTGTAAATTTCGAGGCTTTCTCAAATTAAATGTATGCTTATCTGAGTCTTTAAACTTTTATCATCGCCACTTTATCAAAATATCTAGTTTTATGCACTACGCAAAATTTCATTTTCAGAGTATCTTTGGGGGGGAGGCTTATGGCACGGATTTTAGATAATTAATAAATTGAGCATAAAATTCTCGGATGTGACGATAATTCAAATATACAATGTTATAGAAACGAATTTCTAGACGTATTTTCAAAGCCATTGTTACGAAAGATCTCAAATATGCTTACTGTGCATATTTGAGATATTACTACGCATAAATTTAGAATTAAGAATTTCCATCGCTTTACAGAAAGGTGTAATTTGCATAAACTTTCCTGACTGTTGTTTAAATATCTTACAATTGCACTTAACAGCAACGAAAAATGTGATACTAGAATAAACTACTAGGCATTTCTTAGAGTAAACTATTAGAAATTTACTAGAGTAAACTACAGTAAACTACTAGAAATTTATTAGAGTACACTAGTAAATTTAGAATTAAGCATTTTCATCGCTCTTCAGAAATGTGTAATTCTCATAAACATTCCATACCGTTGTTTAAACATTTTTCAACAGTATTTAAAAACAACGAAAAACGGAATACACATACCTCTATATTTCTTAAGATAATACCAAAAGCAAAATTGTATGCTTCTTATTATTTCAATTTCTGTAAAAGAATGCAACTTCTTTTAACATTTTTTTCCTATCCAATATGCACACCCAAAACTGTTAATGTTAGTAGAATAAAACTATTAGTGTAGATAGAAGAATTGTAGTTTCGTATTTACTGCATAAAGAATGCATCACTTTTATGAAGTAAAACAGAAAAGTATAATCATCATTTAACAGCGAATTCTTTACAATTAAATCTGCAAAGAACTACATTACTCTTTAGAATTATGGGTAAAGTCAGGAATAATTTTTTGGGAGCAATATCTCTCTACTAGTATTTGTTTCTCCTCATTGTATGCTTTTATCTATAGAAAAGGGTAAAGAGTATTGATTTTTCTGTCTTTTGTCTCTCTTCTTTGTTATTTAGTGATTAATTTTGTTGTCAGAGAATTAATGAAAAATTCCAGATAGTAAATTACGCGTCAAAACATTGAATAGATTACCTTTACATTGACCATGATCATAAGATATTTGCACAGAAAGCTTTAATGCATTTTCGGGAATTTTAAGATTCTAAATATTGGAGCTACACTGAGTTTTAAATTATTAAGTTTTTTTGTGTGGTGGGGAGATTGATAGTATCAGCAATAAAATAATGGAAGTAGGTCACTGTTTTATCAATGCATAGCGGCAAAATCGCGGAGAAAATTCATATGGATTGACTCGAATTTGGTCATAAAATTAATTCGTTTTATTGACTCGCACGCGGTAAATTTATAACACTTATTTTGAACACAATTAGCATGCCTATGTTCCTTTGGTTTTCACTTTGAATTTTGAATGTCTAAAAAGATCGTGAAACTGATTTGACTTTACACGTGATTCACGCAGTTTTAGTAATATAAAAATAAGCACTGAAAAGTAACTTTTGAAATTAAACTGAACTCTTAATGAAGCAGTAATAACCAAACTGAAAATCTCAGTTTAATATCCTTAGATGAAACTTTCAAATTGTGCTTGGAGAAAGAAACGTATACATTTTTTTTAACTTTCCGAACATGTAACATGTAAGGAAAGTATTGTGATCATGAAAAAATTCGGCTTTGAGGTTTTGGAGTAGTTACACGTTTTGAGGTCTTCTGAATTCATTTATGCTATTCTTACGAGATGTATGAATGTATGTACGCAAATGGGGTTCAATATGATGACCAAACATTCTAGGTTAGGAGATGGCTAAAGTGTGCAGATAAAGGGTTCTGACCTCTTACGCGGATGTCGATCGAACGCTCTGCAGTTTTGGAGGGTTTCTTCCAGATGTAACGTGAATATGCGTTGAAACCCCTTAAAAGTTCTCCATTCAGGACATTACCCCCCACTCTTAGGTATTCGACACTCTAGTAAGCTTGCCTTCATAAACAAACAAAAGCAATGTGACGACCATTGTGTTATTACAAGAACCGCATACGTTGGTCGACATTTTCCTCGGCGACCAATTTACCACGGCGAATTACGTAATTTGTCTCACCTGTGACGTTGCTCGATATTGGAGACATGTAACTGAAACACACCTTAGGGAAATCATCACAACCCAAAAGCACTCGTATCAAGCCATCTCAGTGGCCAAATCGTGGGAAGTGCACGTCCAATGACTCTGCTGATAGAGATATGTTACCGCAAAGCAATCTGTGACTGAAGTCCAGTTCCGAGTAGCAAGCACACCATCCTGCATGAGTATTGTGGAATCGAGACATCCTCATTACTACATTTAATGAACGATAAAGTTCTGTTGCATACCTGCTTCCATGTCAAGAGTAACGGTGCAGGTCTTTGTACTTTCACGACTTTCCTGCTATAAGTAGAAAACTATGATAAAAGATGCTGTAAAGCCATACCACACTATGCGTTTTCGCCAGTGGATTTTTCGTGTGGATTATTTGCAGTCCAAATGCGGCAGTCGTGTGTATTAAACAAAGCGTCAAACAACCTTATCTTAATCAGAACGACCGTTTCGACTGAAAAAAAATCTTCGTCCATCATCAGTTATGCCTCACAGAATAGTGCCCATATGTTTGCAAAGGTCAAAATTTCAATAAGAATAAAAATAATTGTAAAACTTCGATTCATACAACTGAACATATGACTATATACGTGATTTCTAGGCCTGAGTACTTTTGCGTAGAATTATCTTTTCTCAAATGTCTCATACATCTTTTGAAAGCTTCTGCCAAATATACGTCAAATATTTTTCATAAAGTCTGATAACATTTTTATTTATTATGCATGACTATGTCTGAATTCTTCCGAGGGACGTTTCGAGTGTCATGCATTTTCTCTTAAAATAAAGATCATCTGACGTATCTATTCGGAAATATTTCAGTATCGAAATTTTCAGAAGTGCATTTTATATCACAATAGCGAATTCTTTTTGAAAATAATGTATTAAAATTTTCGGTATCACAATAACAAAGGTCGTTTATGAAAAAAAAATGATAAATTTATTTTGCTAATTAACTTTGAAAGAAACAACTTTATTAGATTTATTTGCCATGAATAAATCATAATAATGTTAGAAATAGGATATATGTAAAACGTGTACATTTATTGGATGTAATTTCCTGAATAAATTTATTAATGGGTTTTTATATTTTTACATAGACTGTTATAATTCTTTATCACCACATTTTTCCTCTGGAACGGACAATATTATGCACTTGGGATACATATAAAATATTCTTTCTCAGAAAGTTTTGTGTTTAAGTAAGTTTTATTTGTATGTATAGTAAATATTTTACTTGGAACCAGTGCCTACAAGATTAATCCATATGAAATATTACGATAGTAAAAGAAAAATCTTAGAAATGTTTTGCGATGGAAATGTAAATGTTGAACATGGTGAAATATGAGTATTGAATTGTTTTCAGAGCCCATAAAATATTTGCCATAGCTAGAATAACATTAGTGTGATAAATTTATCAGATGAATATCTCATATTTCATCTGAAAGTGTATCTTATTAAAATAATACACATGTTAAATTTCTCAGAGATTTAGTTAAATTTTTCATTTCGTCCCGGTAAATTTAAAGTGTAGGATACGTTATAAGTACTTGCTAAATCAAATTGCTTTTTTAAAGTGTGCATTTTTATGTTCGAAGATAGTTTATATGAATCTGCTTTCTGATACTTACATAAAAATCAGGCAATCTTTGTTAATTAGAAAAAATGGTCGAAACAGAGCGATATTGTAAGCTGTCAGCAATATTGTAAGCAATGTCTAAGTAGAGTAAAGCTGTCAAATGATTCGGGAATTATCTTATAAAAAACTATTTATTAGACTTACCACAATTTAACTTCCATTGTTATCAATGAAATTTATTCTTTTGGAATTTACAAATGTCGACCATAATCCAATAGTTCCTCACATTCCACAAACGCAAGAACCGGGAGTTCCATAAAGTATCCTATTAAAATTTTACAGGCTTCTTGGGAATACTGAAGGAGTCCTTCACCTTTAATTTCAGTTTAAAAGCTGTGAAAGCTGGCTGGTATAAGGTAAGGTAATAATGGTGGATGGTAAGAGTACTAAAATTGTTCTGACCTGTGTATTTTATGAAAGAAATGTAGAATTAATTGGTAAATAAATTTAGCAACACGGATATGTTGTCACCCAACATCGTAGAATATTAATCTGCACGCTGTATATCTCATATGCTGTGTAATTTATAGATCATTTTCTCTTTTAATTCTTATAGTGGCATAAATCTAAAACATTCTATGTTATGAGTTGCAAAACGGATGCATATTTTACTTTCTAAAATACCTCATTTATTATGAAAAGTTTCGGCTGATTAAATTAGTTCAAATTCATTCAAAGCTATCAACAAGCATATTAACAGCAGTGTACGAAATATTGGTGCAATATTTTAACAGGAAATTCAGTTTTTCTAAATGCACTCTAGATTAAAATAGAATTCTAGTAACTGAATCAATTTTAACTTCAATTGAAATTTTTTGAAACACTCATATATCTATAAGTCAAACACACACACTCATATATATATAACTCAAACACACACACTCATATATATGTGTGTGTGTGTGTGTGGCACGGAAGCAAGAGAAGATTGTTTCAAAGTTAAAGTAAAATAATAATCTAGAAAAAATGAAGTCATGGGAGAGCTATGTTCTCTGTGGAAACTTTTATTTAAAATAAACAGAGAAACCCATGCGAGATCTCAAAAAATAACCAATTTAAACAGACGCCTGTATTTATTTTAGAGAATTCCAGCGAAACTTTTCGAAAACGTATGTTTGTAGAAATTCTTACTAAACTGAGTTTTCAAATGTTTGGTCAATTCTTTCAGAGATCAGGATTGATAAGGTTTCTACTATTTCAGCTGGTAGTTTATTTCATATCGTCTGAAATATTTTATGTTGACAATGGGGAACATGCTGAAAGCCTAGGAATGGTGGAAAGAATTGAAATTCACATTTATTTAAAACTTACATGTATACGAGTGGATTTTAGGTTGTTTTGGGTTTTACTTTATCATGTACTTTAGTGTAAGTATATATTAATAAAAAAGCGATCTGCACAAACACACACACACACACTCACGCTTAAAATATTAGCACAAAATTTAGATGAAAATACTTCATTTGATGTAAAATAGTAAATAGTAAATATAAAATCTGGAGTGACTCCACTCGACTTTCCGAACACTTACGATTAAGATCATTACCAAGCATTTAAATAAATTTTAATCAATGAATAATTCAAACATGTATACCTATTTGAAGCTCAATCGAATGCACCGTTTAAACGTTTGCGCACTTTCAAGAATTTCCTCCCATAGGCCATAATGTAAAAGAAATCTTTGTCGTAGCCCTGTAGAAAAACTATAGAAGTCCTATACACACCAACATCAATACTAGTCTTAAGATGGTGGTTTATAACATATATATCCAATTTGAGCTCAATCGAACGTATCGTTTAAACGCTAGCGCACTTTCAAGAATTCCCCCCATAGGTCATAATGTAAAAGAAATCTTTGTCGTAGCCCGGTAGAAAACCTTTAAGTACTATGCACACCAAAATCAATACTGGTCTTAAGATGGTGGTTTATAACGTATATACCCAATTTGAGCTCAATTGAATGCATCGTTTAAACGCTAGCGCACTTTCAAGAATTTCCTCCCATAGGCCATAATGTAAAAGAAATCTTTGTCGTAGCCCTGTAGAAAAATTATAAGTCCTATACACACCAAAATTAATACCGGTCTTGCGACGGTGGTTTATAACATATATACCCGATTTGAGCTCAATCGAATGCTCCGTTTAGGAGCTATCGTGTTCACTCCCACGCACACACGCACACACACACACATACATCTCGTAAAAATAGCATAAATGAATTCAGAAGACCTCAAAACGTGTAAATACACCAAAATCTCGAAGTCGATTTTTTTCATGATTACAATACTTTCCTTACATGGTACATGTTCGGAAAGTAAAAATAATAGAAGAAAAATGTTATTTGTACATTGTTAAAAGGGTGATTTTCACAGTGAAGTGATAAAAAAAGTTCAAGTTGGGAAAGTCACCGGGGAAGAGCAAACGTATGTCCTTCGAAAAGCAGAAAAAGTGATAATTATAAAGAATTAAATCCTTAATTCTTTTTTCGATTGAATTAAATATTCATTAGCTTTGTGAAACAATTTCTTCAAAATTTCTCACTTTCGTTAAAATCATATGGCATTCGTTCTTGTTTCATCTTCATAGAAAAGGCTTGAATATCAAAACTTGGTATTGTATGAGTAATATTCACTGGATTAACTTGTTTTACTCGTTTAATCTTTGATTATGTCAAAAAAAGAAAACACAGAGTTTTCACTTCTTTTATAAGTAGCAACCAAACCCAGCGTTGTTCTTTCTCAATGGTTTGATCAATAGTAACTAGGCACCAGGTACCTGCACTATTCTACATTTCGGGCATTCACCATTCAAATATCTATGGGGCATTCCCCTTTTTTTTTCACAACTTTCTTTAACTGTACCTTTATAATTGTTTCCAAGAAAATGGGAATTCATTTTCTCCAAATTTGTTGTTTTAAGCTTTTCACGACCTTCCTGGAGCTTCCCGACACAATTTAGATCCTTAAAAGAAAGCAATGGATATTTATAAATGTTGGAACTTCTAGTGACCGTTAAGAAAACGTAAAGAACCTTAATAGATTTTTATACGGACTTGCTTATTGTACATCAGTCTAGGAAAATATGATGAGCTTTATGGAAGATTTCCTTAAAAATACTCATTTTACTTGTTTCCAGTTAATTTATGAGACTATAAATAAAGGGCTGTCTCCTCCATTCAAGATGTTCTATTATTCGTGCGTTCCATCATATAATGAAAGATCTTCTTCTTCAGTAAGCGTGCATTATTAACGCACTCGTGCATTCTTTAACGTTAAGAATTCTCATGTTAACACGTAAAACAATGCGAATTATTTCACTTTGTATTACGTGCTCCATTGAGTATACGAAAACAGTCTTGTACAGTTTGTGAACATGATTTTTCCAAAATTTGGTGAAAATTGTGAGAGCTGATTGGATGAAAATGTTAAGTGGCATTTAAAAAAATGAAGCGGGTGGAAGTGCATGTTAAGGATTGCATTAAATATTGGACAATTATAAGATATGCCATTCTTATTATAAGGCGGTTTCGAAGAGAAGAAGGTGCTATGTAACCAATATAAAATGAAAGTTCTAGTAACTTTACAGAGGTTTATTTCAAATTTACTAAATTGTCTTCTAGCATGTTAATCCGCCCAGGTTTTCAGTTAAAGAATAAAAGTACATTACAACTATCGTCGTTGCCATTTTCCAAGTTTAAACCTGGGCTCAATAAATATAAAAAGGAAAACAGGGACAGATTTTCCTTAGGTACAAAACATGCTACAAAATTCCAGCTGTTTTTACAGTATGAAACAATTTTTTTTTAATTAAAAAATAGTACAACAGACCTGAGACCTAATCGATCAGTTTTTAAGCAAAACTGTCCGAAACAGTTAGATAACTGTCCGAAACAGTTTATGAATGTCTCTTAATATTTTTATCAGGGATTAAGAAGCAAAATCTATTTCATTATCTATTCATTTTGCGATTCTGAAAAGGGTTTTTATTTATTTATTTTTATTATTTTTCTAAGTATTAATTCTTCACAAATCCAAGATGGAAAACTAGAAGTGAATACTTTTTTACGTGTTACAATGTGATATATGAAATATGTTTGTAGTTAATAAAGGTACTTTCTTTTTTTGAAAATCACTTTTTTCAAGTCTATTTATAAATATGATGAAGTATATTCACCTCTTCGTATTTCTGTTCTCCTACTTTTTGTGTGGCGTAAGCTGATCATACTTTAAAATAATCCGCTAAACAGAAGCGTTAACCATTAACCCTTTAACGCGCAGTGTTCCCGCTCTGGGAACACCAAACTCTGACGTTTTGACTGCTGCCAGTCACGAATAATAGATTTGATTTCTATAAAAATAGTTAGGGGTGACAGAGCTCCACGAGAATCCTTTACTTTTTAGCACGTCATCTCCCATAAAAAAATTGTCCCGATTATTTTTAACAGCACTGACATCTGCTGAAAAATGAACTAATGCAAGAACAGCTGGATAGATTGCCAATGCTGAAAAAAGGGCAGCCGTTGCCATCTCTTGACTTAACTACCAGCAAGATGGCGGACGATCGAAACGTTCATCGCGTGCCACATATTTAGAGACCCTTGCCCTGTGCCGCACAGCCAGCTGTCGTCAAAAAAGGGTCTCTAAATCTGTGGCACGCGATGAACGTTTCGATCGTCCGCCATCTTGCTGGTAGTTAAGTCGAGCGATGGCAACGGCTGTCCTTTTTTCAGCATTGGGAAAGGGCTGCACCTCAAAGGTTTAAGGGAATGTGGTATTTACATTCTCAGCCATTCTCAATTGAAATCCGATCTTCAACGCATCTAACAGCTACTTTAGGATGGGCCCCTTTCGAGCTCCCCAATCCTATTAAATTCATGGAAAAGAATGTCTTTAAAGGTGAATGACAAAGGTGACATGGTACTGAAAAAAAACAACATTATTTTCGATTTAATGAATTGATTAAGCACACTATAACATTTGATTATTCGATATTCCACAGCACGAATGGGTGAAAAAAGAGACACTTTATTGCCACTGAAACAACCCAGAAAACAAAGTTAATCTGTGTTCCCCGGGCCAGTTAAGTTCTCGTTGGCGGGACATTTCCGATTGCCCGAGGCCGCCAGCAGTTGATTCGATTATCATTGATTTTCTGCAGCCACTGCCTTGCTGTACGAGCAAGGGGAACGTTTACAAATTAAAGACAGCAAATATTTATTTTCCTGAAGTGTGTACGTAAATTTTTATTGTTAGAATTGTTCTTGAAAGTGATAGAGCTTGCATTAATCTTTACAGTTATGTTAAGTCTCCGTGCTAATTAGTGAAGACAAAAATTCCTTAGGTGACTTCTCGTTTTTACTTTAATAAATTTGTATACGCATATACAGTGAAACCTCTCTGAGCGGCCACCCCACCGTACCGAGAATATGTGGCCGCTCTCAAGGGTTTCATTTACTATTATAATTGCTATTATGCGTAATATAAACATGTCTGGCACATATTCTTTATTTGAAATGAAATATAAAACTTATCTACAGAGAAAATAGTATTTTATTTAATGCTTTCTTACATTTTTTTAAAAAAAAGTACAAATTGTGTCTGTTTTAAGTTTTTACTTTTCTCTGAAACAGGCATTTTTTCTAGTTTGCTTTTTAGTTTAAAAGACAGATATCTAACCGGTTAGTTTGTAACCGCTTCGGAATTTTCGATAATTTCATCGATTTCCCCTAACGTCGCTTGTGTGGAAAGTTTGGCTTAACTCACCATTACAAACATCTGGAAATTCCTCGTCAGAGACGGAATTAGAGCCTGAAAGGGACAAAAATTCATTTATAGGACAACTTTAACACCTGATTGTTCAAGGGATTCTCCATCTTAAGTGTGTGGGGAGAAAACAAGGGATAACAGATTCAATTCCAGTTATTCCTGGGACTTATATTCGACCATAAACCTGACCTTGAGTTTTCCCGCTTAAAATTACATCATGGAGTGAGTAGAATTTACGGAAAAATGAGATGGGCGATCCCACTCTGTGGCCGTTTATAGAGGGGTGTCGCTCGCAAAGGTTTCACTGTATACAGAACTATTAAAGTAAGTGTGGGTAAATAAAGTGCGTCTATAATCATTTACGCTACCAACTTTTAAATGTGAAAGTGATTTTTACGATTAATTCCCTCTTAAATGCAGTTTGCTTTTCATCTTATGAAAGTTGACTAGAATTTCGCAACCTGAGGAGAATATTTTAAAGGGAAGGGTCATCGTTTTTGTTCCTAATCTTAGACCCAGATTTGACTTGTTTCTAAGAAATAATAATAAAAGGCCATTTAATAGATGATTTGAAGCAATGCTGGAAACAGAAAGGAATCTCACACGTGTCTATTTTGTCTCTTCAAAATTAAGTGAACAACAGCATTAACTTGAATTAGGCAGAAGTAAAAGAAAGTAAAAAGATCCTTGACCCTTTGACCCCTTAGTTAAAGCGCAAAAGCTTGAACCTGATATGAGGTGAACAGAAAACATAATTTTTTACACTTTCCTGAAACATACAGATTGTTTAAAAATTGATGTCATTCTATCTACAGAACTATCATTTCTTCATTCGTCGATTCAATGTTTTTATTTTCAAAACTTTTATTTTCATTCAATTCCGTGATTTAAATTTTAAGCGAAAAATACTTTTCTGTAATCTTAAAATGTTTATATTTAAGCAAACAGATGTGTTAAAAATCTGAAATCAAATATAATTGGATATTTGCTAATGAAATCTATCTATTCAGATTTTAATGTCGTAAGAATGTAATGAATATTACTAAATTAATAAAAAAGTTTGTTTTCTCCAAAAATACTTCATGTTTTAAACATTAAAAAGAAAGAAAGGAAAAGCTTTAAGGTATTATTTCGCATATCTCTACTGCTGCATTTTTAAGAAAGATTTTAATGAAATCCCTAGAGATATTCGTCAAACATGAGACATAATTAAATTTCTTCCATCAACACAATACTAATTGCAAAGAACATGTCTTATTTTAGTAAAGATTTATATTTAAGGTATTCATAAAGGTTTGTGCGCTGCAGTCAAAGCCCTATTTATGGAATTCGTCATTAACAGAACCCTTTCTTCTCATTTTAATCTCTAAATTAACTGTTTTCTTTCGCTATTATTATTTAACTTCAACTGAAGAACACATAAATATTGTTACAAGAATAAAATGGGATTCGGGTATTTTACATCGGGTATTTATTTTTTCTTCTTTAAAAGAACCTTTTAGAATGCTTGATTAAGCATCCTTCATTAAATTATCTTACAAAAAGTTTGAAGTTTGATATTTTTCCAGTTCGAAATTCTCTACGAATTAATACGACTGTTGCACCTGGGTTGGCAGTCAAGCGAGTAACCGACTCCATGGTTCCAGGTTGCCATGGAGTCAGATAGATTATACTCTCTTTGGGAGTGAGTGGCAACGGTGAAAAGAAAAAAATAGAACAGCTAGTTGTTATTATTATGTTTTTAGAGATAGATTTGATTTGTGTGTTTTGAATTTAGAAATGCGGTTTTACTTGTAAATATTGTGAACTAAAGATTCAAGATTTTGTAAATAAATGTTATTAGTGAAAAGAATTTCTTATTTGTCATAATCAATTCGGCCGACTCATTTATTTAGATCAAATGAGTAGTTTTTCATCAGTCGCCGACAGATATATATTTTTAATTCCATTTTTTCCCGATGGTTTGGCGACAATAATGACTATTCTGAAAAATGTTAGCTGCTGTAATTTTTGCCCGTGTCAGCGGCCTACTTGGAGGCTTGACCACTACGAGGACCGGAGATGTTGGTCACTTCATTATAGGCACGCCTATTAGGCAGACCAACGCCCCCCCCCTGAGTGGTATCCTAATTCTGAACCAATTTCAGATGATGGATTTAGTACCTGAAATCGGCACCCCCAGAGGTATCGTTTGAACATATTTTAACCCCGAACAGATTTTATCAGATCCCATTAGCGTACTGGGTACAACGGCTGAGAGGGGTGTTCACCCTCCCAAGCACTGGCCAAGCCGGCGCTGCTTCACTTTCCGTGTTCTTATGGGAACGGAGCCAAGCGACTGGGCCACTGCGGGACTTGTTGCTATAATTAGAAAACAGTACATTTCTATCCCAGAGATCTCTGCGCCCAGAGATTTAAGTTAAACTATCATTGTGTTAAAATTATTTCTTTGTGAGATTTGTATTTTCTGGAAAATAATAAAGTGTAGAATGATCAAGCCTCTGCTACTTTTTAAACTTTCTGTTCAAATTTCGAGAGTGCTCACTGATGAAGACAGAATTCTTTTCTCGAAAACTAAATATCGAAGATCAATTCAAAATACTAATTACATTTGCGTAGCGCTGAGAATTCCTGAAGGCAAATAAATTGTCTTACTCCAAGCAACACTCAATCACCGTATCAGAAATAGATTCTTTTCGTGAAAGTTTGGAAAGCGTTTGAGTGTGGCATAATTAATGCGGCGAGAGTTGTAAAACTGTATTTTAAATAAATAAATTAGCTCAAATCTTGAGATTTAAACCGTCATATGTAGATTTTTGTGACAAAAAAAAGAGAGATTTATTAAAATTTTTGATATTGCAATAAATAATTACCTTAGCTTATTAGTTTCAGCATAGAACATTACTCAAGGGTATGATCAATGATCTTACCAAAATAAACAGTGGAGAATGACTTCAAATAATGTTTCGTAATTAATCTAACAAGAATGGGAATATTTCTTAATTTCTTCTTGTGTTGTGAATAATTTACCTGGGTCGTCAAGTACATTATAAAAACTATTCATGAAAAATGCTGAGAAATCTTACAAAATGTTATTGGAAATTTCAGCAACTGGAATTAAGGTGGATATATTGATTAATATAGACATTTTACGATAACCCTTAATTACTCTACGCTTAAGGTAATTTTTTTAGATCAGGTTTTGGTTTCAGAACTGTAACATAAAATTTATCAATAATATAATATTTATAATTTTTATCAGTAATTTTTTATGAAAAACGTTCTTCTTCTGCCACCTTTCAATTAATCGGATTTAGTCATGCATTAAGACATCTACACGTCCAGCAGTGGTCTAACCGCTAAACTCCGTTCCCGTTAGAACGCGGAAAGTGAAGCAGCATCAGGCTGGCCAGTGCTCGGGAGGGTGAATTCCTCTCTCAGCTGGACTGCTGCGGGAACCTGTACGCTAATGGGTGCTGGTGCAATTAAATTCCGTCGTGGCTCCATTGTTCTCCATGTTCAAACGATACCTCTGGGGATGCCGATTTCAGGCGGTGGTTGGTCCCTCATCTGGAATTGGTTCGAAATTAGGGAACAGCTGGCAGAAGTCCAGCCCCTCGGGGGGCAAAAGCACCTATTTCCATGGACAGTGCAATCGTTTATCCATGTACAATATGTCCCATGAGAACGACAACAAAACTTCTCAACACTTAAATTTTCCTTAGTTGACTTCAATACACCTAAAAATTTTAATTTATATCCCTTTTATATAATAACATAAGACAAAAGATTCTTTTATATGAAGTGGGAATTCGATATATACTACAGATTCCTTGAAAATTCTCTCTGAACCTTGAGAATTTGACCTCAAATGGTAATTATTGCATATTTTTCTAGTTACTAAATTTCATGTAAATTACAAAGTATTTTTCAAATTCAAAGTTCAGGACATATTTTCTAATTGAGATATATTTCTGCCTGCACTCCTCAAAATTTTGTGTTTTTATGTTACTAAACTATTCTGAAATCAGCAGCCTGATCAAAAATTTTCCAAGTAATATTTTTTAAAAGCTTGTACCCAGGTTTAATGTGCTAACTTCCATTGTTAATACGAAATTTTCCGTCTCGGGCGAGTAGCTACTCACAAATAAGAATCACTATCGTTGCGTCTTTGGAAAGAGGAATGTAAACATATTAAGCCTGAATTTAAGTGGGAAGTAGATTACAATATTTTCCCCTCACTATTTATTCTAAGTAATTGAACTTGTTGTAGAATAAAAAAATGTTGCACTTTCGCCCTTTAATAACTCATTCAGACGGTAAATAAACGTTTAAAAAATTATTTTACCTATGAATAATGTGTCGCATAAACTAATATAAAATTTTATCGCTATTATTTATTTTTTCCTATCAATCATGCAAGTTAGAATGATTGATTTCTACTAGTAAAAGGCAAATGCTCTTCACATTCTTGTAATAAAGACGATTAATTATTCCAGTGAAGCTTTTCTGCTAAGTAAAATGCAAAGTAAATGGAACAACACATAAATAATCTGGAGAATTAGTACAAAGAATTTTATTAATAGAATTTCATTAATACCATTCTGAGATTCAAGCCTTTGTTCCCTAACAGAAATTCGATTCCTTAATTAAAATAAATCGCTGATCAAACGCACGGCCTTGGGATAACAAAGGGTTTTGTGCCGAATTCCGGTTATTATTTTGAGTTCATTAATTTCCCGGGAAATACTCAGGGTTTGTTATGTAGGACTTGTCAAATGCACCACGCTCATTCCAAGTTATTTGAGATATTTATGAGTTTAAAGTTTATTAAACACGGTGCAATTCGTCAAGTGTGTTTTAATAAATGTATGAAAATGAAACCCTCAATCTTGAATGTTAATCTGATTATGTTAGTAGTTTTATTAGATTTTATTTTTTCTTTTTCAAGCGCACGTCTTGAAATGCATGGCATATTCTCGTGTTAATCCAAATTGCATGTACTAATTTTCATGTAATAAATATTTTTCCAATTTGATGCAGCGTAAAATGATGGAACTAAACTTTCATGAAATCCCAGTCGATTAACTGAAATGAAGAGAACTTGTAAAAGATTTTGTTAATGAGTAAACAGTTGTTCGAAACTTAAATGAAATATAAATTTCAATAAAACATAATCCTTTAAATTCATTACTTTTAAAATAAAGCCACATACAATGAGATTGAATTAAAAATCTCATTTGAAGGCTTTCATCAAAACTGTAGATTTATAGGATAATACATGAAAAATAAAATTTAAACAACAGTTTTCAACACATTCTGACATTTCTAAGCGGAAACATTAAAACTCAACAATAACAATGAAATTTTACAAAATGAAAAATATTTCTGTATTTCTACAAAATTTCGTGAATAGTAAATAAATATTTTAAATTTATGAGTTTAGATATTTCGGACTTTTTTTCAGAATTTTACCAATAGATATACGTTAAAGCGACTTCTTTATTAAAACACTCAGTGTATAAATCATTTATTTATTTATTTTTGGCATACTAAATTCTAACTTTCATGGCATTATTAAAAATATTGCATCTAAGCAACCGTCACTTAATTTTTATTTAATATTTTTGAAAATATATTTTCATACGTCAACTTTATAAAGTGCATAAGTACAATACTCAAATGTATACCTTAAATGTATTGCGTCAAGTTTTATTTAATTTTACGCCATTAAAAGTCAAAAACGTAAGTTTTATATTTTGTTGACGAGTTAGAAATTGCTGCATTCATATTATTTTTATAAATAAGCATAAAACAATAGTTTCACACGATTTTTGAATAAACGTTAATTCATAATTATTATTATATAATTATTATTTAAATATTGTAAAGAACGTGCTTTTATGTACTGTGCGCGAGATATTTGTATTTTAATGATAACTAAACATTTTAGCATGAGAACTGAAGTTTGTTTTAGACAATCATTCTTTCTAGGCATTATTCAGAATAACGATTAGTATCATTCAGTAGTAAATTTTTAAAAAAATATCTTTTTAAGTAAAAATGCATTGTATATATATTATCTTTTAAATATGTCGTAGATTTTCTGTGTTTCATTTACTTCGTTTGCAACGAATTTCTAATCTATCCATTTGTAATTACCAGCATTGAAGAATTTTTTCGATGCTTTAATTCTAATTTTACAATATACTTGTTTTGTTAATTGAGCCAGATGAATAGAAAAAGCAGCCTTTTATTTTCCTCTCGCAGAAAAAATATAAGAGATTTCATTTTAAAATGAGAACATTTGCTGCAAAAATCTAATTCCACTCATTATAATCGCATTTGATTTCTTTATATATATACATCCATTAATGAATGATACCCCTCTTTGCAGATTACCTTTTAATGTCATCAGAATTTTTCCGCGTGATAATACAATTTCTTTCTTTAAAAAAATCTGCAGAAAAACTTTTTGGTACATTTTTTTTTCCACAATTTTTTCCCGTGAATTTAAATGGCTTGTTTAACGTATTTTGATTTATTTATTTATTTTGTGATTGCATAATTTTTTAGGTGCTTCAGAATTAAGTGAGTTTTTTAAAGACGATAACAAAATTTCAATTTAGATGCATTCAAATAACTGTGTTAAAATGGTCCTAGTTAATTTATGATGGTTCAAAAAGTGCGAAACATGCCTAAGAAACACGGTGGATATGGAGCTTTTTCATTTGTGAAGTAGCTGGAATTTTTTTCTTCTTTTTTTGGCCTCTCGTGGAAGAAATAATTTTCTACCGTCTGGATGCTTCAAGTTGATCCTCTTTCGAACCGAAAAAATGGCTTACTACTTATGATTGCATCTTCACAAGACAACCTCCATATATCGTCAAGTTTGCTTTCCTGCCATCATTTTGTGCAGCCGTCTGTCAGATATAGCTCGTTCATCGCGTTTTTGGCACGTTTTTGCAAAGAAACAACAGCTATCTGCAAAGTTCATCACATAATCCAAATTCTAGGCATCTCCACACCAGTTCAATGCCAACTTCTTTCTTCTGCTGATTTCAGTTGGAAAAATGAACATTCTACATATTTTATTGGTGTTTGGTGTTCTGCATTATGGTAAGCCTACACAAGGGCATCTGCCAACTGGGATTTTGCCTTGGCCGGACAACTTTCTAATGGGTAATTCACGTTCATCTGGTAAAAACCGACCAAAAGTCCAGAAGGTAAGATCGACAGCCGTGTTATAATGTCAAACGCGGGAACTGCACATTTCAGTCGTCAACCATGTTCAGTGTCATATCCAATCGTCCACAGTGGGGCATATTCTCTATTTGAAGGATTCGGGGAATTAAATATTGACTGTATAGCCTCATGCAATATTCATTTGATTCAAGCGCTGAAACATTGTTCTATAACTTGAAATTGTTAGAACAAAAACAGTCGCTTGTGTTGAAGGAACGGCCAAGTCACCACTTGTGGCAATAATTTTCATAATCAGAGAAAATCCGTTCTGTCATGTCACATACAGTAACTTTACCTTTCTGCAGCACTTCGTGACAGTGACGTCACCTTGACTGCCGAGTATTCTTCAAAGAGTCACAACTTGACGTCATTCTGAGTCGCAGAGACAATCATTGAAAGTCAAATGGTCACTTTCAGGTGACATTGTCAGTGCAGCATGACAATGCGTTCCGTTACAGTAACATTGAAGTTAAGCCACAAAAAAAATAGTGAAAAGCAAGTGACTCTGATGTCTAACTGAAGACAATTTTATCATATAATGCCTGCGTCCCATGTGACGTACATGAAATTCATTGTTACGTAAGCATGATTTTACGTGCAAATAGGGGTGATAAGAGATAAAATATTTCGCAATACGTCCGGATGTGTCGTGCTAGTTGCTTCCGTGGAATCAAATTTTCTTTGTAAGAATTTTTTTTCATTTATTTATTGATTGATTGATTTCAAATTTCCACATCTGATTTACATAATTAGGTTTGTTTAGGTTTAAAACGGTCTTATTTTTTTTAAACTTGAGTCATGTCGTCATGAATACTTTAGCAGACGATTCTCACATTGAATTCAAATTAGACAGACAATAGTTTATTATTTTGGGTTTCAAACTGCTCCGAACCTGTTCCTGCATATTTACAAATGTGATGTGATAAGAAGAAATTTAATTCCATACGTGTATTTGATCCAGCTATTATATGAAACGTTTATAAACTACACGCTACCATGTCTTACGAATAATCTACTAAATGCACAATTGTTTCTTTAGCAACTTGTAAACGAGCGAGAAATTGATAAGCTCTTGGCAAAAAATTATAAATAACTATCGTTAGAAACTGATTAAGAAGCCACAAAAACGAATTGACTGATTTGAATGTAATATTACGGAGGTCTAAGGCTCTTTTTCAAACTTTTACCCCAGGACTCGATCTGTTACACATAAATTTTTACAAAGACATAAAGCAAAACAGCAGAAAAAAGGAATACAACACGAAGGAAGCAGAATACTGAAAAATAAAGAAAGAGCACACAAAGATAGAAAAGGAGAAATAAGTAAATTAAAGGGAGTAAAACAGAGCGCTACGCCCATAAGGCCATATTGCCACAAAACAAAGTATTTTGCAAATTAATAAAAGTAAATAAATAACCCTGAAAAATACCAGATTTCGCATTCACGTATTTGAATTTTGTTAATTCTTCTCTCTTTTTTAGAACCATTTTACAGATAAATCATTTTTAACCGATGTAAGTTTCGAATTTCCATTAAGAGAAAAGTCCCCAAGATATATATTTATTTTTATTATTATTTCTAAGCGTGCGTGCTTTAGCTCTTTTTTTTCATCCTGATAAATGATTCTGAGAAACTTCACGAAATAAAAGTTTCTTTTTATCTGTAAGAACAAGTCATTCGGTGTCCTGTGCAATTTTTCAAACAAGAATCGAGGAACTGACCTTGCGCTGTTCGTGATATATCCTCTATACTTTTTTTTTTTCTTTTTCAAAAGTATTTTCCATTCAAAGTAATTTTACGCATCAGACAGAAATGGAGTATCCCTTTAAACATAATTTAGTGATATTAAGGACTATTAAAATAAATAAAAACTTTGTGAAAAAAACACACATGAAATGATACATATAACAAGATATGATCGTTTCGGTTGAAAATTTATTCAGTCTTCGTCGAAAGTCATAGCTCTTCGTCTCACGATCGTCACCTATGGGTACGTAGAAACAGCGGGAACTGAAAAAGATTCTTTTTCAGTTCCCACTGTTTTGTGAGACGAAGAGCTGTGACTTTCGACGAAGACTGAATAAGTTTTAGTCGAAACAATCGTATCTTGTTATAAGTATCCTTTTATGTGTGTTTTTTTACAGTTTTTATTTATCCTAACGTTTGACACTAGTATTTTGAGTGTTTTTTCCGTAATTAAGGACTACTCTCAAATAGCACAAAGATTTACGGGCGAACTATATTTCAATAAATATATATTTTGCCCACGAAAGTCCTTTGCCACTCTCGTAACTTCAGGATAATAAAAGCTATAGTCATAGCCTTTGTAAAGTAAAGGCTGTAATAGGCTGTACTTAATGAAACTACTTACAGTGCCACCTGACTTCAAAATTCGGAGTTTGCTTTCTTATATGAGAAAAGATACAAGATACGGGAAAAAAAACCAATAACTAAATTGTTCAACATCTTCGATTTAGTAATAATACACGTCTTGTCTACAATATTTAAAACAATATTGGTCATAATAATGCTACAAATGTAAGTCATAAAAAGCACATTCACTTGGTCCAGTTTTACTAAACTGCGCTTGGCTAGCATTAGTCTCATTTATATTTTATGCTGAAAATGTTTTCTGACAGGAACAATACACACCTTAAGTCGGGTCTGTAAAGCCCACTGCATATTGTACAACATGGTCGGTGACACGCTGGCACAAGTATTAGTAATAAGATTTGCATTTTTAACATTAATGTAAGCAAGGGGATTTTTTTTTTACTAAATCGGTGACCCTGAACAACTTGGGAATTAATATTTTTCGGGTATCTCCCTAACATTTTTTAGATTAGAATGCAAACTGCGAACTTGCGCTATGTCCGTGATGTTTTAAGCGTTTTCACTACGTAGCGCGCAGCTACTTTACTATACTTAGACACTGCTTTTTGACCCCACCATAAATCTCGGCGTCCTGAAGACCAAAGACTTCAGCGGGCACACTGTATACAAAAATATGACAGCATATTCATACATGGTACAATCTCTGTTACATGAAAATGTAACAAATATAATCTGGAAATTACAATAAACAATGGAATATTTTACAGCACTAAAATTACATTTCTGCACATAGTACAACACAGTAAATAATGAATGTAAAATAACTCAGGTGTTATAGGAACATTCCATAGAAAAAATCTGATGTGAAACACCACACGACTTCACTGTACACCCTTAAATTAGATAGTTTTTCATGTACTTCATTCAAACTTATTTAATTTGCCATTGAGATATGATACTTCAATATTATTAAGGCTTGATGATTATAAATGACAACTATGGAAAATATCGCCAAGCTGGGTTCAGTTTTAGAAACTTATTTTTGGTGATATTTCAACAAATGTTGCTAAGCCTGTCGACAGTGAGATTTGCAAATTGTGCTCGACCACACACTTTTAATGTATTAGGGATATCCATAGACCCCCCCCCTCTTAATATAGTGAAATTCTTTTGCATGAATTTGTAAATTACCCAGTCGATTGAGATTAAAAAAGAAGTATGCACAAGCACAACTAGATGCTAAAACAATTATAAATTGAAATTTTCAACATCGCACGGATAACAGTTTTTGCATTTTGCGAAATATGTGTTTATTTTTGTAATCAGCTTTGGCGATATTTCGAAAAAATTCGCCAAGGTAAATAAATGAGTGTCAGTGAGATTTTGGGAATGGTCCAAACAGTGACTTGTCAACTACCTTATATATTGAAGATGACCATGGACATTTATGTTAACACTAAAATAATCATTATGGGTCAGGACCCGTGGCTTGCCCCCCCCACTTCCCTCTAAAAACAACAATATGAGTGCCGATGTCGTTAGTGTTTAAAATTTGCATTTTTGCATGTAAATAAAAATCTAAAATATTTGAGATACTTTTACTCACATGTTAAAACAAAAATCAGATCGAACTAAAATAAAATTACTAGTCGTCATAAAAAAATAACATTTCTTTATTTTTAACAAAACAAATTGTCTATGAAAATACTTGGAACCACACTAATACTTGGAATAAACCACAGGAAATGAACTTGTGATAGAAGATTTTTCCCCTTAAATAGCCTGAAAAAAGTATAATCACTGGAATTTTGTTAATTTGGCAAAATTTAATTTAAGATTCATTTTGACATTTTGCTCCAAAAAGTGCTTTGTAAGTAAATTTATTTTTCTTCTCCTAATATTTTTTTTTTCCAGTAAAATGTAATTAAATTAATTTCTTTCAGTCTAATCTAGAAAATAAAAATTGATTGAAACTTGAAACCATGTGCATGGGTTTTATTTTTTTTTTTTCTTAATGTCAAATAAATCTTATCCGTTATCATTATAAAAAGATTTTTTTTAAATATTTATTCGAATTTACATATTTTAATCTTTGTGTCGTTTTATTCTTACTTTAATAGAACTTGAAAGTAAGTATATCTTTAAAAGTACTAATTTATAACCACCACGTTGTATAGTCCGAGAAAAATCAAGAAAGAAAAAAAACCTTTTGAGTTAGTTTAGTTTGCATAAAAATTTGTGTACAATATTCTCAAAACACTGAACGAAACTGTACTTCACGTTTATCCAAATTTCAAAAAAGTAATACATTCTAAGAAATTTTAATAATTTCATCTAAAAAACCTTTTTAATTAAGTATTAAATTAATTTTGAATAAAATTTTAAAAGCAAATTTCCTAAAGTACATTTTTATTTAACATTCCTAGCTGAAAATTGGTCAAAAATATGATTTTTCTTATATTTTTTACAAAGAATGGGCGCCATCTAAACCAACTAATTGGTATTAATCAAAGTTGCAAATATGTATATCTATGTCAAAAAATATATTTAAAAAAAGAAAATAAACTGTGTGCGTATTGTACATTCAATAAATCAAAAATGTTCCATGCTATGTATTCTAATAAATGTAGTATGATCTAAAGGGGTCATTTCGAAACATTTAAATCTTATCTCATTGGACAAACGTAGTAAACCGATACATACATATTTGCACTCTCATTTGAGAAGCTGCAAGCTTAAGCCGAACAATATCAGTCGTACACAGTCAACTGAGGGATTTGAAAGTACATGCGCATAGGTTTATTCACGTTTATGAGAATACTGTTCTATTTAATAATGCTAATAATCATGAAATAATGGATTTAAAAGAAGCTATGCAGAAGATCTACCAAAAATCAAGTCTGCATCAAAATTATATTCAGTGGCCTATAAGTATTTTTAGGATTTACACATACCTTTTTTATTACTTTTCTTACAGTCTAAAGAAGTTCATCTTATACAGATTCTTTTTTAATATCACTTGTTTTAATGTCGTTTAAATTAAGCTGAATCATAATTTTCAAAATCTATAACGTAAAAACAAGCAGACAATTTCCAAAGGAAAAAATTTCCCAGTTTTTTGTATTCACTGTCTACTGGGTGTTATAAGTAAACAAGTAAACTCCCGTATAAATAAGACTTTATAATTTAAACTGGGAAAATATTGTAACTAAATTTGATATTTAGGATATGCATGAGATGTGCTCATGGTCATAGAATCGAGAAAAAAATAGTTTTAAAAATGTCCATTAATTGACGCTTTTCATTGTAAAACAGCAAGTTTAACGATGGAAATTACTACTTGAAATACACAGACAGGATCATCATGAATTTTTGATCGAAATAAGTAAAGTTGTTCTGGAGTCTGCAAGATCTGTACGAAGTTGAATACTTTTAACAATACACTGCATTTCAAAGGGCTGCGTACATTGTGTCTGAAAAAGGGGGGTAACAAGCTTTATATTAGAGATAAGTGGGGAATGTAAATTGGCAAAATGTTCAAAATAAGGCAGATAAAAATATTTAGTTTAGAAAAATTTCTCTCGTTAATTTTCTAAAAGTTACAATTTTTTAATTTTGAAATTTGTATAAGACCCATACAAAAAAATTCCTTTTTAGTAAAATGCGCTCATACACAAATGAGATGGTGTAAAAAAATTTGAGAATTATATCCTAAAACGTGTCAGATATATGTAGATAAATATATGCTGCTTTAAATCACTTTTCAATGGCTCTCAAAGAAAAAACAATTACGCTGGATGGCCTCGATTTGGGGTCGTACAGAAATTATGAGAGAACATACTTTTTTGCACTCTTAAAATAAATGTTAACACTCAAATTCGTGTATAACCCATGGCCATTTTTGTGTGTTCAGATTATTTCTGAGACGTTTTATGATGAAAGTTTGAAATTTTGTACATCAACTTATTAGTGTAATGACCACATTTTACCAACAGAGAATTGTTGTGTAAGGACGTCGTTTGCAAATTTAAAAGTGTTATTATTTTTTGGAATTTAAATAGAGGAATGTTTTCTTACCTTACTTTCAATATATTTTTAATATACATCGCCACTTATCTCTAAAGAATTAAAGTGTGTTACTATCTTTTTAGGAAACACTGTATAAATATTCCTTTTGGTTCAGAAAACTATCTTTTGTTATAATAGAATTAGTATTAGTGCTATGACCAAATTAATTCAATAGTTAATTTATATTTTGTTCATATCTTTTACCAAAACTATTCCCCTCAACTATTGACAAAAAAATCATTTCAGTTGTGATTCAAAGCATTTTTCACAACTTTTTCGTGTCTTGTTGACAGATATATTTTCTGTGAACTTTTCCCGTGTGCGTCGAACTTAGCAAATTTTCAAAATTTAAATTCATAAAAACAACCGTTTTCATTCAACTTCGAAGTCAAAGCTTATGAATTTTGGAATCAGATGGAAACTAGTTACAGAGTGCAGTGCTATTCAAATGACAGGCCATAATTTTTAAACAGGAATACGAAATTCTCACCAAATACCTCAGATCACTGAATACAATTTTTCTAGAACTCTTTTTCGTCTCATGCATTATTCAGTTGGAACATCAGTCGGGGGTAAGGGATTTGATAATACATTAATGTATCTTTTGAGAACAAATCTCGCGCACCTTTAACATATGTAAGTATTGTGTAATGCAGGTTTTTTTCCTGTGGAATGGACATTTATAAATAAGAGTGTCATTCAGTGTAATGTGTGTGTCACGTCAGTGTGTTTTTGAATAGATAAATACACTAAAGATAACTCTCTTACACATCCTGAAAACAACTCTTGCAAACTAGTTTCTGAAACTTTGCGAAATAATGCAAAGGGTAATTCAAGGTCATTAATGGCAAGAAGATCTAGCGAAGGACGTAAGATCCTTGGTCGTCTATTGTCGTATAGTTGAGCTGCGATAATATAACTAAAATTTGAAAAGCTTCACAATTGTAGTGATTGTATATTTATTTTTTATTTATTTATTTTGCAAATAACCTCATTCGTGACACTCCAAATGTAGGGATAAATAACGTAGAATTTAACGTAGTTTATTTTTAAAATATTCAGTGTCATTCCGTTTAATGTGTGTGTCACGTCAGTATGTTTTTGAATAGATAAATACACTAAGGATAACTCTCTTACACATCTTAAAAAGAACTCTTGCAAACTAGTCTCTGAAAATTTGCGAAATAATGCAAAGGGTAATTCAAGGTCATTAATGGCAGGAAGATCTAGCGAAGGACGTAAGATCATTGGTCGTCTATGTCGTATAGTTAGCTGCGATAGTACAACTAAAATTTGAAAATCTTCACAATTGTAGTGGTTATATATTTATTTTTTATTTATTTATTTATTTTGCAAATTTCCACATTCGTGACATCTCAAATGTAGGAATAAATAAAGTAGAATTTAACTAGTTTATTTTTAAAATATTAAGAACAATTACAACGGTGTCTGATAGCATAGCAAAGAAATATCACCAGAGGAAAATGTGCTAAGTGAAGGAAGGAAGGCGTTGGAACATACTAACTCAACTTAGCGATAGCGCCAGGAGTAGAAAAGAGCTGTCGCCAATTAATTCGCCAAATTACAAAAACTCTTGTTGGCAGTTGGACATTTTCTAGCTCTAATAAACTTCAAATGCAGGCTCACCAATGAGGGATGGTTGAGAGAGCTTGCGACCTTGTGGAAAAACTCTGAGGAGATAAAACTTAAAAAAAAAACTCCTCTTGAGCCTTTAGAAAAGAATAAATAACACTTTAACGGAGAAATCGAGAGTTATATATTAAACGAAGTTTATCTAACTCAATGTCGAGAAATATGGGAATAAAAAATGACAAAACGTATTACGATTAGAAATGGGAAATTAAAGTTAGAACTAATTAAAAATGCGTGGTAATCTTTCTGCACAGTTCCTTCACTTGACAAATTATGACAATAAATTAACTTGGAGGTTGTGACAATAATAAGTTAACTTAATTTTATACTTTACATTACCTTTAGGTTTCTAAGAGATAAAATGGAAAGGGAGATGTGGTCACATCTCTTGGCGTGTTTTCAGTCGACGCCATAAATACGTAAATAAATAAATAAGGATAGAAACATACTGTAACTCTTTTGTAGATTTATCTGCCCTTTCGTTGCTTGCAATCGAAAACTGGAAAACAAAATGATAAAATGTGCAAAGTGGTAATGTTTCAACACACACACACATGCAAGAAAGCAAAAGAAAATGTTTAGGCACATTGACGTTCCTCATTGAAATAAATATGATTCCAAAAACAAGTTCACTGAACTAAAGAATGAGAAAGGAAAAAAAAAACTTGAACTAATTAAAAGAAATTTAAGTATTAAAAACAATAAATAACAAAAAATTAAAAATATAGAAAACAACGTATAACTAAAGAATAAATTTGACAACACAAAAGAAGGATGGAAATGTATTGTGAAGTAGTGGTCATTCCCAAACACATCTTGCATTTTAACTAAAGATTTTACTTACTGAACGATTACTTCATACACAAGTAGGACAACACATAAATAATACCATCTGTTGTGGGAAAGAGAAAATGATTTATAGATTTATGAAAATTTCTTGAAAAGGGATTCAGTGCTGTTGGAAATACCAGTGCACTAATTTTCTTGAAATGTTATTGTGATTTTCTAATGGAAAGCCCTCGTATTTCATTAATAAAGTGAAAGATATTAATAAGGTTTCGAAACATAGAGTCTGTCAATGTCACAATCATGAAGTAATATAGTTTTCTTCCAATATTTTTAAATGAATTCTCAGTAGCCCTGTAAATGTTGTTGAATATTATGTAAATTTGCATTTCTTTTTCAGAACCAATTAAAATTTATATTGAGGGCTTTATTAAAAAAATGTTTTACACTTTTAAAAAAATATACTTATGAATTATATTTGCAACGAGCATTTTTATTTAACAATTGCTATGCGCATAATTGCATCTGTATTTAACGCTTCTCGCACTTTCCTGAAAAGTAGTAAAAACCGAGTTTATCCAAACTTAATTAGTAGCAGAGTGAACATAAATGCTGACTAAAAATAGCAGTGTATCCAAATGATTGAAATCTGAAAAAAATCGATGTTCTTCAAATGTTGTCTAATAACTTAAATGTTACATATACTTCTTAAATAATTAATATTTCACTGTTTTCATCACTTGACTTTAAAGTATTTTATTGTTTGTAATTTTGATACATTGCGATCATGACTTCTTTTACACAATAGTTGTTTATTTTCGGATATTCATAGTACAATACATTTTTAGAAAATATATAAGCTCCTATTTAAATATAAAGAATCTCAGACGAAAGATTCTTTAAATTCTTCAACGCCTGTGAAATGTTTTACAATCACCAAATTATTCAACTTATCGAAATTCCAGTCACGTTTTTCTCTGTGAAGATAGGGTTCTTAAAGGATTTTGAACTAGTTAAGAAGAAGCGGTACATTTGGTATGCACCTGCTAACCAACGAAAGGTTCTCCTTTAAATGAGCTCAAAAAGCATTAGTTTTGTTGGTTTCTTCTTTTTACTTTAAATGAAGCAAATTATTCAAGAGGAAATTACGCGATAAGCAGGCTCTAAAGTTAAAATAAGTTCCACAGCATTTAGCACTCAGGAAGAGTTCTGAAAACATGTATGAAAACAGCAAAAAAAAATCTACTTCACTTGTTTGTTAAACAGTTACATCATGTTGTGACTTGCTATCAATCGTACGGCAACGTCACATGCATGACCCGAAGGGACGTCAGTAAGGTTGCATTTACATCACATTTGACAGAGGACGAATGTGGCAAAATGAAATATCGCCACAACTTCGCTTATAACATGGTTCATGTATGGGTAGGTAGGTTTCTGAAGGTGTAGAACTAGTACGTCTGAGGAGACATTACATGTTGTCTTCTAACTTGGGACCGACAAAGGTGCAACATGTATACCATCTAATTCTACTTTGTATGCCATTATGTATTATGATTTAACGGTATAAAACACGTAGGAAGTATACTGAAAACACACACGTCACAAACATGTATGCATACTGGTCACACTGTGACTTTTTGAAACAATATGTATAATTCATTGGGAGGCTATGGCGAAAACCAAAATGACCGGCTGGGACCGTTTTTCTGATGTCGCATAGTGACCATCTTGGACGTCACAGTAAGAGACTACATGAATGCCTCTTCAGTGTCACATATTTGTCACACTGTGACGTCACATTAGTCGCAATATAATTATCAATTACATTGCGACGTCACTTTGAAGCGTTGCTTTTCTGACACGTAGGAACAGGGTCACAGAAGGCTATCATTTACATCACATTTCTGGTGTGACAAACATAACGAAAAAAACTTCCCTACAACGTCACTTTTAATATGATTTCTGTATGGAAATTGATGTTGATATGTTTAGTTATAAGCGCATATCCAACACATAATCAGTACTCTATTATTTTTTTCTCTCATTTATTAAAAAAAAAATCTGTTTTAAGAATATTTGCGTTCCAAATAAATTTAGATTTCCATATAATCGTATTTACCACTATAGCAATGAAATGACCTTTGAACTTTTCGGTGGACAAATAATTAATTCTGATGCGTTTAGGAATTGAAATTATGTTTCACTCGAAATAGGTCAAGTGATTCCTTAAATGCATACTTAAGCTGTTCTTCACGTCACATTACATCCAGACAACAATAGGTGTATAATCAATAAATGTATCCGAACTAATTTGGCGGGAAATGGACAACTGGTAAATTTAATCGCGATAGGTAGGAGGAATTGTTTTGGGCTTGCAGTGAAGTTTGATATAAATCTATCGATAACTTTGACCGAATGTGCTTCTAACACAAGTGTCAAATTTTGATGATGAAATAACTAGGAAATTTTAGATTCCATAGTCATGTGATTTGAAATAATCTGAGACGTATGAGCAGTATTTAAGGTATATATGCGATAACTAATGAAGATAATTTTGTATGTTCGGAACTAACTCAACCGTGCACAACCTCATGAATGGGATAGCTTCTAAACTCTCTAATTAACTGTCCTGTAATCTCAGGTAATCTTGTGAATTTTGAACTGTAATAAACAAACGGTAACAAATCATATTGTACAATTTGTTAGCTTTAAACCGCCCGTTTTCTGCAGTGTCTAAAGAACCATTCTACCACACTACAAATATTACAGATAGTGCGGTACAGTAAATTAAAACACCAAACTTACGTCATCGATTAACAGCTGTAATCTTATAGTGTAGGGAATTTAAACTGCCCATGAAATTGTGCAGCTGGAAAGACAATTCACCAAAAGTGAATATTTCTTTGTATTATGTCACAGATAAAATTGCATGGGTCTTTTTTTTATGAAAGAAAGAACGTTAGCAGCAGGTGATTGCTTTACAATGGCAGTGTTGTTTTCAAATGTACTTCATGTCAGCTTTAGTTCGACCAAATATCATATACAGTAACACTTCTCGGGAGCGACCACCCTCCGTTCCCCAAAAAATCGGTCGTTATGAGAGGTGGTCACTCAGAGAAAGGTAAACATTTGATAGCAATATATGTATATACAGGGCGTCCAGTGCTAACGCTGTCCAACGGCTATTTCCTGAACCGTTAGTCAGAGACACATAGTTCCAATTGCAAAAATGCTTTAAATTGTATAATCTATTATATGAGAAACAATCGAAGTCAATAAATCAAATCCTATAAAAATTACGAAATTTAAATTTTTATACGGTCCCCCAGTCCTATCAGTTATATTTAGAAAAGTTTTCTTTATCCAATTTCATGCACAATAAAAAAAAAAATCCGTCCTTCTACGACCAAAATTCGCTGTGTTACAGCTGCTTAAAGTTAGAGCACTTTTCAAGCTGCGAAATAGGGGTTGTATACAAAATGAATTTCAGAAAAATTAATGTGCATGGTTTTGAGCCTTGTAATATTGATTAGCAATTGCATTAACTATTTTATGATAGTAGATTGCAGTAAAGGATATTAACGTTTAACTATGTGTATCCAATAAATTAAAATAAAAAAAATAGCCTATACTGAAAATAGAACTTTTTAAAGATTTTTTTTTTTAATGAACTTGTGTTAAATAACATAAAATAAAAAAAACAAGGACATTTAACTTTTCAATAACCATTAAATCAGAATATCAAACATTTTAAAATACGAATATATGTAATTTTAGAAATTCAAAATAATATTACAAATTCTATTAGCGTAAGTAACATTTGCTCAAAGTAGCTCTCTTCGGCTGCAATGCAAACATGCACCCATGTCAAAAACTCTTCCTGTACTTTGCGTAGCGTACTCGGTGTTACACATCTGCATGCTACACGTATACGATTTAGTAGTCTGATGGACTTGTTGATTCTTTTTCATTTACTTTACTTTACAAAAAAAAACCAGAGAAAGTAATCTAAGGGATTCAAGTCTGGTGATCTTGGAAGCCACTCAACAGGATCCTCGTACCAATTATATTATTTCCAAATGTTTCTGTTAGAACAGTACGAGGCTTTAGGGATTTATGTGCTGGAGCATCATCATAATGAAGTCACATTTGTGACAGATCTCGTAGTGAAACACACTCGTCTACTCAGTCACTGAGTCCTCTAAAATCTGTGCATATCTTTCGGATGTTAAAGCACCATCGAAAAAAATGGCCCAATTAAGGTCTATTTCCATATGCAGCACCGAACATTTATCGATCAACACACTTGATGTCTGTTCGGGTGAATGATATGCGGGATTTGCCGAGACCAATAGTGACAATTTTGTGTATTTACAACGCCCTGTCTTGTAAACTAACACTCATCGGTAAATATAATGTCACTAACGAACGACATTTATCATTTTGCTTATTCAAAATGAAATTGCAGATATGAAATCTACGTTCTTTGTCTCCAGGCAACAAATTTTGTACCAAAGCGGGGCGATAACCATGTGCACCATATGTACGTAAAATATTCCATACTTGGCGATTTAGAATAACCACATACTTCGCAAATGCTACTTACACTAGACTGTGGATGAGCGAGAGCATATCCTAGGACATCTTCCACATGCACGTGCTTTGTTAAATCCATGATGCTTCTTGCTCTTTTGCGATTTAGAACACTACCGGTTTCTCTTAAACGCGTCACTACGTTTGATATTGTACTAGCAGATGGGTGATTGTCATTCGGAAATTTTATAGCATACTGCTTCGCAGCCTCTCGCTTATTCCGATGAAATTTTCCGTAAAATAACACCATTTCAGTGAATTCATTAGTATTAAACATCATCTTTCGTTTTTTATACTCAATAAGCTACGAATTCAAATATCATGAACTTTAGATAAACACTAACAAAGTAACTTAAACAACAGTTTTTCAACTCCTGTAAAATATTAAAATTTAATGTTTATCGCTTGTTGCCATATCAGCAGGAAAACTAAATCTCAAGCAATTATCGTCTGCCAACCATTTTACCTGAAACACGATATTACATTTCAATTTATTCAAATACACTCAAAAATTTAGATGTTCTATCTTTTTAAAACATTTCTCATTTTTTTTCAACAAAACATTTTTTATTTACACAACTTACTAAAATTCTGTTACTTCATTTAGGAAAAAGAATTTCGAAAGACCCCTGATAAATTTTTCTAGAGCCTCTCTATAACCTTCTGCTTATAGATTAGTATTCTAAAATTACTTTTTCTTTTTTCTCCGCATTATGCCAGAAAATTAAAATAAAACCTATAATTTAAAATTTCAATATTTATACAGTCACCTAACGGTTCACCGTAACGGGGCATTTTTGAACGTGGAAAAGTGACTTAAGTCAAAATGTTAGTTGCTTCATAACTCGGTGAATTTTAAAGACGATAGTATATAGACGATTTTTTTTACTGTGCATGAAATTGTATAAAGAAAATTTTTCTAAATATAACTGATAGGACCGGGGGACCGTATAAAAATTTAAATTTCGTAAATTTTATAGGAATTTATTTATTGACTTCAATTTTTTCTGATATAATAGATTATACAATTTAAAGTATTTTTGCTATTGGAAGTATGTGTCTTTGACTAACGGTTTAGGAAATATCCATTGGACTTCGTTAGCATTGAACAACCTGTATATTGTTTGTGTTGTCATTTATGAAATTGCATATTAATGCATATAAGTATTTACACAAAAAATGTTCCAAACATACATTTTTTAAAAATATTTTAAAATTTCAGATTTTTTTCATCCTTCAGTACTTTTCTTCCCTATGCATTTTTTACGTCTGACAAAAGAGCACTAATCCTGATATTCATGATTTTCGAATTTGCCATAGTAAAATCTATTTGCATTGAAGTCTACAGGGCTGTCACTGTAAGTTCGGCCTGTTCAATCACGTCATCAGAGGGACTTACCGCATCAGACTCTGAATTAAAGCCTGAAAGGCGTAAAAATACAAGCACATAAGTCACATCATCAACATCACCACTGCATAAATGTACAAAGTTGAAACATCTATCTCATTCTTTTGCCATGTTATACGACCCTATCTTAGAGTTTTATACGAACAAGGTCAGAATTTTTCCACTGTGTAACACCAAACCGTCCAAATATGTTATAGGGGTCTATTGTACTTACACCGGCTATCAATTTGCGTTAGAGCAATTGGTTTGTTTTCTTCACTTTACAGCCTGAAAAACGCAAGAAAATTTCAGGATATTGAACTGGGATAGGTCACTTATAAAAGGTTGTGTGATCCCTTCTAGAGAACTTTTTAACATTAAGTTGATTGGGTTAAAAATCGAGACCTTAAAAAATTGGTCGTTGAAGGAAGGGGTCGCTTGTTACGATTCAAAATTGGGGGTTGTCGAAGATTCAAAATTTAATATTTTCAGTCAAAATAAATTATCAAGGTACTTACATATTATGCCGGCGGCCCGCCAGAATGGGCCATTTTCCGCAAAGATGAAAGCTGGAAGCATGAAATTATTGATGGTTCGATATACGATTGGCAACAGTTTTCGAGTACATTTGACGAAAAATATAGTTTGGGTGGGAATGACTACCGGGATAATACGTAAGTACCATTAACAATATCAATGCTTTCATCATTAATATCGCTTTAAAATAATACACTGTAATAAATGTAATTTTTAAGTTCATAGTTATTTGTACTTGAGTAAAGTTAATGAAAAAGAAGAAATAACTGTTTGCTTTTTTATTACGGTATGCACAAATGCGATTGAATAGAGACTTATTCCTTCTTTTTTAAAAGCAAAAACTGTTGCAATTCACAAAGCTACCGATAACTGGTCCTGATATACATAATGTGAACAAGGCCAAATGAAGAACGATCTCTTTGTAATTTTGTAATGCTATTCATGCAAACTACAATTTTTTATCAATATTTGTGCTGTTTTAGTGAATTTCTTAGATTTATACAGATTTGTAAATTTATACAGAAATTATTTAAAATTTGGTTTAATCTGTATATTTACTGTGGTTTTCAGAAATTTCCAATTTTCCCCGCTGATTTTATTTTTTACATTTCTATCTGCATATTTACTTTATAGTATATTTGGTTTTCCTTGTTTGTTTTTTTGTTTTACTTTTATCAAGCATTGCTATAAAATATATAGAGTTTTTAATGTCAAATATATATAATATAGTTTTTATGAAACTACAAAGTTGAACACATACTACAGTTATAACTCTAAAAACCTATTGAACTGTTAGTCCCGTTCTGATAGTTTCAAAAACGTTGTTTTGATATTTTAAAACAGCGTCAGTTTAAACAATAACTGATTTATTTTTATGAACTATTGTTGCTTTTGCTGCTATTGTTTGTGTGAAAATTTAATTAAATTTGCTATGCCCTTTCGCAGCTTCGTCAAATAATTCAGCACAATTAAAACAATTGTCAGCTGATGCATAAAGAAAAGTGGTTGAACTTACTATAGAGAAAACAGTATTCCCCTAAACTTTTTAATCATAGTAGATTACATCCATACTTACCATACATTTATGTTAACATAATCATATGAAAAATCAGTATTTACTTGGAATTATTAAAAACCTGATAACTGCACATGAAACTATTTTTATAGTGTTATTGAAGAGTAATACATAAATTTTCACAAACAATTTATTTTTCTGCATTACATCTTGAATAATAATAATGACAGTAATACTAGTAAATGATTATAACACAGAGAAGAAGAGTAATGCATTTCCTCAATATTAAAAAATAATTACACTAATTTCTATTTTGTTTTTATTTTAGAAACAAGAATTTACAATGATATTTCTAATAAACAATTTTTATAAACAATCTTTGTACTACAACTAAGATGTAATAGCTTAGATAAAGTAATTTTTACCTTTACAGAATCACTACCGTTGAACATTTCTAACGTTTTGTTTAACATAGCAGAGACATAAAATATTATTCTTTCATTTCCTTTAGTATGTAAAATTTGATTTGATAACTACATACATATCATTTTACATATTTATATGGAATGAATTCCTTTCTTTTCCCTTTTACGAAATTTTTTCTATCGGGTAGGGATACACGAGCTTTTTTTTCCACTCAGAAAGGAACTTGAAATCGAGAAGCAAAATATAGCGTAGCTGTTGTAGCATACACATGATCGGGTGTAGCTTGTTAATAAACTAATGAGAAGCTTCCCTGTCGCGTTTTCAAGGTTGCCTGTGGAAGGATACAACTAAACCTCTATTTCAAGGTCATCTGGTGGTCACATTTGTATGAAAGACTTTACTGCAGTTAACGATTTGTGTGGCCATGGGCGCCAATACCAATGGGCAGCGCCCAGCCCATCGGTATGCGTGCAGCCCATAGGTTGTAGCTAAGGAACATCATGGCTGTACACATGTCTATAGTTGAGAACATCAAGCTCATGAGCAACAGGGCACCCATGTTGTGCCTACCCTATGTTGGGCACATAGTATGAGCCCAACATAGGTATGGACCCATACCATTGGCCCATATCTGTGGGAGGGGCCATGTCATTACCCCAGCTTCCTCTTTACCGTTATGACTTGCGCACTGGTATAACATAGTGGTTTAACACTAAAATGTAGTCCTGGATACAGGATCCTGGATTTGCCCCCCCCCTTCAAACAATCGTATGGGCGCCCATAATATATTAGAACTATGAATCTATATTAGCGTGTTCACTTCTTAATTATTTTTACTTTTAAAATAACTATAACACTTGGATCACTTATTTAAGATTACTTGGACAGTGAGCTTATTAGTATTGATATTGAAGAAGAAGGATATGTTTTAGGTTTTTATCTATTCAATATGAATCAATGTTACACTGGTACGAACAAGAAAACGAATTAGCTCGCAATAAAGAACGCGCACGTGTGACCTCCTAGTGTGCGTTCCCATGCTGCGTTTAAGCAGCATAAAAAAAAACACCTGTGCAGCCGTAACTTAACTTCCAAGATCAATATTTTTCCACGCCACATTGGTTAAAAAGCATTCATTTAAACAAAGAGTTCAACTTAAAGCTTGCTCTATACGTTGTTCTTTTATGGTATGTGCTTTAGTTAAATTTTAAATTCAGAATTGATTTTAAATATGTTTCTTTTAAACGATCTCTCAAAATCTCTTTCTGAAATTTATTTTAATTATCCATTAATGAGCAACTGTTGATGATAAAGTGTATTACCAAAATATATTCAAACCAAAAAAATGAGGATTACCCTAATAATAGTTTTTTGGACTAATGGCAGCTGAAAACCTTAGCTTAAATTCAAGTTTTGCTGCTTAAATCGGATTATTTTTCTGTATTTCTGAAATACGACATCTTTTCATTATACTTTTTGCGAACTTCAGAAGCAATCGTTGTAATTTTTCCCCATCCAGTTTGAAGAACTTTACAAACGGCTTCATGTCCATCTTTTCTTAAGATAGTATACACTAACGGATTGATGGCTGTAGTTGAGAACATCAAGATCAAATAGCACGTGAGCAGACTTCGAGGAAACAAGCCATCCTTGTGATTTATGAAACTAAATTTCCCAACAAAATATGGAGCTACGAATGTGTAATACAAGATGACCAGTACGTAGAAGCTTTTGAGAATCTTCTTGTCACCTTTAGTAGAAGCTGTTTGATTTCTTGCTTGGAATTCTTTAGAAATTGTTTGAGATGAAACGGAATTCCGTTTTCTGACTGCGTAGATGACAGAAATATTAGTGCCCAACAATAGAAGAGACGGAACCCAAAAACAGAGGTAAGCAGCCGTAAAGGAAGAATACTTTCTTTCACTAGTCCATCTAGGGGAACACATCAGTTCCCAGCCGTTGTAAGATGTACTTCCTTTGTCGATGAGACTTGCTGAGAGAATCAAGCTAAATATCCATATGATAGCAACGGTGCACCTGCACAATAAAAAGATTTGTTAAGTCGTTAATTTACACAAGTTTATAATACATCAAATGCGCCATATTCTATTGTGAACGATTTTAACCAAACTGTTTTCACGTTGTTTTTAATATTTCAATAATTTAGTATTTTTTTTTCAATGATCTATAGCCGTCATTTTAAAATATTTGCTACAATAAACCAATAAAACAAGGACCCTTCGGAAAAAACACTCAAAATACTGGTGTTAAACAATAACGTAAATAAAAAACTTTGTAAAAAACACACATAAGATGTTATAGGTAAGAGGATACGCACGTTTCAACCAAAAATTGTTTTGGCCTTCGTCAGTCCAAGCCCTTCGTTGCAAGCAACACAGGGAACTTTTGTTCCCTGTGTTGCTTGCACAGGGTCAGGTGCTCAGAATGTTGCTGATTTCCCTGTGTTGCTTGCAACGAAGGGCTTGGACTGACGAAGGCCAAAACAATTTTTGGTTGAAACGTGCGTATCCTCTTACCTATAACATCTTATGTGTGTTTTTTATTTACGTCAAGGGCCCTTCATTCATTTACCGATTATATTAGATATCATCGTTCCATTGAGAAGGCTGTCAAAAAGTGTACTTCCGTTTCTTCTCGCAAATTTGAATCCAAAACCTTAATAGCACAATTAAGTCATACTAATGCCTTAACAAGATGTTTAGTAGCTTCAAAGATGTAAAGTGAATAATACAGGGAACTAATACTAAAGTTTTGTTAAAGAACAGCATGAGTATTTCACAAGTTAAATGATTGCACTTCCAACGACAAGGTATCAAAATGCAGCTCATAAATCTAATTTCTTCAAATCATAATCATTCTAATTCCTTCTTCTTTTCTCAATATGGAAGACATTGTAACAAACTAGTTCATAAAATTTTACTTTTTACTATATTCTTAACATTTTCACTAATTTAATTGTTCAAAAATTTTAAATTTCAGAATTAAATCCTAACTGGAACTCTAAAGTCTTCAAATCGCATTTGTAAAGGGATTTAAATAGGCTCCATAGCTCATACATAAATGATGCCATAGACAGATTAATAGATAGGGCAATTCCGGTTGTTTCGCCGCTTTCGGGACAAAACAGCGCCCCTTGTATTTCTTGTCGATATATAGCAGTCAAACGCACAGTATAGGTACAGAATGAGATTTCCTTCGCTAGTGTATAACTTGAATCACTTTTAATGTTTTATCTCTAGTTATGCAATCTTATTTTGAGGTAAACGCATGATTTCATTTAAAAAACTTCTAAACGCATTATACTTGTATTAAGAACTTTTTTACACTAAGTACTGAATCCATGCATGATTTCGAAGTCAAAACTAAGTGTAGCACCTGTATAGATTAATTTGTATATGGTTACGACGTTTTCCGTTGTTAGGACATGCAAATGTTATGTGTTACGTCTGTACCGTACAAAATGGGATAGATGCCACACTGCCATTCCGGTATATATGCGGCAGTCTCTTTTGCACGAAACGTCGCAATTAGCAAAATTTTATTTTCTCCCCGTGTCTTATTCTTTTTATTTTACTGAATTTATGTTACTGGAGTATATTTGATGGTTTGATTAACTAGATTGATATTAACTTTTTTCTTTTGATTTTACACGAATTGACCAAGTTGGGCATGTTATTATTCGTTAATTGCAATTGTAATAATTTTGCATTTTAACGTTCTGAATGAAATATTGTTTTAAAACAATGAAATATTGTTTTAAAAAACCGGATAAATTGTTAATTTGTTTGCAGATTTCATTAGAAAAGCCCACATTAAAAAAATAAACCAATGTTAAAACAAATAAAACAATGTAAACACTAGGGTGGATCGAAAAGTATAGGAAAAAAATATTTTTTTCGAAATTAATTTTGGCCTAGGGTAGAAAAGTTGCGTATTGAGTGTTTTAGTTTACATGTAAATTTTTATTGAAATTCATATACATCTTGAGATGCCCCCAAGTGGCTTAAATATAGTTTAAAATTGAAATTTTACGAAAATTTAAAAAAAACTAATAACATTTGAAATTGCTTTTGACGCAAGATCATAAAGTTGCGACTTGGATACATTAGTAAATGAATTTATTTTTTACTTAATTCCATTCATGTGTTCATGTGCCTCAATACCCCTTCCCCCCCAAAAAAAAAGTAGCCAAAAATTGCAATTTTATAATGTAAAGTAATTTTTTAAAAATAAATCTGGAAGAGTACTTAGGTAATAAAGTATAAATGTTTCTGTCACGTCTAAAAAGTATCTGTATGAAAACTACAGGTGGTAGGAGTATTTTTGTAGGTGCTCCAAATAATAAAACTGTTAAGTTGATATATTAATCTATAATATGTATATGATATAATCAAGTGCATGAAAAAACTATTTCAATCTAAACTCTGATTTTGAATTAAAAGATTTAATTATGTTCCTTGATTTATAAACATTGATCTCATAAACCCATTCCTTCTTGTTTTACGATAACAAGAGATGCAACCTCTGTTACCAACTTTACACAGCCTTCGGTTCTCTGTGTGTGGCATGGGAAGATAGACAAACTAGAGAATTTATCTGAAGCAATCTCCTTTAACAGGAATATTTTTAAATCTTCATCGTAGATGTCTTTAAAAACCGGAGGCTCTAACCACTCGCTATTATCATTCCAAATAATTAAATTCGTATAATCTGTTGCTTCCATATTTATTAATCTGGTACGCGAAAATTTCTCACAGATAAAGTATTTTGATTCTCCTTTTTGGCAGAAATAACCCTACAGTAAGCTAATTTTCAAATAGTATCTCTATCACATAACATAGGTAGAAGAAAGTACTCCGTATGTGCAAAAAATTCATTTCTTTGGATGACAGCTTCAACATTTTTTCTTAGGTGATCCACCATGTGTCTTGAGTGCATAATTAGCTTCTACGAATGTTTAGAACCTTCAATGCACAATGGCATGTAACAAGTTTCCAGAAGGCTCTTCAGTTGCCGCATAAAGACGAAGGTTTCAGCTTGCGTTTGTCAACCACCTCGAATGCACCACCAGTATTGGTTGAATAGCAGCTAAATCTTCACTGCATTCTCCTGAAGACACCGCTTTTAACATATCCAACAAATATCGTTGATCTGTACTTAAAATACATATGGAAATGGATTTCCCTCGATTTTACAGAATTTAGTTACAAAAAGTGTATGGCAAGGATTGCAATAACTTGCTAATTGCACTAGAAAATTATTTAGGGGCCGTGAATTACACCATCAGGCTGAACCAAAAGATATCATAAAAGAAGTTCGTTAAGATGTAGAACCAAAGTCGACATTTAACTCAGCTTCTAGAAGACTTATTAATTTCTGCCTTTGTACCAGTATTGACGATTGTCCCATCGTATCAGATTGCTATACGTGAGTCAGTTGATATACCTCAGTTGATGTTAAAAAAATATTAATGTTCCATTCTTAATGTTAATCGAAGATCCAGACGATACAGTTAGATGCCCAAGGTAAATGCAACTGGGTTTTTGTATTAAAGAAATATGTTCTTCTCTGACACACCGCCATGTTATTTGTAGTTAAATGGATCGATGGTAACGACTGCACTTTTTCAGCGTTGGGCAGTGTATCCATTTGGTCTTCTATATTGATGTGAAAATGTTTGCGCTTCAAAGGATTAAGCGAGACGTCTCATTCTTTTCGTGGGGAAAATATAGTGACGTCAGATCAGAAGCGAAAGCTAGTTAGCTCATGTTTCGTGCCGAAGCTAGCAAGGAAAAGAGCGGAATTTTTATTTTTTTATTAGAATTTTTGGAGCGCCTAAAGGGAATGCTAAAAACAAAAAACAAAAAAAAATATCCTTTTATATGGAAAAATACTTCTGGCTATTAGGCAAATTATGCCATCCAAGCGATTACGTACGTGTAAACATTCTTTTTAAAAAATCGATTTTTTGGAGTGAGTGGGGCACCTGAAGGGGATGTTTAAACAACAATTTTTTTTCGGGAAAATCTCATCAGACCTTTTGGCAAATTTTTCCATGTAGTCCGTCATTAAAACTTAAAAAAAAATTTCGATCTACCCTAGCAAACACTATTTTACTCTTTTTTTTTCCTCTCAAAAACACTGATGTTACATTGTTGATGAAAAAATAATTAAAATTCAATTAAACTATAAACGAATTTAATTTTAGTCGTGAACTAAGTAGGCAGACTAATATTGATTTAAACCTGCTGTAGTACGTCTTTTTATACTAATTTAGAATCTTTTTGTAATTAAATATGTAATTATAGTCCAGATATGATTTTTTTAAAGTTTTTTTAATTTTATTTTAGTATTTCATTCTGTTCTTATGACAGGCGCAGCATACTCTCACGCAAGAGCGGCGCCTCACCCGCAATACAATGTTTTAGAAAAAAAAATTAATAAAACGTTAACTTTTTATATTTTTTGTCGCAGTACACGTACTCTATATTTTACTATAAATAGCACAGCATCATTTATTTTACTGTATGTGCAGCCTGGGATTTTGTATCCAAATTCAAAAAGATATGCGAGTTAAGTCCAGGAATTACCCTATGTGTAGATATAGACATACATTTTACTCTAACTTATCTTGGGCGTGCATCATGTCTTTTCAAAATAAAAAAATGGGACTTAATGTGAAATGATGATTTTTCTTCCTCAGAGTACACATTCTTCTAAGCATGGATGGTTGGATAATCTTTGGATTGATTTGTGTTCTGTTAAGGGAAATCGGCCAACTTCCGATTTCTTCCCATCTACTGCTGCTGTTTAAAGCTTTAGCATAACTGTTGTGTCCGGAACATAAGTTTATAATGCTCCGAAGTTCTTCATGCTTCTATACAAAATACTCTGACTTCTTTTAGTTTTCTATAGCATGCATTTATTCTTCCAAAAATTGCTTTGGAGTATAGAATTGTACATTTTTCAATAGCACTGATAAAACCCTATTATTAGTTTAAACTGGGTAAAAATAATACAGTCATTATACACTATTATGATATAATGCTGCAGCTGGCGCATGTAAAAGCTTTTCGTGCCTCCAATATCCTCAGGGTTCAAATGATGCCTCTAGGTGAACCATCAGGTTCAGTTCTCTCATCTGCAATTCGTTTCAAGTTGAAAGATCTTGAGCCACGCCGATTCCTAGAGGCCCACGAATAAAGTATTTCCATATTATAGTGGCTAAAGCCAATATGTTAAGTCCCACCGTCGGAATGAGGTGGGGGAGGGGGGTATATAATCCAAGCAATTATGAACTGTAATTGATTTCTTTTGCCTACAGACCTGCTAAAATTTTCTTTAAATGTAAATCATTGCTATGTTGTCCTTATTCGTTTAAAAAAGTTCACATGGTTCAGTATAAATAATTTTAATTAATTTTGTTAAAAGTTTAGATACAATTACGAATTGATAAAGCAAATAATATTCATTTATGTGATAGTCCAAATCCTAACTACGAAACACTCCTTTACAACTATTTTCATTAATATTTTATTGAGAAAACAGATTTGCTAAAACATAATAATATTAATAACTTTATAATCAGGGAGCAATATGTAAAGTAAAACTTAATGCAGATAAACCAAAGCACATAGTTTTTGCTTCACTAATTGAATCTTTTAGAGTCACAAAAATTTGTAAGTTATAAAAAAAAAGCATTTTTCTTATGTCACTCAAATATGACATATTTGAGATAACAGCATAGAATGCAGTGCAGTAGCCGTATTTTTTGCTTTCTTCCTTATTATCTTAACAGTCACGAAAAAAGCAGCACGTTGGTCCTTTCTTAAAAAGTAATAGATGAAAGGGTTGATAGCCTTCGAGATGAACATCAGCAACATGGTTAGCATAAAATGGTCTGGAGACAGCAGGCCTTTAACTAATGATATGTAACTGAATTTCCCAATGAAATACGGTAGATTGAAAATCAGGTACACCCCTACTAGAACATAGAAACTTATCAGAATCCTTTTGTCGTCTTTGGCCACAAACTGGCAGTTGGTCGTTTCCTGCGCTCTCAGAGTCGGGACAGATGAGACAGAGTTCAAGTGTCTGATTGCGTAGACGATGAACATGTTGCTGATCACCAGCAGGAGAGATGGCGCCGAAAAGCAGAATATGGCAGCTGTCATAGAAGTGGCGAAATTTGATTCATTCCAATTGGGTGAGCATAGCAGCTCCCAGCTGTTGTAAGACACCAATTGTTTGTTGCTGAGAATAGCAGAAGCGAGTAAGCTGAAGATCCAGATGAAGGCACCGGCTAGCCTATATGGACAGAAACTTTGAAAATATAATTAAAAATTTCAGATATTAAACTAAAATATGGATTGGTATTATAGTGTTTCGTGGGGCTGAATAAAAAGTGTTTAAATGTGGCTTATTTCAAAAATATTTGAGCGGCTTTTAAACTGATTTTAGAATTTTAAGCTTGTTAGCATATTTTCTCGAAAAATGTTTAACAGATTATACCTTTTGTTTAATGAATAAAATAGTACTGAAAAATTTGTTTTCAGCAGTGTCGGGGAATTTATTTCATAATTTGAAAGAAAAAATTATAAGAGGCAATGTTCTAAAAGTGATAAACATCTGTATTTATTTGAGAACATAGTTTTATCACTGTTTTATTGATAAAACACAAAAATATTTTTGAGACAGAAAGCATAAGTTGCATAAGCTACAGAAATTTCAATTTTTGACATTAACATATGCTAGTTCTGTAGATTATATTTTAAAAATAGAATTCGTTTAAATTTTTTTTAAGAATCAAACTTTTAATGAAACATTTATGTCCTCACTATATGCTTGAAACTTTAGTATTAGTCGCAATTTCCTCACAATAAATTTGTTAACATAAAGTAGCACATACAGTTAAAGTTTAACAAAGTAAGAATACACTGGTGTGCAAAAATTAAGGACGAAGTCGAAAAATTAGCATATCAGCTGAACGAAGAGGCAGAGCGGACAGAAAAACCAATCAGGAGATTAAGTAAGGTGATGTACGGTTGCACATGCGCAGATATGCATGTAGACGTAATGGGGGAGTGTCTGGGGAGTATAAAGCATGTTGTCGGTGTAAGATCACTATTTCTGGCAAAGACATTGCACGCCGTATAGCAGTTAAAATCACACCGAGTTGCTGCCTCAGCGAGAAATGGCGAATAATCAATCTGTTAGACGACATCTGGATGCTTTTACCCGAGGTCGAATCATTGGGAAGTTGGAGGAAGGCCGCAGTGTGACAAGTGTGGCTGCAGAGTTCGGAATTGCTCACAGCATCGTTTCACGACTTTGGAGACAATTTCAAACTACAGGAACAGCTATCCGGGGGTTTAGTAGTGGTCGTCCACGAGGAACCACACCCGCAGATGACCGGTATATTGCCTTACAGGCCAGAAGAATCAGGCGGCAGACAGCGGGAGAAATCGCTAGGCACACGACACAGGCGACTGGACGACCGATATCGCGTTTAACCGTGGCCAGAAGACTGCACGGTGGTGGTCTGTTTGCACGACGCCCTGTACGGTGTGTACCTCTAACGCCTGCCCATCGGAGAAGGCGTTCTCTGTGGTGCCGGGAACACCGGAATTGGAGAGACAATGAATGGGGACGAGTACTCTTGATGGGGACGAGTACTCTACAGATGAGAGCAGATTGAGTCTGAGTAGCGATTCTCATCGCATACTCATCTGGAGAGAGCAGGGAAGCCGCAATCATCCCTCGAACATCATTGAAAGGGACAGGTATGGAGGTGGAGGTGTTCTCGTTTGGGGAGGCATCATGCTTGGTAGTCGTACAGACCTTTACATCTTCGACGCAGGTTCAGTCAACGGGACCCGTTATTGTAACGAGATTCTTCCTCCATATGTGCGTCTTTTTAGAGGCGCTATGGGTCCGCAGTTCCTTTTCATGGACGACAATGCACCATGTCATCGCACAGTAGCTGCCGAACAGCTCTTAGAGAATGAGGATATTGAACGTATGGATTGGCCGGCACGATCTCCGGATCTCAATCCCATCGAGCATGTATGGGATGTTCTAGGCAGACGCTTGGCAGCTCGTACCTTACCACCAGTAACGATTCCGGAGCTCCGATTGGCGCTGCAAGACGAATGGGCAGCAATGCCTCAACAACTCATTGACACCCGCATTCTCAGCATGGGCAGACGCTGTGAAACCTGCCTAGCAGTCAGGGGAGATCATATCCCCTATTAAAGACCGGATGTTTCTTGCTGGACACCCATCACAGGGATGTTTCGGCCTTCAGTCGCATTGCGCTCCATGCTACTTTTTCAATAAAGCTTCTTTTTATCCCTCTGATTTCTCTTTTAGTAAGTGTTGCTTACATTACTCATGTCCTTACGTATTGGGGATCTTACGGTATTAAATGTGTTGATTTGGAAAGCTTTTGTAAAAAGTTATATTGAAAAAACCGTCTCGTCCTTAATTTTTGCACACCAGTGTATTTCAAAATGGACATCCTAAATTTTCAATTCAATAACTCAATCGTAATACGGTATGTATAAAATATCAATAAAACTATGTATTACATGCGCAAGTCGTACATATTTATTTTTCATCTGAAGATCCATAGAGCCGCTGTGATCCAATGTTCTGTCAAACAACACTAAAAAAACTGGAGTTAAAGATGGTATAAATGAAAACTCTGCTTAACGACACACATAAAGTGGAATTTATCACTTCGAATGATCGTTTCGGCAGGAAAAATTTTAGCCTTCTTCAGCCGTCAGCACACAGCCTCACAGAATAGTGGGGGCTGAATGATTAAAAAAAAAACCATAAGCGAACAGAAATATGCCAGTTGGAAAAAGGAAAAAGTGAGAAACATTGGAGACTAAAGGAAGGGGAAAAAAGGAGATTAAGTTTAAAAAAAAAAGAAAGAAAGGAATGTAGATAAAAATAGAATATGGACAAATGGAAATAAATAAATAAAAATAAACAAAAAAAAACATACAAAAAATATAGAAAAAGAAAGCAGAACAAACAAAATAATAATAACAAAAAGAAAATAAAAACACTGGATTTTTTAACACACAGGACAGCAGCTTTTCAATTAATTGATTATAATAAACATAAAAGAAAAACAGAAAACACACACAATAACAGAAAAAAATATAAATAAATAAAAATTACGACCAGGGAAAATATCTAGTGGGGGAAAAAGTGTGGGGGGTAAAGAAAAGAAGTTAATAGAACTTCAGAATTACTGCCTTCAAGAATAATAATGAAAAAAGAATGTTAGAACAATCATTCACAAGACGTTCTAAGTGCTGCATAATGTAAAAACCTTCCAAAAAATCATGATGAGACAAAGACCAAGGAGTGCACAAGATCTTAGCACTAGAAAGTTGAAAACGATGATTAGAATTCTAACAATGTGAGGCTAAAAATTTTGGAAATCTCATGCTTAGAAACATATCTCTCATGCTCTTTGAGCCTAAATTTGAGAGCTCTTCTGATCTGACCAATAGAGCCCTAATCACAAGATATTATATTCCACAAGAAATATAATAAACACCCCCACTTTTCTTAGTAGGAATACGATCTATAAGTAAAGAGCATTTAAGTTTACTTGCAGGTTTAAAGAGGACTTTGAATCCAAAATTTTTTAGAAGTTTAGAAATTTTGTAGCATAAAGGTGAAAAGAAAAGTAGTAAAATTCATTAATTATGATAACTATTAGTAGCAGAAGAAGTATAAGGCTTAGTAAATTAACAATTAGCCTTATCAATAATAGAGGGGCTTAAACCGTGAGAGAAGCTGAGGATTTTAAGTAATTAATCTCATTATTAAGAGATGAAAAGTCGGAAAAATTTTTGATAGCACAAAGTGTGAAAGTGCAAAATGCAGAACGTTTTTGGTGATAAGGATAATTAGATAGAAAATTAGGAGGAAAAGAGATAGAAGAGTGTTTTTCGGAAAACAGAAGTAAAGAAACCATCAGGATTCCTAGAAAGAAACAGGAACATCCAGAAAAGGTAAAGAATTGTTGCACTTCTCTACTTTTATTTTTTCCCTGAAAGCGATCTGCTGGAGTAAACTGGATACCCGGATCAACAGAATGAATAATCAATAGTAAATTAGAAATATCACTATTGGAATCCACTAGAACGAAAGTATCGTCAACATATCTAGCTCAGCACGAAAAATTGAAGACCTTGAAGAACTTCTCTTCAAAATAATGCATATAAATATCACACGAAAGACGTGAGAGAGAATTACCCATATCACCCTCGATTTGTTTATAGAATGAACTATCAAAAATGAAAACTTTGTCTAACACAAACACTTACTAAAGAGATAAATTCCTCAATAGAAGAATAATGAAACTCGCGTAAATATGTTTCTAAACCGTCAATTGCATCTTGGATTGAAACTCCGTAGTTGCAACGTGACAGTAAGTTTTGAGCATCGGAGGAGTTTCAAGCTTAAAGTCAAGCGTACATTAGGAGTCTATTTTAGCGACTTCTGGTTATAAAATATTCTAAAGCCAACAAGGCAGACTATTGATAAACATTATACAAAAATATCCCAATTTAAAAAGAATTTATCGATCGGCTGTTCTTTGCATCTTACATTATGCTTTTGGAAACTTTAAATATTTAATACCAGCTTTAAAGAATTCACTAATATATTATGCAACTTGTTAACTCAATCATTGCAAATTTTAAGCGCTTTCTATTTTTAAAATTTTATGTTCTTGAAGTGACTCCATCTCTCTCTCTCTCTTTCTATTGTGCTCTAATTGCAACAAATATGCATGTATTTCTATTAAGGTGGTATTATTTATTGTCATGTTCCATAACTTTTTGAAAATGGTGTATAGCATCTATAGTTATTTGATGGAATTGCATAAATGTTTTTATGATGCAATATAAGAGCAGAAATCATTTCAAGTGCAACGTAGGGATGCCAATACATTTCATTTACAGTAAAAATTGATGTTGAATTTTGACGGATGCATGTGATTGGAAGCTCTTTCATGGAAGCATACAAAATAACTATCTACTAAACTCAAAGGTCAGTGATTCGGTTTATTATGATTTCCCTTCGTCTTGGATACGGAATGCAACAATTCTCTTTCTGGAAACATCACTGTGCTTTGGAATGGACCTTTCAATACTTAGCTGTAGCTCAGCATTGTGCTTGCGTAAGGCTGGTCTTCAATGGCTCATTTAAAGACCCGTGCTTTCAAGCAATGATGGGCGCAGTCATGGATATAGACGTAACAAACAGGTTGAGATTTGATTGAGCATAAATATATGGCCGAATAAGATTGCATTGGAAATTGATCTATAGTGTATACGTTCAGCATTAATTAACTATGTGACTAAACACGTAATATATTAGAAAGCATTGGTTTTAGTATTTATAATTTAAATAAACAAACGTGAATTCCTTTCTCAATTTCTTGTGTGGCGACCTCTATGGCGACCTTATTTTGGATGTGCACGAAAGAACAAATTTTCTATGACTAATCCTCAAATGTGAACAGCTCTCATCTGAGAAAGTTATTGATTCATTTCAGTAGAAATATTCTTGAAGATTGCTTCATATTTTATATAATCTTTTGAATGATTTGCTCATTTTGAATCTAATGTACAGAAAACGTAGGCCTGCTTACAATGTGCTACTTCACCAACTTATTTTACTCTGAAGTCTGATTACAGAATAAAACATATTATGTTTGATATACTTAAAAAACAATTTGGAAACAGCCATTTTTGAATTTTGATTTGTTTATTAAATATATCGCTCGGGTAAACACCTTATGAATCGTCAACATTAAAAAAATTCCTTATTTAGCCTTTGTTCACCGTGCGACGAAGTTATGTATGCAATTCGTTTACAAATAACGTGTAATTTAATGTGATATTCTTAAAATTTGCATCAGAGCTGTCACATTTAATTCTACATCAACTTGGTTTTTTGGGTTTTTTTTTGTTTTTTTTTTAATCGCAATTCCCTAATTTCCGAAGATATGAGGTTATATAGAAATTAAGAACAATATATAAAGATTCCAAATTATCTTGCTTATAAACAAGTTCGTTCTCAGGAATAAAAATCATATTATTTTCGAGAATAATAATGCAAGATTTTTATATTGAGAATGTAAAAAGCAAATTAATTTATATTTCCGTTTAATTTCAAATCGGTAGCTTAAAATTTGAATATTTAAAACGATTAAGACAATGCATTTTATTGTATAATAAGCAAATTTCCTTTTTATTGATAACTTTGAGAAAATTTATATCTTTTAAGAAGTTGAATACTTAAAATCACGAGGTAATAATTTTCTGCATCAGTTATTAGTCACATCACGATCCGGAAACACCAGTTTGAAATTACAGTTTCAGTTTAATTAACCTGAGTACGTTACCTATGTTTTATTTACAATTAAAGAACTTTTTATGGTTTATCTGATGGTGTTCTAGTCAATATGCTTTTAGACTTGCCATATTACTGTATTATTATTCAAATTTATGCAATATTATTACCAAATGAAATATTGTTCTTATACAGTCATTAAAAAAGCCACGAAACATTTTAGAGTTTTATTTTTATATGGGGTTTTTCATTCTAATATAGCTTATTTTAATCATGACATTATTGATCTTTAAGTAATATGACAGCAGTATCGCTTTAGCTCTTAAATGTATAACGATGCAAAGCTACATCGTATGTCTAAAACACATTCACTGCTGAATTATAGTAAGGGCTAAATTTCTTGTGTCAATTTCAAATATGAAATATAGTTTTTAATAATAAATGATTCAGGTAGTTAATAATAAAAATTTCAGATATTTCTTTCACGCTGCGAATTTTTAGAAAAATAAATTAGTTATTCACAAAACTGATATAGGATATTTAGCTATTCGTGGCTTACACTCGTGATCGAAAAATGAACGTGTTTAACACTAAACATACTAACATTTAATATATACCTATTTCTACCATAGCCGGTCAAATGACCGGTTGTGGTAGATAACGGTATAACGACAAATATAACTCAAAAAACAACAACAACAACAAAATAATAATAATAGGATATCAATTGTATATAATGAATAGAAAAAGTCATGAAGTCAAATGTGCAAAAACGATAAGATTTTATGCGCATTTTTTATACAAAAGTTCATAATCGGTCATTTGACCGCTTACGGTAGTTTTAGTGTTTGGTACATTTAAGAGTTAAATGGGTTACTTTTCTTGTAAACCTTTCTCATAAGAGCGCTTTGTATACCTTATTTGGCCGAATATAGCGTGCTGTTTATCGACTGATCATTACCCTTAAAAAACCTCACTCGCGCTAAATTCAAATTCTAAATATAGGATTTTTCTAATTATCTTGATGAAAACTTTAGGAGTCGCGGCATATTCGGGCCAATTGTGTATATTATTCAAATTGTCATTATGTCAATTTTCAAATGGACAATGAAATGTTGCTAGAAAAGAACCATTTCCATGAGTGAGAGGCTGTTCTCTGCTCACCTGATCAATTTGACCATGAAATTTACTTACCCACGGCTGAAGTTGAAGAATGGTTTCATATAAAATACTGAAATAAGTACTGATAATTTTCATGCAGAAAGTAGACAAGAAAAAGTTTTGAGTGTTATTCTCTAAAAAAGGCTCTAAAATATCTGGGACACGAAATAAACATGACTAAAACACCATCAAACTTTACAAACCTGCCATTTATTTGCTAATTTTGAAACATCTAATATTTAACGATTTTTTATTCAAAATAAAACAGATACTTTATCGATATAAATATGTATTTTAAAGATACATTTCAAAAAATTATCACTTTATAAATTGATATAAGGCCACTTATCTCATCAAAATAGGACACTTTAATTAATATAAAATTATCTTTTTAACTTTAAAATTTAAAGTTCCATAAAGCAATGAAAAATTATTTTCTGCATCTATTTCCTTCGAAATTTGGCTAACTATTCATATATTTTATTCGATTTTTAGTGTAATAATTCATTATTCATATTAATATTTTATCAAGAGATTATTAATAGTAAATTATATTTGGGCCGTTTAGTTCTAATAGTACGAATAAAAATCAGCTTCTTAATATGAGTGTTAAAAAAGACGGGAATTAAAATTTGCAAAAATATTTGAACAAAGAAGTAGGGAAATTTGGGAAGCTTATAATTCATTCCTTTTTAATATAAGTGTATTGAAAATTGGCATCCGGGGTTAAATCGATCTATTTTCTTTTTTAAATATGAGGTAAAAACTAGTTGCTGCCATTGGAAAAAAAATTGTGCGTATTTAAATATAAGATGGCCCTCCTGCAAATTTTATATGTGTAGCAAATTAAAGTATTTTTTATTCGTACACGACTGGTCTGTATAACTTACTGTAGGACAAACGGCGACCAAATAAATGCCAAGTGGCGATTTTTTTTTTCCTTTTTCTTTTTTTCCCCGTAGTTGTATGTTATTCCTTATTATTCAGTTTCAAAACAAATGAAGACTTATACCTTTTTTACATGATTTGTATTGATAATTTGGTAATTCTTACCGGGCTCTGAAAGAAGTGACCAAGCTGCGGTATTGAAATGGCTTGTTTACAGCAATAGCTCTGTCAGTACTGATGGCGGCGATTGTCCAGTTGGAAGCTGTTAATATCGTCCATATAAACACAGAATGAATAACGCAACCAATATTTTCAAAGTGCCAGTCTGGATCTGCCAGATTGACAATGCAGGGTATCTGCACGTAGACAGCACTCAAAAAGTCAGCTAATGCGAGATTTAAAATAAATATGTTACCTGGCTGACTTCTCATTTTGTGGCAAGAGAAGTATGACAGTATGACTAAGCCATTGCCAGTCATACTCAAAACAGAAGAAAATCCAACCACAATTGCTGCAGCGACATTTTCTCTTTCCGCCCAACTTAGATTTCCAGGAAGTTCATCATTTCCCATTCTTATCTGAAAAGATTAGACAAGTGGATTTAACTAGTCGTATCAGCTATAAATATACTAGTTACCGCAAAATTTTGATACAGAACGAATTCCGATGGACAGAAATTCAAATTCGTTAAAGAGAAATTTCAGTGAAAGAATTCTTACTACATGATTTTTTTGATAGATATGTTTTATTCATTTATTTGAAATATACATGATTTTTTTTTTGTATCAAGATTTCGTAATATGTATCACTTATGAGTAATACGGAATAATGCAGAATTCAGAAAACTTTTATAATTACCTTATACTAACATTGTTTTCTCTTGTTATATATTAAATAAAATTTTATGTTTAAAAGAGCACCAATGAATAAATATATATTGAACTATTATTTTGTAAAATAGAAAGGCGTTGTGTTTATCACAAAAAAGCCCGCTGACTAATATAAGAACATGAAGTAAATATACGCTAAGTTTACCGATCAGAAAACTTCGTTTATCCATATTTAATTTACATCAATTATTAAATGCTGCTTATAGATTTACACTTACTTAAGCTTCCATTTAAGCGTAACACGTATTGAAAAAGACAAACTATAATTTATTTAAAAATTATATTTTTTGAATATAATATTACCTGAAATATGCAATTCCTTCGCGAAAATTTTTCACCTTTGCATTTCACTATAAAACTGTGGTCAGTTAAAAATTGGTCTATTGAGCAGTAAAGACCTTATCAGCTTTTGTTATATAACATGTCATCGACAGATGGTGGAGAAAGGTGTTCCCGTCATATTCCTTGTTTTCATAGATAAGGAAAGTAAACGGAATAAAGTGGACAACATATAAGATTATCCACTTATATTAAAACATTTTTGCTGCAGAAAGAAATTAAGAATAACTTTTACATCTTAAAAATCTCTCGAAAATGCTTATATTGAACGTAAACAAAAGTAAATATTAATTTTACGAATCAAACATGTGGATATGAAAAACCCTCCATAAGTTTTATGAGGTGCAAAAGCCGTCTATTAGTCAGCCATAAAAATGTCCCACCACACTCCTATGTAGGAAAGCAAAAATTAAAGATAATAACTTTGTGTTCAAATCGCCAAAAAATTAGCAAGTAAGAAAAATGGTTTTTAAAACATAGAAATTAGTGGGTCAAAATTAACTACACTATAGAATACTGTAATATAGATTTGCAAAATCTGTCACCCAAATTACCGACACAATATTATACAATGAAACCCTATAACTTCTTCGCATTTTGTGATTATGGTCTATATGATATTCCCTTGCTCTGGAATTAGTTAAGTAATAAACCTGAAGAAGCAAAGTAAAATTGCTGAAATTAGATGCAAATCGTTAAAGACTAGATATTACTTTCAACCAACGTTTATTTTACAAGTCCTATTGCATTACGTGTGTATGTGCATTGATTTGTTTATATAAAATAAAAAAAAGAACAAGAAGACGAAAAATATGCTTACATTTACAGAAAATAAATACTTAATAAATTTGAATGTTGGTGTTCATAATTTTTCTTGCTTATTTTTGTCTCTTTTTCACAAAAAAAAAAAAAAAAAAAAAACTAAACAGGAAATCATAACGCATCTCAATAATTTATTTTATTTTTCAGAATTAACAAACAGTTTACAATCGAGGAACAAATGTTTCCTGCAGAACATTGCTAAGTATTTCTGTATAAAATACCTCTACACTTCTCAGCATCAGAAATCCCCTAAAACATGGATACTGCAAGACGATCATTCTCACCCTGCTTAAATCGATTTCTCTTGAAACGGTTGGCGTACTAATTACCGTCTTGTTATTTGGACCAGCATATTCTCGATTAAGAACATTGCTAAAGTAATAATTACAAATCACGTATTGTGAAAGAAACAAAAGACATTTAAAATATCGCTGGAGCTTTAAGTATTTTTGAATTAGATAAATGGATGTCTCTGAATTTAACATAAAACTTCAATCAAAACAGTATCATTTTTCACACTAATATGTTATAAATGCATTAAATTTCCTGGATGATCTACACGTTCATTATCTTGTTTAAGTGTCTTAGCTACCGGATAGTGGGAGGAGCATTTATTTATTCCCCTACATTCCCCGCTCTCTTACAGCAATTTTTGAGGATTTCGTGTGCGAATTGCGCAATTTTGTGACATTAAATTGATATTAATTTCAATTTATGTTATTAATTTAGAATTAACTTTAAACTCAAATTTCATATTGTCAAAGTGCTAGGTTTTTTTTTTTTTTAATGATCGGTTAAAAGTTGGATATCTCGTTCGAAATGTGCCTAACTGTAGAAGCAAAATTAATTACTATCTTCCAAAAGCATTATTACAGACATTAGTTAACAGAAGAGTCACGACTCTAAACAGGATAAAATTTCTCAAAATAATAATATTAATAATAATAGAATTAATAATAATAAAAACGTTCATGCATGAAATATAGGGATTTCGATCTCTTAGTAACTCAAATTATACATACAAGACGCAGAAAGTGGCGAAATAGGCGCCCAATTAGTAGCACGTACTTGTGCTTGAACATAGGCTACGGCGCGTTATAAATATGTGATGAAGTACGAACATTTAACGTTTCACATTCAGTAGTAAATTTATAAATATATCCTTATGCGAAATGCAAATTTCGATAGCCCACGAACATAGTTTGCTCAGACTACTCTACTGGTTACAGGCCTTAATCGGTAATTTTTCACGCACTTCTCTCCTTTGCTAGCCCTGATTACCGCACAAGCCAACTAGGCCACAGCCTAGGGGCACCAAGTTTAAGGGGACCCAAATAATTATTAAAATAGTTAAAATTCTATTCCTAAAAAAATGAGCTATGCTAAATTTTTAACAGTAATGAGAATATAGAGATATACTTTGACGACAGATACCGCTGAGCAAAAGGGTTTGTTTACACTATATTCAGGGATAAAACAAACGTCATGTTAAGATCTCGAGAGTTTCACCATGGAGTATGCATTGACGTGACGTCATGTGATTCTGAACTATAACTTCTAGATTTCTAGATTAAACGCTAAAAATTTGCGAACTTTAAGTTTAAATTTTTTGTCGAAGCATTAGTCGATGGAACAAGAGTGTGCATTAAATTTATATATCGTAATACTATAGATTGCGAATTTTTTTACTGGAACCGCAGGCAATAAAACATTTTAATTCCACTTATAACATATTCTAGTACTTTTTTACCATATCCTTTCAAAAAAACTCAATTTCCAAATATACCTGCATTTGCGATGACAGTAAATAAATTTCAAGGACAAACATTCGAAAAAAGTGAAAATTTATTGAGGCGCAGCAAGTTTTTAACATGGTCAGTGGTACGCCTCAGCAAGTAGAATTCAATCATTGGACGGTTTAGAATTTTTTTAACTCCGAACATATTGAGCCTTTTAGCCGAGGACAGCTCCAGCCTGAATTTTCGGAGGGGGCCACTGGACTTTTTAGATTAACCCAAACTGTTTAAAGCGCAAACTGAATGTGTGAAATCGTATGAGAACGTGTGAAATCCAGGTCAGGAGGGGGGTGGGCCCCTATGACCCATTCGCTGGAGCTGCCTTTGCATTTAAGTAAAATATGATTGAGTTTTACAAAAACATCGTCTACACATAAAAGTGTGGCGGTGGTAAAGTGAAATTGTGCAAAACTGGTCATAATAGGTGGTCAGTTTAGCAGGCTCCACCAACGTGGTGGTCCTACTTTTGACAGAAAAACTTTATTCATTCTCAAATCAAAAAATTTAATGCTCTACTCTATGGCCGAATTTCGATCACTGGCAGACAGCTAGTAATCTTAAAAAGTTCAAGTTCAATACAACCATACCTTTTATAGTGGTTTCCTACACGCATTTTTGGTCTTAGAATGTTTTTAGAAAATGTATAAAAAATAAAATATATGTTACTTGTAATTTTCAGAATCTGGATCCGTTTCATATTCAAATTAGAATGATTTTATTTGATTTTTTGCGTGTGTGTTTTCTATACTTTTCAGCTGCAACCATGCTAATGAATATATCGTGTGTTTCAAAACATATGTTAAAGTGATAATCTTTTAAACCGTAAGTGATCAAAAAATACTTTCAATTAGAAAAATTCGTCAAATTAGGGGCAGCTTTCAGATATGGCAATTTTTTAATGGGCTTGTATACATATTTTAAAACGAAATTTAATTTTTATACGCCCAATCCCTTCCTATCATTTATATTTAGAAAAATTTTGTTCTTTGTCTAAAAAGGTAAATTAAAAAAACTCCATGACTCCAAGTGAAATAGTTTCCAGATAATGCAATTTGAAAATTTTGGCCTTTATCGCCAAGCAGTATGGGGATGTCCCAAAAGTGAGAAAATGTAATTGCTTTACAATTGGCGTTAATTTATGTTAATAGTCACTCGATTTGCACAGTTGACTTAATCGCAATTTAGCAAGCATTTTCCTATAGCACATGTTTGACAGTTTCTAGTGAAATTTACCACACTCTATTAAATCACACCATTATTTTTGTCATTCGCTTTTAAAATTTAAAATCCCTTCTCTAGAAGCGTGACGTAATTCGCCGATAATCCCCTAAAATAGTAAATTATCACTAATTTCATAACACAGTATCAATCCCTTCAGGTGAAACTGTACTTGTAAAATTCTCACATTTGAACGCTCTTTATTGTCATTTCACAACAACGGGATCATTATTTAACTTTTACCAACTCATAGTCTGTCCCCTACAGTAGAAATTACTTCGCCTGAAAACCGACGCCAATGCAGTAAGTGAAGTTGCGTAAGGCATCACTTTGAATTTTACAGTTTTCGCTAACTTAAATACATCGTATTTTTAACGTACCTTTTTCGACAAAGGGCAAAATTTTTCTAACTAAAGGAAAGGAGGGACCGCATAAATGTTAAACTTCGTATATTTTAATATGTACACAGCCCCCATTAAAAAACTACCATAACTGAAAGCTACTCTTAATTTGACGAAGTTTTCTAATTGAAACTATTTTTCGTTCACTTACGGTTTAAAAGGTAATCGCTTCATCACCTATTTTGAAGCGCCCGGTATGTGTAAAATTTATTCTTTACACTGAAAAGAATTGTTAGGTATTAAAATGTTTTAACAGTATATTTGCTATCTGTAGACGGCATTACAATTTTTTGGCCTCTGTATTACACATATTTGATGAACTACCTGTTCAAAAATGTTTACTGTTCCATCTTTTAGTAAAGAATTAATGTACCAGACAAGGTGAAGCAAGAATGTTCCATTTCTGCCATTGATCAAGATTACGTTCTATACCGTTTGAGATCAAGTATCGCTACAAATAAAGCCTGAATGTGTAAGGACTAAAAGTCTATGTGACAATGATTGATGCAAATATTATTATGGACTCAAATGCTAAGCATAGCATTCATTGTAAAATTTAAGGTGTTTTGTTCCATCTTGCATAAAAGTGGATGAATGCAGTATTTGAAGGATTATTTTTTTTAATGCAAAACTGTAAAACAGCCGGATAGCATAAACTGTAGGCGGACACTGTTTTTAGAGTAAAGATTTCTTGGAAGAACAATCATGCAAAAATCATCAAGCAACAAGACAAGACGGTAGTTTTTATGCTTCTTTCTCAAAAATGGCACAGTTTTCTCTAATAAACATACAACAATTGTGTCCTTTCATAATGTTGTACCTGCACTTCTTTCATTCTGTATTCGATTAATACTGTGTTTATGGGTACATATGCTAGTCGGCAACACTGAATAATTAGTTATTCGTCCTTTATAAAAACCTAACTTTTTCTACCCATCTTTTTTGTACAAATCCTTCTAAGGTAGGATTAAGATTATTGATTTTTTGCAAGCCTTATCTACACTCTTGGATTTAAAGGTATTTATACTTGTATTTCACTGAAGCTGTCATTCGATTACGAAATGGAAAATATTTTAAGTATCTTCGATATTAACACATTGCTCAATTAGGATTCCGTGACTATTTGCCTTTATGAGTAAAATTAAGTGTATCGCACTCTTAACAGGTCAATAAATCTGCTCATTAGTTTCTAGCCATGGTCCATTTCCTCTTTACATCCTATTTCGCATGATTATTAACAGCCACTTCGTTCGGTGGTCTTAAATAAAGAATTTCAGATTTTCAATTAACATCGTTTATGACGTCGGTTACAAGAACTAAGTTGAGATGTAGTAAAAAAAAAAAAGAGGGAAAGGAAGTGAGAAGGGAAGAGCTGCGTGTTTCAAGAGATACTCCTCGTGCGTAGATTGGAAAGTCGTTAACAGAAAGTGTAGATACTGTCAGCGAGATAACGATGGGCGTGTTTCATTAATTCATTCCTGAGAATAGATTTTATGCTTAGATATCAGAAGATAATATTTTTGATACATAAGTGCATGCATACTGAGGATGTCTCTGAATCATCATGGGCCAAACTTTACCCTATTTATGCCTACTGTCCCTTTTTTGGAACGGCATTTTCGCTGTCAGTCGGAAACGTTATTTATTTTTCCTACCTTTATTCACGAGTATTGAACCTTAACTCCACAAAATATTTTAACAAGTAGGGTGTTGTCATTTCAATTTTTGAACATAATGATTTTAAAATCATACCTTGTTCAAAAACGTGATGTCAGAAACATATCTATTATTGCTGGTATTAACGTAGAATCGACAAAAGTCATAAAAACATCTGGGCACAAATGGGTTAAGGTTAGGTAAATTGTATATAAGGAAGCATATTTTTGTATAGCAGTGTGGGATCGTAAATGGAAAGTACCATGTGGTTTTAGCAGGATGGGGGGTTCCACAGATTTCCACATTAACCCATTTATGCCTAGTGTCCCTTTTTTGGGACGTCATTTTCGCTATTAGTGGAAAAGGTTATTTATTTTTCCTAGCCTTTATTCATGAGTATTTCCTCAACTCTACAAAATGTTTTAACGTGACCAAGTAGGATGTTGATTTTTCGATTTTTATGCATAATGATTTTAAAATAAATCATCCCTTGTTCAAGAAGTTGACATTCGAAATTTATCTATTATTTCTGTTATCAGTAAAAATAGAAGAAAGTCACAAAAATATCCAGGCACAAATGGGCTATGCTCGTAACCACTTCAGCATTTCCTGTTATTCTGCCTACACATTGCGCCCATAGAAAAATCTAGTCAGAAAAACTGGAAATGCTGGGTGAGACATACATTATATCGGAAATGGGTGGAATCCTATTGTGCCGAAACCACGTGGTATTTTTCATTTCCGGTCCCTCTTTACTTTACACAACATGCTTCTTTATACAAATTTTATCTACCTTTAAAATCTGAAACATGATTAAGGAGACAACTTTATTCCACGCAGCACTACAAGTTCTCTGAATGTCTATTAACATTCAGAGAACTTCAATTGTGAACTATGTTCGCCTTTTGAGAGTATATTCTCGTTCAAAAAGCATTGCCTTACATCCCGGTATGTGTATGTGTCGCGAAGCCCAGCAAAATAGTCCCAATTGATAGTAAGACGTTGAAGAAGAAAAGTTCTGAATAGATCTAGCATTGCAGCTATGTTATTTAAAATGTGCATGTGATGAGGAACTTCTGTTTACAGAATTAAGATGTGAAAAACATGCACAAAGTACATGATTAAAATTATGGAAAATAGTGCGTTATTTTAACCCTTTATTGCACGTTCGCTTCTGATCATGTGCTATTCACGAGTATAAGCTAAATTTTCTATGTCAATTTTGTGAATAACTAATTAATCTTTCGAAGAACACACAATTTGTAAGAAATATCTGATATTTTATTATTCACATGAAGCATTTATTATCAAAAATTATATTTTATATTCGTAGTATATAGGTCTAAGTTTGACATAAGGAATTTGGCTTGTACTCTAATCCGACAGTGAACATGCTTTAACCTTTTATAAGGCCGTGGTAAAAATACTTACCACCTACGGTCTATTAAATACATACAAAAGCATCCCTACAAAAATTTTGTAGGAAGCTGAAACAATTTATAGTTAAATAAATAAACAAACTAATAAAAAAAAAAATTCAATCATCAAATAAACCCTTTTGGCTAATACAACACTTATGCTATTCACACACTCAAAATCTATAGAACAACCCACTAACTTTTTATATTTTCACGTAGTTAATAATTTTTGTGCGTGCAACATTTTGCAATGAATTTTTTAGATCATAAAATGCCTCGTTCTAAATAAAACCAGTGAGTTTACTGGAGTGAGTGGCTAACCTGATCCCACAGATCGGCTATCCTGACAGTTCTGTCGTCCTCGACTGAAACTTGAGTCATTTTCCCCAACGCTTCATATATCCTGCAGCACTGGATGTTTTATTTGGACCTTCGTGATTTCCTGCCTTTTCTACTTCGTAGCAATCGTTTGGCTTTACAACAGATACTCTATGAAGTCCGTGAAATTTTTCTTTCAGCTTTAAGCCAGAACCCAATTGGGTTCTTTTGATTGCGACTATATCACCAACTTTATACTTCTTTGATTCCTTTCTAGACTTATTAAATTGTTTCTTATTTTCTTCTTGAATTTCATGATGTTTTCCACTTATAGCTTCTTCACTTATGGCTTCTCGTTCTTTCATCATGTAGTTCATGTATTCATCTTCTCCTTAATTCTCAAGTCATTCTTATCTTTCATTTTAATTCCTATCAATAATTAAAAAGGAGTGAATTTCGTACTTCTTCTATTAGAACTATTGATAAATCTCTGTACGTCGGCAACGTACTTTTACCACCTTTAACCGTCTTATTTAGAGAGTTTTGACAGGCCTGGAATCAAGATGGCATGCGTTCTTTCGACCTGTCTGTTCCCCCTATTCAACCCGGTTGTCATCTTTATGTGTTCAATACTTTGCTTTGCACAATATTCTTCAAATTCTACAGATGTGAATGCAGACCCCCCTGTCTGATATTATTATTGAAGGATTACCGAACACTAATTGTTGTAGTTTTAGTTTGTCCATGAGGTCTTCGGCTGATGTAGACTTAACAGGATAAAACCACGCAAACTTCGTGAAAGCATTTGTTACGGTGAAAATACATTGGTATCTTTTGTCTGTAGATGGCAATGGGCCAATGTGATCAATATGGTTAGTACTGAAGGGAAAGTTTTCCTTTGGAATTGGATTCAAAAATCGTTCGGCTTTACCGCGTTTCTATTGCGTAAAATACAGTCAATACAGTTTGCTATTACCGTCTCGACTTGTTTTCTCAATTTTGGAATATAGAACTCTTGCTTTACTAATTCTTCTGTTTTGGAGACAGCAAAGTGCCGCTGTTATGCATCTTTTTAATGATTTCATTTTGCATTTCTTCAGGTACTACTAGCAACTCTCTTCCATTTTACCTTCTGTATAACGCATTATTCTTAAGGAAGTATCGTCTCCCTTATCAACTAAGGTTTTTATTGTTTTTATATGTTCATCCTGCTCTTGTGAAGTGATAATTCTGGCTGTTACCCCATTTAAAGATCTAGTGATGATCAGAACTGTGTTTCGACTCAGTGCATCCACATGTTTCATTGGATCTGCTGTTCGATGTTCGATTTCATAATTAAAGTTTTCTACGAATAAAACCCATCTAGCAACTCTTGCCGCTAATTCCTTTTGGTTCAACGTTTTCTGAAATGCCTGGTAATCAGTAATGATCTTGAATTTTGAACCTAGCAGATAGTTTCTGAATTTTTTTAGGGCTTCGATTATTGCGAGTACCTCTAATTCATAACTGCAATACTTTTCTTCTTGTGGAGTTGTCTTCTTACTCATATATTGCATAGGATGAAATTTTTCATCAAGACACCTGGTACCATACGTTTTGTAACCACTTTAATTGTTCTTCTACGTCTATAAAATACTAGTATAGACATCTGTCGATTTTTAGGAGTATTTATACATTGATTGCAACGATATAATTCAAGCTATTGTGTGTAGATGTACTTACTGTTCATATTATTGCGAAAACTGATTGAAATTTAAACAGTAATCTTTCGAATGTATTGGGTTGGCAACAAAGTAATTGCGTTTTTCCGTATGTCAATATTTCGCCTGGCCAAAACTACTGAAGTTAATTATGCAAAATTTGGCACGTACGTGAGTTCTTCAACATAAGTGCTAGATAAGAGAGCATTTTCCAAAATTCGTAATCTTAGGGGGGTAAGGGGCCAAAAAGTTCTTTTCACATATTCCGCGTGATCTCAAATAAAAATAGAGATATCCGTGAAATTCTTTCTGTAAAATACAGCAGTCACGAATACCTAAAAATTAATTTCAGGACATTTTTAATATTGTCCTCTAAGGAGGATAGAAGCGAAAAAAGGGGGAGGGTGGCCATCTTTTATGGACGAAAAAAAATACTGCCAGTGAAATTCTTACTTTAAAATGTAACAAATATGAAGCGTATGTTCAGGCACAGCTTACCTGTAATTAAAAACTTGTTGAAAACTTATTTGCTTGAATTTTACACAAGAAAACGCAATTACTTTGTTGCCAACCCAATAGTTTTGTTTATTTTAGAAAATCAACAAAAAATAGTTAGCAAAGAGTTTTTACTCGGAAAAAATGACTGTGTGTTGGAGTTCGTCCTACCATGATATGATTTGAATACTAAAATTTCAAAATAAATGCCAAAAATGTATAGCTAAGTCCCTATGTACCGCATATAAAGCTGATATAAAAAAAGATTTCTAGTAAAGTATTAGGTTATTATTTTTTAAACTATTTTTCCGCAAATAATAATCACTAACATTATCACATATATACATTTCAGACACAGAATAAAAAATGAGCCTTGTAGGGTTAAGATTACTTGGCCAGTGGTCTTATTATCATTGAAATTGAAAAAGAAGCATATGTTTTGCAGTTTTATCTATTGCATATGAATCCATGTTGAACTGGACGGAACAAGAATACGAATGAGCTCGCTTTGAAGAACGCGCACGTATGACCTCCTGGTATGCATTCTCATGCTGCGTTTAAACAGCATGAAAAAACGCTTGTGCAGCCTTAACTTAAGTTCCAATATCAGTATTTTCCCAAGCAAATTTTAAAAATGTTTTGTTTATTTGAACTCTCAAAATCTGTTTCTGAAATTAATTTCAATTATCACATAAATGAGCAACTGTTATAATAAAGTTCATTACCAAATTGTGTTGCAAAGCAACAAAAAAGAGGATTACCCTAATAATAATTTTTACTACTGGCTTTTTTAAATTCTATTCTGGAAAAACTTCTTACACTAATTTACTGAAACAGGAAGTGCTGAAGCTGAAAACGTTATCTTAAATTCAAGTTTTGCTGCTTAAATCCAACTCTTTTTTTCTGTATTTCTGAAATACGACATCTTTTCATCATACTTTTTGCGAACTTCAGAAGCAATCGTTGTAATTTTCCCCCACCCAGTTTGAAGAACTTTACAAATGGCCTCCTGTCCATCGTTTCTTAAGATAGTATACACTAATGGATTGATGGCTGTAGTTGAGAGCATCAATATCAAATAGCACGTGAGCAACCTTCGAGAAAACAAGCCATCCTTACGATTTATGAAACTAAATTTCCCAACGAAATATGGAGCTACAAAAGCGTAATACAAGATGACCAGAATGTAGAAACTTCTGAGAATCTTCTTGTCACATTTAGTAGAAGCTGTTGGATTTCTTGCATGGTATTCTTTAGAACTTGTTTGAGATGAAACGGGATTCCGTTTTCTGACTGCGTAGATGACAGAAATATTAGTGCCCAACAATAGAAAAGACGGAACCCCAAAACAGAAGTAAGCATCCGTATAGGAAAAATACTTTCTTCCACTAGTCCATCTAGGAGAGCACATCAGTTCCCAGGCGTTGTAAGATGCACTTCCTTTGTCGATGAGACTTGCTGAGAGAATCAAGCTAAATATCCATATGATAGCAACGGTGCACCTGCACAATAAAAAGATTTGTTAAGTCGTTAATTTACACAAGTTTAAAATATATCAAATGTGCCATATTATATTGTGAACGATTTTAAACCCACTCGTTCACGTTATTTTAATATTTCAATAATTTAGTATTTTTTTTTCAATTATTGATAGCCGTCATTTTAAAATATTTGCTACAATAAATGAATAAAACAGGGACCCTTTATTCATTTACCAATTATATTAGATATCATCGTTGTGATAAGAATGCTGTCAAAAAGTGTACTTCCATTTCTTCTTGAAAATTTGAATCCAAAACCTTAATAGCCCAATTAAGTCATGCTAATGACTTAGCAAGATGTTTAGTAGCTTCAAAGATGTGAAGTGAATAATACAAGGAACTAAAACTAAAGTTTTGTTAAAGAACAGTATGGGTATTTCACAAGTTAAATGATTGCACTTCCAACGATAAGGTATTAAATGCAGCTCATAAATCTAATTTCTTCAAACTAAGGATCTTCCTTTTCTCAATTTAAAAGACTTTGTAACAACCAGTTCATAAAATTTTACTTTGTACTATATTCTTACTCTTTCTCTAATTTAATTGTTCAAAAATTCTAAATTTCAGAATTAAATCTAAGAGGAACGCTAAATTCTTCAAATCACATTTGTAAAGGGATTTAAAGAGGCTCCATAGCCTACAAATAAATGATAAGCGACCCTAGTAGCAATAACCCATCGGTCAATGAGAGGCGGGTGAGTTTAATCCGAGGAGAAGGAGCAATGGCCGATGACGACTTTTCATCCAAAAAAGAGGGTAATTTTATCGGCAACTGGTACAAATTGTCCGCTCGGGGGGCCATAATACCGATCATCGTTTCCCGATGGCCCCGATGAAATAGCGAAAAGAAACCGAGAAACTGTTTAAAATATATTTGCTAATAAAAAATAAATGACTGGCAGAAAAATTTTCATAAAATGTCCGTTCTGTTTATTATGTTTTCGTTCTTTTTATGCTAACTTTCCGTTTTTCTGTAAAAAATTCTTCCTCTACCGGGCACGAAATCTCAGCGTACGGAGTCACAGACTAGCGCTCTACCACAAGGCGATACAGACTTATCAGGTATCTGCCAAGATTGAAGTACCGGTTATTTTAGTCTCAGATTGGGATTTGGGGTGAAATTTTGACAAAGTGCTGTTCAGCTATTATTAATAATAGTCAAATTATTCGACTGGTAAGAAATTAATTTCACTTTTTACCAATGTATGTAAGTAGCAACAACATTCAAAATTAATAATTAAAAAAATATTGCAAATTGTATAGGAATTTTAGTGTGATTTTAACTTTCATATTTCTGGGATAAATTTTAGAAATTAACTGATTTGTGTTCTTGCTGTTTACATTAAGGAGGTTTCAAAACAGTTGCTCATTTTAATGAAGTTTCGGTTATTTTTATAAAGGAGCTGACGCTCAAATAGATTTTCTTTTCTTTTAACACATTTTTTTAAATTATTTAAATATTACAAACGATTTTATATAATAAACACTTACGCATTTTGTGTAAATATTTCTTTTCAAATTTAAATTTTGTGGGAGGGGCCAAGGGGGGTTACCAACCCCCGCCCCGTCCCAACCCCAATATAAGAAATTTGAAGTAAATTATGCGATTAATTCAAGAATTGTTTAAAATTTCCCTTAGATTATGCAAAGGCACATCTAAATTACGCAAATATTTATAGGAATTTAGGTAAAATGTAAACCACTGGGACACCTGCAAGGCCCGATGACTATATAGCTGCAGTTTCGGATGAAAATTTGTTTGTCGGTTTCCCATCGGCGATATTGCTCGTCTAGATCACCTCTATGCACGAATAAAAAATCATCTATTGCAGAAAATCAAAAGTGCTCTTGCCGATGTCTTAATTCGATGAGTCTGTGAATTAACGATGAGTGGATGAACGCACATGCAGAAAACGAGCAGTCATTGCTACTAGGGGAAACAGATTAATAGATAGGGCAATTCCGGTGGAGTCGCCGCTTCCGGGACAAAGCCGCGCCCTTATATTTCTTGTCGATAAATAGCAGTCAGACGCACAGTATAGGTGCGCAGTGAGATTTCCTTAACTAGTGTATAGCTTGAACCTGTTTTAATGTTTTACCTCTAGTTATGCAATCTTATTTTGAAGTAAACGCATGATTTCACTATAAAAACTTCTAAACACGTTATGCTTGTATATTAAGTACTTTTTTACACTAATTACTGAATCCATGCATGATTTCGAGTCAAAATTAAGTGTAGCACCTGTATAGAGTAATTTGTATATGGTTACGACGTTTTCCGTTGTTAGGACATGCAAATGTGATGTGTTTACGTCTGTACCGTACAAAATGGGATAGATGCCACACTGTCATTCCGGTATACATGCGGCAGTTTCTTTTGTACGGGACGTCGCAATTAGAAAGAAATAATATTTTCTCACCGTGTCTTATTTTTTTATATTACTGAATTTATGTTACTTGAGTATATTTGCTGGATTTGATTAACGGATTGATATTAACTTTTTTCTTTTAATTTTACACGAATTGACCAAGTTGGGCATGTTACTGGTCGCTATTGTAATTGTAATAATTTTGCATTTTAATGTTCTGACTTAAATGAAATATGGTTTTTAAAAACCGGATAAATTGTTAATTTGTTTACAGATTTTATTAGAAACGCCCACATTTAAAACAAAGTAAAACAATGTTAAAACAAATAAAACAATGTAAACACTATTTTAATCTTTTTTTTTTCAATCTCAAACATACTGATGTTACGTTGTTCATGAAACAACAATTAAAATACAATTAAAATGTATACGAATTTAATTTTAGTAGTGAACTAAGTAGGCAGACTAATATTTATTTAAACCTGCTGTAGTACGTCTCTTTGTACTAATTTAGTATCTTTTTGTTATTAAATATATAATTATAATCCAAATATGAATATTTTTACGAGTTTTTTTTTTCTATTTATTTGTTATTTTATTCTGTTCTTATGACAGACGCGGCATACTCCCGCACAAGAGCGGCGCCTCACCGGCTATAGAGTGTTTTAGAAAAAAAAAAACTGTTAATAAAATAGTAACTTTTTTTTCGCAGCACACATGTTTTATATTTTACTATAAATAGCACAGCATCATTTATTTTTCTGCAGTCTGGGATTTCTTTACTAGAATTCAAACAGATACGCGACTTAAGTCCAGGAATTACCCTATATGTAAATATAGACGTACATTCTACTCTTACTTCTCTTGCGCGTGCATTATATCTTTTCAAAGTAAAAAATTGTAACTTATGTGAAATGATGATTTTTCTGCCTCATAGCATACTTTTTTTCCAAGCATGAATGATTGGATAACCTTTGGATTGATTTGTGCTCTGTTAAGAGAAATCGATCAACTTTCGATTTCTTCCCATCTACTACTGCTGTTTATAGCTTTAATATAACTGCTGTGTCAGGAACATAAGTTTATAATGCTCCGAAGTTCTTCATGCTTCTACGCAAAATACTCTGATTTCTTCTAGTTTTGTACAGCATACATTTATTCTACCGTCAGTTACTTACGAGTATGAAATTGTACACTTTTCAATAGCGCAGGTAAAACTCTATTATTAGTCTAAACTTGGTAAAAATAATACAGTCATTATACACTATTATGATATAATGGTACTGTTTGTGCATGTAAAAGCTCTTTGTGCCTCTAATGTCCTCAGGATTCAAATTATGTCTCTAGGTGAACCATCAAGTTCAGGTCTCTCATCTGGAATTCGTTTCAAGTAGGATGATCAAGTGTCATGTCGATTCCTAGAGGCCCGAATAAGGCATTTCCATATTAAAGTGGCTAAAGCCTAGACGTTAAGTCTCATCGTTGGAATGAGGGGGGGATATATAATTCAAGCAATTATTAATCGCAATTGATTTCTTTTGCCTACAGAGGAAATATTCTGTAAATGTAAATCATTGTTATGTTGTCCTTATTCCTTTAAAAAAGCTCACATGGTTCCGTGCAAATAATTTTAAGTTTCATTAATTTTGCTAAAAGGTTAGATACAATTAAGAACTGTCAAAGCAAATAATCTTAATTTATATGATATTCCAAATGATAACTACGAAACACACCTTTACAACTATTTACTTAATATTTTATTGAGAAAACAGATTTGCTAAAACATAATAATGTTAATTACTTTACAATCAGGGAACAAAATGTAAAGTAAAACTTAATTTGAATGCTGCTGATAAAACAAAGTACATAGTTTTTGCTTGACTAATTGAATTTTTTACAGTCACAAAAATTTGTAAGTGACAAAAAAAGAGTGTCCTTATGTCACTCAAATATTATTCACATCGCGATTGCTAGTTACGGTTGCTAAAATGCTATACTACAATCACGTTGACACTGTACACACTGTTCTGACTTGTGGGTTAATTATCTAAACAAAATAAATTCTTTGCTTATACATGGAATGGTTCATACTGATAATTATACGATATTTCCGAATTTCTGTTGTTAACATGGAGTTGAAGATAACAGCTTAGAACGCAGTGCAGTAGCCGCATTTTTTGCTTTGTTCCTTATACACTTAACAGTCCAGAAAAAAGCAGCACGTTGGTCCTTTCTTAAAATGTAATAGATGAAAGGGTTGATAGCCTTCGTAGCGAACATCAGCAACATGCTAACCATAAAATGGATTGGAGACAGCAGACCGTTTACCAATGATAGGTAACTGAATTTTCCAATGAAATACGGTACATTGAAAATCAAGTACACCCCTACAAGAACATAGAAACTTATCAGTATCCTCTTATCGTCTGGGGCCACAGACTGGCAGTTGGTCGTTTCCTGCGTTGTTGGAGTCGGGACGGATGAGACAGAGTTCAAGTGTCTGATTGCGTAGACGATGAACATGTTGCTGATCATCAGCATTAAAGATGGCGCCGAAAAGCAGAACATGGCAGCTAGCATGGAAGTGACGAAATTTGATTCATTCCATTTGGGTGAGCATTGGAGCTCCCAGCTGTTGTAAGACACAAAGTTTTTGTTGCAGAGAATACCAGAAGCAAGTAAGCTGAAGATCCAGATGAAGGCAACGGCCAGCCTATATGGACAGAAACTTTGAAAATATAATTAAAAGTTTCAGATATTAAAAAATATATATAATGTATGGTATTATAGTGTTTTGTGTAGCTGAATAAAAAGTGTTTAAATGTGGCTTATTTCAAAAAGTTGAATATTTGAGCGGCTTTTAACCTGATTTTAGAATTTTAAGCTTCCTAGCATATTTTCTCTAAAAATGTTTAATAGATTTTACCTTTAGTTAAATGAATAAAATAGTATTCAAAAATTTGTTTTCAGCAATGTCGGGGCATTTATTTCATAATTTGAAAAAAAATTTATAAGAGACAATGTATTAAAAGCGATACACATCTGAATTTATTTATTTACATAGTTTCATTGCTGTATTTCTTGATAAAACACATAAATATTTTTGAGACAGAGTGCATAAGTTGCATAAGCTATAGAAATTTCAGTTTTTCCCATTAACATATGCCAATTCTGTAGATTATTTTAAGTAGAATTAGTTTGAATTTTTTTTAAGAATCATGCAAACTTTTAATGGAACATTTATGCACCCACTATGTGCTTGAAACTTTAATATTAGTGGCAATTTCCTCACAATAAATTTGTTTACATAAAGTAGACCATACAGTTGCAGTTTAACAAAGTAAGAATATTTCAAAATGGACATCCTCAATTTTCAACTGAATAACTAATACGGTATGTATAAACACCAATAAAACTATGTATTACAGGCGCAAGTCGTACATATTCATTTTTCATCTGAAGATCCATAGAGCCACTGTGATCCAATGTTCTGTCGAACAACACTAAAAAAACTGGAGTTAAAAGTTGGTATGAATAAAAACTCTGCTTAACAGCACGCTTAAAATGGTATTTATCACTTGGAACGATCGTCTCGGCCGAAAAAATTTTAGCTTTCTTAAGCCGTCAGCACTCAGTCTCACAGAATAGTGGTGACTGTATCTCTCTATTCTTAAAAAAGTAAAGGCCGCTGTCGCTGGCGCTGTCAATAGCTTGTACGCCTATCTCCTCCTAAACCATGGGGATTTGAGTTTCGACTAAAGTGCCCACAGATTCGAAAAATTCAGAGGAACCTGCTATGCTGATTTAAATTTCGAAATTCGAATTATTTTAGAAGATATTATTAAAAAACTGAAAAAATAAACCGAATGGTTACCAGATTTGGCATAAAATCATTCATTCCTTTGCAACAAAGCGTTTCCAAGTATCTAGAATCGCGTGAAATTTGCAAACATGAGTTAGAATTACGCCCATTTTACGCCAAAATAAAAACTATATGAAATAAGTAACTCAAAATGTGTTACACAAAGTTGACAATTTTCAAATAGTAAGTTCGCTTAGACAACAAGAGTTTAGAATGAGCGATTATTCGTTTTTTCAAAACAGAATAACTAATATCTTGAAATTGAAAAATAATTAAAATGCAGATTATTTTAAAGCCGGTTCCGTCCAGCTGGATTATTTGCTACCAGTAGAAATATTTAGCGGCGTTAACTATGCCATTATAGCAGTTACAGTACACTTTCGATATTTGCTAGCGCGACGAGGTGGTATGATTCGTGGTACTAAGTACGCCAATCTGCAAACGATTGTGTAAATGAAAATATGGATAACGGTTTTCCGGTAACCTTAAATGAACAGTAATTATAGGTTGTGAGCATGTGTAAATCGCCAAATAATGAAAAGTCGCCATTGGTGGCAAGCTATCCTATCTGTTCCGTAGCTTTTTTTAACTTTTCATGTACGTAAGTCGCCAAATAATGGAAAATCGCCATGGGTGGCAAATTCGCAAGGTGTCCAATAGGTTTTACATTATTAAAAATACAGCTGAAACAGATGTTCTGATTTTATTATGCTTTAGCTCCTAATTAATATAATTTTTGAATGGCAACTTTAAATATCATTGTGTTTCTGAGGAGTGCAAATAATTTTTCCAGTTATTATAAGCGGAGTCCGCACTCCAGCTGGAGTATAGCTCAGGACCCGTACAACACGGATTCCCATAACAAAATATCTTCCGTGTTATGGGGGGGAGGGTGTCTACTGTAGTGTGAAGTTTAAATTTTTATGTACCAATGAACCTGTAAGAACCAAGCAATGTGTAGCTCAGTAAAATTCTATCTGATACAATCTTTGGGTTTTGTCTGTTTAAATTATGTCTTTTTTACGAATAAGCCTTATTAGGGCCGAATGCCTCATACGAAAAGCGAGCGTAGCGAGTCTGGGGGCCTTGGCCCCTAGTGATTAAAAAAAAAGCGAACAGAAAGGTGCCAATTGGAAAAAGGAGAAAGTGAGAAATCACGGAGATTAAAGGAAGGAGAAAAGGGAGAGCAGGTAAAAAAACAAAAGGAAAGAAATGTAGATAAATATATAATATGGACAAATGAAAATAAATAAATAAAAATAAACAAAAAAGAACATACTAAAAATATATAGAAAGCAGAACAAACAAAAGAATAATAATAAAATCAAAATAAAAAGACTGGAATTTTTTAAACATAGAGGACATCCCTTATTTAATTAATTGATTAACAATAAACGCAAAGGAAAATAGAAAACACACACAATAAGAGAAAAAATATAAATAAATAAATAAATAAAAATTACGGCGAAGGAAAAAAATGTAGAGGGGGGGAAACTATGCTGGGGAGTAAAGTAAAAAAGTAAATAGAACCTTGGAATAACTGCCTCCAAGCAGAATAAACAAACAGAATGTTAGAACTATCATTCACAAGACGTTCCAAGTGCTGCATAATGAAAAAATCCTTCCAAAAAATCATGATGCGACTAAGACCGAGGAGTGCACAGGATCTTAGCACTAGAAAGTTGAAAACGATGATTAGAATTCCAGCGATGTGAGGCAATAGAAGATTTGGAAAGCTCCTGCTTAGAAACATATCTCTCATGCTCTTTGAGCCTAAATTTGAGAGCTCTTCTGATTTGACCAATATAGCCCTAACCACAAGACATTATATTCCACAAGAAATATAATAAACACCGCAACTGTTCTTAGTAGGAATAGGATCTTTAAGGAAAGAGCATTTAAGTTTATTTGCAGGTTTAAAGAGGACTTTGAATCCAAAATTTTTGAGAAGTTTAGAAATTTTGTAGCATAAAGGTGAAAAGAAAAGTAGTATAATTAATTAATTATGATAACTATTAGTAGCAGAAGAAGTATAAGGCTTAGTAAATTAACAATTAGCCTTATCAATAATAGAGGGGCTAAAACCGTGAGAGAAGCTGAGGATTTTAAGTAATTAATCTCATTATTAAGAGATGAAAAGTCGGAAAAATTTTTGATAGCAGAAAGTGTGAAAGTGCAAAATGCAGAAAGTTTTTGTTGGTAAGGATAATTAGAAAGAAAATTAGAAGGAAAAGAGATAGAAAAGAGTTTTGCGGAAAACAGAAGTAAAGAAACCGTCAGGATCCCTAGAAAGAAGCAAGAACAGCCAGAAAAGGAAAAGAATTGTTGCACTACTCTACATTTTTATTTTTCATCTGAAAGCTATCTGCTGGCGTACACTCGATACCCTGATCAAAAGAATTAACAATCAATAAATTAGAAATATCACTATTGGAATCCACTAGAACGAAAGTATCGTCAACGTATCTGACGCAGCACGAAAAATTGAAGAACTTCTGTACAAAATGATGCATATAAATATCACACAAAAGACGCGAGAGAGGATTACAAATATCAAGACCCTCGATTTGTTTATAGAATGAACCATTAAAAATGAAAGCAGTCTGTTTAACGTAAACACTTACTAAAGAGATAAATCCCTTAATAGAGGAATAATGAAACTCTCATAAATACGTTTCTAAACAGTCAATTGCACCTTGGATTGAAACTACGCAGTTAGTCCAGTCATTTGGTCAAAAAAAAGGGGGTTACCTGGAAAGTTTTCCCGGAGTTTTGAAAATGGGCAATTTTATAGATTTCGATGTGCTTTTCAACTTTGCCCCCTCGTATCTTTGCCGCTCGCGCAGCTATATCCGAAAAATGGCGCCCAAAACAGTTTTTTGACAATATCTCCTTTCCGACTCATTTCATGGAAAAAACAATTACAAAAAAGGAAACTAGAGAAAATTTTCTACAATTTATGTAATTACCTTTTTTTTTTCGTAAACTCAATAATTTTCGCGTACGCACCGCAAAGTGTAGTTCAGTGTGCGTTTTGGTCAAAAAACATTTCCACACCACCTTCCCTACTAGCAATTTTGCTCGGGCCGTCATCGGCTGGCTGAGTGGCCGGTGGTAGCCCGAGCAAAATTGCTAGTAGGGTTGTAAAGTAGAGTAAGCGGCGTTTTTTTTTTTCTTTCTTTTTTCCCGTGGTATCCCCAGTAGGCCTAATCCACGTGCATTTAACTCAGGGATGGGCAAACTACGGCCCAGGGGCCACATCCGACCCGCCGGAAGGTTTTATCCGGCCCGCAGATAGAATTTTGCAGGATGTGTTTTTGAGCGAGTTTGGCAGCTGAAAGACGACATTGTGTCGTTCTTCCATGAGAGACAGTGTTCTGCGGAATGCGAAATGTAAGACAATACAGAATGGCTTTCGGACTTTGCATTTTTCACAGATCTTCTTTGTTATATGAGCAACTTGAATGTCAAGATGCAAGGGAAAAATCGATTTATCGACGATATCTGGGCCCATCTCAAAGCTTTTAAACTAAAACCTAATCTGTTTGCTGGATAGCTAGCAAAGAACGACTTGTTTCATTCCTCGAGGTTAAATTCAATACTCTCAAAAAATGAAGAGAAGCTTAAGAATTATGAAGATGGCTTGAAAATAGAGCATTTTGAGTTCGAACGCAGATTTCAATATTTCAGTGCCATTCAAACAGAATTGGATATTTTAATCATGCCTTTGAACGTAAATTGTGAAGCAGTGAGGTCAGATTTGCAGCTTGAATTAATTGAGTTGCAATCTATCATCTCAAGCAGTTGTTTCTAATTATGCCAAATTTAGAGTTTTACAAATCATTATCGTTTCCCAAATTTAATATCTCACGCTCAGAGAATCAGTGCTATGTTTGCTTCATCTTATATATGTGAACAAGTGTTTTCAACTATGAACCTTAGAAATAATTCTTTCAGAAGTAGACTGGCAGTAGAGCATTTAGCCTCTTTCCTTAGAATGAGTACATCTCACTTCGAACCTTTTAAAAATGAAATAGTAACTTTAAAAAATGAAATAGCAATTTCATTCATCTCATTACCATATTTAAATTGTAATACTTGTATTTTGTTTTTGAAATTTTAGAAAAAATTATCTTGGCCCGCCAAACTTTTTTTTTTCGATTTTTGGCCCGCGACCGAAAAAGTTTGCCCATTCCTGATTTTACTCATCCAAAATTTAGCGCATTGTCCTTCGTTTCGCTCTTCTTGATGGGCCAAGTGTTGCAAGTTCATTGTCTCTAGTACCGATCGAAATGTCACAGCCCGAAATTTCTTCCACAACAGCCGCGATGGGATTATCAGTTTCAACGCAATCTTCTTCGTTCTCGATTTCATCGTCATACGTTTGCTCGAAAATAGTCTCCGATTCTTCCTCTTCATCACTATCTTGTAATGGAGCTTGCGAGTTATCACAGGTACCATTGCAATTCGTGCATATAACCAACACCTCTAGATATAGAAAGCCTAACAACTGGTACGTTCCCAAGCTTAACTCTCATAAAGAAAAACTATTTAAAATGTCTGGTGAATTTATTCACGCAAAACAGCATTTTACTGATTTGAGATAGAAAATTTTAATTTTACGGCAAAAAGCAAGTTTTTAACTGTAACTAATTATGTAGTGTAATAAGGAAATAGATCATAATGAATTGTTTTGTATCACAAAGGTGTTCTATTTTTTATCTTCAACTTAAGTTATTTTCTAATATTTGTAGCATTCCCCAGAAAATTTAAATAGTTTTACTTTATGAAAGTAAAACTGTGATGGTGTCACTCTTGAAGGCCTGGTGGTGACGTCAAAGCTTCAGTTGTTAAGCTTTCTATATGTAGGAGGTGTTGATATAACGTAGCACTTTAACCCAGTCTTTCTGCATCCACAGGCTTTCTATCTCTTTCTGCGTTTGCAAGAAATAAGTTTTAGCTAGCTTTCAGGAGCTGGGGGCTCGAGTGTGGTGACAGGCATTAGCCCGTCCTTGTTTCTTTACCACCCCCATTGCTCTGCATTTTGTTCATTCCCACTGCTGAACCTGATGATAATTTCGGAGCGAATGTTGTCTTGTTGTTCCTTCTATTGGTGGTAGCGACGCAATACTAAATTTACTTTTATATGCTGATATTGTGAAGCATGCATATTTATAGTTATTTAAAGACATACTTTTCTTACTTTTCACATTACTGTCACTGTATAATTCAAGAACGAAGCGTTCTCCAGCTTTAGCAATGCTCTCTGGATCAGCATTCGGATTTTTGAATACCTGGATAACCACGTTTAAATCTCGATTTTTTCGGAGTACATCAATAAATTTCATTTTTCCTTGATTAAATAATGCTGATGTTGTATCACAGCCGCTGAAGGCATGCAAGAATAAAGCATGATCTGCTGCTGGTTTATCTATGATACTTTTTGTTGAATATATTTGTTGCGAAATTTTTCCATTTCCTGATTTGTGGATATATATGATTTAACGCGTAGATACAGCCGTCAAAAGAAAAAGAAGATCTACATCTTCGCCAACAACTAATGGGGCCTACTGGGGCTAAAAGTCGCGCGTACATTAGGAGTCTATTTTAGCGATTTCTGATTATAAAATATCCTAAAGTCAATAAGGCAGACTATTGATAAGCATTGTAAATACTACAAAAATATCCCGATTTACAAAGAATTTATCGGCTGTTCTTTGCATCTTTTATTATGCTTTTTGAAAGATTTAACATTTAATACCAGCTTTAAAGAATTCATTAATGCATTATGCAACCTGCTAACTCAATCATAGCAAATTTTAAGCGCTTTCTATTTTTAAAATTCCATGTTCTTGAAGTGCCTTTGTCTCTCCCTATCTCTCTTTCTTTCTATTGTGCTCTAATTGCAACAAATATGCATGTCTTTTGTATTAAAGTCGTATTATTTACTGTCGTGTACCATATCTTATTGGTATGGTACATATACCTTTACCTTTTGTACTATACCAAAGGTACTATACCTTTTTGGAAATGGTGTATAGCATCTATAGTTATTTGATGGAATTGCATAAATGTTTTAATATGATACAATGTAAGAGAAGAAATCATTTCAAGTGCAACGTAGCGATGCCAATATATTTCAGTCGCAGTAAAATTGGTGTAGAATCTTGAGAGATGCATGTGATTGAAAGCTCTTTCATGGAAGCATACAAAAAAAAAATCTTCTAAACTCTAAGGACTAACTACGGACTAAACTCTAAGGTCAGCGATTGGCTTTATTGTGATTTCCCTTCGTATTAGATACGGAATGCAACAATTCTCTTTCTGGACCCATCACTGTGTTTTGGAATCTGCTTTTCAATGTTTAGATGTAGCTCAGCATTTTGCTTGCGTTAGGCTGGTCTTCAATGGCTCATTTAAAGACCCGTGCTTTCAAGCAATGGTAGGCGCAGTCATTGCAATAGACGTAACAAACAGGTTGAGATTTGATTGAGCATAAATATATAGCCGAATAATATTTAATTGGAAATTGCTCTGTAATGGATACGTTATGGAGTAATTAGCAATGTGACTAAGCACATAATGTGTTAGAATGCATTGGGTTTAGTATTTATAATTTAAATAAACAAGTGTGAATTCATTTCTCAGTTTCTTGTGTATTATCTATGGCGACCTTATTTTGGATGTGCATGAAAGAGCAAATTTTCTATGACTAATCCACAAAAGTGAATAGCTCTCATCTGAGAAAGTTATTGATTTATTTCAGTAGAAATACTCTTGAAGATTGCTTTATATTTTACTAGCTGAAGTACCCGTTCTTCGCACGGGAATGAATGGACTTTTTGATATTACGATTTGTGGGGATTACTATTTATTGTAATAAAGAGATATAGCAAAATGGATATCGCTTTATATTGTGTTCAATAACCATGCATATCGAATTTCAAGGCAATCGTTTGTACGGTGCAGAAGGCCATGCGGCGTAGCGCAATCTAGTGGAGAGTTTTAGCAAAACGGATACGGCGCAAATATTCTTCGCATTCAGATATCGATGAATACGAAATTTCAGGACGATCGGCTGGACAGCCCTGACGACGCGACATCTAGTGGCAAATTATATAGGAAAATGGATAGCGCCACACTCTTCCCCGTGTTGAAATATCTATGTATACCTATTTTCATAGCGATCAGTTGCACAGTCAAGAAGTGATACACTGCAGCGCGATCTAGTGGTTAATTAAAGTAATGATTTGCTACAGTGCCGTCAAGTGGCGAGTTATAGCAAAATGGATAACGCCAAAATATTCTCATTGTTCAAATAGCTATGTATACTGATTTTCATAGCGACCGTTTGAATGGTCAAGAATTTGGCCTGCTGCAGCGTCATCTAATGGCGAGTTAAAATAATAATGCATTGCAGTGCCATGTAGTGGTGAGTAACATCAAAAGGAACACAGTTAGAATATATTCTTCGTGCTGAAATGTGTAGCATAGTAAGAAATTTTATGCCGATCGGTCGAACGGTATAGATGTTGATGCGTTGCAGCGCCATTTAGCGGCAAGTTACAGCAAAATGGATTCTGAAAAATATTCTCCGTGTTCTAATATCCGCGTGTACCAAATTTCATCGAAATCGGTTGGAAGATATTCGCATAGTAAACGGCTAAACGGAATAGAATTCGATGTTCTGCTGCGCCACCTGGTGGCAAGTTAGAGGAAAACGGATAGCATAAAAAGCTTCTCCATGATAAAAGACTTAGGTGAACCAAATTTCATTGTGCAACGGTGCTCAACGGTACTGGAGTTTTTCAACCTCATACACACATACCAACATTCATTTTTATCTATAACCAGTATCATTATATATCCCAGTCTCAAATAAAATCCAGTTTCAAATCTAAGCCTCGCCAAAGTGCCAACATACGCCATTTTGCAAGAGTTTTTTCAGGAAATCATTCGAAGCATTGACCTAGCAGCAATCAATATGGGAAATGGTTCGGCCGCCAAAAAGTAAAGCACACATTTATTATTAAAGCACAAAATATACCCCTTAATACAACCGAATTTTTTTAAATTATCAACTATAACGTGTTTCATTCATCGTTACTCCGATGTACTAAATGAGAAGATTTCAATTTTCTGAAATTTGGCGGAATTCCCCCAACTTAAATCAATGTACTCAATTGGCGAGAATTCTGAAGATAGATCTCTTGAAATCCCTTAATAACTGCATTATTTCTACACGGATCATTAAAATTTAACGCTGTATTCTAATAAAACCTTTGCACTTGCTTTCAAAAATCTATTTCCTTAAGCTCTCAATAAATTGCGCCAAGCCGATAACTGTGCAAACCGCTAGAACTCACTTTCTCAAAATCAGCATTTGAGCCATTTTATTTTTTCGCCAAACTAAAAAAAAATTACATATTAGCCTCGGAAATCTTCAATTCTTATTGTTTTGCGTATAAAACATTTCATTCCTGCTCCGATTTCCCATGCACACGATATTATAATAAAAAATTAATAATCTTACAAATATAAACTAACAAAAAAAATCATTATTATTCTTTTATTTTTACTTTGAGAATTTAAAACATTTTATTCGGCAAAATCGCCACACATGGCAACCACGATCCTTATTTGACACTTTTTTCACTACAGGGGTTACAATTACGGAAAGGTTTTTGCATGGAGAACATAAAAAATCTCTTAAATTCCGGGAACGGGTGGACTTTCAAAGTTTTAAAGTGGACTATGATTTATTCTATATTATTTTGAATATCTGTGCAAAATTTCAGGCTGATAGGTCAATTTTTGTGGATTTGTATACAACTCAAATCCACAAACAAACAAACAAACAAACAAACAAAAAAACAAAAAAACAAACAGAATTTCATTTTTATTTATAAGATATAATCTTTTGAATGATTTGCTCATTTGGAATCTAATATACAGAAAATGTAGGCCTGCTTACAATGTGCTACTTCACCAACTTATTTTACTCTGTAGTCTGATTCCAGAATAAAGCATGTTATATTTGATTTACTTTAAAACAATTTGGAAACAGCTATTTTAGGATTTTGATTTGTCTATTGAACATATCGCTCGGGTAAACACATTGTGAAGCTTCAATATTAAAAAAAAATCTTTATTTGGCGTTGTTGACCGCGCGACAAAGTTATTTATCCAATTCGTTTACAAATAACGTGCTTTTTAATCTGATATTCTTAAAATTTGCATCAGGGCCGTCTTCACATTTAGCTCTGCATCAAGTTCTTTTTTTTTAATCGCAATACCCTAATTCCCGAAGATATTTCGATTTTTTATTTTTCGAATTTTATGCGGTTATCTAGAAATTGAGAACGATATATAAAGTTCGTTCTCAGGAATAAAAAAAAAATATTACTTTCGAGAATAATAATGCAAGATTTTTATATTGAGAATGTAGACAGTATTTTATATTTCTGTTTAATTTTAAATCGGTAGTTTAAAATTTGAATATTCAAAACGATTAAGACAATGCATTATATTGGATAATAAGCAAACTTCCTTTTTACTGATAACTTTTGAGAAAAAATTCATCTTTTAAGAAATTTAATGCTTAAAATAATGAGGAAGTATTTTTTCTGCATCAGTTATTAGTTACATCCCTAAGCGAAAGTATCAATTTTAAATTAGAGTTTCACTTTAACAAACCTAACTGAGTACGTTACCTATGTTTTATTTACAATTAAAGAACTTTTTATATTTATAGTTTATCTGATGGTGTTCTAGTCTATAGGCTTTTAGGCTTGATATATATTTGTATTAGTATACAAATTTATACAATATTATTACCAAATGAATTATTGTCGTTATAATATGGTAAAAAACCATTTTAGAGTTTTATTTTTATGAGGAGGTTTTTCATCATAATACAGTTTATTTTAATCATGACATTATTTTTATCTTTAATTAATAAGACAACGGTATCTCTTTGGCCATTAAATGTATAACGATGCACATCTGCGTCGTATGTCTAAAACACAGAATTATAGTACAGGTTTATGTCTGAACATTCGGTGCAGGATTTTAGTACAGGTTAAATTTCTTCAATTTCATATATGAAATATAGTTTAAAATAATAAATGATTCATATCGTGAATAATAAAAATTTCACACATTTTTTTCGATTTGCGCGTTTTTAGAAAAATAAATTAGTTATCCACAAAACTGATATAAGATATTTAGCTTACACTCGTGGCAACGAACGTGTTCAAAATTGGTGCATTTAAAGGGTTGCATGGGCTTACTTTTCTTGTAAACCTTTCCCACACGCATGAGGGCGCTTTATATAACTTATTCGCCGGAATATAACGTGGTGTTTATCGACTGATCATTGCCTGCAAAAAGCCTGGCTCGCACTAAATTCGAGGCCTAAATATAAGATCTTTCTAATTATCTTGATGAAACACTTCAGGGTCATGTTATAAACGGGCCAAGACGGTACATTTTTTAAATTGTCATTATGGAGGTTTTCTTATATATATTGACAGTCAAATGTTGCTAGAAAAGAATCATTGGAAAGAGAGAGAGGCTGTTCTCTGCTCATCTGATCAATATGATCATGAAATTTACCTAGCGACAGCTGAAGAATAATTTCATGTAAAATGGAGAAATAAGTATGGATCATTTCCATATAGTAAATGCACAAAGAAAAGACTTGAGTGTTATTTTCTAAAAAAAGTTATACATATATGTATATATATATATAACATTTATTTCTCTATTTCAACATATATTTCTCTATTATATATATATATATATAAAATAGAGAAATAACTATTGGTAATTTCCATGTAGTAAATAAACAAAGGAAAGCCTGGAGTGTTATTTTCTAAAAAAAAGGTTATATATCTGCAAAACGAAATTAACATGACTGAAGCACCATAACACTTCACAAACCTGTGATTTATTTGCTAATTTTAATGTATCTAATATTTAACTATTTTTCTTCAAAATAGAACTGAGATACATTATGGATATAAATATGTATTATAAAGATACATTTCGCAAAATTATCACTTTATAAATTGATATAAGGCTCCCTTACCTCATCAAAATAGGACATTTTAATTAATATAAAATTAACTTTTTTACCTTTTTTAACTTTTCCAACTCAAGAACGAAAATTGGCTAGCTCACTATTCATATATATTTTTTCGATTCTTAGTGTGATAATTCATGATTCATATTAATATTTTATCAAGAGATTATTAATTGTAAATTATTTTTGAGCAGTTTAGTTCTAATAGTACGAATAAAAATCAGCTTCTTAATATCAGTGTTAAATAAGATGTGACTTAATATATGAAAAAATATTTGAGCATAGGAGTAGGGAAATTTCGGAAGCTTATAATTCATCCTTTTTAATATAAATATATGAAAAATTGGAATCCGGGGTTAAAATAATCTAGTTTCTTTTTAAATATGAAGTAAAATCTAGTTCTTTCCATTGGATAAATAAAGTTCTGCGTGTTTAAATAGAAGATGGCCCCTCATGCAAATTTTGTGTGTAGCAAATTAAAGTGTTTTTTTATTAGTACACGATCACTCTGTATAACTTGCTGTATGACGAACGGCGACCAAATAAATGCCAAGTGGGCTTTATTTTTCTTTTTCTTTTATTTCCGTAGCTGTATATTATTCCTTATTATTCAGTTTCAAAACAAATGAAGACTTCAAGCTTTTTTACATGATTTGTATTAATAATTTGGTAATTCTTACCGTGCTCTGAAAGAAGTCACCAAGTTGCGGTATTGAAATGGCTTGTTGACAGCAATAGCTCTGTCAGTACTGATGGCGGCGATTGTCCAGTTGGAAGCTGTTAATATAGTCCATATAAACACAGAATGAATCACGCAAACAGTACCTTCAAAGTGCCAGTCTGGATCTGCCAGATTGACAATGCAGGGCACCTGCACATAGACAGCACTCAAAAAGTCAGCTATTGCCAGATTTAAAATAAATATGTTACCTGGCTGACTTCTCATTTTGGGGCAAGTGAAGTATGACAGTATGACTAAGCCATTGCCAGTCACACTCAAAACAGAAGAAAATCCAACCACGATTGCTGCAGTGACATTTTCTCTTTCCGCCCAGCTTAGATTTCCAGGAAGTTCATCATATCCCATTCTTACCTGAAAAGATTATACAAGTGGATTTAACTAGTCGTATCTATTAGTAGTATGTACTAGTATTTTTATACAGGACAAATTCTGATGCACCGAAATTCGTAACTCTGATTCGTATCTATGAAAAATTCATTAAAGGGAAATTTCACGGTGAAAAAATTCCTACTACAGGATTTTTTTGTAGCTGTGTTTTATTCATTTATTTGAAATATACATTATTTTCTTGTATCAAGATTTTGTAACATGTATCACTTATGAGTAATAGGTAAAAACGCAGAATTCAGAATTTTTTTTACAATCACATTTAATGACTTTTCCTTTTTTTCTATTTTGTCATATATTTAATAAAAGTTTATGTTTAAAAGAGCACCGATTAATAAATATATATATTGAACTGTTATTTTGTTAAATAGAAAGGCATCACAAAAAAGCCCGCTGACTAATATAAAAATATGAAGTAAATATATGCTAGGTTTACCGTTCAGAAAACTTTGTTTATCTATATTTAATTTACAGCAAGTATTAGTGCTGCTAATACATGTATGCTTACTTAAGCTTCCATATGAGCGTGACATGTATTAAAAAGACAAAATATAATTTATTTAAAAAATTATATTTTTTGAAAAAAATATTACCTGATATTTGCAATTCTTTCGCGAAACTTTTTCACTTTTTCATTTGGCTATAAAACTGTGGTCAGTTAAAGATCGGGCTATTAAGCAGTAAAGACCTTATCAGCTTATGTTCTATCACATGTCATCGCCAGATGGTGGAGAAAGGTTTTTCAATCATATTCCTTGTTTTCATAGATAAGGAAAGTAAACATAATTAAGTGGACAGACATCATTTAATATTATCCACTTACGTTCAAACATTTTGGCGCAGAAAGAAATTAAGAATAACAATTAGATCTTAAAAATCTCTCGAAAATGCTTATGTTGAATGTAAATAAACATTAATTTTAATTTTACGAATCAAACATGTGGATATGAAAAACCTTCCATAAGTTTTATGAGGTGCAAAAGTCGTCTCTTAGTCAGCTATAAAAAATTTCCCACCACACTCCTGTGTAGGAATGCAAAAATTAAAGGTAAAAACTTTGTATTCAATTCGCCAAATAGTTGGCAAGTTAGAAAAATTGGTTTTTAAAGCACAGAAAGTAATGGCTTAAAATTAATTACACTATAGAATACTACAATAGCTTTGCAAAATTTGTCGCCCAAAATACCGATACAATATTATAAAATGAGACCCTATAACTTCTTAGCATTTTGTGATTATGGTCTATGTGATATTCCCTTGCTCTGAGATTAGTTAAGTAATAAACCTGAAAAATCGAAGTAAAATAGCTGAAATTAGATGCAAAGCGTTAAAGACTAGGTATGACTTTGAACCAACATATATTTTACAAGTCCTATTGCATTACGTATTTATGTGAATGTGCATTGATTTGTTTATATAAAATTAAAAAAATAGAAAACAAAAATTATGCATACATTTACAGAAAATAAATACTTAATAAAATTGAAACTTAAGTCTTTAATGTGCTGATGTTCATAATTTTTCTTGCTTATTTTTGTCTCTTTTTTACAAAAAAAAAAAAAAGAAGAACAGAAAATCCTACGGTATCTCAATATTTGTTTTTCTTTTTCAGAATTAACAAACAGTTTACAATTGAAGTACAAATGTTTTCTGCAGAACATTTCTAAGTATTTCTGTATAAAATACCTCTACACTTCTCAGAGTCAGAAATCCTCTAAAACATGGAATACTGCATGACGATCATTCTCACGCTGCTTAAATTGATTTCTCTAGAAACAGTTGAAGTATTAATTACCGTCTTGTTATTTGGACTAGCAAATGCTCGATTAAGAACACTGCTAATGTAATAATTACAAATCACGTATTGTGAAAGAAGCAAAAGATATTTAAAATATCGCAGGAGCTTTAAATATATTTCTCTAAAAAAGATAAATGGATGTCTCTGAATTCAACATAAAACATCAATCAAAACAGTATCATTTTTCAGACTGAGATGTTGTAAATGCATTAAATTTCCTAGAAGTTCTAAACGTTCATTTTCTTGTTTATGTGTCTTAACTATCGGATAGTGTGAGGAGCATTTAATATTCCCCTACTTTCCGCTCTCTCTTACAGCAATTTATGAGGATTTCGTGTGCGAACTGTGCACTTTAGTGACATTAAATTGATATTAATTTCATTTTATGTCATTTATTTAGAATTCACTTTAAACTCAATTTGCATATAGTCTAAGTACTAGCTCTTTTTCTTTCTTTCTTTCTTTCTTTATTTTGAATGATTGGTTAAAAGTTGGACTTCTCGTTCGAAATGTGTCTAACTGTAGAAGCAAACTTTATTACTATCATCCATAGCAGTATTACAGACATTAGTTAAGAGACAGACTCACGACTCTAAACAGGCCAAAATTTCTCAAAATAATAATAATAATAGTATTAGTGGTAATAAAAACGTTCATGCATGAAATATATGGATTTCTATCCCTTAGTAACTCAAATTATACATACCAGACGGACGTACAAGTGAAATAGGAGCCCAATTAATTGCCCATACTTGCTTGAACATAGGCTACTGTTCGTTATAAGTATGCGATAAAGTACGAACATTTAACGTTTCACATTTAGTAGTAAATTTAAAAAATCTATCCTTCATGCGAATTTCAAATTTCGGTGGCCCGTGAACATAGTTTGCCCAGACTTATTTGTCAGTACTTCTGCTTGCGTATAGCCTAGGACTCATCCTAAATATCTGCAAAGGACATTTACCATTTTGAATTCTATCGTAAATTTCAATAAAACATTTACCATCCCAATATGCAGATTGCCACAGTCATATCCTACGAAAAACAACGCAATAACAAACGTCAAACATAAAATGTTGTCAAAATGTGAATTTAATAAACACTTTGTATAAAATCACGAATAAGTGGTATTAAAAATATCAAAAACTCTCATCAAAAACTTGTGGCGTTATTTTCCACCAAAAGAGTAGCATTAAAATAACTGATATATACCTTTTTATGGGCTTGCATTTATTTATTTTTTTTCTTAATTCATATTAGTGTTTGGCTATAAAAATACCACCCACTTTCTGGCTTTCTTCCAAATTTTATTTGCAATTACAATATGTATATTTTTGTCATTAGTATAAATATATTTAAATACCTTACACTATTTGGCTATCAAAATTAGTACTAAATATTACTCACTTTCTGTCTTCCTTTCAAAATTTTATTTACAACTTATAAAAGCAATTATTATTTGTTCGTTTTTGAATATACCTTATCAAAATTATTAATATATTTTTAATTATTTTGTATAGCTTGTTATTACATAATATTTTGTATATGTTTTATATGTTTTATATTCTTATATCTAATGTGTAGTTATATTTCTGATATTCACCTATAATATGTATAATAAAGATAGGTAAAGTGAAACTTCGACTGCGCCGTTAAAGATTTCCTAAGAAATGGTTTGCCTTAGGCTGCTCTTGAAGTTACTTTCCTGTACTTTCCAGCATGCATATAGCCTAAATTGCGGGCTAAACACCAACAAAAGGACAGCCAAATTCCTCATAATAAGTAGTAAATTAAAAAATCTAAATAATCCCGTCAACTGGACTGCAACATTCCACAACTCATTGAGAGAGTTAGCCCCTATGGTGAAGTTATTGAGTGCAGAGTTAAATTTAAAGAAAAAGGCGTTGTGTGATAAGAGAAACCAGGTTGGATGCACTTAGTTGCAGTAAAAAGAAGACATTGAATGCTTAAAACTATTTATTTAAAATATATTATTGAACATTATTACAACGGGCGGTTGTGGCTCAGCCAAATAAAATTACGTCCTATATGGACAATGAAATTAAGATGGAATGAATTGAAAATTACGACAGCAGAGAATTACACATTGGCGAGAACAAACACTTGGCTAAGATAAATAACGCCAATTCCAGAGCAACCCTAAAACTTAATCCAATAAAATTAAAATGACCGTGAGCAAATAATTTTAAAGATGTCGCAGGGCAGAAAATAATAACTTATGCCAACGCTATGCCAAAGGAGGGGAATCAAAAAGTGAGTTGCGGTAGCAAACGGACATAATGTAATTTATTTTTAGCACAATGTCTGAAGAGACAAATAAACAAATAAGAATAATGCATACGGGAAAAGCGAATACACAGATTTAAAAGCCGAAGTGACAGAAAAATGAGAACAGAAAAGATTTAGAATTCTTGATTTTGGATAGATTACATTAAAGAAAGCCAAAGTAAATGATTATTAAATTAGATATGTGATCTCCATCACAGCCCCAATCTGCTGGTAGCAGGTCCCAGTCTGTAATTTTGCATGGACTTTTCTCCTTAGGAGTTAAATCTACATATTTGATAAAAGAACAGATCTCGAACTTATCGTGCAATTTTTGAATACTTTTTATCATCTGATGCTGCAGGTCGCATTTTTCGTCCTCAACTACTTGTCCGTCAGTCTAGTATGTGTTATTTGAGATTATTTTGAATATAAATCCAAAGTTTCTGTGCATGCATACCTTGTAATATATCTTTTCACGCGGTTTTAGGCATTTTAGAGCAGTGAGACTACTTCGGCCCCTCTCCTCCGGCAGTTCGAATTTTTTTCCAATTTTAAATATCTGAAAAATTTCTACTCCTAAAGCTAGCCACATTTCACACAACAAATCTCACTTTACCGATTATTATAAAAAGAAACTGAAGTCTCGCGGCTAAACCAGCTAACATATAAAATCTATATATATATAATACGCTATCGTATGCCGGCCGAAAGTGGTCCGATTTTAGACCACTTTTAACATGTGACAGCTTGATCAACATGTGACAACTTGAATGAAAACATTTTTTGAATATACGCTAACGTACGCGGTACCAAAATCGACGATATTGAAATCGACAGTATTGATACACTGCTTAATGGCAACAGCTAAATTTATTATGGTTTTATGTTAATTTAATTATCATACGTGACAGTTTGAATAAAAACAGCACGTTAACATTGTTCTTAATAAACTAGAAAAGTACACATTAGCAAATCCATGGAGCTGATTGAGCGGAATGAATACTATGCACACTAAATACTAATTTCATAAACTCTGCAGGTGCTGCAATTAGGAAATATATTTGTACAGCACGTTATCACTTGATGCAGTATTTTTATGAAAAACAAATTCAAAACGGCTGAATGTAAACATTAACCGAATGGCCAGATAGTCTTCTGTTACTGTTAATAACCGATGGATTTGCAAAATAATATTATTTTAAGAAATGCTCGAAGGCGAGCTTTACAAGGAAATGAAACTTCTGTACAAACATAAGCAAGAAAACGAAGACGAAATAATTTATTAAGAGAGAGACGCGAAAGTGAAACTGTTGATCAGCGAATAATAAGGCTCAACACTCGCCGGCAAAGCGAACGCCAAGCCCAAGCAATGGTTTTCGACATCCAAGAACTTGATCATGTTGATGTTGCAGAACACCATTGCGGAAACCTGACAGAATGCTGCAGTTTTTGCCAAGCGGTCTATTGGAAAGATGAAGAAAACAGCAGCAAAAAATTTACGCGATGCTGCCATGACGGTAAAGTGTCACTGCCACCGCTTTATGAGACACCTGATGTTTTAAAAGATTTACTGTGTAGTGATCCTGCCGAAGCGAAGAACTTTAGACAGCATATTAGGTCATACAATGCTGCTTTAGCCTTTGCATCAATGGGAGCTGAAATAAAGTCGCCTTCTGGAAATGGACCATATTGTTTCCGAATTCATGGTCAAATTTATCACATGGTCTCATCACTATATTCAAACGAACGCAACAAGCCTGGATATGGACAACTCTATATTTTTCATTCAAGTGAGGCAAATGATTATATCGCATGCAAAATAATAAAGACTGCTTTCGAACTGTTATGGAAAAATTGGATGATTTATTGCGAAGCATTAATCCCTTTGCTGAATCATTCTTACAAATACACGAACTAATACAAATCAACCCAATTGTAAATGTTAAAATGGTTTTTATGGAACAACCAGACTTTATGCGAAGGTATAACGCATAATACTACACCAATATCTGCAACTGAAGTTGCTGCCACATTTGTTGGAGATGACGGTGAGCCTCCTGCAAATAGAGACATTTGCATATATCCTAAGGCTGATAACTGTAGGAATATATCTCCTATGAACCATTGTTGTGACCCTAGGGTTTATCCTTTGCTGTTCCCTAGAGGTGAAAGTGGATAGTACGATGGAATGAAACATGTTGAAGATAGACGTTCGGCTAAAAGTATACGGGTAACTCAATTACAATACTATACATACCGACTTTCAATTCGTAGTGGTTTTAGCATATTGCACAGTAGTGGGAAACTGTTTCAACAGTATATTGTTGATGCATATGTTAAAACAGAAGGTTCCTCTGTTAAAGTATGTAAGGAGAATAATTTTTGAGAGTATAGTATGGCCTGCTTCTGAAATATTCAACTGTGTATATGAAGAAGTTTTAGAGTAGTTTTTTTAGTATGCAGATGTGCTTAGACACCTAATAGTAGCACAAAGCCACTGTTGGCAACTTTCGCCAATGTAAACTAAGCGTGAAGCAGAGAACTTAATAATATTGGGCTATAATAATACGTACACAGCCCCCACTAAAAATTGCCATATCTGAAAGCTACTCTTAATTTGATGAACTTTTCTAATTGAAAGTATTTTTCGTTCACTAACGGTGTAAAAAGATCATAGCTTTAACATCTATTTTGAAGCACCCGGTATGTGTAAAATTTACTCTTTACACTGAAAAGAATTGACAGGCATTAAAATATTTTAACAGTATGCTTGCTATCTGTCGACGGCGTTACAATTTTCTAGCCTCTGTATTACATAGGGTAACATATTTGATCAACTACCTATTCAAAATTGTTTAAAATATTTTAACAGTATATTTGCTATCTGTAGACGGCGTTACAAATTTTTGGCCTCTGTATTACATAAAGTAACATATTTGATCAACTACCTGTTCAAAATTGTTTACCGTTCCGCCTTTTAATGAAGAATTAATGTGCCAGACAAGGTGAAGCAACAATATTCCGTTTCTTCCATTGATCAAGATGTTGTACTATACAGTTTGACATCAAATATGGCTACAAATAAACCCTAAATGTGCAAGGTCTAAAAATTTATGTGACAATGATTGATGTAAATATCAAAGTGAACAAAAATTCTAAGCGTAGCATTCGTTGTAAAAACTAAGTTGTGGTGTTCCATCTTGCATAAAAGTGAATGAATGCACTATTTGAAGGATTAATTTTTTTTTTTTGTTAATGCAATACTGTAACAGAGCCGGATAGCATAAACTGTAGGCGGACACTGTTAATAGAGTAAAGATTTCTTGGAAGAACAATCATTGAGAAATAATCAAGCAACAATGCAAGACGGTAATTTTTATACTTCTTTCTCAAAAATGGCACAGCTTTCGGTTATTACCGAACACACTTAAGTACACTTAAGTACATAACACACTTAAGTGTGTCCTTTCGTAATGCTGCACATACATTTTTTCAATAGTGTGTCCTTTCGTAATGCTGCACATACATTTTTTCAATCTGTATTCGATTAATACTATGTTTATAGGTACATATGGACTTATTCACAAGCTACATTTACTTCTATAACTTACTTTAACAATGCTATTACTTCCAGATGCTCTTTCTATGACATCTGCTAGTTAGCATTTTTCTATTATTATAATATGACAGGAACATATGTTAGTTGCAAATACTGAACAATTATTTACCTGTCCCTTATAAAAAAAATCTAGCTTTTTCTCCCCATCTTTTTTGTACAAACCTTTCTAAGATAGGATTAGGATTATTCATTTTTTTCGAGCCTTATCTAAACTCTTGGATTTAAAGGTATTTATGCTTGGATTTCACTGAAGCTGTCATTCGATTACGAAATGGAAAATATTTTAAGTATCTACGATATTAACACATTGATCAATTAGGATTCCGTGACTATTCGCCTTTATGAGTAAAATTAAGTGTATCGCACTCTTAACAGGTCAATAAATCTGCTCATTAGTTTCTAGCCATGGTCCATTTCCTCTTTACATCCTATCTCGCATGATTATTAACAACCACTTCGTTCGCTGGCTTTAAATAGGGAATTCCAGATTTTCAATTAACATCGTTTATGACGTCGGTTACAGAAACTAAATTGAGATGTAGTAGAAAAAAAAATGAGGGAAAGGAAGGGAGAAGAGAAGAGCTGTGTGTTTCAAGAAATACTCGTCGCGCGTAGATTGGAAAGTCGTTAACAGAAAGTGTAGATATTGTCAGCGAGATAACGATGGGCGTGTTCCATTAATTCATTCCTGAGAATAGATTTTATGCTTAGATATCTAAAGATAATATTTTTGATACATAAATACATACATACAGAGGATGTCTCTGAATCACCATGGGACAAACTTTAACCCATTTATGCCTAGTGTCCCTTTTTTGGGACGGCATTTTCGCTATTAGTCGAAAACGTTATTTATTTTTCCTAGCCTTTATTCATGAGTATTTAGCCTCAACTCTACAAAATATTTTAACATGACCAAGTAGGATGTTGATATTTTGATTTTTATGCATAAAGATTTTAAAAGAAATTATCCCTTGTTCAAGAAGTTGACATCAGAATATTATCTGTTATTTCTGTTATCAGTAAAAATCGAAGAAAGTCGCAAAAATATCCAGGCACAAATGGGTTAACATATATATGCCTAGTGTCCCGTTTTTGGAACGGCATTTTCGCTGTCAGTCGGAAACGTTATTTATTTTTCCTACCTTTATTCACGAGTATTGAACCTCAACTCCACAAAATATTTTAACAAGTAGGGTGTTGTCATTTCAATTTTTGAACATAATGATTTTAAAAGAAATTATCCCTTGCTGAAGAACTTGGTGTCAGAAATTTATCTGTTATTGCTTGGTGTCAGAAATTTATCTGTTATTGTATTAAGAAAAAATCAACGAAAGTCATAAAAGCATCTAGCCACAAATGGGTGAAGGTTAGGTAAATTGTATATAAGGAAGCAGATTTTTTTATAGCAGTGTGGGATCGTAAATGAAAAATACCGTGTGATTTTAGCAAGATGGGGCTCCACACATCTTTACAGTATTCTCGTAACCACTTCAGCATTTCCTGTTATTCCGTCTACGCTTGTGATTTCTGACCCCCCTTGATAAATCTACTCAGAAAAATTGGAAATCCTGGGTAGATACGTACATTACAGCGGAACTGGGTCGTATTGAGCCCAAACCACGTGGTATTTTTCATTTCCTGTCCCAGAATATGCTGCTTTATACATATTTTATCTAACTTTAAAATCTGAAATATGAATTTGGAGACAACTTATTCCACGCAGCACTACAAGTGCTCTAAATGTCTACTAACATTCGGAGAACTTCAGTTACGAACTATGTCTTTTGAGACGTCTATTCTCTTTCAGAGCGTATTGCTTTATTCTTGTATGTGTCGTGAAGCCCGTCAAAATAGTCCCAATTGACCGGAAAACGTATAAGAAGAAAAGTTCTGTATAGATCAAACATTTCAGCTATGTTATTAAATTTGCTTATGTGATGAGGGTCTACTGTTTACAGAAATAAGATGTGAAAAACATGCACAAGGTACATGATTAAGGATATGGAAAATAGTTCATTAGTTTAACCGTTAATTGCATGAATTTTAAACATATTCGCTGTCGATCATATGATATTCACGAGTGCAAGCTATATTTCTTATGTCAATTTTGTGATTAGCTATTTAATCTTTCAAAAAGCACACAATTTAAAAGAAATATCTGATATTTTTACTATTTACTAGATGAAGTTTTTATTTTAAAAAACTATATTTTATACGTAAGTTCGGCATAAGAAATTTGGCTCGTAGTCTAATCCTGCAGTGAACGTGTTTTAAGCATTCACTGAAAGTATCCATCGCTAAGCAATTAAGGGTTAAGAGAACAGCCCATGCAGTAAATCTTAGACCTAGCGTATGTATTATGTTGATCGGAATGTAGTACCTTTTTTCATTGGTCAGAATTTTCCCTAACCAAAAATACTAAAGCTAATAAATGATACAAAATTTGGCATGTATGTGAGATTTCTAATGTAAATGCTGGATAAAAGATTTTTTTTCAAAATACATAGGCTATTCAAAGTAAAAGGGCAAAATGTTCTTTTCACATATCTATGTCTCTAATGTAAGGAAAATAAAATGCGAACCCATGGAATTCTTGCTGTAACATGTATTATGCACTAATATCTAGAAATTAATGTGAAGATATTTTGAAATTTGCCCAACAAACAATGTGAGCGGCTATTCTCCCCTTTTTCAACATGTATTAATTTGAAAGAGAATCATCTATGAAATTCTTGCTTTAAAATATGACAATTATCTATCTATTGTTTTGACTTTAAAAACTGGCTGAAAATATAATTTTTAAAATTTACTGTAGAAAAACGACATTACTTCCCATACACCTCATATTTGAGTGATCTTTGCTCGGGATAATCCAACCTACATAATTTTCCTTACATTTAGAAGATCGTACAATATAGCTCTTTGCTCAATATTTGAGAGATAAAGAATATGGATTAATACGAGATACTACAGATAGGACTGACAAACCAATATTCTACAATAACTTCTCTAGTAAGTTTATCTATCTGTTTTCGTTGGTTTTTTCAAACTTTGTGCAAGTGAAAAAGGAAAATGTTTCATAATTCGTGTATTTCAAAGAAGTTTACATTCATTTGGCTTATTTCCTATTTTTGTTTTATTATAATTTTATAATGTAATTTCATTTTCTGTAAGTTTCCAGCAAACGTAATTATAGGGTCACCCGGGGTAAAGTGGATAGACGGAGTAAAATGGGTATATTTATTTTCTTCTTAACTTTTATTTCAGCAGACCACATTTTTCAAAATTAAAATTATGATTCAAATGTTCACGTACCTGACAACATTTTAACTTGGTAAAAAAATGTCTGGCGACACACTAAATAAGGATTTGCAATCATTTTGTTCATCAGAAGATAGAACACTGTGTTTCTAGAGATTGACAAACTTTTTTCCATAAAAATTTACCGGAAGAACTTGAGAAATCTACAATTTGAATTTTATAGAAGAAAGGTTATCCTAGCAGAAAATTCAAAAGCAAAAAAAAATGTTCTTGCTCACAAAAAAATTATAGCATGTTTAGTTATACAGGGTAAAATGGGTACAGCCAATATTCTTGAGTTCAAGATGTGAAGATTGATCAAAGTTGAAAAACTTTTAAAAGCAAATTTAAGTATAGGAAGAGTCATGTTATGCATTTACCTAAACCCATTACATACACATGTATTTTTGTATTTGTAAGAATAATAAATCATTATATCTTAAATTGTGTATATTGGAAAAACTCTGTATTTATTAGTACTACTAACTAGGACTATTATTTTACTTATTATTATATAGGCTAAATAGCCTATGCAATTTAGTACGATAGAAGACCCAAAATCTGCTTATATTCGAAATCTGCAAAGCTCTAAAATCCGCCCTGTCTGTTCAATATAATCAATGAAATTTGCTCTGCCAGCTGCAAGTTCAAAAAACTACAGTATAAACACAGAGTAAAAGTAATACGTAATCATCACTTGAAAAAAAAATTATATTTTAAGATTTGTGAACTCTAGTTATAACATTGATAACCTTCAGATGACCGACAGTGACATAATTGACAGTGAATTGCTGCCGCAAGATACAGACTATACAATATGCAGTCAACAAACTCTAAGAGATAAAGAGAGTGCAAGTAAATTGGGGAGAAGTTTTAGTAACAGAACTGGTGGCTGTAAGCTTTTACGTAGGAGAACATCCTAAGAACGCGAATATTTTTTAAAAAAAGGTCGAACAGTAAAAATAAATGAAACTATTAATAAAATAACAGTTAATCTAGTGTTTCTCCCTGCAGTGAATCCAGTCATTGGTGACTAGGTCGTCGTGAAATTTGTGGTAAAGTAATTTGTTTAAGAATTTGTAGGTTTTATTATTGAAACACCTGATAAAGGTGTATACACTGTGAAGTTTGCATTAAAGTGATCTGGCGGATAAATCTACGCCTTCTCCGAGAAAGATGACATTGCTCATGTTCAGGCATCACAAATTGTCAGAAAGCTACATCATCCAAGCTGCCACAGTCGTTGCCAGTGTACCTTTTGTTCATAAACTTTGTTCAGCAGTTGACTATGTATTATAATTGCTTTTGATTAAAAATTGATTTTCGAGTGAAACTTTAGGCCATTTAGTTTCTCATTTTCGCCATTAATTATAGTATAATACAACTTTAACACCCATTTTAAACCGAACCACGGAGCAAAATAGGCATACACCGGGGTAAAACGAGTATAGCGCTTTACAGAAAAATTAAAACAAAACAAGCAAAAAGAAAAAAATAAATTGTGTTCAATTTATACCTAAAATACACAATGTTAAGAATATTGAGCAAAAATACGATCATAATTCATAATGTTTTTGCTATGGTACATTAAAAATAAAAAAGCCGATTTTTATACCCGGTTTACTCGGGGCGTCCCTATAGTTTTTCCATTCCTTTGTTCTAATTAAACAATCTATTAAAATCATATACGCATAAACAACTATATCACTACAGCTAAAAATACTTCTACATAAATAAAACTTTTACGATAAACATCATATACTCATTAGATATGTACATTGATTTCTTGGTATGGTTCATTTGCCCTTTGCATCAAAATTGGCATGATCATTAACATCCACTTCCTTCACTACCTTCGAATAGAATATTTCAGCTTTTCAATTCAATTAACATCATTGATGACGTCAGTTGCTAGAACTAAATTAAGATTTCGGAGAAGGAAAAAAGGAGAGCTATTTTAAATTATGCAGTCACGCAGAAATTGGAAAGCCATTAATAGCTTGTGTAAGTATTGACAGTTAGATATGAATGTCTGTGTTTAAATTATATTAATTATTGGAAATTTATTTTATTACTTTACGACACTAAAGTATGAACTTTTATTTTTTCTTGCATTTATAATGTAAATAACTTTTACTCAATTTTATAAGCTTAAATCAGAGTGATTATTAGTCTTAGACATTTAAGTTTTAGTCAGTGACTGACGCCTGTGACTATAAATAATATTTTGCTTGATTAAAAAAAAGTGTTTCTTTTTTTTATAACAGTAAATTAAAGTTTTAAAAATACAAATTGAAATCTGGGCAAAATTTTCGAAATAAATCAGAAATATAGATATTTTTCTATAAAAAAAAAACATTCCAAAAGTTTTTTATTAATACGATCAGTAAATGTTTGAATGCTTCGTTCAGTTGAAAACTAATTTCTTGCCTTTCTTGCCTTTGAGTTTAGAGCAAATTGGCTTCTTCTCGTCACCTTTCTTTCTTCCCCTCTCGTCACCTTCTATGAGAATAATAAAACAGAGATTATAAAAACAGAATTTGATACTCCACTAACATTTTCGGTTTACATCCAAATAAATTAGTAGCGCTGTCAAATAAAATTTTTAAGGAATGCCGAAGGTTCTTTAATAATATTACCATCAAGTGTTTAGTTCCGTTTTAAAAATTTCTATAGCATTTCTGTTTTAAAAATTAGTAAATTAGTATTATAAATGTTTCTCATTTCAAAATAATAAAACAAATTATAAGAACACAATTTAATTCAACATATAATTCAATTTTAACTCAACATTAACATCAAATAATTTTAGTCAGTATTTTAAAAAATGAGAAACGCAATATGTATATTTCAAAAATATGTATGAAATAGGTATATATCAAAAGAAATATCTTAGAAGTTCTGCTTTTACTAATTTCATAAGCAACTTGCATTCTTACTACACCTAAATAATGCTAGTGTACAAACTCATCAGAAACTGTGGGATAATTCAGTAGAAGAAATTTTGCTGAATATTCCACATTTTAATCAGCCTCTTCAAATACTCATCTATCTGCAAATTTATGGACAGTATGCTGAAGCATACAAGAATTAATCAAGGATGCCTGAAATCATTTCTCTAAAGAAAAGTCATTTGATATTTAAAACTTTAATAATGGCCCACAATGATATAATGTTCTTTCCGTTCTCAGATGTAGAGACGAATACTCTGATCTTTAAAGTGAGGGAAAATATCAGCCAAAAGAAGCAAGCAATTGTGATGTTTTCAACTTTGGTCTCACACGATCTGTTATAAAATAAGATTGCACAACCTACAAAAAACAGGCTTATTTGTAAATTGCTGCGGGAAATGTCTATAAAAATAAGGTTTTCAACAGTAAAAACTAGGAATAGCGTTATAGCTTTCCTCTTTTTCTTAAAATTTTCACCCTTTTTTTTAAATATATGCTGACGATTATGGTGGATGAACCAATAAGAATGATGACGTAAAAATTTAAGAATTAACTGAACTAGAGGCTAGGAATTGTGTAATTGGTTTTCTTTATTGTTTTTAAATCACACTGGTTTAGGAAAAAATATTGCCAAGGAGGGTCATCGGAACAACACAAAAATAAAAAAAGTACTATCTATACACTGCATTCGATTATTTTTTACGAAACAAACTTAAGTTGCTTGCATGGTAATAGAATAAATTTATCATAGATGATTTACAGTTATCTCCAATAGCTTATTAAGCTAGCACACATTTTTTTTTGGGAGGGGAAGCTAGTTTTTATTAACTGTGTTAATTTTTTAAAAAGAAATGTAATTAAATTTTTAACTTTTGACCAACCTAAAGGGCTTAGCATACGTTTTATGGTTGGCCAAATAAAACATTTTTGTGGTTTTCAATTTTCAGGTAATTTTACGTGGTTTTCATGATTCTTCTCTTTATTTAATTTTATTTATGCTTTTAAAATTATTTAACCAATATTGGTTTTTCATCAATCAGAGTTAAAATAATTGAGCAAAAGGTTTCAGATAAGTCCTAAAAGCAATAGTGTCGCATATGGATCCTTTATTAAATTGTTTTTTTTTTATGCAAAATGCGTTTAATGGGCAACTTTTGTACTCTGTCGTGCTACTTTTTTGTATAATATCCACATAATTATAGAAGTACCTGTTTTTATCGAAAAAAATGCCCCTTTTCCAAAGCTTTTACCTTTTGAATCAACAGGTTTAGTAAAAGTTCACTTTTAAAAAATTTCTTTAATTACTGCATTTTACTTTCTTAAGGCCACGTTCAATTTATTTCATAGTCACTCATATAATTAAAGCGTTCATATCACGGATCTTTCATCTGCAACATGCGAGTTGCACTGTCACGCAGATTAGTTTGTTAAAACAGGGAGACTTTCATTAGCAGACAAAACATGTTATGATGCGCCAGATAATGTGAATAAATACATCATGCCCCAAAGAAAGTACAGTAATTTCTCCTAGTCTCAAGTGGGAAGATATAATCTAATACATTTTAAGTACACTAAATGGTAGCATAGTTATAAACTTGATACGTTTAAATCAAGTACTCTAGAAGTAAATTCCTAGAAAAGATCTCAAAAACCTTCTAAGTTCGTTCTGCAAGAAAAGTTCGCATACTAAGTCGTTTTTAGGCAATTTCACCATAAAAACATATAAATATATCATCATAATAACAACATTACTTTTCTTAAGTGGACTTTTATTAAAATATTTATGTTTCTGAACGTCAAAATTCATCGACTTATCATTATGTATGAGTATTAATTCATTCTCAGCAAGCAGTTATTCAATCTCGTTCAGCGTGTTGAGACTGTTCTGTTAGACAGTATCTTTCAAAATACCCTACAGAACATAAAATTCGATGCGCCCTTCTACTGACCTAACTTTAAAATCAGTATATTCTTCACTGGACAGCCTGTACATGTTATTAAGGATAGCAAAATAATATTTTTCTTCAAAAATATAGTGTGTAGTAATTGTGGTTAGTCGATAGAAGCTTTCAAATCAATTCCAAGGTCTATGGCAGTTTAAAGAAATTAATCCGTATCAAGCACAATATCAGAATATTTGAGAACGTTAATGTCATCTTCATTTTCATTTAAAACACGGATACATTTAAAGCTCTCTTAAAACTAATGGGATTTTATTTCCAAAATGCATATTACAGAATTCCAAAATTCCTTTTCACTTGTAGATTTTCCATGAAGCATATTCCAGAATCTGAAAAAGAAAAAAAACACAAGAATATTTTTAAAGACAGTGAACATAGTAATTATTTTAATGGTATTCGTCTTATAAAAGAAGAAAATAATATTTTGTGCAAAAAAAATTATTATTTCACAGTGACTTTCCACTATTACAACAAATGGTTCTTTCATTTTTCAGCATTTAACTCACATTTCATTATATACAGTTAAAAAAAATTGAATTTTCGGAATAATTTTATTATTCTAACCTGGATTTGAACATCTCAAGAATGCGCAACTGCTCTTCTCTCGATTCCTTCAGTAACAGATATTAATTTTCTCATGAACGCTGTAAATTGTGTAATCAATGCTATGTAAACACGGTGGATTCTCTCCAAAATTGTAATCAAACAACCACTTCTAAAGGAAATATCCATATGCACACCGCATTAAATTAATGATAATGGAAGCATGCATTCTTCTGTGAAAACAGTTGAATATTGCGAGACAAGTTCACAAATTTACACTCCATTAATTCATATAATTTAACCCAGCCAATGTTGTATCCCATGCAGGTATACAGGGTGTCCCATAAATGTTGCGACATCGTAAGGATTAAGAATCCGAGGGTATCGTAAGGAGACAGCAATGTGGAGTCAGAGAAGTCATCTTCATGTGACTATTAATGTTCACTTTGGAACAACTACAGAAATAATACTGAACTTTCCAACTATTGTTCGTCAAAATCTGATGTATCTTTCTCACGTGAAAGCACGTGACTTAAATTGATCATTTAAGTCTTCTATTTCATTTTATTGGTGACATTTTTGGGTACAAGGACGTTGTCAACACCTCAAGATTTTTCTCAAAGTGATTATTATCAGCTATATGAAGATAACGTCTCCTATCTTATCTACGTGCTTAATGATAATTTTGCCTTTTTGCGGGATAAAAGTAATTTCAATCCAAAAAATTTTCTTACATTTTGGATTTTTATTTAAGAACTTATTTTTTATGAGAGCTGATGGGATCGGGGACATCGTGAATCTTCTAACCGGCCTGCTTATGCATTCCGATGAATCATCCAAAGAGGCCTACGGACGTTTCTCATTGGCTAGATTCGGCCGTTAGATGACGTATCTAAGTGCTTGAACCAATAAGTGAGCATCCGTAGGCCTCTTTGAATGACTCATCAGAGTACACAAGCAGGCCTGATAGAAGAATCACGATGGCCCCGATTGGATCCGTACGACGTAGAATAACCACGCTACTTATTTTTAAATAATCATCTGCATTTTTTAAACTACGCATATTCTACCATGCTTTTGCAAAAATTTATTTTCCAAGAAGCAACAGAAAAATTGCCCCGCAGTGGTCTAAAGTCCGTTCCCGTAAGAACACGGCAAATGAAGCAGCACCCGGATTAGAAAGTGCTTCGGAGGGTCAACTTTCTCTCGACTGTTTTGAGACCATGTACGCTAACGGGAGCTGGTGCACGTAAAATCATCGTGGCTCCAATGTCCTCCAAGTTGTTGAATAATATCTCTGGGGGTGCGGATTTCAGGTGGTAGTTGTTCCCTCATCTAAAATTGGTTCAAAATTAGGGACCAATAAGCAGAAGTCCAACCCTTTAGAGGGCAATGGAACACATACTTCCGGGGATAGTGCAGTCGTCTATCCCTGGAGACGGCATAATAACAACAGAAAAATTATACGTGCATTGTCCAAAAAGTACTTTCGGTCGCAAATACAGACACCTGGAAAATTTAAAGATCTTTGTGGTAAACATATAAAATTCTTCAAGGACATGATTACACGTTATATTGCAACATTTATTTGAAAATAATTTTTGTGAAAACTCAAAATGACTAAGGCAGAGTTTCCCTCGTATAACTCTTTCTGGCTTGATCTATTAAAGCCGACGATTGATCGAGTGGGTAAGACACTGAACTGTAGATGGCTGAAGTGAGAAGGCCTAAGGTTCTTCGCTACTGCGCAGCTGTCGACCGAATGCTTTGCAGCAGTTTTCTTAGGATGTAGCGTTAATACATGTTAGACACCCTCAAAATTTTCACATCTCAAGGAATCCATCATATTTAGGGTATTAAAGCGTAGTTAAAGCGTAGTTCTGCCTTAACCAAAAACTACTGAACAAATTGAAGTACTGAAACAGGGACTGTGATATACTTACGATAGAGAGGGAAGCAAAATTGGATAATTTATACTCTGTTTGAGGCGACAAAATAACAAGTTGAATTTAACAGCAAATCAAAGAATTTTAAAACAAAAGAATCCATGTTGCTGGTATTTAAAAGCTGCTTTTTTGTTAGATGGAACAAAAAATATACACCTACAGTGTGATCAGCAAAGAGCATACTGACCTCAATATTAAAATATCAAAACACAAAGATCAATAAAAGACTGAAGCAAACGATATGTTTACAATATAATCTGCAAAGATTTTATACACAAGTTTCGAAATAGAAACTACAATAGCTACTAACAATCATTAGCGTACGCATTATTCCTTTGAAAAGAGGTCGATTACTGACGTAATATTAGTGTTTAAAGACGTAATCGCTATGGTGAAAATATAAATTTTATACATTTTATGATTAAAAAAAATCTTTCATAATGGAGGATTAAAGCCCTCCAAATACCACCTTCAGTACGCCACTGCTAACAGACGAGGCTGCACGTCGAAATTGATTGACAATCATCATGTATAGGTATGGATCCATTCTCTGGAAACAGTCACAGCACAATCATTTTAAATGGATAATGAAATTTGTCAGTTCAGCCGGTAAAGTCTCAAAAGAAATGCATTCACATTCCATACAAATCGACGATTCGAGTTCTTCCAGCATGTTGGGAGGTTTCCAGTAGAACATTTATTCCAATATGCTCCTCGGAAAAAAATTAGAAGTTGTCAGACCTGCAAAATATGCAGGCCAATCTATTATAGAGAACAGCGACTATACCGGCATGTGTTAGCGATTTTTGGAACTGCTATTTCAAAACTTCTGTGCAAATTTCTTACAGCTTTCGGAATAAATATACAGTTTGTCTCATCCCTCTATTGCCCTTTGTTTTCGAGATATGTAATTTTTAAATCAGTATGTCATTTGCGGGACACCCAGTATTTGCATCAATCATTACTTGCAAAGAATTTTACTGCATTTAATTATTTCACGTGTATTTATAAGATTTCACAGAAATAATCTAAAAGAAACTTTTTAGTCATCGATTAAATTACCAATAATTTTTTATTTAAAAACCTACTATTTTTTTAGAATCAGCTTATAACACTCATCCATAAATTTCAATACATATCGTCACACTAAAATATGTGTTACTATATGTCGAAGAAATACACACTAGTTGTTTCAACAAAATTCAAAAAATTATATCACACTCGTAGAAGTCTTAAGGGATGATAAGTTAATCAAAGTATACCTTCATAATGCATTTGTAGTTTACTAACAAGATACAGTCAGATATCTCAGCGTATTTGAAGGCACAGAACCCCTTTAAATGCGTATTGCATTTCAATAACATTAGTGCTATAGTCAAGAGGATTATAAGAAGTGATAACACATTAACCAAAGAAGTTTAGTTGAACCTCTAATAAATTACTATTCAGTGACTAAATGATTTTGATAATCGTTTATGCATGTTGCGTTGCAAGGCTGAATGACGTTAGCATCGAGAATAACCAGCGTAACAATTCCACGTGATTAAACTGAATCAGAATACGATGGACAAATATTAAATTGGATCGATTGACTCAACTGCATACTGATACTTTCAAACTTTTCAGGCAGTTTCAAAATTTAAAATATTCTGCCAGTTATACAATATTAGCATAGTTAAGTACATCATAATTTAGTTTAACTCAAAATGCGTGGGGAATATTTTGATAAAAGTGTGTCAAATGGTTCTATAAGTAAAACCACTATTGTACTTTGAAAGAAAAAGAGGCAGATTTATTAGCCTCAGTTCACTGTAATTATAATGAATCTGAAATCCAGTTTGCAACAATGGATCGAAACATTTTGCCATTGCAAGTGGGTAGGTATAACAGGACAATCAAGTTGTGAAACAGGCATAAAATGAGCCCAGTCAGTTGCGTTTTGCAACCATGGGATTTATCAGATTATAAACGGGTTCAGAAACTCTCAGATATTTTAATGATAACAGAGCACTTTGTACTACTAAAGCGCCGAAAATGTGAATTGCGTAGTACTATTTTCCATAAACTGAGTCTACTCAACTGCTTTCTCTTACCGTCTTATGCTCTCAGCTGAAATTCAGAATAGGAGTGCAGGGCACAAACACAATAGACATGTACAGTTCGCCAGTTGGATACGGACAAACGATAGACGTGTATTGTCTTCCCGTCAATTGCTAAATCTGTAACAAACATTCTACTGAAGGTAATTTTACATTCTCAAAGGAATCTGAAATGAATTCTGTCCTAGTAAGGAAGCAGTACTGAAATTTAGTAATCTGCCATTCATGCTTTACTGACACTCTTTCTAATAGCTATACAATTTTCAGTAGACTTTAGAATTATTTATCCACGATTCAGAATTTATTAAAATAATTGTGGCATGAATTGAAAAATGAAGCGACTGTGGAAACTAACATTTCTGCACATATTATTTAAGAAATATATTCTTAGCAATAGTCCTATTTCTATCAGTGATTTTATCATGGAAGTATTGGAAATGTGTTCCTAATTTAAGCTCAGTACTAATTCCACGCTCCCGATATTATAGTACATATCCTAAATAGAGAGTAAATATTTTCGAAAAGGCACTGCCAATTATGCAGTGTACTTTAGTATATCAGTTTGTTTATAGTAGTGCTTTATGCAATGAATCGGAAATAAAACTCATCACCAATAGTTTGTTAATTGATGCATTAAACGAATGTTGTCTGCTATTCATGCGTAATATTAATTAAGGGTGCTGTTCAGAGAACCGAAATCTCCCCAATGGACTTTATAGACAAAGGTAAATTTCTAACTGAGCCAGGGACTCGTAAAAATTCAGAATGATTTTTCATAAGCTGCAATATACATCGTAATGAATGAAAGAACAGTGTTCTTTATGAAACTTTTCAGCATGGAGTTGCACAGCAAAAAGTTTTGAAGAATGACCCATCCTGCTGAATTTTCGAATTTTATTTTATTTTTCTGAAAGCTTCGTACCTGATGCAGGTTTATCATTTAATACTGTGTATAGTATAGCTTGTAAAATGGTATTCTAAAAATTCTGAAGGGCTTGACATAAATAGTTTATTTGTGTTTACGCACCAAAATCACATGATTTTTTTTTCGAAATGACCCTTTAAAGGAAAAAAAAATGACATTCATTATATTTTACTTTAAGATATACTCTTTTTTTATTTAAATCCTAAATGTATACGGTTTTGATTTCATTAGTTTAAAATCAGGATTATTTAACAGCACTCACATCTAAATATCACTTTGTCATCTGAAGTTGATAAATTTAAAAACAAATAAAATTTAGAGAATAAATGTTCACGACCATTTAAAATCCTGGTTGAGTTCTTTAAGTAGGATTTCGATTACCGCAACTACTATTGGGATTCCCATAAAAGTAGCACTTTTAGTTAGAAAGTACTCGAGTTAAATTTATTGAAAAACATTAGAGAACACATGAAAACAATTTAAGATATTTATAGTAGCAATTATACACCTGAAGTTATCTAATTCTTGTTACAGCCGTAATGCTTAAGATTATGCGCTAGCCTAAAACAGATGTATGTCCACTTTGCGGAATGGAATAAGATTTTAAAGTGTTCTGTATTTAAAGAGTATTTTGAATTCATTCTTTTGCTTTTACCAAACAGTTTGTTTTAATGAAATAGTTGAAGATTTGTACTTTTAAAATGGCACTATTAACTATTTTAATTACAAAGACATAAATAAAATATTTGTTTACTTACAGATTTCACCTACTATGATAACTGAGTAATTTCATAAAATAAATATTATGGATTGCTCCATTGTTCTTTAACAATAAAATTATCACTGTCATCAATAAATAAAGCAATACGATTTGAAAAAAAAAAAGATTCTACTGTTTACGCCCAGACAGCACAGCAAACTTGCAGCAAGCTTGATTTATCGAGTCAATAAACTTGAATTAAGCTTGAAAATTTCAAGCGTGTAAGCTTAATGCTAGCTTGAATCAAGTGTTCAAGTTTACACTTGCCCAAGCTTAATTTCAAGCTTAAAAAATTTCTTAAATACACGGGGCGAGGCTCCCGTCGGCGAACTCGCCTCACATATTTTATTTTTCCACGCATTTTCCCCTCTATGCTGAAATTACAAGTTAATTTAATCTGTTTCCATCAAGCGTCCGCGGCTGGGATAGAACTCGGGACCTAAGGGTTGGAAGGCCAGCGTCCTAACCGTTCCGCTAATATGGCCTCGCGCTGGCACGACTAAAGTTTGAAGTGACTGTCATGGTTGTCATGCCGTTTTCTGGCGAGATGGATCAGTGCCCGATGCCGATTTCTTTCTTTTATTTTTCCATGGGATGAATCAAAATTAAAATAATGTTATGTGTGATTTATAGACTCTACTGATATGGAAATAATCATAATATAAACTTAAAAGCAGCACACATTTTAAGAACTTTCAATATCGCGACACTCATGTTGGGCAATACTGGCCAAAATCGAGACAAACGACTGTTTTCGAAATCAATTTCGTAGTATAATTGTATTTATTTTGAAGAATTTCCGTATTTGGAAATATAGAATCTTTTTTTTAATTCTATGGTCAAGTACATTTATGACTGATGATAAATTATTTGTTATGTGGATGTGGCTTTCCAAATCAAGCAGTAATCATAATCAAGTTGTACTCAAGCTTGACAGTTCAAATGACTTCTCTAATCTTGCTGCAAGCTTAAAATAAATTGAACTGCCAAGCATGTATTAATACGTCAAATTCAAAGAAATGTCAAGCTTGATTTAAGCTTATGTGCTGTGTGGGACGTCTAAGAATTTTTTTTTTTTTATGACTGTGTCATTTTATCTCTCACCCTTTATTGAAAAATGTGTCCCAAAAATGCGACATACAAAAAGCGACATAATTTTACATTTATTTAAATACTATTGGTTCACAACAGCTTTAATCTATTGTTACAATATTTCGTAAGCTGTAGAATATGCGTCACATGTATTTTTTAAATATATTTAAATACTATTAGTTCACAACAGCTTTAATCTATTGTTACAATATTTCGTAAGCTGCAGAATATGCATCACATGTATTTTTCTATAAATAGGTTACACTCATAAAAATTTCAACATAGGGTTACCAGGCGAAATACGCAAAAGATGAGCGATAAAATGACATAGTCAGTGAATATCGTTTTAATATGGCAATAATGAAACTAAATAATTAAGGGGTTCAGGGGGGGGGTCTACCCCTGACGAGGCTCGAACAGCGAGAGGCTCGTTGCTCGAGGAGAGGCGAGACAGCGAGAGGAGAGGCTTGACGAGTCTCGTTTTTTTTTTTTTTTTTTTGCTTTAATAGTCAGATACAATTTTTTTTCAAATAATTTTTTTCGTGATAAACAAATATCAAAAGTGAAGTATTCTTTACAATATCATTCTCGTCAATATTAGAAAATTAGAAAAATTAATTCTTACTCTAAAAAAATGCAAATACTTAACTGGATGGATGAGGAAAAAACGCAGGAGATTGAAATGAAAAGTTCGTTCTTCGCAAAATGGCAAATTCCTCTTCTAATATTTTGTTCTATATTTCTCTTAGAATGTCCAACCCTCCAAACTAATAAGAATCATATTTCTTATACCACATTAATAGATGAACAAGACTAGTAAAGCATACTGAAAACATCGATTAGAAAACAGTTTCCAACACAGTCAGATTTGCACGTACACTTCTGCTGTACAAATAATATTTACTCTCCCTCCTTTACCTCCGAATGTTTCTGTTGTTACCCAGTTAATTTAAAGGTGGACTAAACAGATATAAAGTGGTATTTCAGAGAATTTTCAAAGAGAACCTCGAACACTTCTTGTAGTATTCAAACGCGTTTTACCTCACCTATCTGTGAACTAGGCACTCAATACACTTATTAATTCCTTTATTTCTTTTTAATATAAAATAATATATAATTCATGAAAGAGTTTGAGTAAGTTAACACTTCTTTTGACCTCAAATATAAGTAAGTAACCAAAGATCCTGAGCTATTATAACTTGTATAAAGCTTCACAGTAAAAATAAGGTAATTTATGAAGAATTTTAGAAGCAACTTCATCTGATCAGCGAACTGAGATAGATTTCTATGTTCTGTTCCATGCCGGAGCTTGAACATTCTCTCTATTATTTTATACATTCTAGCCCATCTTTAACAAAATGGATTTTTTTATTCATATTTATTTAATTTTGTGTAGTTCGAAAAATATTCAGTAAACAACTGTATTTTTGATATCATAATACGAAACACGGTCGATGATGATTGACTCAAATTTTCAGTTTAAATGAATATATATAAATAATATATACATATTTTTTAAATATTTTACATTCTTGAGCGCAGAGTAAATTAAAAAATTTAAGAATATCGGACTACGAAAGACAGTTGTACTGTGTGTATCATTGAAGTTATATTTTATGCAATTCTCATTTCGACCAGGAGACAGGAAGCGGGCTGGAATTCATAAACAAATTTTGAAATGAAACAATATAGCATAGAAAGCTAATAAAAAGCGAAAAACAAAAAGAAATTGACTAAACATTTATAAAAACACGAGAAAGTAAACAAAATCATTTTACCACCGCGAACTTAAAATTTACATTAAGTACAAAAGCATTCTACTAGTAGTCCATAGTAATTTAAATCTACGTTACATTTCTAATTAATTGACTCATGTACTAGACCTTGACTACCGAATGATGCAGAGATCTAAAGAGGCTGATAAATAGTTCGGTGAGAATGAGCTGATGTACGCTAAAATTACACAGTTTTTCAACAATCCATCAAACAAATAAAAGAAACTATTAAGACTGTTGAATTAAGCAAAAGAGTAGTACTGAGAGTCATTGGAGCTATACGTCTAATCGAAGTTTCAGATCTATTGAACAATAAGTAGAGGCTTAAAATTAATGTATCATTTTTGAACTGAGGTGGCAGAATGGCATAAAAGTGTTAAAAAATATACATTCTCTGGGTCTCTGTGCTGCTTGGATTACAGCTTTTGCATGCTGCAATTGATGAATTCTAGAACTGTTACCACTGTCCGCTCATAATACCACAGGTTCTTAAGAATCAGTCCAAGCAACATCAGTTTTCTTTGTAAAAGCATAGCATTTTCAGTTTTTAACAAACATTTCTAAAAGTATTCAGTATTTTTGGTCACGTTTGGTTTAGGCAAAAGCGGTTTTCTCTACATAACAAAAACTTCATAATTTCTAAGATAGAGGATCTGACATTCCAGGAAATGGAGAAAAAGTCATTTAACAATTTTTTTAAAGGCTGTAAAACGTTTTAAAAATTTAATACAACCATTATAATTTCAATCAAATAATGCACTTTTTTTCTATCAGATGCAATATTACATCAATAGAAAAATGTGCTCATAAAAAACTTTAGTACTTCGGCAAAAGCAACGTATTTCTTCTGCTTTTGTTATTAACAGAATTTTGATAGTAAAATATTGTATTTAATGAAGTTTTCATAAGACTATCTTCTTCACCCTTCATATCTAAAATTAAAAGGGTTCACTATTTAAAGTTTTATTTGAATTAAAAATGGAATTACTAATACAGCATTTTTTTAAAGATTAAATAATAACTTAATACTTAACCCTGATAATCCTATTTTGATCTAAATAGGGAGCATGTTACATTCAGTGTCTTAGTTGTGATCGTTAGATAAGTTTCTTCCACTTAGTTTGCAACACTGCCTAGTATTTTTTTTTCTTCCACTGGGTACAAAAATTCTAATCATCCTTTTATGAAATACCACCCATAAAAATGTTTTCCATTACATCCTATGGAAAACATAAATAGCTTTAAAATTCTTTAAAAGTGCGAGATGTCCGTCTTATATACTTTATGTATAAACTAAGTATACAAAGGGCGATGAAAAAAGTTTGGTGAGTGGTCAATAAATATAAAACCTGCACTGGTTGGGGTGTTGTGCTCACGCACGTCCAAATGACGGAAGTTAAACAGAAGTGACTGCCATGACCGATTTAACCTGTACGTAAATGCAAAACGTTTTCCAAAAACAATTATAAGACTATTCTTTAATTTTAGATGTGAGATTCATCTCGGGTCTGAAGAGGTTAAAACTGAATATGGACATCCTGAGAATGAAAAGCTGCTTTTCACTCGATCCCTTCAGTAACTCAGATTAATTTTCTCAAGAACGCTGTGAATTGTGTTTAAACGCGGTTGATGCATTCCAAAATTGCAATCAAACAACCACTTAGAAAGGGAATCTCCATATGCATACCGCAATAAACTAATGATAATCGGAAGCATGCATTCTTCTATGAAAACAGTTGAATACTGCGAGATAATTTCACAAATTTACGCTCCGTTAATTCCTATAATTTAGCGTAGCAAATGTTGTATCGATGTAGGTATACAGGGTGTCCCATAAATATTGCGGCATCGCATGGGTTAAGAATCAGACAACAATATAAGTCGGAGACGTCATCTTCATGCAACTATTAATAATCACTTTGGAATAAATGCTGAAATAATATTGAGCTTTCCGACTATACTTCTTCGTAATTACGCTTACTAGACCAGCTACGATGAGGAAGCATGCCACTGCAAAAGGCAGCAACGCATGTGAACATCACGTTTTGCTTCAAATTAGGTCAATCGGAGACAGAGACACATATAAAATGATAATAAATGTTTATAGTGTGGTAGCAGTGAGTAAAAGTCTGTTTTTTAAAGCTTTAAAGGCTTTTGAGATGAAAAGGAATCTGTCGATGAGCCTCTTAAGTCGGCTGTTGCACATCCACCCTATTCTCCAGATCTCGCACCTGCCGACTTCTCCTTGTTCTCCCCAACAAAGAAGTCTTGAAAGGCCTACGCTTCGCCGCCATTGATGGCAGATCCCAAAAGCATATGACAAATGTGCATGGGGGATTCCAAAAGAAGCATTTGGTGGCCCTTTTCAGCTGTCAAGCAACTGATGTCAAAAGTGCGTTGTAACTAATAGTAATCTCTTTGAAAGTCATTAAAGGCATTTTATTTATTAACTCGTTTCCTGTTTTTATGACGCCCTGCACTGAAGTTTTTGGACGCATCTTGTATTAGAGATATCATTCTTATTTTTTAAATTTTAAAATCCCAATACCTGAGAAAAGTCAGACTCCTTAAAAATAATACATCCGTTGTAAGTGAATGCGCATCGCTGCTGCAGAGTTTTAATTATATTCAATTTCTCTTTTCTTATATTGTTTATAAAGTATTCTAGCAGATTCAAAATTTATGAGAAAAACCCCTTAATTACGTTATATATTTCCTGAAAGATATTTTTGTGCCTGTTCTTTTTGGTTACAATCCAACGCTTTTCTTAGCTAATCCCCCACTGATTGCATACAATACTTTTTTTTTCCCTTCTCAAACGATTTTATTTGAAAAACCTTTCATTTTTACTTCCCTTAATGTCTGAAAAGAAACCTCTCAGGTATCTGTTGATTGGGCAAATCTTACTTCTTACAGAACCTGTTATTTGAGAGAAAGAGACAAAAAAAAAAAAATACGCCAAGCATAAAAAATTCAGAGAAAGAGCTGTTTCTTGGCGAACAAGCATAATATCTTTTTATGTGGATTTAATGATCCGAATGCTTAAATATTTTCCTTCTAATCGAAATGTTTCCACGAAAGGATTTTCTTTCTTTGTTATCGTATTGGTGGAGGAACTTCTTAAAGGATAAATTGAAAATTAAACATTAACGAGTTCCATACTGAGTTAAGGCTCATATCTTTATTTCTAGGAATCTGAAAGACGCATGATGGGAAATGATAATAAATATATTCTTTTAGAATATTCTGAAGATGTTTGTATTTATACATTTGATTTATCTTATCTGTCCGTCTGTGCTCTAACTGCCGTAAATATGGATTGACTGCTGCGAAATTAACATATATTATAATTTTTGTGTTATGTAAAAAATAGTGTGTGTACCCTGCAAAAAAAAATCTATTAAATTTATCGCGCGAAAAAACTGTCAGCCAGGATGCCAGTTTATTTCCGTATGTTTTACAGAAGCTTTCCGTAATTTTTTAGATTCGCAGTTCATTCTGCAGAAATCTTCCGTATGTGGAAGATTTCTGCAGCATATACATACTGCATATTCTGCATGTGTAAAACATGCGTAAATAAACTGGCGTACAGGCTGACATTTTTTTCCGTGAATTTGACAGACAATTTTTGCAGTGTAGGATTTACAGTTCTTTTACAGGAACACCCAAACCAATTAGAATATATCACACTCTATCACCTTTCGTGATTTAAAGAGTATTTTAATGATATTCATCTGCTTCAGATAGAGTTAATTTTATATGTTATTAAAGATTACAAAATAATGCTCTTTTTCCATCGAAAATACAGTGTGCAGCATTTATAATTTTTTCAATACAATCAAGATAATTTCAATACATTGTGTTCTACGGCAGTTGAGAGGCATTATTGTATGTTTTGTGTTATGGCAAGCCTACACGTGGGCATCTGCCTACGGGGCGTTGCCTTAGGTGGAGAACTTCTTTAACAGCAACTATGCACATTTACGAATTCTTCCCTTTCTTCGTAGCTTTATTTTCTAAGTTGCGTAATGGTTTGTCATGTGTTGGAGTGTTTTGTGTCATGGCAAGCCTGTACGATGAACATCTGCATGGAAGCGGTGTTCCTTGGGCGAAGGACGTTTTTCGGTGTTCTAACGCGTATTTCCGTTACATCTAGAGGAAACCGCCCAAAACTCCAGACCGTCCGAACGACAGCCGCGCGTAGACCCGAAAACGGGACCTTCGCACTTCGGTTATCTACCATGTTCAGTGTCTTATCTATTCGGCCATGATGGGGACTGCAAGAAAGTAATCCATTTCAACCACAATACAATAAGATTATAGGCATTTATAATATATAATTCTTATTTTAAAGGATGAAAATAACATTTAAAGTTCGTTTAGAGTGTTTCGCAAATGTACCTTTACAGTTATACAACTCTATAACAGAGTGTATGCCTAAAATCTCATTAAGTGTGGCAATAATGCATTGTCACGTATCGATACATTGCCAAAATTTCACACGAAAAGAGACAGTTCTATTAGAAAGTGGTTTATAATTGATGCACTTGGAATGTTTTATCCTTTTCTTATATAGAAAAAGGTGAGATGCTATTAATGTATGGAAAAAGTGATATTTAAAATTAAATAGTTACAGATATAAAAGTAAAAATGTGACAGTTTGTAAATATCGCATTCTCCAGCATAGAGTTTTCAACTTACTTTCATTTAAAAAGTATTAATTCTAGACTGTCAGAGTGTTAATTGCATAAAATAATATGAAAGAAATCTTCCAGGAGGAATAATATCCCTTATAAACACATTAGAAATATTTATAAAATTCATTATTCAGAATTTTTCTAAGTAATTAAGTAAACCAAATATTTAATAGCGCGATATGTTTCAAACTGTTGGTGAATAGAAAGAAAACAGTAAATGACACAGAATCGTCAAAAAGTATGAGAAATAAATCCCAAAATTTGCTTATTCGAACCAGGCGTCCACAATTTAGGACACAAACTTTCAAAGAATAATCCAAAGTAAATACTAATGATTTTAATTTGAAAATAGTTTTGCCCATTTTACGAGAATTTAATAATCACATTTTTTATTGTATTTATGTTGTTACAAATTTAATATCTATTATTATAAAAATACACATACACAGAGAAACTTCAATGAGCTACCGCCTCTATTAAGTGACCCCCTTCTTCCAACGACCAATTTTTTAAGGCACCGATTTTTTACTCCACGTACTCAATATTTAAAATTTCCTCTAGAGGAGACCACACAACCCTCTATAATCGACCTATCCCAGTTCTGTATCCGGAAAATTTCTTGTCGTTTTGAGGAAGTAAAGTAAAAAAATAATACACACTAATCGCTCTACCTCAAATCAACCGCAAATGCAAGTACAGTAAACTCTCCTATAACGCGGGTTCATATAAGACGGATTCGTATAACACGGTTTAAAATTTCTGGCATTGTTCGTTACCACACCAAAAGAGGATCCTATAGCATGGTAAAAGCGTGGAATACATGTTTCTATATTTTTGTTTTTGCACTGATGCTGTTGATTATGTGACTTATGTGTATCATTATGACTTTAAGGCTCTTTATGAATAGGATAAACTTAACGATGACACTACAGGAGCTCTAACGCAAATAGATTTTACTATGGCAAATCCGGAAATCATAAAGAATTTCAGTATAGATGCTCTTTTGTCAGATGCAAAAAATTAAATGGAGAGAGAAGTACTGTCGGAGACAAAAAAAAAATTAAATATTTATAAAACACTTTTAATTAAAAAATACTTTTTGTTTTCAATTACTTTTGTGCATTAGTACGCAATTTCATAAATAACAGCACAAACAATATTCTTTAGCATTTTCTTGGCTATCAAATTCTTATACTTCTTTATGCGACCACCTCTCTTAACGACCAATTTTTTACGGAACGAAGGGGGTCACTACTGAGAAGTTACAATATATATTTATTCAAAATAAGTCATGTAATCAACTCTGTGAGGGCTACAGTTTTATCTTGCAAATTCACAGCAGACATGCAACGTAAATTGCAAAATAGTCGCAACTGAGGTAATATATTAGAAAAAAGGATATTATGTTTTCTATAATTAGTTGGAGATAAGCAATGTAGATTAAAGTGTTTCCAAAAATAATAGTGCATGAAATAAGTTTTAATTATGTTAATTCACCCTGTTTTTAGCGAGTTAATTTGGAGCTAAGTTTATCATTTAATTGTTAACGATAAAATACATAAATTTATACTGTATATTCACTCAGATTTTATTATCGCTCAAATAATAATTCTTATCACTCAGTTTTGTTTTTTTGTTTTGTTTTCTGCTTTTTTTTTGTACTTCTTAAAACTGTATATGCAAAATATCTAGATAATTTAAATTAAATTAAAATCAAGTAATTTATTAATTAACTTAAAACTTCGATCCTTTTACTTGTCAAAAAGCCTTCTTTGAAAGTTCTTCTTTCAAAAAGTCTTTTACCATATTTAGCTTAACGATTTCTTTACATGTGGAATCATTTTATCAGACAAAATATATATAGTTGTGAAGAAGTTGAATTGTGATTGAATGCTCGTTTAGTTCACTGCATTAGGCTGTACATTGTGTGCTTTTGAGGGCAATCTTTCCCTTGTTTTGAGACGCTCATTTTTGAATGTTTTTGTGAATATTTCATTGTTGTATGCTCAGGAACACCTGATAGTTTTCCGTGAGAATTTCCACAAAATTTTAGCCTGTGAAAGGATGTTATTGTGGGAGCAATACAGCACCAGAGAAAGCTTCCGAATGTTTCTGACTGAATGTTTCTGAAAGCTGACTGTTATAAAACGTGTTATTGTTTATTAATTTCTGTGCCCTGTGAGCTAAAGATTGTTTGTCATATTTCTAGAATCAATAACATCTGTGTTTTGTTCTGTCAACGGGACTGTTTACTATAAAATTTCCAAAGACACTGAACTTTTAAGATTCGAATTTGGAAACTAAACTCTTTTTTTATTTCTTGCAATGTTTCTAGATAATAAAGTAATATCAAAATCAAGTAATTTATTCATAAACTTTGATCTATTACTTTTCAAGAAGAAAGTCTTTTACCAAATTTCATTTTAACATTTTTTTTACGTGTGGAAATTTTAATCAGACAAAATATATACTTGGTAACATCTATATGGGAAGTGCCAAAACTATTATCTAGAATTGCAATACTGTTACCCAAAAGCACTGCAAAACTTATTGCTCTGATTGGTCCGAACAGTAAATGCTAAAACTTTTTTATCCAGGGAAATAAGGATATTAAACTTTCTGCAGATGCTTAAAAATCCCCTGGATTAAAAAAGAATCCACTCGCCTAATATGCAAATGAGAAGAAAGAAAAATTGCAGACCGCACTGTGTCCCCGCGCTTTCCCAATATCTTAATCCGTGGTTAAACATTTTAAACGATGCAAAAGCATTAGAGAGAAGGAACCCCCCAACTTTTTTTTTTTGTCAAAGAAAATTGCCAAAGCTTACGTTTAATGAGGTTTCGAGCATATTAGTTCTTTTGGTTAGAAAGTTTCCTGCAATAAATTGGATTTATTTGAGGTCGGCTTTTATATTCGCGTTACTCTTTAAGTTATCGTTAATAATGCTGAGGCAGAACTTTTAGCCGGTGAAAGTCGCTTTTAATGAAGGAAGAAGTTAATGTTTATACACTGTGGAGTAAATTCCCTACGAGCGTTTCGTCACCCTTAAATTATGAAACAAGCAGCAGAGGGACTGCTTTCGACGAGTCTTTGCGTGCGTAAAAAACGAGTCAGAGGGAACTTAAAAAGTTGCTTAAGTTTAATTTAATTATTGCAGATGCATTTTAAATCCCGAAAAGGAAATGCAATAATTGAGTTACTAAACCTGCATTATAAAACTGTTGCTAGTTGCATTCAGTTATTTGGAAAGTTCTGTTGGCTTTCAAAATATATGACTCTAATGTTTATTTCATGCTTATGCAATTAGTAGAAAAGGCAACAGTTAATGTTATTATGAATGCGCTGTTTGGTGTTTCTATGTAAGAACTTAGTAAATCTTTATGATTTTAGCTCATAAAAATTATTCACGAATGTCGGAAAAACTTACTTTCCCGTTTATTAACTTATTAATTTATCTGTTCTTTCGGGAATCATGGAACTTTTAAAAGACCTTTTAAAGAATTCAGTCACGTTCAAGACTCGAACGGATATAGTAGATTTCTCTGCAACTCCACGATGCACTTTTCTTAACGTTCAAGCAAAAAGAATAACGAAAGATTAAAATATCTTAAACACTGCAATATAAAAATTAATCTCATAAAAGTTTTACTTAAATATTATTTTTTAAAAATCTACTGTAGAATTCACTGTTGAACTAATGACGACGGTTATATACATCTCTCAAAATCTCGCCTAATATCTATAAGCTCTGCAATTTTTTGCGAAATATTGCCAAATTTGAAATGGTAAAAAAATTTCCCGAAAACGGGCTCAGTTCTGCAATATTCAATGTAGTTAGCTTGAAATGAAGAAACCCTAATCCTATCCATTGGAATTTTAAAAGTATTAATAACTCATGAATAAGTAAGTACATGTTTAAGCAGATCGCTGACTCACTGACTGACTGACTCTGAAGCAATTCCGGGTTTGAAACACTTTAAACGTTTACAGCCTTCACTTCAAACCGATTGAAAAGTTAAGCTCGAAAAACGTAATAAAATGAAACCGTTTGTACGACGAAGGACGTAATTAGGGGGGGGGGATCCGGACCCCCCCCCCCCGAAATTTTCATTTTTGTTAGTAAAACGACAATGATATAGACCTTTGGGGAAAAATTCAGCCTTTTTTACCTTTTGGACACGCCCCCCCCGAAATTGCTTTTCTGGGTATGTGCCTGGGTACGGCCGGCTTGAAATTTTTCAGAATTATGTAAAATAATACAGATAACATGCTACATTACTTTAAAAACCTGAAAATCCATTCTTTTCCTAATTTATAAGCGATTTTTCGTATTTTTCAGCTCATTAATGCTTAGGAGAGTAAATAACAGTAACAATCGAGAAAAAAAATTTCGTATCGTAAGTTATTTTTGTGTCATGGTTATTTGTCTTTGAAAGGAAAATTGCGATTCCAGTTCGACTGAAATAGATTTTTTCGAGATTACCCTGTTTAATTTTTTTCACAATTAAAATGATTTCCTCTGGAAAATCCTGCTCCTAGCAAAGCAAAATCTTTCGAATGCAAAACGTTTCCGCAAACATAATCGCAGAGAGATCATGCATGTTCTCTGAAGAGCATTCAGTTTCGATGACACTAACTCCTGTTTCGAAAACGTGTGAATTTTTTTCATGAGTGCATTTTCATTGATTTTTACCAATTTATCGACATTTTTAACTTCAGTAAATTACTGTATTGCTGTGTAATGCCTATAACCTGTTGCAATTCCGCCATGGTTGAAAAAGATTCGCATTTTTTTCTGATGAAAATATTTTACGGGAAAGAAAGAATAAGTACATCATTTTACGGATAGGCTCACGGACGTGCGCAAATACGTAAAAGAAAATAGAAACAAAATACCCAATTAAACCCCGAATAATCTCCGATTTTTAGCGATTTTTATCTTCATAAAATTTATCTGACACGTAAAAGCAGCTCGTTCGAAAAATCCACTCGAAATCATTCAGATTTTAGTTTGCACGAAATCGCAAATTTATAGTTAATTTAACAATTTAAGTGGACACAATTCTATTTCGGTAACTACAATAATAAAAATTATTATGAAGTTATTTACTTTAAACGGACAAGTGTTAAATATATTAAGCATATAGACATTTTTTTCCGTCAGAGGTTTCTTCCAGTGCCCGTTGGCAATATCCTCTTCAATCGGCTTTATAATCTAATTGGTATTATGTTGAGTGTTCTCATTATTCATAACACATGTTCTAATTAACCAACTTGAATGCAACAAAATGAAAACTTTGATTACCTAACCCATACAAAATTGATTTTAGACGAATAAGTGAACCTTAGAAAAAATAGATACTTTCAAAAACTAGAGTAACATTATACTGTTCATCATTCTTTCTCGGTAGGAGGCCAAAAGCATGCAGTACCAGTCTCGAAAATCTCGACAATTTTTTTCAACATAGATAAGAAATACAATAAATAAAATAATGGAATTCCTTTCTTACGGTATATATTGTATCAGAAACTACTGCTTGATTCCTGGGTTTGCCGTTCTCAATCCCAGTAAGTGTAAATGTTCTAGTAAAGAGTCCTCTTTTCAGGGTAGAACACGAACTTTTTTGCTTCTAGAACTTCGACAAACAATCATCGGTGCAAAATTCACAATCACTATCAGCCAGTACACGTGCTAAAAACAGTCCGCTTAGTACAAAAGCGTTCACAAATGCTGTATTTCTCACACAAAATAAACTGTTCCACAGGCAGAAAATTCAGTGGAAATTTACAAGGAAAATCGTAAGCAGTCACTCAAGACTCGGCAATGAAGAATTTGCATACGCCACTATACAGCAAGGCTCTAAAAACAAGCGATATTACCGCTTCTATAGCGTCAATACAAAGCCTTAAGCTCTCGCGGACATCTCTCTCTCATAAGAGAAAAGAGTAGACTGACTGAACTGACTGACTGACTGAATAGGGGGGTTTTTAATGGAGCACCTAGAGCAATAGCTTTTATCTCCAGTGTGTAATTTAAAGTGTGTCAAATTATGTCGTGTATTTAAGTGACTGACTGAACTGGACAACCAGTGCTGCTTTTATAGATTACGACGAACACTGTTGAAGCTTCAGAAATTAATCTCCGCGGAATGTTGTAGAACAATGCGTAATCGAAGAATAATATTAGGCTATTACGTACGTTAAGGCAGGAAGACTAACTTTACAAGTCCCATTGGAAAAATCGCTCCAAGTGTTCGAAATGTCCCCAAGCTTGGCGAATTTTTGGCGAAATATCGCCACATTTGGCACCAAAAATATATCCCAAAAGTGAGGTTAGCGAAGCTCGATATATTCTCTTCGATAAGCTCTTCAATATTTCTCGGGATTTCTAGAAAACGCTATATTAATCAATCAGGAAACCCAAAACTCGATATCTCGCGCTCTAGCAAACCCATTTTCAAACAACAAAATGCAAAATTTAACCATTTCACACCTAGAATAAGAATTTTAAACTATTTTAAACCCCACAACAGCGAGTTGCCCGAAATTTCGTAACAATATTAAGGTGCTGTATAACTACTTGGATTGTGAGGACGCGGTTCAATTACGGCTATTACCACCCGTCGTATTTATCCTCACAAAGGATTAATAGAACTCATAATAAGGTATTTCTGGGGAAACTACCGTATAAGATATTTTGCTTAACCCATTAAGCGCCAAATCTCCCATTACGGGAACATCTATTATATATATATTTTTTCTTAAAATATTTTAATGCAATTTACGAATTACACATTTTATATAAACATTTACACTATAGGGTGTGCTATACATTTTTATCGGAACAATATATATTTTAATTTAATGTTTTTTTCTAATTTTTAAAAAAGTGAAATTTTGTCTTATATAAAACTAAAAAAGAAATAATTATAAATGGTCACTTAAATGTTTCAAGTAGAATGCATATTTAAAACCAACATCTTGAAGAACAACATTCTTAAAATCCTGCATGAATAGATTCCTATAAAGGAATGTTATGAACGCTTATATTTCTTGTTCCCACAGCGGGAGCTTTGGCGTCCTCCCAATAGTTAGCATTTCCAGTTACTCAGTATTGGGTTCCTGGTCATTCTGGCATTCCTAGTAATGAGATGGCGGATTCTCTTGCCAGGTTGGGCCCTGGCTCTTTTTTTGTTGGACCTGAGCCGGTTTTCGGTATCTCCAGTAAATGTTACAGTGATACTGTGTTTAGCCACTTTAGCAAGCGTCAGTATTCCAGCTGGCTTAAGTGTAATGGCCAGAGGCAGGCCAAAGAGATCAATCTTGGCTTTCGTGGTGTTAGATGCAAGGAACTTCTGTGTCTCAACAGGTGTAGTCTCCGTAGGGCTATTGGCCTGTTAACTGGGCACTGTTGCCTTAAAAGGCATCTTAACATAATGAAGGTTGCCGATGATCCCACTTGTCGGGGTTGTCTTCTTAAAGAGGAAATTGCTTTACACATCCTCTGTGAGTGCGAGTACTTCCCTGACTATAGGTTTGAGCATCTTGTACGCCATGTCATTGATCCCTGGGAGCTTCACAAAATGTCTGTTAGTTCTATGCTGATGTTCGCATCTGCTACTGGGCTTTTTTCGTAGGGCCTTTTCCATATTGCTTGGGGATGATACAATAGACCCATGGTCGCGGTGCCATGCCCTTTTTGGTCCTCCCCTCCAAGTCATAAATCATAGCATTTCCAGATTGAGTGTGCTACCGTTCAACAATAAAGAAATGTTTGGCACTTCGCAGGCTGATTATTTCGTACATTATAGTATCAACAACAAAAATAATTACTTTATGTATACAGTTTTGAGCAGCATCTGCGTAAAAAAAGGAATTGCTGTATCCAAAATGGAGAAAGACATTTATCCCCATAACACGTCAAAGCTCCCGCTACGGGAACATGCTATATTTCCTAAATGCTTTGAGTTTAAAAAAAAATTCAACTGTTCTATAATAGAGGCATGCAATGTATGTAAAAAATGTATATACATTTAAGAATTTCTATCTGATTCTCATAGCGGCGTTTAATGGGTTAACGGTGTAGTTCGAAAAACCATGTGATTTTGGTACATAAATACAAATAAACTAATTGTGTCATGAACTTCAAACTTTTTAGAATTCCTCTTTACAAGCGGTACTATACACTACAATAAGCATTAAACCCGTATCAGTTGCGAGACTTTAAAAAAAAAAAATCTTAAAAATCCACAATTTAGTAGGACCACTTTTCGAAAATCTTCTGCTGTGCAATTCTGAATTACAGATTATTTTTTTCTGAAAGTTTTGTAAAAGGCACTGCTGTTTCATTTATTACTGAGGATAATGCAGCTTATAAAAATTATCCTGATTTTTTTAGAGTCCCTGGGACAATTAGTATATTTCAATTAGTGTACCTAGACCTTGAGGGAGATTTTGTTCCTACGAACTGTTTTAATGAAAAGATGATGAAAAAATACAGCATGTTCATCAATCCTTAATTGGTTAATTCCTTACCCAGTATGTTCATAACTGACAAATTTAATGTTAAATATCGTTTTGAAATCCAGTAGTGGGCGAATATGTGAAAATATTTCAACAAGCCCGAAAAACCAATGACGATATTTATCTTCATGAAAAACTCACACAAGTACGAATAGCCTTTTTCCAATGCTGAAAAAAGGGCAGCCGTGTCCATCGCTCGACTTAAATACCAGCAAGATGGCGGACAATCGAAACGTTCAACACGTGCCACAGATCTAGAGACACTTTTTTGACGACCACAGCCAGCTGTCGTCAAAAAAGAGTCTCTAGATCTGTGGCACGCGATGAACGTTCCGATCGTCCGCCATCTTGCTGGTATTTAAGTCGAGCGATGGCTGCCCTTTTTCAGCATTGGGCAATCTATCCAGCTGTTCTCGCATTCTTCCATTTTCAGCAGATGTCAGTGATGTTAAAAATAGTCGTGACCATTTTTTTACGGGAAATGACGTGCTAAAAAGTAAAAAATTCCCGTGGAGCCATGTCACCAGCAACTATTTTTATAGAAATCAAATCTATTCTTCGTGACTGGCAACAGTCAAAACGTCACAGTTTGGTGTTCCCAGAGCGGGAAGACTGCGCGTTAAAAGGTTAACACATGCCATGGCGGATCATTAAATTTCTCAGCAATAACACTATTCAAATGGCAGCCAAGGGCGGATTAAAGGGGGGGGGCGGAGGGGCGACCGCCCCCCCCGAGAAGAAAGAAATTAATGTAAAAGATCCTATTTTACTTCCATAAAATTTATGTACATGTCAATCTTCAAACTAACTGCCCCCACCGACAAACTAACCACCCCCCCCCCCGACAAACTTGCAATAATCCGCCACTGATGGCAGCGCAGTCTATCACACACTGCACACTAACTGGAAAGCGAGAGACACTGCCTATTTATGGATCTGGCCAAGCAGGAAGTGACGTCATATAGGACGTGACATAATATTTCAAGATTTTTCCACTTTTCACCAAGCCGAGCCAACTCATCTTTTTGGTTTTGAGCTTTGTATGAACATGCATGGTCATTTATTATAAAATTCAAAGCTTGCAATTTTGAATAACGAATTTTGAATATACCTAATAATGTGGTACATAAAAAATACATAATAATCGATAATAATAAATGCATAAATAATATTATAGAATGGACGCTTACAGTAAACTTTTCAGGATTAAAAAAGAATCAATATATGAATAAAAAAGATGAACACTGAAATTATTATTATCATTAAAAAAGCTTAAGAAGATATGTAAAACTCCAAAGCACATCTACTGTAGGCAGTGTCAAATGTTATATAAAGATTTTTAATTTTACGCTAATTTAAATCACATGAAATGATAATTATTAGAATATTATGACCAAAAATTTCAGTTATATTTTGAACAGTAATATGCAGTATATAAAAGTACAAAATATATATAAAATTTAAAGTTTATTTAGTTTATTTAGCTTGTTTTGGAATTATTTTACGTCTTCCTCTAACTATAGAATAAACGTATGCTTATCTTACAGCATTGCTGCAAGGTTATGGCCACTTCTGCTATCTTGGTGTGTTCACCAGAATGCGGAACTTATATTGTAAGCATTTCATTTAAATTAAAACACCTCGCATACTCGAATGCTTTTAAAAAGATAGTTAAAAAATTACATGCATAAAACTTTTCTCCGAACTGAAGTAGTTATAACACTCATTTTGTACTGAAGATACTAATCGATGTCTATAAAAAAATCATGTAAATTACGCTTTTCGAAGAATATTGCTATTTTCAGCACACCAGTAATACAAATTCAAATGCTTAAACTTTAGTGTGTATAGCGTTTTAGTAAAAATTCTTTTACGAGTAAATTATTTCACGCGAATGAAAAATATCCAAACATTTCTCTCATCTGGAAGCCTACTTATAACTATGTTTGTTCTTAAATATTTTACACAGCAAAAGAATTATAAACAGATTTTTTCTTCAACTTCCGAAAATGAAGTTCCGATAGCCATGATATAATGATGTACCAAGTATGTGAACTCATTATAATGCATTCAATATTATAAATTGGATTTATTTATAGCTACTTTTTAGTAGCTGACTGAAATTTTCCTTAATAATTACTCAGAACTTACTTGCCCTCACTTTAGCTTTAATGAGAAGTTTACATTATACCAAAACGTTCCATCAGTAAATCATGTATTTTTTTCCATTATAAATGCCTGGTTTTACATTTAAACATTGCACTTAAGTAATACATAAAAATAAGTGTATGTGTGTTGAAAGTGTCTATATATTTTGTACATATTACGATAAATGTAGGCAGTCCAGTAGGTATGCTTAAATAACGGTAATTAATAATAATGTACTGAATCCCGTGGACATTTTGATAAATGATAGATTATTTTCATTTATTTTTGAGGGGGAGGGAGTGTTAGCAAAAGAAAACTGGTTATTTGTCTGGTTACAAAAAAAAAAACAAAAAAAAAAAACAAAAAAAAAAAAACATCAGGGGGTTTGTTCACCAAATAAGCTGTGAGAGAGTACCCACTTTAACAAAGACAACTAGTAATTTCAGGTTGTAAAGAAACATTGAGGCGTCTACACAATCTTCTGTAAGAGAGTTCCACATTACCAATAACCAAGAAGAAACAAACAAATCAGTGAAAAGAATCAGTGAAACTTAATTAAATTTTTTCAAAGTTACTTTTCTAAAGCTAATGAGAATGCAGGTTTGAATGTTAATTTGCAACACATTAAATTCACTGCAAATGATCACCATTGTAATCTTCGTGCAACTATCTCTTGCATTTGATGCGCTAAATCCGTTCTCACTTCATACTTTTTTTGTAGTAAAAAGCACCTTCGGATGCACTACAAATTTAATTAGGATCAGTAATTTAATTATTATATTGAATTTTGATTCTGACCAGGAAGCTCGATCGGTTTTCCTTTTGTAGTTTTGATGCATTCCTGGTATGCTAATAATATGTGAATTATATTATTTTTAAAAAAAAACTTAATATATGTAAAACTATAATACGCACATAATTAATTGTCTATATTACATTACAATAGACAATGCTAAACTTTCTATAAAATAAACGTCCTATTAAATTTTATATTAATTAAAACCACATAAATATGAATATTAAATATAAAATTATAACTAATAATTTTAGTTATATTTTGCACAATAATATACCATAAATATAATAAAAATAAAATTTTAAGTTTATTTATTTATCTCTGAAATATATTTGTCTTCCTCCAAATATAAGAAGAAGGTGCCATATACGCTTATCTTCGTATTGCCGTAAAACTACGGCCGCTTCTGCCTGCCTTATGTTTGCAGAAATGCAGAAGTCACTTACGCATTCCTAGTAATTTTATTTAAAATACAACATCCCTATACTTGAGTACTTTTAAAGAGAGTCGAAAAATGGCATACATAAAAATATTCTTAGAACTGAAATTGTATATAATAACACTTGTTTTGCTTAGAAGATACTAAACAATGTTTATAAAAAATTATTTAAATTACTTTTTTCGGAGAATGTTTTTATTTTAAGTACACCAGTTATATAAATTTAAGTGTATAAAGTTTTAGCAAAAATGCTTTTACCCAGTGAATTATTTCGCGCGTTTGAAAAATATCCAAACATTTTTCGCAACTACTTATAACTATGTTTGTTCTTAAATATGTTACATAGCGAAAAGAACTATGAACAGAATGGGGAGATTTTTTTCTACTTCATAAAATAAAGTTTTGAGAGCAGTAGTGTAATGAGGTACCAAGTATGTGAGTTCATTAGCGGAAAGTTCAATATTATAAATTGGATTTATTTATAGCTGCCTTTTAGTTGCCGACTGAAAGTATCCTTAATTATTCCTCCGAGTTTTCTAGCATTTACTTCAGCTTTAATGAGAAGTTTACGTTTGCACCAAAACGTTTCATCAGTAAATCCAAGTATTTTTTTTTTCTATTTCAAATGTATAACTTTAGATTAAGCTATTACACTTACGTAATATATGAAAATCGGTGTATGCATATGTTTGTTGGAAGTAACTATATATTTTGTATATATTGCGTTAAATGTAGACAATCCAGTAGGTATCCATGTTTAACGATGATTAACTACATTTTTCTGAATCCTATGGGCAATTTCAGAAATGATTGATTATTTATTATTGATTAATTTTTGACGGGGAGGGTGTGTTAACATAAGACAAATGCTAATTTTAGGTTACAAAGAAACATCGGAGTGTCCGTCCGCCAAATCCGCTGTTAGAGAATGACCAAGTTTTTGCAATCTAAAATAGTATCAGTGGTCTTAATGTCAAACTTGTTACGTTCCAGACATACGTTACAATGCAATGCAAATGATAGTTAGTTACAATGTGACGTCACTGTATGATGTACATGTGACATGTAATTCATGTCAATTCGTCGTAGACGCTTTCTTATTGAACCTCTTTTCAGTAACATACACGCTTAAATCTACTGAGTAAAATAATAATCAAAGGGAGTATATTTTTACTCAATGTTTGACTTCAAACAGCCATTCTCCCGATTAATTAAAATTTGTTCCATTAATCGACAAAAATCAATGGAGCGAAAAATTCTCAATTTTTGAGCATTACACAACAGCTCCATTTAGGCTAAATAATAATCAAAAAAGAGGAGTGTTTGTCCGTTTCTGATTACTTTGCCTCACCATGGCACAGTGATTATGCCACTGAAAATGGTAGATGGCCGACGTGTGAAGATCCCGGGTTCGGGTCCCATCGCGCGGCTGTCGATCTAACGGTCTGGAGTTTTGGTAGGTTTTCTCCAGATGGAACGTGAATACGCGTTAGAACCCTTTTGAAAGTCCTCCTACCAAGGCACACCCCCCTGGCAGATCGCCCTAGTGTAGCGTTGCCATAATCACACACAACAACCGTTTCTGATTAATATAACTGTACTCAATTATGATTATTATTTCAGCTATAGAATGAGCATTTTTACAAAATCAGTCCTTTTTTAATTAATATATCTGTACTCAATAAGATTATTATTTTAAGCTAGTAAAAGGGTGTTTTATGAAAATTTGCTGTTTTTGATTAATATATTGAATTATTCGTTTTCTTCATTTTTTATTACCAGAGCTGTAATCTATGATTGTAAGCCCGAGAAAATAAATTTTGAATCAAGGCAAATACATTACATATATCTTAATACACTATAACAAAGTATTTTTACTTTCCGAATAGAAATTCTTGAAAGTACCATGTAAGTAAAGTATTGTAATCATGAAAAAATTCGACTTCGAGATTTTGGTGTTTTTACACGTTTTGAGGGCTTCTGAATCCATTTATGCTATTTTTACGAGATGTGTGTGTGTGTGTGTGTGTGTGTGTGTGTGTGAGTGAACACGATAGCTCCTGAACGGAGCATTTGATTCAGCTCAAATTGGACATATATGTCATAAACCACCGTTGCAAAACCGGTATTGATTTTGGTGTGTATAGGACTTATAGTTTTTCTACAGGGCTACGAGAAAGATTTCTTTTACATTATGGTCTATGGGGGGGGGGGGGGATTTCTTGAAAGTGCGTTAGCGTTTAAACGGTAGATTCGATTGAGCTCAAATTGGGTATATATGTTATAAACCAATGTCGCAAGACCGGTATTGATTTTGGTGTGTATAGAACTTATAGTTCTCCTACAGGGCTACGACAAAGATTTCTTTTAGATTCTGGCCTATGGGGGGAAATTCTTGAGAGTGCGCTAGCGTTTAAACGGTACCCTCGATTGAACTGAAATTGGGTATATATGTTATAAATACCCATCTTAAGACCGGTATTGATTTTGGTGTGTATAAGACTTATAGTTTTTCTACAGGGCTACGACAAAAATTTCTTTTATATTATGGCATAATGGCATAAGGGGAGAAATTCTTGAAAGTGCGCAAGCGTTTAAACGGTGCATTGAGTTTCAATTTGGTATATATGTTTGAATTATTCATCGATTAAAATTTATTTAAATGCTTGGTAACGATCTTAATCGTAAGTGTTCGGAAAGTCGAGTGGAGTCGCACCAGATTTTTTTAATAAATAGAATATAATTTCGCTATAGTCTCTAGTTATAAAACGAATTCACAGTACAGTCAGAATACAGAAATGCAATCATGGTTAAACAAGCTGTAAGATTTAATTAAAGCAGCAACCAAATTTATTTACATTAAAAAGGTAAAATCGTACTTACTCACTTCACTGAAGATATCATAACTTCATTTGTACAACAGCGACGAGATTTTTATAATCCAATCGTAAGAAACTATGTCCATTAAAACAAAATTTTTACCGAAAGCATCCTCTCCACATTTAGTTTGAATTTATTTCACAACTCTGAATATGAGAAAGATGCATTTGGTATTCGGATATAACATAAAATTATCACCAGCGAATACATCGAGAAGTAATCACCCACAGCAAAAGGCAAAGTACAGCACAGCAAAGTACATCCGGTATCCTCTTTAGAAACTTTAATTCATATTTTTAATAACGACATGTTTGTTCTTCGATGCCCGCCGCAAGCCACAGCCATGATTCCCGCTTTGTGACTATGTACCGTTTTCCGTTGAAGAGCGTTGGTCACGTGATAGTAATAGGATATCTTACAAGCATCTTTTCGTGGGGGAGAGACAGAATTCTTAAATAGACAATTCTTAAATAGATTTTAGTGAAAAATGGAGTTAAATAGAATCTAGCAGATTGGGAGCATTGAGGCAAATGCAGGAGATTACAAATTATTGTCTTTAAGGAGAAATTTTTAGCGTAAAAGGACTTAAATAAGCCGATAAGAAATTTAATCAATAAAGCAGTGTTAGTTTTAATCAATAGATTTAAGCGTGTAGCAATGCCATCTATGTAGGTCACTATGTGGCGTCCATTATGGTAACCATGTGACGTCACAAAAACTGTCCAGGCAATCAACTGTCTGTTGCCACAACCTCTATGCAACGATTGTATCACGAGGAATCTGTCACATAAAATCACAAAACTCCCAGTGTGACGAATATTCATTTATGCTGCGACGTCACAATGGTATATGAAACTTGATTTGCCGAATCATAATTTCTCTTAGAAGACGCAAGTTCAAACACCACAAGCAGAAGACACAATTTACTTCTTAAAGACATCCAAGAGTTTCTCGTTGGTCTCTCGTTCCGTTACAAAATTCATTTGATGTAACATACATATTTTATGGATTAGATTAAATTAATAATGTTAATCAGAAACTTAAATATTTTTACTATGTTTTATTAACGTTTAAATGCAGGAGTAAACTTAGGTTTTGCATTTAGAAGTAATAAATTTAAATTTTAAAATATTGTAAGATTTTCTAAAAACCAAGAACTCACAAAATACATTCTGTGTATGGCAGGTCTTTTATCTTCTAAAAGTGGAAAAACAGGAAATATATATAGATTCCCAGTGAATTTGAATTTGAGGCGTATTCATTATTAAAAAAAAGAGTTGAAACTGCTTCCAAATTTAATAATTCCCAAACTTGTTTTCAGATTTACCTTAGGAAAAATACATTGGTGAAAATTTCAAACTTCCAAAGTTGTGCACAAAAGAATATCAGTATTATGAAAAATTTACGAAAAAATGGTGTACACTAGAGTATAAAAGAACAAAAGAATTAACCACATTTTATATAGAACTAAAAAGAAGTTTTTGCAAAATGTTGTTATCTAAATTTCCCGACTAAACCATGAAAAGCAATTATTATAAATCAATGAAACAATTGAGTAATAAAATCAATGTTCTAATACATAATCGTAATCGATGTACGCTTTTTGACGAATAAAGTTTTTTTATTTTAATGATATAAGTATATTTCAAGAACAAAGCAGATGATTTACATATGTAATAGATAATAACATAAATGTAAAATAAAGCTATCATCGAAATTACAAAACCGTGTATTAACGAAAGCTTTTGAAAGAAATAAGTCTTATAAAAAGAATTTTATCAATTAAAATTTTCTGAAGCCAATTCTTTTTACATTGTTTTCTAATTCTTGATTTTCAAAGAAATTGACGAAATACTTTAGCTGTGTTTTTCGTAAAGCTATTGGAAAGAAAAAAACATTCATGCATAAAAACTGGATAAATTTAATTTTTATTTAAAATAACCATAATTGCTTTCTATCGTGAGACTAACAGGTTTACCCTTTCCTTTGACATTTAAAGACTATGCATGTGATTAAAAAAAATATCTCAGACTTTTCAGAATACTTAAATGGTTAAAACATAAAAAATGCAAATTAGCAATTTTTCTTTTTATGCTTAAATGCTTTAATCCTTGTTTAAACATTTTAAATGAAGGATGAGGAATCTGCTGGGAAAGAAAAAAAAATGCTGTTAGAAAATGAAAGTAATATTTCTTTAAACGAGATTTTAAGAGTGTTACAACTTCCGCTGAAGACATAATGGGGTAAATTGGATTTACTGGAAACGTTTTTATGATACCGACAAAAAATGGAGGTTTTGTAGTTGAAGAATTTAAAAGTAATGACGCAAGACAGTATAATTAGGATCACAAGCCATGATGCGGGATTTTGAATGATGTTTCGACCGTCTATTGACGTCGTGTCGATTAAAGAACACAAAACTTTCTTCGCAAAAATTAGCATCTTCCCGGCGTTAGAAGCAAAAATGAGCGAGGTATGCATATATTACAACTTAAGACTGCAAAATATTAGACAGAACGCTAAAAATGGCTTGGTACTTGTGAAAGACAACTTCTGGCCTGGAAAAGTTTTGAGACCGTGGGATGGCAAGTGGAATCTGTCATTGGTGAGTAAACTGTCTTGCATTCGGTATTATTAATGATGACTGCAGTGATTGATCCAAAAAATTTTCAAGGGAGGGGCTATAAGTAGGATGAAACACATTATGAGTGATGCGTCTCTCCTCTCTTTCTCTCTTTTATCTTTTTAACCAGTTCATTTTTAATCTCAAATCCATATTTCATCTGTTCGCGCTCATCATTAACTTTTTTAAGTTTGGGGTACGCTATTAGTACCGAAAAGGAAATATGACTGAAAGACGGTCCTGGTACTAATGCCTTACTGAAGATTTCTTTTCCCTCCTTTGAAGGGATGTCTATCCACCTTTCAAGGCCTGGGTGGGATGGAGGGGTTGCAATTAAACTCATGGGTACTTAGAGGCTCTTTTATCTTTTTAACCAGTTCATTTTTAATCTCAAATCCATATTTAATCTGTTCGCGCTCATCATTGACTTTTTTTAAGCCAGTGGTACTATAATAGTACCGAAAAGGAAATATGACTGAAAGACGGTCCTACTACTAATGCCTTACTGAAGACTTCTTTTCCCTCCTTTGAAGGGATATCTACTCACTTTTCAAGGCATTTCTTACGCAAAGGGGATAGGATGGAGGGGTTGGAATTAAACTGATGGGTACTTAGAGGCTCTTAGCTCCGGTTGTACTGAACAGATCTGAATAAAACATCAAATATGTATTATGTAAATGATGCGGACAAGTTTTCCTTCGAAAAAAAATTAGATTAAAAGTTTTCTAATCTGCTTAAACAGAAGGCAAAAGAGTAGCTCATGTATTTTCTCTTTAAAAAATATCATTTTTAAAAAGCTGATTTTTTCTAAACTAGTATAAAAATAATTCTTCACGTTAAATTGCATTTACGTTTAGTTGAGAGAGAAAAAAATATTTCATGATAACATGCAATTTTTCAGGTTTTTTGACTCGTTTTATTTCATGTAGCATGTATAAATAATTGTCCAGTTTATTGCAGAAAAACTTGCAAAGTTGTATTCATAATATCATTTCAAAGATTCATCAGATATTTTAAAAAATGGGAGCATTTTGAAAATACAGATCAAATGAAAAATGCGAACCCGAGAAAAATGATGTTAAAGTGCAATTTCTTCAATAACAATCCTTTACAGTACATTCCTTACGACATAAATAATCTACGTTAGAAATGTCCAATTTTTAAAAATTTAACTTCCTTTGGAAAACTTGAAGTAGCTGCTTTTCTGAGAGTGATAATCTTCTTTTTTTCGAAATTCTCAACGTTTTCAACGTTTTTTATTCTCTTAACTTCCCAAATCACTCGAAAGACAGTGAACTTCCTGTTGCAGGTTTTTGGTAGTTCATTGTGGATTGTAAATGGTTTTCCAATAGGGATGATATAATTTTAAATGGTTAGAATGCCAACACTACGTATTCTTTTTTGACATTTCTTGTATACTTTGTGTTTAGTATACTATGCTATTTAACTATGGAAAGATACACGCTTGAACAACGTTTCGAAATTATTAAATTGTTTTATCAAAATCAGTGATCATATGTGAATACTGAGAGAAATTTGAGACGAATTCATGGAAGACATTTTTCAGTTCTTGTAATTTAATAAATACCTTGTGATTTCTTACTTTGGGGATATGTTAAGTCACAAGTTTATGCTGATAATCCAATAACATTTGAACAATTAAAAACCAACATTGAATGTGTTATTCGTGAAATTACGCCAAATTTATGTGAGAGTGATGGAAAATTGGGTTGACAGAATGAAATATGTACAGAGAAGATAGGGACATGAACGCTATTATTTTTCATAATTAATGGCATAATGTAAGCTTTCAAATTAAAAAAAAATAATTGTGTCTCACTGAATAATTTATGTGTGTGTTTTTTAATTGTATCACTCACTCTTAATGGAAAATGTTATACAACTCTGTTTTCGGTCATTTTGAAAAAGTATTACAATTTCTAATTTCAACAAGTGCTAATAAAATTTGTTTTTATGGAATTTTTAAGTATTACTGGCTAGAAAATATTTTATTTAGCAAAATCTAACAAAACTCGTAAAATTTTTCCCCTGTGAAAACGACACACTTATTTTTTAGTTTTAAAAAAGATGACAGATGCGTCCATTTTCTTACCAGACATTGTACTCAAAACTGAAAGAAAAACTGAAGTAAACATTACTTTTCACACATATAATTTGGCATTCTACAAATATCCTATAATATTTAAATTAATACAGCTTTTGAATAAGCCAGCTAATATGTAAATGCCCAGTCTATTACTAGACAGTATATTTTACGAAAATTTTAAATAAAAAGAAGGATTTTTATTTTATAAACATTAGTTCATTGTACACCTGGAGAACTTTATCGGTATATCGCCTACTTTTCTGATCAAAATATTTTTTTAAAAACAGGCCTTGGTAAAAATTCATAAACATGTTGCCAAAAACATACGCTTAATTATGTACTTATTTTCGTTTTCAATGCTCAACGGACTTGGTAATGCTTTCAGTTCAACATTTTTAGTTCAAAGCATAAGCAATAAACTAAACGCATTTAAATATGTAAATCGTTTAAACAAACGGGATTTATAAAAAAGTGATTTTTGTTAATTTGTTTCCCTTACAGCTAGTTAAATACCGAAACTCAACACGTCAAGGAAATACCTGATCAAAAATCAGTTTGACTGTCACTGATAATGATACGTTACAACTTTCATCGAATCGTGCTTTCTAATCACTCGCGCATAATTGCAAACATGCCAGAATAATGATCACAAACACTCAAAATTACATGCAACAGCTTTTGAAAAGTTACCGTAGCAAACTCCGTGCTTCGTAACACAGCCGCTTGGAGCAGAGATTTAATTAGCTGTCTAGAAAATCATTCATCAGCTGTTATTCTTTGATAACCATCGCCTCCATCCTCTATTATAACTTTCCAATACCGCCATTCTGCAATTATTAATAAAAACTGCATCGATATGTTCTCAAAAAGGTAATGAAAGTTTCAGAGTATTGAAATTTTCATTCCTCAGAGCTTCTTATGTCTAGTGATTAGGTATCTCATTATTTCGGTTACTATGGGAACACACAAGTATTTTAAGTGTGTGCGGTAAGAAACCGGTTGTCTGAATTCATAATATGAGCCTTTCTGGAGCACCGAGCTTAATATTGCGACGATATGCGAGCGCGAGTTTTTATTTAATATGCAGTTAGCGGCGCGGAAAAGATTTGATTAGCGGAGATGTAGTCCCCTTCGATATTTTCCTAATTTCTGCTAGTACTCGATGCGGAAAACTTGTTGTCTCAGCAGAAGTTAGCGAGGAAAAAAACGTTCAATTAGTCCTTTCTTTGAAACTACCGCTGGATATATTAATACAAGGCCTACTTGTCGTGAGTTAGGTGTAAGTCACCCTTTGAAAAATTATGAATTTAATACACACTTTTAGTTTCACTAAATACTTATTAACACGATATATATTGCTTTCATTTGTGTTACGATTACAAATTTGCTAAAACTATCTATTATTTATACTACTACTACCTAAATTCGCTTCCCCTCTCCCACCCACCCCGCAGAAATGTTCAATTTAAATATTTAAATCCCCCGTGTTCCATCCCGTAAAAAAAAAAAAAAAAAATCGAACTGATGGAATCTCGAGGAATCTATGTAGAATCGCACAGATTGCAAACAGGTCGTGCATTTTGAGGAAGAATTTATAAATCTGACTCAATTTATAACTTATGAAGACACGTTTTTGATTTCCTTAAACAAAATCTGTTTAGTTGAGACAGTTCATCTGGTTGTTTCACACAGCTAGTTTTCAAGCGGATTTGTTTTCCTGTACATAGAACTGTTATGGATTAACGCAATCCTACATTAAAAAGGCAGGAGAATTTAAATGAAATTGATACCAGAACATGTGATTAGATTTCAGCATTTGAGTTTAGGTGTGAATGAGGTCTGTACATTACGGAAAAGAAAAAATCTTGATTTCTCTTTCTGCAGAAAATGTTGTTTGAATCTTTCCGTGTTCATTTTTTTATTTGCATATCAATTTTAGCTTATTAAAGAAGTATATACATTCTTACTTTTACTAACTGAAACTATTCAAATGTAAATTATTATTATTTGTTATTTTTTTAATCAAACAAATTCCTGAATCCCGTTTATCCTATGCATAAAATGGAATTCCTGTAATTGATTTCAGTCGCAGTAATCACGACCACGGACATTTAAAATTTTAATTGATGTTTGGAAATTCACTGAGTTGTCGAAACTAAAGATTTTCTTTTTAATCCGTAGGTTACCAATTAATTTATTCTGCTTTATTTTCCAGGTCATTTTCTGAAAAGAGACGATTCTTGCTTTTATGTATGTGGGAATTGAAATCAAGAACTTTACTTGGGTTGCATGCACACTGCATGCATGCATTGGCTGCACTCTCATTTTTTCGTAATGAAACAATTTGCATTTTTTCTCTAAAATATACATTGAAAACAAATATAAGACCATAATGGAAATAATTTTTAGTTTTCAAAAATGTATTGCTACATTATTTTGCGAGCGTTCAAGCTTCAATTCAAAGTGTGTGCATCCATTAACAAATTTTTGCCCAAATTTTTTATTGCTTCCAATTTTTATTGCTAAATGAAAATAAGTACAAAACTATTGAAAATAGTATTATTAGGACTGAATAAGGTAGAATTAGGCTATATTACTTTCTTTTGTTTTGTGAGAGCTATTGGTTGGACATTCAAATTTTTCGAATTTGAATTTATTTTGAAGGTTTTTCTGGAAAACCACATGCTGAATTTTTTAAAAATATTTTTCCTAGCATAAGTAAGCCTAAATAAAGTTACAATTTCATTTTCAGCCCATTTAAAAAACATGAATTTTTAGGTTAAGACTCAAAACGATCGTTTTAAATTTTATAAAAGTACAAGGTGGTTATTAATAAACTTCTACAAGCAGTATTCTGCAGCTGAAACAAGCGAGCAGATCTACCTTAACTTTGGTCATTTGGACTTCAAGCAAGACGCACACAAGAAAGTAAAAGTTTTAAAAATTCTGTTCAAAAAAATGCGCACTAGGTGTCCCTTTGCATAGAAAACCGTGTAACGTTGCTCAAGATATTGCCCAAATTATTTCACAGGTATTCAAAAACTACTGAATATAAACATTGAAATTGTTTGTGCATTTCAAGGTAGCCATTTTGCTGTTTTTCCTGCAAAATGACACTTAATGGACACTTTTTGAACTGAATTTTTAAAAAGAACTTCTTTGAGCGCATTTCGTCTACAGTCCATATGATCAAATTGGTGATAATCTACTCACTTTTTTGAGCTGTACAGTGTAGTTCATGACAGATTTATGTAATCAAAAAACAAACTTTGTAGATATAAACTCATTATTAATCTCCACATTTAGTTTTTAAAGTTTACTCGCTATATAAATGCATTACAATATTTGCTAGAAATGTAATAGCATGTTTCTTTATTGCAATTTTTCTTGGTATTTTGCTACACATTATTTCCTGGAATAATAAAAGAATTATTAATAATTTTTTATACGTTTATTTATAGTTGGCGATCGCATCTTTTGTAATATAGGCAAGTACTATTTTAATAATTAAAAGTTGCTGTGTTAATTTAAAGTTACATTTAAATAAAAACAATAATTAACTAAATACTAATACACTAACTGACATTTATTCCTCTATTGAACAAATATTCAAAAATAAATGTATTGTGCTTTGAATGTACAAAATTAGTAAAATCTCTTTTATCCTGTGTTATATCAAAACCATAGCACATTAAAGAAGCATTTTTTATTGAAACAGTGAAATGGAAAATAAATAATTCTGCTATGTAAGTGCTTTTTGCTCACTATTCAGATATATATTTCTGCATTAGTAGCCACTTGTTTCGGTTTCAGATAAAGATTTCACAAACACACACACAATTAAAGAATGAAGAACTGTGACCTTTTTAAAACTTTTACAATTTTTAAATCACGACACCTTTGTCTACTCTGAGGCTACCATTCAAGTCTAAATATCTTAAACATGTAATTAACAAATTGATTAATCATAAGAATTTCAAACATTTCATTACATTTTATGATTCAGGTAAATTTAAGATTACTAACAGATATAACGACATAATTTTCACATAAATTCCACTCCATTTGCCTAACTTCAAGAACTTTATCCGCTTATAATTTTCGAGCACATATCAGCCATAACACTTGAAAATACCCCATAATCAGAAACTGTTTTCAATCACGTTCAAAGACACTAATTGCTTTCCATTAAATGGACGATAGAGATTATCGTTTCTCTCGTTTTCTTGAACACACGTATTCTGGATCCGTGATACAATTTCTTATTGCACGTAAAGTAATCGTCAGTCGCCATAGCAACCACAATAGCCGGATGCCTAACCGTTTTCTGGAAAAATATGTTTGCAATGTATACAGGTGCGATTATTTACCACATATTTAGTTTAGCACTTGACTGTTGTTTCAAAATACTTGTAATAAAAGGTTCAGTTGAAGATGTGTTATTATAATCATTATCATCATTTCTAGGATATGAAAATTAAATCACGCAAACAATTTCTTTTTTTGAATTAGATAATTAATTGATGTCATGTTATGCAAAAATATAATAAACGGAGGATTTACTTGTTGTGTTATTAAAATTTGTATGTTTATAATAAATGTGATTTACTAAGCAAAGTTTTTGAGTTAAATAAAAAAAAATATTCATTCACTTGTGTAAAACTAGAGCTACCTACTTGTTTTTAAATTGCTGAAAATGCTTCAGTTTTTTTCCGAATTTTCTGAAATTTCCAGTGAATATGTAATGATTTCTCTCTGGTACTTAAGTATTTTGATATTTCAGAAAATTTATCAATGTTGAAATTTTAGGACCAAGGCAAGAACATCTGTGTGGAATCATGTAATTCAATATTCACATCTAAACTTAGTCATATCGTGCATAGTTGTTTTTTAATTTTATTGGTCTCAGTGGTTCAATTTAAATGTTATAGGCTCCAAAAATCTCATATATTAAACTACTTGCGCACTTTTACAATATAATGAACACTGATACAAGCATAACATATGTATGAAATGAACGTACTACTTACATGTGTACAACTAACATACTTGATCTTGTAGTACTTGTAGTTACATGTAGTTGTGCATGTATACATGCACCTTAAAATATACTCCACCCAATGTAACCCCCACAGTTATTAAGATTACCCTCATACCTTAGCTAAAAACCTAACCTAACCTACATGTATTTTCATGAAAAATCATGTATTTCTCAACATAAGATGAACTGCACATACGAGAAATTGTAATGCATGATTCACAATTTAATAACCTTATTTTATGTACATTTTATTTACTTCCGCTGTCTTGAAATGGTTATTATTCCAGCTGATGCTCTTCGATTAAAATATCTCATGTGAAATAAAGGGCTTTGTCGTTGAATATAAAACTTTATAAATGCTTCTTCGAATATTTATACAATTTTTTCACGTACATGAACTAAAATGTATATTACTTTCAATATACAGCCATGTTATTTATGAATGATTCTGAAATTTCGAATCGAGTCTAGAAATATCTTTCGACTTGGGAAATATGGCTATTTATTGATATATAATAAGAGACCTTGGTTTTGACATTAAATTCAACTTTTGTATCGAATTTTAGGCAGCATATTTGTCTGTCTTGACTTGAATTGGAAATTTTCATGAAGCAATTCAAATGTAATTTGGGTCTATTTCGGGACTGTAGGGAAAAAAATAGTTTTATTGAAATCTGATATATATTTTTATGTGTAAGGGGGGGGGATATTGTATAAAACTATATATTTGTGTTAAGCATATCCCCAAACAAAAAACCCTTAACTGGTTAAAAGCTTGGGACTCAGCATTTTACTTTATAGCCATATGGCTTTTAAGTATGGCTCTTAAAAATAATGATATCAAATTTTGAGTCACGTCCTGGACTTTATAAGAATTTTTTTAATTCCATTGCAGCTACTTTATTTTCTGAAGAAGATTTACACATTCAAGCAATGATTTTATTAATCAAATACACTGTCAAAGATACCGCACTTTCACTGAGCCTATATTATGTGTTCAAATGAATTTATTTCAATAATTTAATTTATCTTATACGTCACGCTATCCAAAAGGGCAAGCAAAATTTGCATAAATATTTTCTTTGTAACACACTATCTATTTGAATACATTTCACTTAGCTTGTATACTATGAGACAAAGTAAGCATTTACGTAAATTTTTCTTGCCCTTCCATCACCATCCCCTTCCATCAGCGGTTCCTGGGCCTACTGATCATTTTTAAGTATCAAAAGGACCACTGGTAACGGATGTTTGAAGGGTGTACCAACAAAGTGGTGACAACAATCACCGATGTCTTCTTTTAAGTCTGTAACTCGAAAAAATGCATTGGATCCGAACATCTTGTGAGGTTGTGAGGAATACCTCCCCCGCCCTTAAAAAAACAAATCTGGTATTAGTTATCTTAAAAATGACCGATTATTTTCAAGAATATTCCATCATTTTTGAAAAAAAAACTTTTCAAGAATAATCGATCATTTTTGAAAATAGCCGATTATTTTCAAGAATTTTCGATCATTTTTTACATTGACCAAACGATTTCTGTGATAATGCTTAGTACACAGATTTATTACGACAGCACATCCATGGATTTTGATTTTTTTATTGTAATACTTCCTGCATTGAACAGTTATATGTAATAAACGCAATGTCTTCATTTGAATAAAAAATTTAAAGAAATTAAATGTGTTGTAAATGTTTAAAATATTTGAATATTCAGTTCGAGCCTGTCTCAACGGATATTTTTGAACGAATATAAAGAAACTTGACGCACAAATAATTTATCGAGGCAACATGTGCTATCTGTTTTTTTCACTTTATCAATGGATTATCTTTGGATTCCACATTACGTAAGTTAGCTAGTCTATATATATATATACATATCAGAGAAATATAAAACTCTAATATAAAATTAATTACAAAGTTTGCAAACCCCAAAATCATATCGTTATGTTAGTTTTTCTTCTTTTTCAATATCCCATGAATGTAGAAAACTGATAACTGACACTTTTAAAAATTAAAATCACCATTCTATTTTTCTGTAAAATGTTCACGTTGGACTATAGTCTATTGCTCAATTCCCATGCAATTTGACCAGGATTGTGAAGAGCTTTATAAGGCAGTTTAGCCAAAATTCGCATTCGTATGGAACAAGTGTCTTAAGTTTTTCGTACTTTATTTCAGTAATTTTAACATCTTTATAGCATGTTGAATGGTGCCCCATCATGAAGATTTTAGCATTGCAACAATTTATTCATTTAGGATTAGGAATATCAACAAATAAAACGCTATAATCTGAATAAATTTAAATATTAAAGAATTAACTGAACTTAAAAGAATGCAAGATAATTATTAAAAAAAACCATACAACTTTGTTACATTTAGATTGAAGACAGAGCAAATGACCATTTCTTGCTCAATCTGTAGCGTTCATATAAAATAGATATTTTGCATTATTGAATCACTAGAAATGCACTGTCATCTGTTTTGGAAAATAACGTTTAATACAGTGGAAATATTCAGTGTTCAAATGTGTCTCTCATCTTTAGATATTTCTAGATACAGTTACTAAGCAAGTAAAAAACTCTGTGTTTGCAAAATTTCGAAAGCCTAATTAACACTGAAAATTTTTACAACTATTACTTAAAAAGTGTGCTGAGTGCATAAGTGACTCTCCAATTTTGATTGCCATTGGCTGTGAACTTAAAACTGAACTATTTTAATCAGCGTGGCTATTTGCTTTCGAAATGGAATAGTTTGAGAACTAACTCTCACTAATTAGATTATGTTCATTCAAACTTCCACATGAGTGACTCCTATTGGTTACGATAAATTTTGAGACCTGCATCCTAGGACATCAAATTTAACTTAAAACACAGACAGTTTTCAGTGTTCAGAAAAGTGCATATAGCTGTTTAATTTAATCACTTAGTTTGTATGCTATTTAGTTTCAATTGAGTACTTTTACTTTTATTTTTATTTTTTGACCAAAGTTTATATTTTCCTTCATGAGAAAGATAAATATTTTGTCAGGAATTTAAATGGTATCAAACTAAATGGATTTTCTATGGACTTATAAATTCATTATGTCACCAAAAGTTTAGGAACTCAAAAACAAAAAATATTAAATCGTAAATAAAATGATAATAATATTAAAACAAAATAATATTAAATCGTAAATAAAATGATAATAATATTAATATCGCAAAACAATGTTAAATCCTAAAACTGAAGCAAACATTCAACTCCCTGAAAAATCACTACAAAATGATCGTTTTACAAAAGATTCCTTCATATGTGGAAATCGACGGCAGCGAAAAAAGGCTGTCTGGTTAGCGAAGAGAAGAACCGTGAAAAAAAAACAGCAACCTTTTACTCCGGGATTACTTCAAATACTTGTTTACAAGAAAATAATATATACTCTAAAATCTCACCAAGCTGGAGAGTCAATGGGTACATCGTGGGCCAATATCTAAAACAGCTAGAAAGCATGTTGCCGCATTAAGGACTCCGTGGCAAACAGCTTGGCACAACAATTTAATAAAATAGGTATACTCCCATCAAGTATTTGCCAAATAAGTAGAAGGGACCACATGAATACGGAACACCTTCTTAAGTGCTCGGATTCAGATCGAAAGGCTCTAAGACTTTATGAAATAACCAAATGATATTGGACTGCCAGAACTCTTATGAACATTTTTAGAATGATATCTACACTTTCTGCTTTGTAACTCTATCCCTCTTTCTTTTGTTGCTTTGTAAACATGTTTATCTTTCTTTTTTATAGTACTTATGTTCCTTGTTCGTTTTGTAGAATGCAGGGCTCCAAAATGCTACAATTTCTGTTGCCTGAACTCTTTTAGATGGAGCTGTACCATTTCTGCTTTGTTACTCTACCCCTCTTCTTTTTGCTTGTTTGTGAACCATGTTTATCCTGTTTCTTTATAGTACTAGTTCCGTTCCTTGCTCCTCTTGTAGAATATTGGGCTGCCTGATCTCTATGGATTGAATTCGAGTTAGCCATATGTAACAACAAAATAATATTAATGGAAATCCAATGACAATAGCTTCGAATTTCTCACTCCTATGACAAAGGAAATATTGTGAGCATTTCAGAGCCTGTCAAAAGAAAGAAGATATCAGTAAAAATTTTGTAATATAAAGCGCATCTAAATGATTTTTAACAGAACGATCGTTTAGGTTTGGTAAAAAAAGTCCACACTTCAGCATTTGCAAACAAATTCCACCATCTACACATTCAAGATAATAAAAACTAAATAATTGTTTACTAAACCGTACTTAACATTTCTTAAGTATACTTTTTGTGGCTGTTATTTTACATATATATATATATATATATACATATGTAAAATATATATATATGTAAAGGCCTCGAAGCTGTAATCAATGAGCGTGATCTTAGTGACCTCTGGATTCTTTTAGACAGACACAGCTCCCTTCAACTCTTTCACAATTGGACTAAAATTGGGGACAAATCAAGCATCTCCATCCTTCTTAAACTTCAAGTTGTCTCCAAGCTCCACGATGTCCATTTTCAGTGGATCCCCAATTTGACATTTTTGGCAATGAGGAAGCAGATCGCCTAGCCAAGGAGGGCTGTAGTCACTCAACACCTTCTTCTTCAGCCCTTACCTACTCAATGTCAATTTTCAAAGGAGCAGAAGATCCCTCCCTCCCACCACTGGTATGCGGCCAAGGAATCGGGCTCTTCACTTGTTCTCAACTGTGACAGAGCGTCCCAAACGACAGGCGATTTTTCTTGAAAGAAAAATTCTATTATCGATAAAATTCCCGCTTAAAAATTTAAAAAATATTAATCCCATGTTTAGGGATAGCCTATTTATAATTAAATATTTGCTGAAAACGTTTTTAATTTTATGTATAAAAAAGTACATTACTTTCCTGTACACCAAGTACATATGTATAACAAAAAAAAAAAAAAAAAAATTAAACGCTCACTTGTAAGATTTTTTTAAAATATTTTTTTTCTTTTAACAATGTTTTAATGGTAATGGCAACACTTCATAAGATTTCTTCTACAATCTACCTATCTTGGTCATACCGGGGCCTTCGCAATTAGTATCGGGCCTGCGCGTGTATTTTGATGAGTCATCCAAAGAGGTCTACGGATGCTCTAGTCTTCATGTATACATCAGGCATTTATTAAGCTTCTCAGTGCTTTCAAACGTTATTTAATGTAGTTTTAAGTAGTAATTGTGTTCCTAATTCAAGTACGAACTCATGATTAATTTGTTTGCTATGATACATATTTACATAAAGAAAATAGGTGCATATAATTTGAAGGAAAAACAAAGTAGCGCTTATTCTCACGATTCACGATTGCTTATTTTAGTTTCACAAGTGGATATTTAATATACTTTAAAATAACTAAATACACAAATGAGAAAGACATTTTTATACATTTCTTAGGATAAGGAAATGTTTCACAATTTCCAAACAGTTACATCCATTATCATTTTTTAAAAATAAAATTGACTAAACGCTATTAAATTTAAGTGTTTTGAATCTTGTCCAGTTATAAATAAACAGATTAAATGACGAACAGCTGACATAAAAATAAAATATTTGATATTTACAATTCACATATACAAAATTTGAATACTGCTACAATGTTTAACGTATAATCTTCGTAATATACTGAAATAAGCTTATAATAATTTAGATATATATTTTTACATTATAAACTACTCAAATTTTCAGGTGTTCCGGATCATCACATCGTAAAAGAAATAATATAGAGTATTTATAAAGTAGCATTTATTACACATCGATAAATCTATAACAGGAAAGCGCAGTTAATGAAAAGAGTAAGAAATATAATATATATATATATTTACAGACCCGACACTTAACCTTAAGTTTTACCTTTTAGTAATTTTATTTTCAAATTTCATTCAATTTACACCTACTATTATTTTTTACATTAACGAAATGGTCTTTACCCGTAAAAGAACTAAATAATATATTTTACGTCTAATAATGTATCGTATAACCTGCATAATTAAAATAGGAACAAACAATTACTTACTTTAAGTACCCAACAAAGTAGATAGTTTTCTCTTTTTTTTTTTTTTGGTTTTTTCCAATTTGTCATTTCGAGCTTTACAATAATTATTTAGCAAAATATTCGCCATAATAGAAATGCATTTTTTCATAACTTATCGATCGATACACCACATGAACACATTGTTACACAAATACTGTTTGTGATAATAATTTTCTCCATTGCTAGAGTCACCAAAATATGTTTTAAATTGACTTGTTTTAAGAAGTTTGACTCATAACTTTCGAAAATTAACACCTCAAAAATTGAAAACACTGTGCGCACAATACTCAGTGTAAATTCAGTTGGCCATTTAAGTCCTACCCGATCAGTTTGTAGCATGTATTTGTACAACTCTTCAGATGGAAAATCACATTCAATGGTGTCTTTCGATGATAAAGTGGAAATGCAGTTATTACAAAGTACTCCACTTCGCATTTTAAAAGCAATATATCCACTTATATATATAAAAACAGACATCGTTGATGAAGAAATTTCACATGTGTTAGAAAGATGTATTGCATCCAAAAAATTTTTGAGTCATCAATTGTGTTATTGGCATCTTCAGAAAAATCAAGTAACTTTACACTGAAGTTCCCTGCATGTTTTGAATACAGTTTAATTAAGCTTAAAATTTTTAATTTTTTGTCCGATTCTAATATTTGCCGTAATGAAATATTATAATTTCCACCACTCATTTGGCGGTATTGACCAAAACATGCTTCTAAGCTGTCGGTTTGAAATTTCCCAAGAAGAACATATTTTACATTTAAATTAGTTAGCATATATTTAGACACGTCTATCAGAGCCTTTGTAGTATGGCTTAAAGCAAGTTCAGTTTCTTTTGACAGCATGCCACCTTTTTCAGGAACTGAGAATTGAGTTTTATCGGTAACCGACAAATGAGCAATTCCATCCCATTTTTTTAGCGATCTATAAAATTTCTCTAGAAATAGTATGTTTGGATGATCTGCACTAGTTATTGGGTCAGAAAACGGGTCTCTCGTATATTTTCCTTTACAGGGATGCTTGCAATTAACTATTTTACACCACCTCTGAAAATGTTCAATGAAAGTCTTGGTTTTTAAGAAATCAGCACAATACTTAGTACTGTTTTGCTCTAATGAAACCACATTTGTTTCATGGAAAAGATTTACTGCGTGTTTGACATTTTGTTTCTCAAATGAAGACGGGAAAAGTACTTTCCTTGTTAATTTAGGTGCAGTTTTAATGGTCAGATTTTTCTCATCATCATATATTTGCTTCAGATGTAAAATACTGGCAATTGATATTTTGGTATCATCGAATATGTCAGGGAAGAAAAAAGATTGGTTAGTCAAATTTTGGTTCAACCAATTATTACGTATTGACTTCAGCAAGTGGGGTGAATCAAACAGAAGAAATATTTTATTGTTATCATCATAAGGACTTTTTATGAATGGAGATAGGTTGCCACCACACAAAGTTATGAACATGTTTCTATTAACGGAGTTATTATCAGAGATTATACAGAGAACTGTATAACCACACTCATAAAGCATATCCATGACTTTACGTGTATACGTATGTAATTGATCAGCTGTTAAATTGTTCACGGGGATCAAGGCTGCAATATCTTTGTTTTTGGAAAAAACTGATGAAATCATAAATGCTTGTACAGTAGTGGCAACGACTGATTCATCAGAATTGTCTGCAGTACCCACAACTTTTCCACTTTTATAATCCACCAATGGGTTAACATAAATTTCATCTATAAGAAAAATTACCAATTTTTCATCCTCATCTAGAGCAGACACCTTTCGTTTTAAATAATTAACGTGATTGGTGGTGAATTCATTTTTCCCACTATAACTTAGTGATGAACTCATATTTCTTAAGTATGACTGGTGAGGTAGTGTCAACACACCACTGCTGCGTATCATCATGTACGCAGCTGGATAACTAAAATAAAGTTGAATAGCCCATAGAATCATTTTGGGACTATATCTATGTTGTTCAGAAAATGTCAATATTAACTGCTCAGTAATAAATGCAACCTTTGAAAAATTATCGTCATTTTCTGTCACTAGCTCATTTAGAAGTAATGTTACACTGTTTACTTTTTGAAGCACAGTCAAATCTTGCAATCTAAATGAATTCAGGAAGCTTAGTGTACTATCAAACTTAGTCCATTTGTTCATCTTGTGCTCATTCCCTAGAATAAATCCAAGAATACTGTCAGAATGCAGTTGCTCATTTCGATAATATAATTCAACAGATAAATCTTCTAAAATTTTTAGCACTACCGTTACTTCTGGACATACGGAAAATTCAATTTTATACAGGTATATACATGTCTCTTCTATTTTAATCGCCCAAGATTCCGAAAGCTTATTTCCTATAGCAGATGCCAAACCACTGAAAGTTTTAATTTCATCATCTTCACACCATTTAAGAAAATTTTCTTCGTCGCGTTGAAGCAAAGCCTTTCTACGTTCAGAAGGAGATTTTCTTTCTTTAGGGAGACGTTTTGATAAATATTGAGGCTGATCTGGAAAAATTGTTGGATAAGCATCTTCTTTGAACGTATACTTCTTCCTAGGGATTGTAAGAATAGTACCATCTTTTTGTGTAATTTTATCTTCCTTAAAAATGTACGGTTCATCAAAATGTTTAATACACAGCACAGAATTTGATGATGGTGTAAAATCTTTCCTGTGTATAGAAGATACCCACTTATTCCTTTTCGCTGCATCTTTTGGAAATGAAAAGACGTGGGTATATGTCGAATGTTTGTTATAATTAGATGTGCAACCAGGTGCACTGCATTTCCTTGGCATCTAAAGTGAAAATAATGTAAATTAATTTAACAAGAAACATTTAGATTAAATTACATAATAAAGGGTGTCACATAAATAGTAGTACAAACTATAAGGGGAGATAAGGGGTATCAGAAGGATTAAAAATCACATAATAATTTATGGTCAAATACGTTGTTCTGATACTCTGGTTGATAATCCCAAAACAAAATGTTTACAAGGTTTTAAGTTAATATTTGTTAGTTTGTTTCTTTAACAAATGAGTACTTATCGAAAATTTTACAATTCAAAATGAAAATGATTTATAATTTCCGTTTTTAGTTCCATTCCATTTACATAGGTGCCAAGTATTACGGAATATAATCAACCGCTTTTTGTGAACTGTAAGATTTTTGAATAATTTTTCAAAATAGTTACCACGCCACGCCTTTAACCCAGAAATTTTGCTATATTTTAAATAGAAAATTATCGTTCACAAAAAGTGGTTAATTACATTCCGTAATACTTGGCACCTATATATATATTTTTTTTTCTTTTCAAAGAAAAATATTGTTTTAGCAAAACGTACTAGGAAACACCACTAATATTTCAACACTTTTCTTTTTTACAAGTGATTATTAACTGGTGCTCGAAGACAATGTATTCGTCCCTGCATTAGCATTGCTGTATATTAAGGTTGTAGCTCGAAAAAGCAAAATCTGTTTCACGGCCTGTGAATACAAATTAAGATAAATTACTGCTGAAGGACTTGAAAATTTTCAGGATACCTCTTCACAAGCTGCGCTACACATTGTAATAAATTAAAAACATGCAAGTTTAATAAAACACCTAGAGAAAGAAGTTAAACATGAAATTACACTGCACAATGCTTAAGAGTGCGCCAGATATTCGAAATATTTTTAAGAACTTTTTCTGAACGTTTCATAACTTATACATATCTGCCCTTTATTAGAGCGTCTGCAGCTTATGAAGAGACATTCTTCAATGCATCAAGTTCTTTACCCCCTTTCCTCCGCTCTACTTTGTTCAGGACCAGAATGCGTTCACGTGAGTCAAATTTTAATTTTTTTTTCTTACAATGATGAATCTAAATAAAGTATTCATGACACAGATCCCATAAAGTTGTAACACTCACTACATCAGTGGCGTAGCCAGAATTTTATTTGGGGGTGGGCTGGGTATCAAGATTAAAGCTAAAGTTCAATTGTAAGCTAAATATTAAATTGTAAGCTAAGTAAAGGGTCCCATTTCGGGGGGGGGGCAGCAGCACCCTCAGCCCCCCCCCTCTGGCTACACCCCTGCCCTACATATAAATGGTCTTGCATTCACGATGTTCAATTTATAGAAGAATAAATCTCCTTCAATTTTAAAGATGCAGGTATGAGTTTTTTACATGATCTTTACTTAACTAATTTTTTCATAATGGATCAAATTTTGCTAACGAATGATGTAAAATTTAAAAAGTGTAGTTTTTAGAAAATGTACAGGAGAATTCATGAACGTAGTCGTATTTCCTACGTTATTTTAAACAATTTAACATCAATCATTAATCTTTAACAAATAATGTATTAAAGCGCATTTCAGTGTTTTCGGGATATCCTGTATATTGGGAGAAAATTGATAAAATACACTCAATAGCGCGATCCCTGAATTAATTATTCTTTAAAAAGACATTTCATGCATTATATGTTATTCTTTTGTCGCTTTCTCAATCGAACTTTGGAATTGAGCAAGCATAATGAACGCTTGTACAAAATATTAACTACATTTGAAGTTTCTATGTAAACGTGCAAAAATCAATAATTTATAATTTACTGTATTTCTGCACTGCACCAAATGTAAGTCTGAATCAGATAATCAAAGCATATATAGCTGATAAATAACATTTTCAACTGGCAAAATTAAATTGCCTAACTAGTATCACTACGCCATGCTTATTTACAAGAATAAACTACTCAAATAATACGATTTCTGATTAAAATAATTTATTTATAAATAACACATGAGTAATTATTCACTAAATATGATTCGCATACATATTTTTAGAATTTCTAAACAAATTTTAAAAGTTTTCACTTACCTTTACATTCAGAGCGAAATGTTCGAATTTTATGATAAATTTCCATGCAAGAAAAGCAGCAAAAGCTTCACAACACGATTATCTACATCTAAAGTTCTTTACTACGACAAAACTTTAAAAAAATTGTTTTAAAATAATAAAATAATATAATATTTAATACTTATAATAATGAAATAGAACATTGCGAATAGCGAAAACAGGCCTCAATGATAAACTCATTTTTCCTGATGGCATCTCAAACGCAGGCCCGTTTCTAATAGCGACGGCCCCGGTCATACTCATCGTCGTACATCTCTTTCAGAAATGTACAAAAATGTAAGTTAGATGTCAACAGGTTGCGTTTGTAAATTTGCCATGAAACACATCCATTAGTTAATAAATTGCATATACTATTCAAAATCTACTTCAATATTTATAAAAAGGATTAATTGATGGAATGAACAAATTGTAATGCGTTTGTAACTTCTCTTTTTTTCCCAAGCAAATTTTTAATTTGTGATGCGAAATTTTCTTTATGAGTAGTTTGAAACTACTATTAAAAACACACAACTTACTCCACATTTCTATAGCCGATGTAACATTAGACATTTAAAATGTAAACGGAAAAATAAACAAACTAGTATTTCTTGATGGCGTTTTCTCACTTTCTTTTAAAAATACTAGGTCCGCATGCCATATCGCACATTCAATGTTGAGCTGAGCGAATTTCGTGCAGTTATCTCTACCTCAAGTTGAATTTTTTCCTTTGAATATTCCTCGAGGGTATTTCCGATTTCGGATTTTCTTTTTTCTAATTAATCAAAACTACCTTGACCAATGTCATAGGTTCAATGAGCGCGCGGAGCGAGTAATTGACAAATAGAATAATTCTTCTAATATCTCCATTAAAAGTTAATGGCAGCAGGTTTTACGGTGATTAGTCCTCCGTGGTCAACCCGACTGGTTTGATTTCAGATTTATACCTTGCCACCATTGGTTCTTATAACCATTCCAAATTTGAGCTAAATCAGTTAAACGAGTTGTCTGAGTACCTCAATTGGACTCCCCAGAGTCTATTTCCAGTTCGCCCTTTCTGATCGGTTCGCAAAGAAAGAGTTTTTTCCGGCTCATCTTAGGCAGCTTGCATTGGAAGTTATTAGTGAGATCTCCCATGACGCCATAAAAATTTATACACATGGTAGTAGACTGGATGAACATGCTGGTGTGGTGTCTATATTAAGAAACCAGGGCAAAAATTGTCCATCTGTCTCCGTAACCCTGATTTCACTTCAGCCTTTAGAAGCGAATTAATCGCAATAGAACAGGGCCTCGAAGCTATAATCAATGAGCGTGATCTTAGTGAACTCTGGATTCTTTTAGACAGTCGCAGCTCCCTTCAACACTTTCACAATTGGACTAAAATTGGAGACAAATCAAGCATCTTCATCCTTCTTAAACTTCAAGTTGTCTCCAAGCTCCACGATGTCCATTTTCAGTGGATCCTCACGCTGACATTTTTGGCAATGAGGAAGCAGATCGCCTAGCTAAGGAGAGCTGTAGTCACTCAGCACCTTCTTCTTCAGCCCTTACCTATTCAATGTCAATTTTCAAAGGAACAGAAGATCCCTCCCTCCCATCACTGGTATGCAGCCAACGAACCGGGCTCTTCACTTGTTCTCAACTGTGCGTCCCAAACGACAGTTTCCAGGTTGGCTAGTGGACACACGAAGAGCCTCTCGTACTTTGAGGGCAGGAAAACTTTTGCATTCTGCTCTAAATGTAAAACTCACCAGGCCTCTGCCGATCATCTCCTGGACTGGTTGGGTCTTACCAAAGAGGACTAATACGCTTCCCCTTCTTCGATTTTCTAAGGGTCAACAATTTATCGGATCTTGTCTGACTCCGTCAGACAATTTGAGAATAAGAAACAACAGAGGTTTAGGAGGAGAAGCGTTACATTGAAATGCCTCAGGGAACTGTAAGAGCTTCGCTCACTTCGCTCAGCTTAGTTGTACTTAGGCATGTATCTTGAAAAATAAATTAACGGGATATTTCTTATTTTTAATTTTTTTGTATACATATATTTTTTTCTTTTTCCGAAATTAATGCAGGTGGAATTTCGGATTTAGATGATGTTAATGAATTCACAACAAGAATTTCAACAACTACATTTTCAAACTTTACAATAACTCCTTCATAGAATTATGTTAACATAAAAGAATGTAATTTTAATTTATAATTTCAAATGTAATAATTTTTAAGACTTGTAGAAAAAAAGTTTCCCGGGAAATATTTTTATTCTTAAATAATATTTCTTGCAAACTGAATTTGTCTGCAATTATTTTGGAATAGTATGTTATTAATTCTACACTATCAATTTTGAAAGACCTCAGACACATACGCTGAAGAAAAATGTTTACAGAAATCAGCAAAACTTTGTTAACTCAACGAAATATTTTGTTAATCAGCAAAACTTTTTATAATACCAACATTGTTTTTTCCCGTTGAAATAGCGCTAGCCAAATTTTTGTTAAACAAACAAACTTTTGTTCAATTCAACAAAACATTTTTATAAATATTTATTAAATAAATAAATAATTTAATTTATTTAATATTTAATATAAATAAATTAAATAATTTATTTTATTTATTTATTTATTTTTTTATAAAGAGTTCGAAAAATGAAACATTGAAGTTTGAATTGAATTTTTGAAAAATGATTGTTCATTTAAAACTCATCGGCTTCTCAAACGATTATGAGCGCATCAAAGAACCGTTAATTATTTCAAACGAAACAAAAGAACTTGGGATATTATCGCTTTTCTCCTCATCCAGGTTACGTGTATCATGGATACTGTAAACAATTCCTAGCCACACGTAAAATGCTCATAAGTTGCCATGGAAATCGCAATAACGAGACCCTTAATCACTAAGAAATACGAAATTCTTGTGCAATGAGAGAGTGAGCTTCAGTATTTCGAGTATAATTGTTTTCCAGATGTTCAAGGGAAGGGTTTTCTAATTATTTCAAGGGAAAACAAGCAAATATTTTTAGACGAGACTATTGAAAGTAATTTGCAGCATGTTCAGGGAAAAGCGACTGCGAATATACGCTTTTCATTAAATTTTCTTGTTTAATTTTTAATTAATAACGGTGCTGTTGATGGTACGAATGCCTTTATCAAGCTCATTGCGTCATCATGTATATTTTGAAGATTTCATTTCATACATTATACATATTAAATTATTTTAGATAAAGCGCATCCTTCTTTGTCATAAAAAGGGTATTTACAAGTAAATATTTGATTGAAAAATTACACTGACTGTCTACTCTTAAAAGTATACATTATAACAAAAAAAATGCTAAGAAATTAGTTTTGCGACTAGAAACTAGTTATTTTCAGAAAAAAAAAATGTACATTATAGGGTTCTTTAGAAACAATGCATACGTCATGAGTCAAATACAGATAATTTTCAGCCCTTTTTATACCAATATTAATAAGATGAAAAAGTGCGTATGCTTTAAAGCCTAAGCGCTATGCTTAACCCAAATAAGTCCTTCAGAATACACACATTTCTGTCTTATCTTATATAATAAAATCCGAGAGTAAACATTGTATGTAGCTATGTAGGTAGGTAGGTAGGTTTGTGACCACCGATCTTTTTGATTAAAATTTCTATATCTGTTAGTATTCCTCATTGTATAGTCTACACCGTTCGGATTTAAATTTCACACAAACGCGTAAAAGCACTAGTAAAATTTTTCTTTTATTTAGAAATTTAAAAATCTACACTTGTTCTCCAACTTTTACCGATTTTCTGCTATTTTCAGCTTTTTTTAATTTAAGAATACAAAGAGGAAAATGTTTTTTTTAATTTAGCAACATTTGGTTGACGATATTTCAACCGAATAATTGCGTTAGTTTTTAATAGATTTTTTGTTAATTTAACAAAATGTTTCGTTGAATCAGCAAACATTTTTAATCCAACAAAACTATTTCTTTGAAACAGAGCGAACCAAAATTTTGTTGAATCAACAAAACATTTTTTTTTTCAGTGTAAAGAAGTTAACCAACTGAGTTAAGCAAACCAGTTTAGCATTATTTCACAAATAAAACGATTTCCCCTGTATGAAGCATTAATAAAAGAAGGGTTGTTCCCTGAAAAAAAGAAAAAAAAATATTTCGATTGCGAAAGTTTCCGCAAAAGCACCAAAACAGATTTTCAGAAAAGCGTTCAAATCCGACGACAGGGATACGCGTTTTGAAAACGTGTGGAATTTCCTTATGAGAGCGTTTATGGGAATTTCGACATCCGAAAGATTCCAATTTTCTGGAATTAACCTTAAAGGTTTAATATAAATTCAGCATTTCGATGTTTTAATTCTATTAGTTTGGCACCCAAATGAAAGATGGCATTCTGATGAAATCATATTTTTGATGAAAGCAAATGAAATTGGTATTGTAATATCAGTTGTAACTGAAACCATGGATCAATACTTAAGGATAGGAATCTTCTACCGCACTTAAACTCTAAAAAGTCCCGAAACACATTCGCAGATCGTAAAATGCATTTCCACTTGCACATTTACGTTTCCCTCTGCATTAGTCAGTGTCCTTTTGTTCCGGATTTTTTTTTTTTTTTCGTACCGTTTTTCTACTACATCGCGTGTAAAAACTTTAAGACCAGTATGAGTTATCGTGAATATTCAAAAAGGGAAAAACACATTTTGAAAATTTGAATTCTAATGCTTAGTATACTTTATAAGAAAGACATTAAGCAGACATAATTGCCATTTGCAAATATTTTATTGCAAAACTTCAATAATATTATAAATTAACTCATAACGGCCTGTGTAAAGACTTTAATTCCACAGAGCAAAAATGCATTTTAACGATACAGAAAGAAATTAGTAATACTTTGTTGAGCCGCCATTATTCTTATTCAGCTGGAATATTCTCGTTTTTATGGACAGAATGAGGCTCTATCACATTAATGGATCATTTTAATGTCATTTATCTTTAACTGGAGGTATCATTTCGATGGACAAAGAATACTACCTTCCGTGGCTATATAAGCAACTAGCAAGACTACCCCGGAGATTGTCAATGGAGTTGAGGTCAGAACATCTAGATAGTCAATGTGAAATCGGAATATTTTTGCACCTAAACCAAGTTTTCATATGCCGACTATTGAGAATCTGGGGCTTTATCCTGTTGGAAAACCCATTTTTCTCTTTCCAAATCGACATAGGCGCCCATAAGAAGGGACAAGGTAGGGCAACCGCCCCCCCTAGAGTTTTAGGTTGATGTCTCAAGATGTAAACAAATGATGAAACCAGAGCTAAATTTGTTAAAAGTTTGAAATCCCCCCCCCTCTAGAAAAATTTTCTGAAGTTTGCCCCCCTTAGAAAAATTACTATGGGCCCCATGCTAATCAACTACTTTTGGCAATAGTTGATCTTCAACAATTTTTTATATGCCTCTGAGTACATTTTTGTTGGAATAAAGGCCAGACACCCTTCTACAGCAAAAGAAAGGCATCATCATGATATAATAGTTGCCCCACCGTTCTGACCTTTGGAAAAATTTTCTTTTCTTTTCCCAAATCGTGCCAGTATTATATTCAACCATCTGGACCATCAAAGTTCCGTTTTTTTTTTTTTTTTCGGAAAAAAATACCTGGATCCACTGCTCGTCCCAAGTCTTCGCCTCTCGAGCAAGTAAGTGATAAACGTTGCATTTGAAGTACGGCTAACAACGGGGGTTTAACAAGTTTTGTAGCGTTCTGAAAATTACCAGCCCCTGTAGAAGTGCTGCAAGCAGTTTTAACAGTATTTTCTACAAACACTGAAACCAATTTGTTTAATAATTTCCGTGCTTGAATATTTTCTTGTCGAAGCAAGTCGCAAAACTGTTTTTTCACCTTTGGATAATAAAGGTTTAGGCTTACATACAGAGTTTTTGTCATAATCACCATTAAAAATTGTAAAATTTAATTTGTGGCTTTAGAGTTTTTACACTGTAAAATTAATCTGTTTTTCATTTTCCACTTAACTTTAATTGTAATAATCCTTTATTAAAAATTTTGTCAATGGTATTGGTCTTTTAAACATAGAAATTAACATACTAATTGAAGACAAAATTTCCTTACATTTGAAAACACTGAGGCAACTTTAGCTTACCTTAAATTCTCCACACGTACTATATTAAAATACCTATTCTTAGGGTTTATTCAGTGATTTTAGCAGTAAATCGGTGCCACTTCAGTAGATCATATTTAAACTAATAAATGATCAGTGCTAACTTTACATGATTAAAAGTTTTCAGAAAAATGAATTGCCATCAAGTGGTCAATCGTGCAGTACGGAAAATTCCCTTCTCTATTGAATGTCGTGAAATTTTAAATCAAACTTTTGGATTTTAATTCTAAATCGGTTATTGAAGATTTATGCTTTATAATTTATTGAAGATTTATGCTTTATGCCAATTAAGTGAATTTCCATTTCAAGTGTTTATATCACTACGAAATTGAAATGTATTCACATATGAATTACATTATGCTAATGGAATTTATTAAAACAATAAGCTTAGAATTGATAAATCCACCATTTAAAATTATCTTTTATAGTTTTTATACTTTGTCATAACTTTATCTTATAGTAACATCGTTTATCTGTTAATTTAAATCACAAAAGAAAAAAAAATGAACGTAACGAGAAAGAAAAAAGATCTGATAATAATCCAGCAATTAATCGCATTATTCTTATCAAAACATTTAATTTTCCAATGGCTTAGCTCTGCAATAACCAATTAAAACCGTTGTAATTATTTCGAATAAAGTAAGAGTGGATAACTTTGAATAGCGAAGCTACAGAAAACAATTCCTAATCCCATGATGAAATGTTCATTAGTTGTTATGGTAACTGTAGTAATGAGTTTACTCAATTAAATGTACATAGGGAATTCTTTTGACGAAAGTGTATAGACTAATAATTATTTTTGACTCTCAAGCGTTTAATGGGTCTATTTTAATTATCGCAATACAATCAAGGATTTGTTTATTTCTAAAGGTTTTTGGGTTAAATAAATTTATTGTAAAATATGAGTTTAATGAAAAGGTTTTGAAATTTCGATAATTATGAAAAAATTGTAATCCTTTAATAGAAAATTATTTTATTTAAACACGATTTCGAATGCTTTGAAAAGGTTTCTGCGCTGTCAAAGATAAAGTCTCTCTGAGAATCGAAGATAGAGTTTTGAAATAAGGCAGGAATTGCGGAATAAAATTACTCTGGTAAATTAAATCTTTAATAAACTTATTATATTTCAAATGATTGATTTAAGATATTCAATAAAAAATAACTTTCCAAAAGCCAGATGGAAAGCGAAGGGAGTCAAGCCATGTAGAGGGATAATGGATAATGTATAGAGGTGGCTTAAAACACTTGGATTTAAGCTATAACAGACCCGAAATATTGTACCAGAAACATTAAGTAAGTCACATCTCTTGAAACATTTATTTGACAGCGTAGATTCTTTTTTTCTAATTTCTGATATTTACAAAATTTAGTTGGATTGATTTTGAATCCTTCATCTCGAGGCAAACATTTCTATAAATGTATAAATTTGCCTTTAAAATTTCAAAACTTATAAGTAGTAAAAATTAATAATGCTTGTCTCGATACTGTATAAGCAATTTCTTAAATTTCAGTTTTTATGAACTCGTTTTTGATTTTTTTTTTAATTAACTGGAAAAGTTTATTGAATTGTAGATCCAAAGAGGCTGCAGATGGCCAGCGGCCTTTTTCTCATAAGCAACTAATTTTACATCTCCCCAGATACCTTCATACATTGAAAACGACTTACTTACCTGACATTGCTGAAGAATAGTAAGACTTGAGCAATCGTAAAATCTTACCGTGAATTTATTTACGCGCTATCAGTTATGCCTGCCATAAATGGTTTCTCAATATGGCTTTGAATAAAATAATATATTCGCAAAAAGACAAATACATTGCTGTTTTTATGACTTACACATACCAACCTCCCCCCCCCCCACACACACACACTCAAACGCTTCTTAACAGACGCAGAAATGCTGATTTTTTTAATGTATTTTTTTTAAAACTATATGCCATAAATGCAGCCTTAACACCGTACATGTTCATCTGTTAATTTAGATCACAAAAGAGAAATGAGGCGAATTTTCAGCACGCCAATCTTCATTTTACGAAGTTGCCTGTTTGAATCACGATTTATGATTGGTTCCGGATCCTTTCTGTTTGGTTCTAAGTTTAAATTGCGCCAATTAACTAAAAAAAAAACTCATAAAAGGGCCTCAGTGTATTTAAACTGAACTGGTGGGTTAACGTGAAACGTTAAAGTTGGTATGTACTTGTGAGTACGTTCAGCAAATGACCATACAAAATTTTCTGTAATATTTGTGCCGTAATACTGCGATGCGCATATACGTACGTACACTTGTGAGGATATCCGTAATATAGAGCAATCCACTAAGTCATGGGGGGGGGGGTGTTCTGAGAGCTCATGGTACATTTTTGAGGCTCAGTGTCTAAGTAAGATGAGACAGGCTTGGGATTTGTACTTTATTATTGTATATTCAAGCTTGGACTCATGAGAATATTCTCATTCATTAACGTATTTCTAGTAAACAAATTTAGTGAAATTGTTTATTGGTTTTGGTTAAATAAACTTTTTCAAGGTTGTTTTAAACCTTTTACTTTTAAATTTATGGTATTTTTCAGATTCAAAAAAACATTCATGTGCAGTATTTCTAGTGGCGGCTCGTGGGATATTTAAATGGAGGTTCACAAAATTAATTTCGAAAATTAAATAGGCAGATACGACGCATTTTACAAGTTAAACTATATTTGCATTTCCAACAGTTAAAGGAAAATCATACACGCAACTGAAAGAAAACAAGTCATCTTGGATCTTACACTTCGTCGCTAAGATAAGTTTTAGCAAAAATATTGTCTTGATTTTTTCTTTCAATTTTTTTTTTTCAAAGGATGAAAAATGTCGATGAAAAATGTCGTCATTGAAAAATGTCATTGCTGTAGCTCCGAAACACTTATTGGACTCCCCTCTTAATTATTGACAATAGTTCGTAAAAAATATAGTGAAAATCTTAAAAATTAAGAAAATAATAAGAGTGTGAAAAAAAAATGGATTAACTAACCGAACACAACGAGCCAAGGGAGAATCCAGAGGAGATAACCGCAAAAAAATCTGCTGTGAGCACAATAAATTTGTGCGAGCGAAAGCGCCTCGCTTCCCCCGCAACTCTCTCTCACTCTCTGGGCGTCTTGCCTCAGAGATCGGTTGAACTCGGGTCGATCGCACGTGCGAGCGACGACCTACGATACAGTGCGTTAGCTATAATAAACGCGTTTAATGATAGTGGGGGGGGGGGGTTGGGGGAAAGTCAAGCGCGTGCATTAAATTCACAAAAATCTAGAAGTGTACTTAATATATATTTTTTAAATTTATTTTTGTTAATGTGTTTATGCTTTAGTTTTTCCTCTGGGGGGTTCACGTGCTCATGTGCTCAAATGGAGGAGCCGCTACTGAGTATTTCTGTGCTTTTCGGCAAAAGACAGATTTGCATATTACTAAGGACCCGTTTACAGGCACAAAAATGCAGGGTGAACGCCGGAACTTTCGCTGCTTTCTATCCCGCTTCCACTAAGGAAGAAGGGGCGATGCGAGTTAGAAAGTTTCCTAGTCTAAAGAAGGGTAAATGCTGGGATAACCTCGCTTTCCCATGGTGCATTGCGCGTGTTTCCCTATATTCTGCTTTTGCACGGGATTTTTTCATTTTCCCATGTAAACGAACCTTAAAAGAATGAAAATTACGGTTTGGAATGCAGAATTTTGAGCAAATAGTATTTTGTAAACTGTTTCCTGTAGAATACGTAAAAATTAAAACAGCTATCTTGTGAATTAGTTAACCCAGTGGTCCTCAACCTCCGGTCCTTGAATCAAATGGTAACCGGGCCGTCCAAGGAACATTAAATTATTTTCATTTTATTAAATGTAGCGTATTTTTCTCGGGTTCCGACTTCGTCGGGTTTGTAATAATTTATACTTTGTAACAGAAGAAATATTGTAAATACAGTGAAATTTCTATGAGCGAACATCTCTACTAAGTGAGCCCCTCCTCGGACGACCATCTTTTTAAAGCATTGATATTTTATTCTACCTACTTAATGTTAAAAGATCCTCTAGAAGAGACCACAGAACCCTCTATAAGCGAACAGACCGGATCTTTGTCCGAAATTTTTTTTAGCATTTTTCGGGATGTAAAGCAAACAAAAAATACCACATTTTAAACTAGTTTGCTCCACTGAAAAACGACAGCAGGTGCAAGTACACGTACATATAACGTACAAATCTTGTAGGTTAGAAATGAGACATGTCTAGGAAACGAGTGATTTTACTGTTGGAGCAGAGCACTGATGTGATCCAGTCACACGAAAAAAGGAATTTTGAGAGGAAGTTGCTGGCTACTTTGAGTTGTGAGGAAAAGCAAAAGCAAATTTAATACCAAATAGATTTTACTATGGCAAATTCAGAATGCATGACGAATATCAGGATAAATTCTCTTTTGTCAGATGTAAAAAATAAAGTAGCGAAAGAGTAACTGTCGGAGAGAGAAAAAAGAATGAAACAATCCGAAATTTCTAAACATTTTATTAAAATTCAAATTTTAAAAATATGCATTCAATAATAATAATTTTTTATTAATAAATTTCCAAACCAATTACTTATGTATTGGTTTGCAAATTTATAAATAAAAAAGCAAATAACAAATTTTAGCATTTTTTTTCTTGGCTATCAAATGTTTATACTTCTTAGTATAAACATTTGAGGGTCAGTGAGGGACATTAGAGGGACAATGCCACCTCTCTTAATTAACTATTTTTCGTGGAGCGGTGAGTGGTCGCTCTCGCGAAAGTTCACTGTATTTTAAATTAGCTTATTGGGTATTAATCATTTCAATGAATTAACATTGCAGTCATCCTAATCGCTATTGACATTTTCGACAACCTATATGAAGTGGGGTTTTCAGTAGTGACAGCAACCAAAACAAACAAACCAAAAAAACTCGACATAAACGGCACACTTCGGGTGGCATTGTCTCCTGTTAAACTAAGGTGACCATACGTCCCAATTTCTCTGGGGGTTTTTTTCGATTTGTCCCTAAAATGTAAAAAAGCAATTGGGGACAATTTTTAATAATTACATTGTCTTTTAATTAGATTACTGTTAATTATTTCATTAATTATAAAATTCCCCAATTTTGTTTCAAATTTGGGAACATGTCCTCAATTTTACGTACAAAAATATGGTCACCTTATCTTAAACCCAGATGGAACCGTTTCGCTTGCTGAAACGAATTCATGGGTTTTACTGATTTAGCGATCTAGTGAGTTAAATGTTAAGTCACTTTATATTCATTTTTTTCTGTTTTTGTGTAACTGTATTTTATTTTGAAGCTATGTTTAAATACTATTAAATTAAAATTATTAAATCAAGACAATCTAAAATATAAACAATCGACGTCCCGCACTCCTTAGCGGGCCGCGGAAAACAATTATCAAATGTTGACCGGTCCGCGGCGATAAAAAGATCGGTGAGTACTGAGTTGACCTATAGGAATCTTACATGAAGTATCAAACTGCACACTTGATACCTCAACAACAGGAATCCGATATTTTGAATTTTCTGGCATAGTAGTTCAATATATGTGTTTGACGAGGAATGCTTATGATTTGAAATTCAAACATCAATCGATCTTAGTAATCATAGTCAATATTAACTTTCTGTCTATTCAAATTTGAATGTTTCGAGTCATGACAATCACTGTTGCCTGACATATTAATTGTGTTTCAAAATCTAGTAGAGGGATTACTTAAGGAAAGTGTTAAGACAGCGTAATTATTTCCAAAATAAAACTGAGTCACAGTTTCTAATTAATCAAAATTAATGGAAATGTTCTAAGATTTAACATATACAATGTGTCTAGCAAATAAGACCCCGATTACTAAGGAAAAAATCTGAAAAACAAAAATTAATAGAAGTTTACAACAAGCGGTATGCTTGTTATGTAAGCTATATGAATTTTATTGGGAAGTTTCCAAAATAGTAGTTACAGAAGTAGCTAACAGATGGCGCTGTAATCGCAGGCTTCCATAATGAATTCACCTCCATATTTTCCCGATCTCACTTCTTGTGACTATTTTTTATGGGACTCATTGAAAGACACTATCAAGCTACAATCGCCGATTTGTGTGACGTGATCCAATTTCTGTTCAAGCACTGCAGGATGCGATGCCAGTCATGCAACATACAACACTTGATACAACAGTCATAATATGATATGACAAATTTCCTTATTTGTTCCCCTTGTAAGTCGAAAGGACATTTTTCAAATATTGTGTTGTGACTGCTTGCAGAGAAAGAATTTATACTTATACATAATGCTCGTCGATCAACTTCGACCTGCAGCGTTATCTGTTAGGAGCTATTGTAACTACTAATTTCAAAACTTCGGCATAAAATTTTTATGGCTTACATAATATGCATACCGCTTACTGGTTTTGTCTATTGACCTTGTTCTTGAGATTTTTAATTTTAAAATCAGGGTGTTAATTCCTGTACACCCTGTATGTTTGATAAAATTACCATATGTCATGTAATCACCATATCGATGATCTTGAACTTTAATTCGTATGTTTTTAACCAGGAATTTCAGTATGGTAGATTTAATTTTTTTAAGTCCTCATAACAGTTTAAATGGAGCTACTGGTTCGGAAACCCTCAAAAATTTATCAACAGTCATAATATGATATGCACTTAAAATATTTGAATATTTCAAGACAGGTAATATAATTGCTTGGATTAAAGAGATGTAAACACCTTGATTCATCAACATTATTGTAAACTTTGTAACACACATACATAAAAAAATGCCACAAACTGATCATTTAGAATAGTGCAAATGTCCTCCTTTCCTCAGGTACAAAGCTGTATACCATCCTTACAGAAAAGAAGGTTAGAAAGAGAACAGTTCTAGCCTTTCCTCGTCTTATACTAAACTGAGACGAGAAATGTAACTTGCGGTAGGGATCAAACTATTTTAAACTTCGCTCCTATGTATAAAAGACACAAGGAATAGGTTTCACGGGTAGTAAGATAATTTTACTGGACTTTCAAGTCCAGTAAAATTAGTGTATTTTCATGTAATGTAATAATAGAATATTCCATCATAATGGTAAAGAGAAAGCTGTCTGTTTTTTTTATACCGATCACTTTGTTTTTGTCTGTAAATGTATGAGCAGAGAAACAGCATGGAGAAAGCTATTCACTAATAAGATGCAATAGTCTGATATAAATATGCGAGAAAATCAAGTCAAACGTAAGTCTTTCTTTCTTCTACCACGGATTTCCTTGTTTTAGAATGCACATTTTTCTTTCCGACAGAATCAAATTTAGAAATGTAATTTTCTCCCTTTGTATCAGTCGGAAATTAATATCGATTTTTTTCCCTGAAGATACAAGAGTACAAGAAATGAGCTTTGGGTATTGCCTTTGCGAAATCCAAACAACAACAAAAAAATCACCTTTTATTGGAACATTCATTATTATTTATGTCACTTTAACGGCGATTTCATGTTTCTTTATAGAAATGAAATATCAAATAACATAACGCGTGTTAATTTCTTTTGTGGGTTAGTTTTTCTTTCTCAAAATTATGGTTTATTTGTTACTCTAATTCTGAAAAAAAAATCATTTTTGAGAAATACTCTAATTATCTAATATCAAAACAGGAGTGCATTTTATGAATTGTGTGGTAGGAAGCGGAAGAGGTATTATCTCTTTATAACGATCTAAGCATCAACTGCACAGGTGAATAAAACGATAGATAATTCTTAGCTTTTCTAATATATTTACTCGAAATATTTAACTTTTTCATTTGAATAAGTGCAACTGAAATAGTTATATAAAAATCCAGAATAACGAAATGACTTTAATAATTACAGGATTCCAAATTAAACGACCCTGCTTCTAATTTGTCTACAGACGAACTACTGCTAAAAAAATTATAAAATTATGTGTATGACATAGTGATCGAATGAAAACTTTGCCCAAATTTTCATCACTAAAGGGCGTTTTTCATAATGAATTACAGATTTGGCTTACATTTACGGCAGTTAACAAACTCTATTACAACCAAACATTGTCAAAATGGCAGCTATCACTTTCAGTTACTATTTCTTCTAGGAATAAAGTACTAGAGGCTCACTAATATGCTGATCCGTCACTTGGAAGATATATGCATATTTGTCCGGTGATCGCTGATAAAACGGTTACGGATCTGAAAGCACATGAATATGCACCATGAATAATGTTTATGCAAGATGGAGCTAACCCACGCCTAAATCTTTGTGTTGTAAGGACGTCCTCAAAAATTGCTTCACAGAAGAACATGTTAACGGTCCCGACTTCATGATTTGTGGCCTCTCTGACCTCAAACCTTCATTCATGTAACTTTTGTTTTTGACTGCTGATCATATAAAAATGAAATTCTGTACGAGATTTATATCAACATGAATTGAAAAGTATGGGACTAAAACAGTGCATCTGTTTCAATAGAAAAGAAGCAAAAGACATTTATATATTTATTTACTTATTTATTTATGATACATTTATATCATAGCATGTAATTTTATGATTTCAATATGAGCTTAAGAGAAAGTAATGATATCAGATGACAATTTTTACTGTAAAACTAAAGCAGTAAAATTTATAGTGTTCTAAATTTTTATATCAAGCATATAATATTCTCTTCTACTAAGCTATTCTATTTGAAATATTCTGCAATAAAAGTAAATTGTCTTTATAACATGCTTGAATCATCTCATCGATTCTCTTCAGTTACTTATGCTTTAGTTTATATTTTCCAATAGTGTAAGTGAAAATTCAGGTAGCATTCTAATATTTAAAAAAAGAATTTATGAAAATCATATACTCTAACTTAATATTTGAAATTCTTTTTTACTTTTAGGGAATTGAAAATAATACTTGACTATTTTTTCGGGGGCAATAATGCATGAGATAAATAAAACTTTGTATAATAACACATATAAAAAGGTACTTATCAAACAGTACGATCGTTTCGTCTGAAAAAACTTTCAGACTTTTTCAGTTGTCAGCACACAGAGTCGCAGAATTATGGGGACTCTTTGCTGTTTTTGTTACTTTTGGGGGGTTTGGTTTCGTTTTGTTTTGCGGGTTTTGTTACATTTGTTTATATGGAATAATAATAAATTCCATGTTTTTTTCGTGTATTTTAAAAATTAATGTAGAATGTCACATTTTATATATCCCATTTGTGCCTGGATATTTTTGCGACGTTCTTCGATTTTTACTGATAACAGAAATAATAGATATATTTCTGATGTCAACTTCTTGAACAAGGGATGATTTCTTTTAAAATCATTATGCATAAAAATTGAAATATCAGCATCCTACTTAGTCATGTTAAAATACTTTGTAGAATTGAGGCTCAATACTCATGAAGAAAGACTAGGGAAAATAAATAACGTTTTCGACTAATAGCGAAAATGCCGTCCCAAAAAAGGGACACTAGGCATAAATGGGTTAAATAAATTTATCTATTCTTATTGAAAACTGTCTGTATTAAAAGGTGGGTGTCTAAATGAAGTATTAAAAGGTGGGTGTCTAAAATCAAATCCTAGGAATTAGGTTGTCAAAAAGTTGGCATTTAAAAGAAACGTCTCCAAATGAAAAACAAACTTTTTTACTGCAAATAGATACCAAAAACGGCTAAGTAAACAAGGATAAAAGAGTATGCGAACATGACTAAACAAAGTTGTACCAGACCATTATAGTTGGCACCAAACTATTACAGGTAAATATCAAATTACAGCAAACCTGAACCACAAAAGTTTAATGAGCAAATTATAACGGCAGAAAATCAAAATTTGGTAATGGAAGGACAAGATTTGTGAACTCATACAGAATTCAAAGCGAACAATGAAACTAGGATTCATATTAATTAACCCATTTGTGCCTGGATATTTTTGCGACTTTCTTCGATTTTTACTGATAACAGAAATAATAGATATATTTCTGATGTCAACTTCTTGAACAAGGGATGATTTCTTTTAAAATCATTATGCATAAAAATCGAATTATCAACATTCTACTTGGTCATGTTGAAATATTTTGTAGAGTTGAGGCTCAGTACTCATGAATAAAGGCTAGGAAAAATAAATAACGTTTTCGACTAATAGCGAAAATGCCGTCCCAAAAAAGGGACACTAGGCATAAATGGGTTAAGTTCAGATGCATTATTTGGGGAAGTTATGTACTCAAAAAGACTGTTAGTTTGATTCTTTTATACCAACTAGCAAAGCAAAAGAAAACTTAATTTAATTGCAAATATTATTCGTATAAAGAAAAAGGTTGTAATAAAAATTTTTGGAATGTTGTATGAAATTTTAAATCGACAATAAATTAATTTAAAATTATTCAATTGAAAATATTTTAATCTTACCTGACAGTACATTGCGTTTAACACCAGTAATTCATCTCAAGTTATGCAAATATTATTAATTAGATTACTCAGAAAGAATGCGATTTAAAGTTAACTTGATTAAGTTTATTTTTAAAAAACATATTCAATAAAACATTACAAGGAGATATGCATATCAAATTTCTAAGTTACACAATACTATCTATTTGAAACTACACAATTCTTAAGTATCTTACACACCTTCACTATTGAACAAAATTTATCAAATCATAATTTTTTGAGTTTTACTACCTGCTACACAGGAGAAGGATGAGGCATCTTTGGAAGGGATATTACATTCACATGTGACCACCTTGAAGTGTTGTCACGTGGAAAAAACACATTTTTTTCTTCATGATATTTTCACAAACACTTGTAAAACACATATTTCACTAATCTGAATTACCAAGAATACAGTCAGCACTTATTCAAACAGAAATTTAAACGGTTGTGCTGGATTAAAAAAGATGAACTCCATCAGAAGCTTTCAAATAATAAACGCACGTGGATCACACAATTTTCTTCACAAATACATTTTCTTTATCTCATGGTAACACACAGGGTAAAAAAGTTCTCTTTCTCAAATTCATATACTGCTGCGTTTAGACACAAATTTTAAAAATATGAACTTCATTTTTCACAAGCAAAACTTCAAATTTTAGGCTTCACCGTCGAGAACGCACACACACACACACACACCAAACCCAAAAAGATTACGTGAACTGATTCCACCGGAAAAATGTTTTTCCCGCTCAGTTCGTTGTTGCCAGAAACAAAAATCAAAAATAATCCTCGCTGCTAACACGGCAAACCGGAGAGAAGTTGCTTTGCTGTTGTCATTCCGGCTGCGAAGCAAAACTGGTTCTGGCACCTGCTGCTTTGGAGGTTGGTGCGGGGTTTTACTAACTTGTGTATCGGCGCTTGCTTTGCTTTGGTCCTTTCTTTGTTGGTAAACAGTTCTGGCGTAGTTCTGGCTTTGTCACAAGATTTATTTTTGTGACATACCTCCCCTCACTGCAAAAATTTGAGGTACTCAAATTTTCATAAAAAGTTGCCGAAAGTCATCACTGGTGTCCATGAGAATGTTCAAGAAAAAAAAATATACATCACACTTTATACACCAACATGTAGTAAGACTCTTCTATTTGTGTTGTTTCAAAAATACATATACACATTAGTTCACAGTACACATTACGAAATCAATTAATAGATAAATGCTCTTCGTGTGCATAAATTAGGTAATCACTGATGTTTTGGCTACCTCCGAATATACAATTGCACCACTTTCCTGAACACAAACGTACCTCGTATCAGTATTATTTTGATTGCAGACAAAACTGAATGATCCATTTCATTTTACACATCACATTTCATTTTACAGAAACATATGAGTTACTGCAACTTAAATTGCTTTAACTTCTCCCCGAAATAATTCTATTATAGAAATTGGAGCTCAAGAATATTTAAATGTTTAACAGCTGTTGTGCATATGAACACTTTTTTTTTTTTTTTTACTATATTATGAAATTAACTTGGACCAGCCAAACATTACCCTCAGCAAAATTTTGTTAATTAGGTACCTATTTTATTTTTTATTTTTGCTGAGACATAGTACAGTAAAGTCAAATTATAGTGTGTTTTGCTGCAACAAGCTAACATAAAAAAATTTTTGCACTCAGTTATTCTATGATTAAATTAAAATAGTGAGTAGTCAATTTTCTTCATCTTTTCTTAATTTCTGAATTTCAGACAGATTTAAATTGTTTATTTGTAGTAATTCATTATGTTGAGGCTGAATATATTCATCTTCATCAAGCATCTCAGCAGTGCCTATCTTTTCCCCTTTTCTCCAATGAATTATATTATCTGAATTATTTTCTATAATTGAGAAAATGAATTTTTTGTTATACACTGAGTGAAGAGAATCACTTATGTCTAATTCATTTTTTTGAAAAGGTTTAAACAAAATATTTTCATGTTCTTGGAAAATCTCGGGTATTGTGAATTTTACAATTTCATATGTTTTAGGTTGAATGATGGTGTTATTTGCCACTCTCACAGTATTTGTATTGCAGTTCGATGTATTAATGCTGTTGTTACCTAATTTTCTGGGAGAGGTTTCCTCAAACTCAAATTTTTCATTTCCAATTCTAAGACTTTTATCTGGCGTATCAATAACAATTTTATTTCTTTGCATAAAATCGTATCCCAATATCATTTTATACTGTGAATTCCAGTTAGTATGTGTCACAAAAAATTGATTACCAAACCATTTGTTATTAATCTTAAACTTAATATTCACTGCCGAAAGATATGGAATGGTATGTTCATTTAAAGTCTTAATTGTTACGGATCTGGAAATATATTCTACCTTAATTGTCTTTTTTATTTTTTCTAGAAGTGCTGGTGTAATTAAACTTAAATTGGCACCTGAATCCAATAATGCATGTGCATCAAAATTTCCAAATTTTAATTTTATTACAGGAAGATTGTGGGATTTATCCTGATTACTAGACATTACATGATATGTCGTATCTTTGTTGTTATTAGCTATTGAATTGTTTACAGTATTATTTTCTTGTTCTCACAGATTTTTGAATTGTTGCTTTCAATTACTCGACTTTCTAAATTAGTTGGGGATCCTGCTTGTCGAGTAGAAACCTTATATCTGGAGGAACCCCTAGCTAGTTTAACTTGTTTTGTTTGTCATTGAATTGTTTATTTCTATTTCCCCTTCTAAAATTTTTATGGTTAGATTTATACCTTGATTGAAAATCTCTATCTTTATTATACCTATTTACTTTTGTGTAGTGGAAACACTTTATAGTGAGATGGGCTCTACCACATATTAAGCACATTAATCTTTGTTTATGAGTGTTTAAGTTTTGGGATTCTAATTTATTGTGAGTGCTAGTGTTAGGCAAATTATTATGTGTGTCACTATTAGTCTCTTTTATCATTTTTAACTCTTTTAGTTGCTCTGATAAATTTTGAATTGCCTGACTGGACTCCAGTTGTTTGTTCATGAAATATTGCAATTCCTCAGAAATATTATGATTTACCCTATATTCTGGGTCATTGAGGGCAGACTCAATATTAACAGCCATCTGTGTAGCTTCCTGAAAGGTTTTGGGACTACTCTTTTTTAGCTCGAATCTAATGTCTGATCTTAAAGCTTCAATGAATTTTGTCAATTTTATTTTCTCGCCCAAGTCTAAAATTTGTGCAGTGGAATCTGCACTTAAATTTAAATATTTATTGGCAGAAATGTCAACAATATCAGCTAGCTGTCTGACCGACTGCTTAGGCTGCTGGGCAATATCTGTGAATTGCTGCTGAATCTCAGCAAAACTCTCTTTCTTCGAGAATTTATTTATTAATATTTCTTTTAATTGATCAAAATTTTGAGCTTTTTTGGCAATGTGATCAGAAGAAATAAACTTTAGAGCAACATCTTTGCAATTTAACTTCAAAATTAAGAATTGCTTTTTGCTATCCCAGTCCTCTAGCTCTGCAACATCCTGAATCTGTTCAATAAAAAATTTTACATTTTCGTCTGCATGACCACTAAATGTGGGAAGTTGATTTATTAAGCTAGTTTGACTAATTGTTACTTGTCTTTTAGCCATGTTCAATTCTTATTGATCATACACACTATGAAATATTCAATTTTCACACTATATTTTACATTACTTAACATAATATCAAACCATATCACATTAGTAAATTCAAATATTTTCATTCAAATTCTATGTATCAATTTATGACCAATATCAAAATACTACTATATATATTATTTTAGATTTTGCATGTCATTTTCATATACTACATCAAACACTATTGAATAACACACTTAAATATATAACATGCAGTAGATAAATTTCAAATACTTATATGCAATACACTTGAACTGCAAAACCTGAAGAAATTTAGGTAAAGTGGTGCACGTATATTTGGAGTATAATAATACTATAACCCAGAAAGACCTTATGAAACAAAGATATTTAATTTCTTTCATCAACGGCACCAAATGTAATAAAAATTTTTGGAATGTTGTAGGAAATTTTAAATCGACAATAAATTAATTTAAAATTATTCAATTGAAAATATTTTAATCTTACCTGACAGTACATTGCGTTTAACACCAGTAATTCATCTCAAGTTATGCAAATATTATTAATTAGATTACTCAGAAAGAATGCGATTTAAAGTTAACTTGATTAAGTTTATTTTTAAAAAACATATTCAATAAAACATTACAAGGAGATATGCATATCAAATTTCTAAGTTACACAATACTATCTATTTGAAACTACACAATTCTAAAGTATCTTACACACCTTCACTATTGAACAAAATTTATCAAATCATAATTTTTTGAGTTTTACTACCTGCTACACAGGAGAAGGATGAGGCATCTTTGGAAGGGATATTACATTCACATGTGACCACCTTGAAGTGTTGTCACGTGGAAAAAAACACATTTTTTTCTTCATGATATTTTCACAAACACTTGTAAAACACATATTTCACTAATCTGAATTACCAAGAATACAGTCAGCACTTATTCAAACAGAAATTTAAACGGTTGTGCTGGATTAAAAAAGATGAACTCCATCAGAAGCTTTCAAATAATAAACGCACGTGGATCACACAATTTTCTTCACAAATACATTTTCTTTATCTCATGGTAACACACAGGGTAAAAAAGTTCTCTTTCTCAAATTCATATACTGCTGCGTTTAGACACAAATTTTAAAAATATGAACTTCATTTTTCACAAGCAAAACTTCAAATTTTAGGCTTCACCGTCGAGAACGCAGACACACACACACACCAAACCCAAAAAGATTACGTGAACTGATTCCACCGGAAAAATGTTTTTCCCGCTCAGTTCGTTGTTGCCAGAAACAAAAATCAAAAATAATCCTCGCTGCTAACACGGCAAACCGGAGAGAAGTTGCTTTGCTGTTGTCATTCCGGCTGCGAAGCAAAACTGGTTCTGGCACCTGCTGCTTTGGAGGTTGGTGCGGGGTTTTACTAACTTGTGTATCGGCGCTTGCTTTGCTTTGGTCCTTTCTTTGTTGGTAAACAGTTCTGGCGTAGTTCTGGCTTTGTCACAAGATTTATTTTTGTGACAAAGGTGAAAGAGTAATTTTTGCACAAAATTCGACATAAAAATCAACTAATTAGAACAGGTCATAAAGTTAAAGTTAATTACACAAGAATTTTATTATCGTTTTTCAGAGAATGAAAAAAAAAAGTCAAGTATTAAATTCCAAAATGTGTGATCGCATATATTTTGGATAGATATCCATGTAAATTAAATCAGCATCATACATGGATCTTTCGGAATTTTTAAGATTACCAAAACATCTAAGTACCCTTTAATATTTCCAATGGTATTTTAGTAAAATATCACCTGTTCGGTTCCATTTTAACAGATTCTACTACTAAATATATTTTCGCAGTGATATAAAAAACAGATAATTTCATTGCTATTATTAGTTTTTACACAATTTAATATTAATTTCAAATTAATGGAGAAATGGTATTTCCATTATAGTAAGAAAATAAAATATAGATTAGTAGTAGATTATAGTAAGAAATATAGATTACTATAGAAATTAGTGTAAGGAATATAGATTAGTAAAGTAGATTATAGTAAGAAATTAAATAATTGAAACGTTCAAAATTATTGTTGATGTGCTTAACTAACAAAACAATTCATTAAACTTAATTTGCAAGCATATTTTTTAAACTAAAAAGTATCAAAGATGTTTAACTATGAGTACATCTATTTCATACTAATTCACCTTTTTTTATTTCTAATACTCATTTAGGCTTATACACTTAACTCCTATTTCTCCTAATCTGTCTATCAATCTAAAATGCAACCAGTTTAATTACGCCTTTCTATCTACGCTTATTTAGTAAATAAAAGAAAATTCTACTTTCAATCCCATTACAATAAATTTCTGACTCACTCTTTGAAATTATTATTGTAATTCAAATTCAGTTTTACAGAAACATGAAGGGTTCAATCATGCAAACACTATAACTCATTACTTTGTATGTTGTTTTATCCCAACTTATGCTTGTTGTATCGCAAATTAAAAAGCAAGATTTGTCTTATGAATAAAAAAAATTTCTTATTAAACAAATCTTTAGTTGAAGCTATTTTAACTGAATAATTTTGTTGGATAAAAACTCTTAATCTACAAAAAATGGATCTAAATTAAGAAATCACTAAAACAAATATGAGCAAAACTTTTGTTGATACATTCAAATATCAATGGTTCATTCTGTATTTTTGTGTTTTCTCCGTGCTGTGCCTTACTTTATGATTTTTTGTTTAAAAATTTTTATGTGTCCCATCAGGTCGTTGGTATAAGTGGGGTAAAAAAAGCCTCACTAAAGGACAAAGTAAATTCGACCAAAATTGAAATATCAATAGCAAAATTTTGTTTAACATTGATTTGTTGAACATTTTTTTCAATGAATAATACCTCTATATTTCATCACCATTTTCAGTTACTAATATTATTCATCTGTAAAACTTTCTTCATTAATTATTATATTTTCATCAATAATTCTAGCTTAATAAGCTCTTATTAACAATGATGCTCAGCAATACAAATAAGTGCAGCAAAAAAAACTATTATGCAATCCGAAATCAAATTTCCTACATCTGCAATCCTGTACACATTTATTGTCTGCAATTTGCTTACTGCTCAGCTAAAGAATGGAGCCTTATATATCGCCATGCTTCGTCTGGATGTTCTCATATTATTCGATATAAATCATCCTCTGATATGGCCCCACTAGATACGTAGCGTAACTACAGATAAACTTCTTGCTATATGTCATAAAAACGATCGTAAAAACATCCAACCCCTCAATGATCATTTTTGTTTCTTCCCGGCACTGTAATAATAATTTATTTTGATGTTTCTTCCTTATTTCTTTTATCGTGCACCGAAAGATTCTTGAAAGTCAAATACGAAACACAAATAAAAGAAAGGCTTTTGAGTGTTGAATCGATTTTTTTAACTTTTATGGTTATTAGTTTTGATTTATTGTACGTTAATCCTACGTACAGTTGAACTCTGGTGTTTTTTTTTTTTTTACCGAGTTGAGTATCTGAAATTTGCAAAAGGCTTTAACAGAAAGATGGATTTTGTTGTTCTAGTACAAAAAAAGGAAAGAAAGAAAAAAAGAATTCTCAAAAACTTGCAGTAGAGTTAAGTCCTTTTTCGCCGACTGAGTACCTCCGAAACCATGAAAGAGTGTAAAGTTTATGTATATTATATATATATATATATATATATATATATATATATATATATATATATATATATATATACAGTGTATCCAAAATCACTGACATAGGCTTTCATTCCTTAACCCATTTATGCCTAGTGTCCCTTTTTTTGGGACGGCATTTTCGCTATTAGTCGAAAACGTTATTTATTTTTCCTAGCCTTTATTCATGAGTACTGAGCCTCAACTCTACAAAATATTTCAACATGACCAAGTAGAATGTTGATATTTCGATTTTTATGCATAATGATTTTAAAAGAAATCATCCCTTGTTCAAGAAGTTGACATCAGAAATATATCTATTATTTCTGTTATCAGTAAAAATCGAAGAAAGTCGCAAAAATATCCAGGCACAAATGGGTTAAATATTGATCATAGAGAATAACATTAAATTACAAAGTTACCTAAAAAAGTTATACAATTTTATGGTATCGATTGAAATTTTCAGGAGATTAAATCTAAAAAAGTTCCTAATTTAAAATGCTGTACGACGCCGTACGAAAAAATTTCCAATTAGTAAAATGCGCCACATACATTAATAAGGTGATGTTCTAAATTTCAGTCTCTAACATGAAAAAGCTCAGAGACATGTTTAAACACGTTGATGAGGGGCTGTAGAATACCAATAACAGAAAAAGTATGCATTTATGTCATGATTGTTTTCTTTCGTAATTTGTTTACAGTTCCTGAAATGGTCTTCAGATGGGATTTTTCACATTCCACAGTCATTGAAAACTTATAAATCATGATGTGTTTTTTTCATATCTCAGAGCCTATTTATGATGAAAGGTTGAAATTCTGTGCATCACCCAATTAATGTATGAGACACATTTTACTAACTGAGAAATTTATTTGTATGGGGCCGTATAAAAATTTAAATTTTGTATTTATTTAGATTTAATCTTGGTAAAATTTTAATCGATATCATAAAATTATGTATCCTTTTTATGTAACTTTGTGCTTTGCTGTATGTATATCAAACATCAATATTTAGTTAACAAAAGCCTGGGTCAGTGGTTTTGAGACACCCTGTATATATATATATATATATATATATCTGTGTGTGTGTGTGTGTGTAAGTATATATCACTGGGGGATCAGTGGGTCATCTTTTATTATTACGTTTTCTTAAAGTGCGGATACACTTTTCACAAATACCTTCAAAACGATTTCTTTTATTTTACTTCTTTAATTTTTGTGAGTACTTCACTATCCTGCCACCCTACTGTTGCGCCATTACTTTATAATGATTTCATTGAAAGTACTGTCATTTTAAAATTAATGTAAATTGTAGGTCATGAAATAGAAAATAGATTTCATCGAAAATTTCATCTCAGCCTCTCTTCGAGATAATTACCGAGATTGTTTGTTGTACAAAAGATCAGAAGTTCATTGACAAAATATTTTTCACCTTCAGGTCAGAGAAATAAAAAACGTCCATGGCGTAGACTAGTTTGTATACCGAGTTTTATTTCTAGAACTGTATCACGATATCAATTAATGTGTTGTATATAATAGTCAATTTCCTTTACATTTTTGTACTATAGACTATGGTTTTTTATTTTAATTAGTAGGGAAAGGTGGCCCAAAATGGTCCTAGCGGCTCCACATGTTTTCTAAGATACTGGTAACGCTATCTACCGGATAACCCATAAACTAATTGTGACAAGTCAAGAAGGAGCAATGGCGCGATATTTAAGCGATCGGTGTAGGTGCCTGAGCAGAATTCCTAAAAAAAAAAAAAAAAAAAAAAATGGTGTTTTATCGTACCTCTTCTAAGGTAAACACTAACTTTTATATTTATTTAGAAATAGTCTTTAATGTACAGAAATAAGATTTAGTTTACCGAAAGAGTGTGTTTTTAGATGTGAATTACACTTGTTTACTTTGTTTTGTTTCTCGGTGTGTTCCAGTAATAAGATCTAAATTGGGCAGCTATACTGCCGGGTAAAGTGATCCATCGACTGAAGAAACTCCAGTACCAGGTTCTAGTTATCATGCCAGCCTTTCAGACGTTCTCAAAATGCGTGACTCCCCATTACATTATTTAATTTATTTCTGCGTTTATTGCGGGCCATAACTTTTGAAATATGATTTTGAAATATTCTATTTTATTGTTTGTGATACTGATTTATTTTAAAATTTTCATAAAATAAATTATGCATACTATATGATTGTAAAACTTATTTTACTTCATTATGTATAGTCATAATTACTTTTACATCTTTTATTTTGCCGATAAAAAACAATTAACAATTATTTCAAATGAAGGGTCATTTTGCCCTTGGGTGAGGTTAAAATGATCTTTTGACTCTTTCAACATTTTTTTTTTTTTTGGGGTGGGAAAGGGGGGGTTAAAATATTATTCAAATATATTTATGATGGAAAATCTAGTGTAAAATATTATTGCAAAGGATCAATGTTTTATTTAACATGTTATTTTATCCAAGGTTTCCTTTTAAGGGGATCATTTTGGGCCACCTTCCCCTGAATACAAAATACGTAAATAATAAGTAACAGCAATAAAAAGTTTTTGCAGAATTTTTAGAACATCTACGTTTCACACTTGACCACATTTTAAACCTTCCAGTTAAGCTTTTTAACTGGCCTTTCTAAATTAAATGCACTCCATTAATTTTATTACCACAAATAAATCTATTATTTAATTATATTGAATTTTCTAAACATATTATTTACACATAATTTTAATGACATATTTCATAAAATACTTTTTTATTTCACTAAAATTGAAAATCATACAGCTACTGACTTTCTAGAAAGGCCATTTATTTTAAGAGGGTAGAGTCAAGCAAAGAAGGACCATTAATTTTGTTATTGACCGCTTGGCCTTTCACCTTTTAAAAAACCGTTAGTCTTCTGACATCCTTGAAAATCTAAAAGTAACCCAAGCGTAGCCGAATTTATAGAGTGTACATAATGTTTTTATATCCACATTAGGCTGAGTAGGACTTCATAAAAATCTACTAATTAAACATATTTATTAGATCATGATGCCAGTCATTAAAACGGTCTTTGTATTTAAATAAAGTTGCATAATTTGTACCCTGAATTTATCATACACAGTTGTTTGAGTCAATACAAAATTTCAATTTCTTTTTTAATTTATAGTCGTTTTATTAGGTTGTTGCTCGATGTAGTGTTTCAAAGCCTTGAAAGAGACTGCAATTTGATTGAGAAATATGAAAATATGTGTCGCGCTGTTATTGTTTATTATGAGTGACATATTATTCGAAAATGCACAAAATTTGTTATAGGCAAGATTTTTTGGAACAGTAAATTCCAGATTCATAATTTCATATTTGGGGATTCCTCCGTTCTAAATTTTGTATTTGCCAAGTTCTACTGTTTGACTGTAACACTATCTTCAGTTCTGCCTAAACTTTTTTCATGCATTATGATAGCCATGCATGAAAATACAAAACAAATCTATTTTTCTATTCGACAATGTTGGTGCATAATAGAGGATGTTTTTAGAAGCAATTTAAATTATTTAAAATGAGATAACTTTAAATGGAGAATACATCTGTAAAATTAACAAAAACATTAAAACAGCATCGCTTTTTAGTATAATGCAGCACAGGTGCACCTGTCTTATTATTATATTTTAAGCATATATGCTTTTCTCATTTTGCACGAAGTAAAAAAAAAAAAAAAAGATAACTTAATTTTAGTTCAAAAGTGATTTATACCTGCAGTAAGTTATATCTTATGGCATTCAATACTGACATATTTATGACAAACAAATATTCTGAGATTTCATTAAATTCTTTCTTTTGTTCTATCAAAAGCAACAAAGTTCATGTTACCTAAGATTCGATTGGTAAAACTCCATTTTGACTGTGTTGAATCTGCATCCGAAGCCAACTTCATAATCTACATTGTAGTATAAAAGGAAATTCTAACAGAATCCTGTACTTTTGTCTCTTTATGTATTCAACAAACCTTTTGACAATAAAGGTTTCAACAGCGACGTGTAAGAACATTTAATGTCTGACAAAATATTCTTATTAGAGAAATTTCGCTGAAATGCGTTAGTCAGCAAGGCAGCACAAAAGACTGTTGGAATTGGTCGGGAATATACAAATAAGCAATGGTCCTAACTTTCCTAAAGAGTTGTTTTCATGCAATATTTTAGAGCTTAAACAAATAAATTGTTACAATTTAACAAAAAAATTTACCTCGAAAAATTTAAGGTTCGAATGTAGTAGTTTGTTTTTTGTTGTTTTTTTTTTCAGTGGGACGGTCACTGGCCATTAGCCTTTTTGCCACTAGTAAGGCCCGAATCACTGGCCATTTTATCATGGGAATATCTAATGGGAGGCCATGATTACCCACTATGAAGGGACGGACAATTTAATACCCGAGCCCAAGGTGGGGATTGAACCCAGACCCACGGCGTGATAAAATGGTTCTTAAGGCACTATACCACCTAAGTGGCAGCTCGAATGTAGCAGTTATACAGATTTTTATCTGATCGGATACACAACATTGACCCAAAATATGCTTCGCAGACAAGTCTGACGCCAGCAGTTGGACGTTGACAGAGGTTGACACCTCGGCCTCTAAGAGGCCAGTTACTTTGAACAGACAATTTGGCCAGAAAATCAGACTAAGTTATGTAGTAGCTGCCCATTGCCTAAGCCACTGGCTCGGAAAACTCACAGTCATCGCATTGCCATTGGACTTCTCTGGACCACAAATGCGAGAGAGGAAAGCAAAATCAAAGATTTCTTCAACAATTGCAGTAATATCTTAAAAGTGTTAACGCCCTTAAGTGCCCTGTTATGTCTTCAGATCGTTCACCAACAGAACCTGTTTAATATGCATTTAGCAGGCAACTACAACCACCTAGGCAATTCAGGATCATTCAGTATTTGTTGTATTTAGGGCATGATCTTTTTCATTGGAACATCGGCTACTTAATAGACTGTTTGCATAGGCTTATATTTGTTTGTATAGGTTTATCTCTTATTGATTAACACATTTTTTTTATTATAGTATGTTGATAATGCGGCAGTTCTGAATTTTTGATAGTCTGTTCAGTGTTCATGTAGTGGAACTCTATATGCATGCAAATTTTGAAGCCGTGATTCAGTTTTTTGTTTTGTTTTTTCTGTCACCCTTTCTGTATATATGTATATTTTTTTTTCCAACTGAATGTACTTACTAATAAAAAACAATAAAGAAAAACTAGAAATGAAATGAAATGACAGGTTTGAAGATCTGGGGAGACACAAAAAATCCCTTTCTGCTTTGCTGCCGATTCTCTTGTGGATTGGTAGATATAATTTTGAGCACTTATTGAAGAAGAAAAAAAAGAAAAATGTTTGCATACCCGGAAACGTAAGTACAAATGATTTTAATTTTCCGTTTTTTATGCATAAAATGTTATAGGGAAAAAATGTCAAATTTGCCATACATCTTAACATAAAAAAGGAAAACCTTCGAATAGAGTATGAAGTATTCAAAATTAAAAATAATATTTATTAAAATATATAAATATTGAGTCTGAAATATTGCATTAGAGAATCAAATGAATTTTTATTGAAGTAAAATGTACTTCCAAAGATTTTTTAACTTTCGGACTTTTTTTTTCCGTTGTCCATTTCCATTACTCTTATGTCTGCAATAAATTAAGAATTTATATTAAGATATCCCTTTTCTTATTTCTTTAATATATTAAAAAGATATGTAATGGAAATATTACAATCTTACATTAAGTTACACAGAACTTGGCATTTAATTCTGACGTATTTATTTTTTTTTTTAATCTGAAATGCTATAAAATTCGATCTTTTTTATTTTCAGTAGAATCAACACCTACCGCCAAACGTCTTATTACCTAAGAGACGCTTGGTTCGGTTCCATATAAAGTACTACAACTATGTCTTCGAAGTCCATTTTATGTCCTGCATTATGGCATAAAAGGAAACTCCAAGAGAAGTCTATGTTCTTGTTTCGTGATATATTCTACTTGCCCTTTGACGAAAATGGTTCAACTGGGGCGAAGGAGGACATTTTATGTTTAGCGGACGATCTTTATGTAGTAGGGAAGTTTCCACTTCAACGTATAAATCATCAAGGCAGTACAACGGACTAAATTGCTCCGATTGGAGTATAAAAAAAACCCTTGCAGTATATTTTTTTAGGGAAAATGTTTTTTGTAGTCAAAATTATTATGTGTAATTAAATAAAAGGAAATAGCATTCCGTTATCAAATTGAGTCGATTCAGAAATTATTAGGAATATTTAAAATAAAAATATAATTAAGTAACAAACACTTTATAAAAATACCGATAAAACTATTTATGTTAATGAAGATTTAAAAAGAATATATGTTTTAGTGTCTTAGCTTTTAGTTCTACCTATTTATAATGCTCATTCATTACAAATAAAAAATAGCACTACTACAAATATTAAAATAAAAAAAACACCTTTTTTTAAGTAAAGCTCTTTAAACTAAACGTAATGCAAATTGATACTTATATTAGCCAATGTGTGAGCAATGTGAGCAATGTCAATTTTAATAGCTTTAATTGTATATAAATTTGTGAAGTATTACTTTGCTGTTGATTGTGTTTTGGTAGATGTAAATCATATACGTGATATTCTACTTTATGAAAACTGATATTCCTTTTAACGCATCACTCTCGCGCTGTTAATGTGCGAATAACTAGGACGTTTACTATTTTGTTCGATACTATATAGACACTCATTGCATAAAATGATCTTCGATTGCATAAAAGGTAGACTAGTCTGTGCTACTGCGACTGTTTCCTTTTGCAAGGAATATTTTGCCCATCAAGCATATGTGGATTATAATTTAGCAATAACAAACAACATTTTAAAACGTCCTCTATAAAAACCTAAGAGACACATATTTCTGTGGGTTTTGTTTTGAGCAATTTCGCTTATGGTTGAGAATGTATTAGGAAAATAGCAAGAGATAAACAAAAGTAATCCAACGATTTAAAGAAAACTTTTTTTACAAATCCCTCAGTAAGAAAACCCCGAAACAAAATCACTGAATAAGACCAATTTACTCATTTTTAAAATTTAAAGTTCCCGGATATTACTTATGTTATAAATAAAGTCTGAAAAACAACCATAGTGTGTAGAATGACTGCATTGTAGTCTCAAAAAATGTAAACAAAAATCCATCGAGAAGAGACAAAAGTGGTATGGTGGCAATGCAATGGAGCTTCAGTACAAGAATGAAGAAAATCATTTGCATTTTTTTAATTAGCCGCAGTTATATCAAAGTCATCTGAAGAATTGACTTTGCGTCTTTTTATTATTTTATTTATCTTATTTATTCATTTTGTCTGTTTTTGATATGCCTTCATTTCTGTTGTTCCTTGAAGTGCACATTTGTTGCCTCATTACGAACATTTGCTTTAGAAATTGTGTGCTTGTTTCCAAGAACCCATGTATAATCGAGTAAAATGAACAAGAGTGAAGGTCCTTACTAGAACAGAGAAAGGAAATCCAAACAACCAGAGCATGGGGGAGAATCGAACCCATGAACATACATTCAGGCGTTGAGTAGGACAGGCCTTTAACCTCCAAGCCGCCGGTTCCTCATAGCATATAGAGTATTTTCACGTGACGTCACTGAAATTTTTTTTAGGTCAACTCGGATATTTAGGGATACAAAGCCAAGTTTTCAGTCAATGACCATTCTCAAATAAACGAATGTTTGACCAAAAAAATGGTGTCTGAAGTGTGACGTAGTGATAATGACGTAGGTGAAAGAGCTCTATTTGTTCCAAAGACAGTCATTAACAAATACGAGATAGACCTTACCGCTCGCAGACAACCGCTACGCTTTTTTCCCGCGGACTTGTATGTAGGATGATCATAGGCTTATTCTGGAAGAGCTAAACAAAATTTGCCTGTAAGATGGCGCTGTGAGTCGTAATCATTAAGTTTATGGTGAGCGCAAGCGTGCGTGAGTAGTAGATTGAATCCTGATTCGTCGCTAGAGAGTGCTTATGTAGCTAACTCTTAAAAGAGGATCGAGTATTTTCCTTTGAGAGCCTGACGCCTTTTCACATGTCTATCGCTAGTCGATGATCATATTATATCTGTGTTGATTTCTGTGTGTGTGGGGGGGGGGGCGCCATTCAGTTCTAGAGGAAAGACAACGCCTTCGCCTAACATAATGACAAATTGCTCTTAATGCGATTGATTTATGCTTTTCTTTGAAGAAACATGCTGCGGTGGACTTGAAAAATTATTTAAAAACTGACTATTCTACTAACTGACACTTTCACCACTCTTAATGGTAAATCAAAATACCAAGCTGATTTGCTTTTCGGTTACGCACTTTGTACATATTAATATATGATTAAACTGATCACGTAATAATGACATACTCATCCAAAAATACACACACATAAAAAAGTGCTGTTTCTTTCCTTATCTTTAAAAGTAGGGTGATAAATATCCCTGGAGCGCGGTATGAATGCACAAAGATTGAAAAGAAAGAGGATGAAAATAAAAATAACTTTAGGGAGAGGACAGTGGCGCCTGAATGCAAGAATGATGAGAATCATTTGCTTTTTTTCCTCCCCATCGGCGGCAGTTATTTCAAAGACATCAAAAGAAGCATTTTTTTGTGGATTTATATTCTGCGATGAAAGGGTCATTGGGTTCCTGCGACAAGACAACACATGGAACTAACATAATGACATATCGCTGGTTACACACGTGATTTATGATTTCTTTGAAGGGACATATTGCACTTGATTCAGTTTCATTGTCTCGGGTGGGTTTTTTTTTTTATGCTCCAGAACAAACAATTAAATAAACTAAATCTTTTGTGGAGCTAATAAAAGGTCAAAATACGAAAATGGTCGATTTTTTTCAACAGTTCAGTGCATTTATGTACTTTATTCACATTATTAAAATGTTAAATGATTCATTAAATTCAATAACTGATGTCAAAATACCAAACAATAGCTCCTTTTATTTTCTGAGCGGCACTCTTATGTGCTTTATGCTATTAAAATGTTAAATGAATCATAGTTTGAAATATGTAAACGGAACAATATTTTCCAGCATAAATGCCATATTTGTACACATGTTGCGTAAGAAATAAGTAAAGAAAATTCTTGAAAATCGATCTGGCATTTCATTTAACAAAGCTTCTGCAAAACACTCTCTGTAGTAACATAAACAAGAGTAAGCAATAGTAAGTTTTAAAAAATACTCATATAACTTCTGTGATATAGTTTAAAAATTTCCAATAAAAACCATTATTTTTATCCTCTCAGTTTACTTGAGTCTTGTTTACGCTAGAAATGTAACTTCATGGCTCTGTGATGAAAAGTTATTAAGTTATGACACAAACTGCTATAAATACTATAACTTACTGGATGAATGTATGTATCGTAGATAGGCAATATTCTATTTACAATTTACAGTTCGACATTCTTCGACATAGTTCGACATTGTTCGACATAGTTCGACATTGAGAATAAGTTTAAAGCTATTTGCTGTGCATATCTTTAGGAGAATATAAATTCTTTGCATGAATCTCTGAAAGTACTATTAAAGTTACGCGCACCAATTTCTATTGTTTTTCTATATATTAATAATATTCTACCTAATCCTTTGTTTATAAAACTTTTATTTTGGACTGATTTTTGACAGATAGTAACTTTTTCTCCTCAATTTTTTAACTTGAACAACAAGCAATAGTCAGTGAAAATAATCACAATCTTTTCAAATGCGCAATATAAAACCATTATACCATTTAAAAAAAATAAAATTCCCCTTTTTACCTTTAGAGTAGGGAGATAAATAACCTTGCTGCGTGGAATGAATGCATTGCCGTATCAGACAATGAAAATTAAAGGGGGGGAACGTAAAACGTATGGGGAAAGTGCAGGTCTCCTTAATGCAAGAATGATGAGAACTTTTTGACTTCTAATTAAATCAGCATCAGTCATTTCAAAGACGTTATTTTTTTTAATCTTTGGAAGTGTGTTTTTCAGTAAAAAAAGGTCGTAATGTTCCAGTAGAAAGAGAGCCCCCATTCACAATAAAAACTTCTTAAATTTGCGGAAATTTTATTGTGCTGCCGAAGTATCTCCGTTATTTGACGAACATTTGTTTCTTCTTTTCCTCTATTTCAGATTTTCAAGAAGAATTCGCGGAAACATAACGTTTCCAAGGAGTACGGAAATTATTCGTGTGAAAAAAAGAGGAATGAATTAGTGTATTTAAAGACGAGTGTTTTCTTGATAGTGCATGAACCATTATCACAGATCGACGATTATACACTGTACTTTTGCTTTTTTCGAAATGAAAATGTTGCGGTCTCTGACAATTCTTGAAAAAGGCTTCTAAATGTACACCGCCCTTTAATGGCACTACGAAAGGTCAAAATATTTTATTGTTTCTCTTTTTCAGCAGTAGTACGGAGCATGCATTCATCGACTAGAGCATGATAAACACGCACAGAACAAACACAAAGAGAGAAGTAAACATAGTACGAAAAAGATCAGAATAAAAAAAATAAGAACATTTCGAAAAATCAATTCACATTAAACAGACTGGAGATCTTGAAGTTTCTCTGTGGCCTGTCTCATATAAATGTCCAGACACTTCAGGGAAATCTTTCAGATTTTTTTTTCTGTTTAGCCCTCATTTTCTACATTTACCTTATGCTGCATTTAAAAAGAGATAGTAAATGAGTCAGTCTTAAGTTGTATTTAGGTAAGACAAGATACTCTAATTTTCATTTTCATGAAAAGTTACAAAATGAAATTTCAATTGCGATAAGGGAAGTTTGTGTAACCCTCTTGAAAATAATAGTTAATTTTGGTACAGGCAAAGCTACACGAGGGCTATCTGCCTAAGGTAGGATGCATTGGGCGGAGAACTGTTTAAGGGGATCTAATACGTACTTACGTTATATCTGGGAAACAAAACGCACAAAACTTCAGACCATTAGCTCGAAAGCAGCAGTTTGGTAGGCCTGAACCATGGACCTTCACATTTCAGCTATCAATCAGTGTTTAGTGTATTATCCTCTCGGCCATTGGTCGGCGCGCCATCCAGGAGTTGTATGAATATGCATAACAATGCGTTGTCTACCTACGAAAACGCAATGCATTTTCAACGTACCTTTAACATACGCTCCTACAAGTGCAAATGTTTTAATACTTGCAAATGCATATTTGTAAAGATATTAAGATCAAGTAAAAAAAGAACTTTCGAAAAAATGACCAAAAAATGGAAGAGGTGGACTTGACTCTAAAACCGGTGGTGCACTGAATAGAAGATTAGATATTTCAGACGGTAATTTCAACTTACTGAATTTCATTTTCATTCAGAAGGTTTTTCATTTGTCAGAATCAGCCTTTATCCGAAGTAGCGGGGAAGTGATTAGTGCTGGCGAAAATGTAAGTGCAATTAGGAACCTGTCAGAGAAGCTCAATTCTTCAGTGCACGGGAAAATATAGCAACTTCATTTTACGAACTGCCTTTGTGTCACCTTATTGAAGAAATTAACGAGAAAACATCAGGACCAAGTGCATTAAGTGGATTGATTGAAAAGTACCTAAAGAAGTGTGCAAATCTTTTTCAGTTATTACAGTTTTAGCTCGGATCAACACTATTTGTGACAAATTTGAAATGAATCTTGTAGGCTATTACCCACAAGACCTGGCATGTAAAGACCGTAGAAAACTTTCACATTCCCATTAACTAATATTCACAAGTCGTATTCTGCACTTATAATATGCTGGAACCAGTGGCGGCTTTTCAGGTGAAGTAGGTGAAGTGCCTCTTCACCAAGTATTGTAAGTAACAAAAAATTGGGTAACGTAAGCAAGCCATAATCCTTTTTCAAATTTAGTCTGTAAGAATACACTTAAATTTCTGATGAAAGGCCAATTGCCATAAGACTATGTGCTAAATCATGCTCTTACTATCAGTGAAGCCAAAGCCAAACTCTCTTCCCTCTCCTCCCCTTGCCGCGCGCATAGAAATAATATACCGCGCGGCCAAAGAAAGCTTCAAAGACTTGTGTCACGATTGGTCCATTGTTAGAGTCACGTGATACGCGGGTTCTGACGGGGTGAGTTGTGAAGTGCTAAGGAAAAATTATCTCTTCTACTGCACTTATTGGGGTGGTTGCCATGGTAACCCCAAACGCTTCATTCAGTTTTACAGCTTTACTTTCTATCAGGTGAAGAGATCCCTCAGAAAACGGTCTGTCTCTTCAAGTGAGAGAAAACCCAGCGTAGTGCATCTCCAAGCACAAATTTGTGTAGGTAAATGAAACCACGTGATATGTTTGAGATTTTGGCACATGAGATTTTTACTTCTGTCTTTTGAAAATTTTAGAGTTTCTTCTTCTGTTAATTTTAATGATAATAATAGTTAGTTTCTTTTCTGTTTATTCACCTTCATTATGTTTCCTGTAAATGATATAGTCTGTAATGTATTACAAACACCGTTTAGTCGGTGGAATGATGACGATAAAAGAGATGTTCTTTCTCGTGGTCGACATAGAGCCTGATTAGCGAAAAGGCTCGAGAAGCTTAAGCTTCCCGTCATAATTTGAAGGGGACTCAAAAATGACTACAAAACGGATAAAAATTCAAAATTTTGTTTTTAAATGATCTTCTAAGTTATTGTAAAGATTTTTAATGAAGAGAAGTGGAAAGCTATTTTTAAGGTATTTTAGAAGTCTTGATACTCCATGCAGCAACATTTCTAAATTCCCCCCCTGGAGTAGCCTTTGCCCCCCCCTGGGAAATATTCTGCCGACGCCCATGTTAATGGCTGCATCAGGTGTTTTTCATAATATTTTGGTTTCAAGCTCTTCACCTATTTTTTTGATCACGAGCCGCCACTGGCTGGAACACCTTATCCACAACACAACTTATCTTGTTAGACACGCTCATAATGAAAGTATATGCACCATCGTGGTTCACAATCAATGTTAACAGTGCTTTTAAAAATGGCGCAAGAAATTTTCAGCTTTTTATATCCAGGTTTCAATAGCTCCCATATTATTTAAAGAGTACTGTAAAAAACGTTATCCATACACAAGACAATGCGTATTTTGCTCATGCAGAAAATGTGATCGGTGCAACGTTATTTCACGACAGTAGTTATCATTCAGCTCACTATTCGGGACGTCATAGAGGCCAGAAAATCTACCAAATAAAAAAGACCACCAGATGATTTCGGATTCCGAAGCTGAATTTATAGATCAATTATTATGATGCTACTGCCAATTTTTGAAACAAAAATGTGTTTATGCACTTAAAGGTGTAATTAAAGGAAATTAATTAAATGACACTTCATTTTATAATTTTCTTTAAATGCCGAGAGCACGTAAGTTTAAAGCCACATTTTTAAATTTAAATTCCAAATTTCGTGGTCTTTGGGAGGCATAATATATAAAACAATGTAATACACATTTTTAGGTTTCATTTTACTATCAAAATCACAACTGTTGCACATGGTGCCGTTTCAAATTCTAAAAAAGAAATGTTTTTTGCACCACCCTAGTGTAGGCATTCGCTACAACAAAAGACAGAAATGTTGGTCATTTCAATATGGGGTTACGCAATAGGAAGCCAGCGTTAACACCCGTTCATGAGTCGGGCGATTTAAGAACCAAGCCCGAATCGGGAATTGAACCCGAGCTCACAGTTGTAGATATCGATGCGTTAGCCACCATACAATCTAGGTCAGAAAAAAAAAGTTGCAACACAATAAATGTGCAGTCGTTAAAACCAAATTATAATATTTTAGAAATGCTATATCATGCCTGACATGTTCATAACTTTGATTCGTTTGTCTAACAATAAAAAATATCAGCACCAACAGCGAAAAGAAATATTATAAATTCAAGACGGTTTTTGATAGTCTCGTGCGTTAAATCTAAATTCTATGTAACATAAAATTTCGAAGTTCTTGCAATCAAAGCAAATAGTAAAAAAAAGCTGAATTGAATACTCGTTTATCGATTTTTTGGGGTTTGCTTTGTTTTATGAGCAGTTATTTTAAAGGAACGGATAAACCGAAATCCTTTTCACTGATTATAAAAGGAAATTTCCTTTCTGCATAGTTAATGTATTAAACAGTCACATGCACAAACGATCTACTCAAAGCCTGGAAAGTATTTACGTTGCTATTATTAGAAGTATATAGAAACAAGATAACAATTCGTGGCAAAATAAGAACATACACCACGGCTAAAAGGAAGGGCCATCTAAGATAATACGTGAGAAAGGCTTGCAGAAACTTTCACGAAACAAGGTTATTTCAAAACAATAAATAAATTGGTTGGGGCGGAAAATTCAACGTATAGGATTCGCCGAAACGTGTCATTTGAAAGCGAACGTGCAGTTTTCCTATTAAGAAAGTGCTGTAAAATGCAAATCATCGAAGGCTCCATTTTGAAATTTTGCCACGTTCTAACATGATGCGGATTTTTAAGATAAAGTACTTCATTGTTGCACTGACTTTTTAATGACTATGTCATTTTATCTCACCTCTTTATTGAAAATGTGACATAAAAATTAGACACGAAAATGCGTTACGAATATGCTACATAAAAGTAAGAATAACTAAATGTCCGCTGAAAATGTTAGTATGTGTTACGTAAACCACCAATTTCTATAAGGTTGCATTAGCTCCGTAAGGTTGCATTTATTTGATAAAGTGATTGTTTAAAAATTGCATCCGTTTTGTAAATGTTATATGAGAATGTGGCAACAATGTGTAGATAAAATAAAATGATAGCATGTGTTACGTAAACCACCGATTTCTATAAGCTCCGTAAGGTTGCATTTATATTTAAATACTATTAGTTCACAACAGCTTTAATCTACTGTTACAATATTTCATAAGCTGTAGAATATGCATCACATGTATTTTTTACATATATTTAAATACTATTAGTTCAATACAGCTTTAATCTATTGTTACAATATTTCGTAAATAGGTTACAATCATAAAAATTTCAACATAAGGTTACCAGACAAAATACAAGAAAGATGAGAGATAAAATAACATAGTCAATTAATATCGTTTTAATATGGCAATAATGAAACTAAAAAATTATGGGGGGTTCAGGGGGTGTCCCCCTGACGGGGCTCGAACAGCCGTATATCATTTTTAAAACAATGCACGGTAATTCTCCGAACTCTTGCGATATATGGGACAGAGAGATAACCGCTTAAATCGGGATATAATTTCGCAGATAAATATGTACGTAAAAATTATTTTTATTGGGTCCAGAGACTGGAGAAAACAATAATTTAGAAAAATGTTTAACAAAATTTTAGATAAGACATGTGCATTACGGTGTCGTTCGACGGTAAAGGTAAAGCTATTTAAAACTTGAAAGATCGTATGGATGGCTAAAGACCTTATGACACGGACAAAATTTAGAGCAATTTTGGTTGCAGAAACCAGTTGCATTCCCGCGAGTCAGGGAGTCTAGATGGGCACGCAGGGTTGCCATAGTATACAAACCCTGCTGTGTTAATAAACGTCAGAGATTCTCCGAACTGGCGATTGTTAGAGCATGTAATTATAAATAGCATATCGTTGGTTGCTTATACCTCGTGTATCTTCGGATCGGATTGATATTTATTTTTCTTTTCTTCAATCAAATCAATTCCATGTCGATATTCCATTTCACAGACATTTTGTTTTCGCAGATGCTCATCCCTTTCACTACGAACGGTATGGCTGACGCTGACTCTTCCACCATCTTGTGTTGTGACGTAGAAATAGGAAGCATTACGATTGGCTGGATTTCCAGCAACCAGCAATTTTTTCGCCTCTGAACGAAAAAGTTGGAGTTGACTGTTCCCAAGGTAACCGAGGGAAATTTCCAGGAAAGAGGTTGCTGTAACTGGTTGCAGCAACTATGTCGCACGAAAATTCCTTCGTGTAATAAGGCCTTTACACTGCGCTAGCAAATACTTTAAATACACTTTAAAATGAAAACAAATCAATATATACTTCAATGTAGTTTTATTGACACATAATAAAGAATTAATTTAATGATGGCTGGCAGCATATTGCAAACAAACGTGGACTTGTTGGGCCAAAGCAAAAGCATTGAGTGAATGACAACGAGCCTAGCTAACCACCTAAACCACCTGTGAACCTAGCCAAACACCAAAAGCCAACCTGGCTTTAGCTGGTGGAGCGACACCTAAAGCCAACCTGGCGATAGAACTGAGAGCTAGAAGGAATAGTCGCCAAATAAATTGCCAGATTGAAAAAACATGCATTAAAGAAAAAGCCTTTAAGCATTAATGCATTTTTACGATAATTTAAATGTATGTCACCGCAGGAGGATCGGTAAAGAGAATTTGTAACCTTAGCAATATTAATGACTGACTGAAGGCGCCAACAAAATACATTGCAGAAGTTAAAAGCCAAAGTAATTTAAGAAGCAGAATTAAAATGGCGTTACGGATAAAGATGGGGCTTTAAAAATGGCAAAGGGTATTAAATTTAGAATAGGTAAATGAAAATCAAAAGTAATTATAAATGTATGATGAACTGCATCACATGTATGACAACTTATATTATTAAAATCCTTAACCGAAGTTATTTTGGAAGTAAACAATTAAACAGTATAAATTTAATGGAATTTCGGAAAAATTAAGAATTAATTTTTTACTAGAGGATTTTTTACAAGCGTTTATGCACTTAAAGCTGTAATTATATGAAATGGTGGCACTTCATTCTTTTAATTTTTTTTAATGCCGAGAACACGTGACTTTAATACATTTTTTTCTATAAATTCCAAATCTCGGATCTTTCGGAGACGTAAGATGTTAAACAGTGTCATCCATATTTTGAGGTTTCATTTTACTATCAAACTCGCAACTGTTGCACATGGGGACGTCTCAAATCTTTGAAAAAAAAATGTTTTTCACACCACTTTACTGCAGGCATTCGCTACTACAAAGGACCGAAGTGTTACCCATTTTAATATGAGATTGCGCAATAGGAACCCAACGCTAACATCCGATCATGCGTCGTGCAAATTAACAACCAAGCCCGAATCGGGAATTGAACTCGAACCGACAATCGTAGATATTGGTGCGTTAACCATCATACAATCTAAGTTGGGGGGGGGGGACTTTGCAACACAATATGCAGTCATCGAGACCAAATTATTACATTTTGGAAATGCTATATCATGTCTGAGATATTCATAACTTAGATCTATTTGAGTAAGAATAAAATTTAAATTACAGCAACGACAGCTAAAAGCAAATATTACGTCTTTAAGCCTGTTTTTGATAGTCTCACGCGTTCAATCTAAATTCTATATAACATAAAATTTTCTCGCAGTCAAAGTTAAATACAAAGAGCTGAATTGAATACCCTTCTATCGATTTTTGGGGTTTGCTTTATTTTGTGAGCTGTTATTGAAAAGGACAGGTAAACCGAAATCCTTTTCATTTGATTATAAAAAGGAATTTCCTAAAGTTATTTTCTGCATAGAAAATCTTGTAAACGGCAGCATGCACAGACAATCTACTTAAAGCAGGGAAAGTATTTACGTTTTTACGTTTCTATTATTAGAAGTGCATACACAATAAGGGAACAGTTCCTGGCAATATAAGAACATACACCACAACAAAAAGGAATTGTCATATAAGATTATACGTGAGAAAGGCTTGCAGAAACTTTCACGAAACTAACTTATTACTGAACAATAAATAAATTGGATGAGACGGAAAATTCAGAGTATAAAATTGGCCGAAACGTATCATTTGAAACTGAACGTGCAGTTTTCCTATTAAGAAAGTGATGTAAAATGCAAATCAACGAAGCCTTCGTTTTGAAATTTTGCCACATTTATTAGGATTTGGGTTTTTTAAGCTAAAGTACGCTCAATGTTTCAGTTACTTTTATAAAATCAGGTATTCGTAAAAGAATTATTAAATCATAGTTTCTAAAATCATACCTCAAAGACCATTTGCACGTACGTTATTTTCTAAGGCATTTGAAAAAAAAATTAGTATATTAATATCTGAATATTAAAAAATGTTCATGTAATAAGGAACGAATTTGAGGGGTAGAAAGTGGACGCTTATCAAAATAACTCTTCTTGAATAAAAATGTTAAAATATTGACAGATGTATTTATTGGAAAGCATCCGAAGCAAGAGGAGAGAAAAGTTTTAAATGGTTTATAGCTTTTATATGTAGTTTAATGTTACCAAATGTCAGAAGTATCATATATTTAGTTTAATTACTGAAAATTAGGGAAGGAATCATTTCAAATTTTGCAAATCAATTACATGAATGATACCAAGACAGTCTTAATGTACTTTACTGAACTATGCAATTTTCATAATGAAGTATAAAATAAGCATATTAAATGATAGAATAATTATCCTGATGAAAGGCAATTCAAAACTTCTTTCCAGCATCCAACGAACTCAAAAAATCATTAATATCTCAACGCGCAATTGGCCTAATATTTCTTATTCTTATTCATGCTTAAATATTAACAATTTACTTTATCACTTTTATGAGAAAAACTATCTGAAAAGATTTATGAGGCAAATAAATCTTCAGATATTTATTATGTGCACAAAAAAATTGAGAGCGTTATTACGCCTGAGGCAATCGTATCTTATCTCCGACAAATTCTTGGAAAACTGCACTTTTTCGTGTCATTTTCGATTAGAGTGTACATTTTTCTTTAATGTCCGCATTAAATTTCAGCTTCAGAAAATGGTGATTCAGCAAACTCTGCAAATTTTTTAAAAAAAGTAATGTGAAACTTGTATGAATAGTGTATACGTAAAGTTAATTACCACTGTGCGACAGGAATTTTATTTTTTTCATTCACTTTTATATTTGGAATGCTCTGTGTCTGTATATGCATTTACTTTTCAGTTCAAAGGATTATTTTTAGTTGGTGTTCTTCAATATATTCACAGAAAGTCGTTCGCAATTTATGGAAACGAATAGGCATTTATTTTTCTAGTTTACAATTTCAGATAAGAATTTAACAAGTTCCTAATAATCGACTGCTACTATTTTGCTTCGATTGGAATGCAAACACGAACAAAAATATTTTGAAAATGGGTTCTAAACTTGATAAATGGCTCGCAGGTTGCGTTAATGATCTTTTTCGAGACGATATTCTCATCAGCAAATTATAAAGTGATGTAAAAATGGTAATTATTTCTATTCAAAGTCATTTACATTATATTAAATTTTATGATGACTGCAATTATATGACTGCAAAACTTCATCCCAAGACTTTTTGAACGCAGATAAATATCAGCAAACGGTTGTCGCTGATGTTTGAACAAAAAAATCGCCAACTCAAAAATTTTAAATTAATAAGATGTTTAAACATAATTTTCATTTACTGTTGTCCATTGGAAGCTCGTAATTGCGGTAAGAAGAGGGACCTGGCTCCACCAAATATTTTAATAGCTTTTTCAATTATAACACAAGATTTATATATATATATATATATATATATATATTGTATAAAATGACTTTTTATAATAGATTTACTTTGTTAAAAAAGTATATGTATATTTGATTTGATTTACATATATGGTATGTAAAGCAAATTTAGAATAAACAATCGTTCAAAATGTACCGCCCACTACACTTTCAATGTATTTCCAACGGAAGCATCCTAGGGCTGGATAAATGCTTGTCCAGAAGTACGCGCCAAGCACAGCGAGGTAATGTTTGCACCGTTGATCATTTATCGGAAGGTAACCATATTTGGCTGATTTGCGCAAAAATGAATGCGAAAACAGAGTAATTTAGCTTTAGTTTCGGGCCACAATACGTTTGTCCCACTTCCGAGCATTGTTTCCACGGAAACAGCCTTATGCTTTGGCAAGATTTAACCCGCATGGTAGAAAAAAAAAATCAGTGCCTCTCCTTTTTTTCTTCGTTTAAAAATAGAAATTTATTTTACATTATTTTTAAATTTTTGGTTTGTCAAATACAATGAAAGTATTTTTTGATTAAGAATTGTTATACAGATTAATGCATATATGATATTGTAAATACATATTTAAAGATTTTGATTTCAGTAAATGAAATGCTCAAGCAAGACACTATCAGCCAAACATTTCTGGAATTCTCTTTTGCTACTCTCTCTGGCTCTTAGATATCATTCAAAAAAGTCTAGATTTATTGAAAAATTTGGCAACCCCCTTTCCCCCAAAAAAGAAGACGATCAGAATTTTTATTTAAATAAATTTACTAGACTTGCATAATATATATATATGTGTGTGTCTGTGTGTGTGTGTGAGTATGCATGTATGTATTAATTTTGAAAATGTATTCAAGAGAAGTTATTATACCTTTCATAACTGTAATTCAAAAATTTTAAATTATTTATGCTGTTTACAAAAGCTAAGCATATGTTTCACCGTTATTGTTGAGTGGAGGTGTTTGGCTGATTCTCAAAAAATGCGCGTGGACGTTTAAGGGGCTGAGTGACCTACAATTTTGACATGCGAGAGACCCACCCTGCTTCCAAAAGTTGGAAGGAGGTTAAGCACTTCTCAATATCCCTGACAAACCAAGACGTGAAGCAGTTGCGGCCTTTCGTGTGTCTACCGGACATGATTGTTTGGTTACCCATCTGCACTGCCAAGCCACCTCTCCATATCCGATCTGCCCGTTGTGTGGTTCTGGAGATGCAATAATAGGCAGAGATCACATGCTCCGATGCGGGACTCTCCGTGGATCGACAGAGATGTCCAGATATTGGTTAGTAAGAGCGTTCCTTCAAGGTCTATGACTTCGGTCTGTGCTCCTTTTGTTTATTTTATTTATTTGGAACATATTTGCCATCGGGATTTTTTTTAAATGAATTTATGAATGAATATTAGAATCCATTAAAATTAATTAAGAACTTTGTAATACACATAGTATAAAAGAACAACATACCACTGTACGATCGTTCAGGGTTCTAGAGAAGGTCCACCCTTCCCTAAGTGAAAAGAACTGTTTCAACCACGCAGACAAGAAAGTTAGAACTTAAAATAAAAGGAAAACCAAAGAGAATATTAGTTGAACCAGGGGGACGAAGAAATTAGTAAAAAAGGGATAGTAAGTTAAATATAAAAATTAATAGATCAAATAAAATAATTATATGTATAAAACGTTTTTTCTCATTATTCTATTTGTGTGGATGGCAGTGCTTTTTGCAGCTCAGAGAGGTTAGATCTTTTTGTACAACCAAAAAGATCCTATTGTCGTTTTTTTGTAAATGTGTGTTATATTACAAAGATTTTAACAAGTTCTTAACCTTTAAAAATCAGTTTTGAAGTCTTCTTCTTATTAAAAATAATTATCATTGTCGTCAAGATTGGAACATGCGTTTAATTTATAATAGGTTAAGAGAATGTTTTTAAACAATTTTTATAATATGTGGCGAAACATTACTCAAACTTAGGGATCGAGCGATAGCACATTTTCGCCGATGACCGATACCGATACTTTTCCTATAAATTCATTTTCAGAAATAGCCGATACCGATACTTTTAAATTATGGTATCGGCCGATACCGATTCTTAACCGATACCGATACTTTACATAATTTAATGTCATTTAAACCTACATCTGTATTTTGGGCAGTTTTTGTAACGAGAGTTTAGTTCTCGTTAAAATGAATAACAGCATGATGAAATTTGATCCCAGTAGAAAGCATTAAAAAGAAAAAGCAGTGGATACATTGAAGTGTGAATTTAGAGTAGTTCTAGTCCTTCTTGTCTATTCCATCATGCCGACGAATGGCTGAATTTATAAAAAGCTGAGCACTGGGAAGCGTCTTAGTGTGCAGGTTCAGAATTCTTTCTCCTCGCGTGGCTATCAATCTAATGGTCTAGAGTTCTGGGCGATTTTCTCCAGATGTTACGTGAATATACGTTAGACTCCCTTAAAAAGTCCTCTGCCCAAGCCCCCCCCCTATAGGAAGATGCTCCTCATTTAGGCTTCACAAAACACAAACAAGGCGGGGGGGGGGAAGTTAAAGGGATATATTAATAAGAGAATCCATTTCCAGGGCCGACTGGTGCAAATATTTAAGTCAATTTTTCTCAACCTCTATTTTGTCGCCTAATTGTTGCTATGAGCCAGATAAAAGGCTTCCATATTAGACCCAAAACTGCTTCCTGCTTGCTCTTACTATATGTGTCTTTGTTTTTGGTTCATGCCTCGATTTTGTGCTTACAAAAGTAAACACATGAAATTTATTCAACTTCAAAGCTTGCAAGTTTTATTTAGATTTTCCTTTAATTATAATTCTTTCACATATGAAAATATTTTTTAGATTACTCAAACTGCATTAAATTGTGATAATGTATAAACTTTACAGTATTATGTAAGTGCATATGTATTTACATCATTAAATACGTATGTAAATTCTTCCCTTAAAATGGATAAGTTCACATTAGTTTTAATGGTTTATTTATCTGCTCCAATTATTTAACCACTAAGTGAATTATTAAATGTTTTAGCAAGATTTCTTTTTAGAATGAACTCATATGATAATTAAGTTTTTAAAATCCAAATATTTTGATTCTCCGGACAGGGTTAAGTCACAATTAATCCAGATGATCCATGTATTTAATCGTTTCCGTACGCAGAACAGGTACGCACCGATTATTCCTGTGTTTTCCTTATATATAAACCAAATACTATTCACAAGAAATATGATTTTTACCCCAAAATTTGAAAAAACTAAATAATATTTAGTATTACTAATTATATTAATACAGCTTCATTTTTTTAAATTAACAATATAAATAATTTTTAGATATTGATAATTATTTCACCTCTCAAAACAGAATGATACACAAATCCCATGTTCTCATTAATCTGATAGATAATAAAGTCATTAAATGTTTGATAATTCGTACTTTTGATAGTGTGTAATGTTTTAAAAATGAATCATTTAACTTCTGGACCAACATAATTAAAGTTCGCGGGAGTCGCCATTTTTCAAGTCACTGCCAAAGAGTTAACTTCTTTGCGACACAAAGAAGGAATAAATTGTTTTTACATATAGGTTCCGTTTATAATTTTAGTATCATTAATTTTGTCATTGAAACAGCTACAATATGAAGAAAAATCTTTTTGCTCATTTTCAAGCTACACCTTTGAGTGTCTAAGTAAAAGATGCTTAAAAATGACGAGATTAAATGAAGGTTAAAGAAAAATCCAAAAATGTTAAACTAAATTCAATTTTCAAGTCTTTAAAAAAAGTTGCTACTTAAAGTATCCACATTTAATGAAATTGCTCTTCAGTGTTTTTGTTTTTATGAACATTGTTAACATGTTTTTCTGTGATTGATATGAACAAATTTTATCTGTTTTAATTCTAAGCTCTGAGCAGGGACGACGTGGCACGGTAAGCAAGGTCTGGATGCCATTGTCGAAAGGGGACCATTTCGAAGTAAAACTGAGAAAATTTTGATCTAGAGCAATGGTTCCCAAACTTTTTTGCCCTTCTCTTTAAAAAATCTTCAACTAGATTTTTTTTTTCGCGACCCTCTACTACATAACGACAACCAATATAGCTGTATAAAATAGTATAGTTTATATATAAAATAATAAAGTTTAATTTTTCCCACCATTTTCGACCTACTGAAATCGATCCCGTGACCCAACAGTGGATCACGGCCCATACTTAGGGAACCACTGATCTAGAGCACAAAAGGGGCACCTTTTTTTACGTTTGCAGAGGGGGCAGCATGCGGGGGGAGGGGGGGGCGGTAATGTCCGGCAAACGTCATTCCGTTCAAACCCTATCCCTGTTTGCATGTGCAGAAATACGATTCACTTCCGATAGCAGAATGCTACTTTCGGCGACAAATATTTCCGGCTGACTAATAAAATGTCTATATCTGAAGTTCTATAAGCTAAATAGAAACAAATTCCGCAAACGTATTTCGAAGGCTGAAATATTACACTTTAACACACTTATGGGCAATCGCCGGCCCGCGGGCCGGATGTGGCCCGCCACGGTTTTTGATCCGGCCGGCGTAACATTTGAAAACTCCGTATAAACCATTCAATATCCCATATAAATCCCAATTATACGGCCCGCCACTTCGCTAAAGTCCGCAAGTTTGGTCCGCGACTTCGCTAACATCCTAAAGTTTGGCCCACAACTTTTCAAAGGTTGCCCATACCTGCTTTAACACTTTAAAGGACGTCATCCCTTGAAATATCAAACGATGTCAAGGACCGTCTCCCCCATCAATTTTGATAGCTATATGTATACCCAAGCCGAATCAGATGTCCTTGCGCCAATTTTGTAAAATAAAAATTTAAAGCATGTCTCTTAAGCGTGAAATCTATATCAAGAGCTAGACTTTCTCCAACGATATCAAAAGCCTATATATACAGTAGAATCTCCCTATAACGAAGTCTCCTTACAACGAATTTGTCCCTATAACGAAATTTTTCATGGAAACGTAACTTTAAGCTTAAATAGCACTATAAGCATTCTCCATATAACGAAGAGCTTATCTTCTCTTAGCGGATATTCCAGATTTATCTTTGATTTTTTTTTTTTTTGTAGTTTTGAAGAAAATTTTAATTTTTGGACAGACCACTTAGTGGAAGAGTGACAGATGATAAAAATGGAGGCCAGGAAAGTGAAACTGACTCCGATAATGAAGACTCTTCACCAGCGCCCGATTATGACCAACAGGGGCACCGGGTATTGATGGATATGGGGGCCCCCATCTATGAAATTTGTTATATTTTTCATAAAATTTTTATATAAAAAAGAATATTTCAGAAAAAACTTTTAAAATTGGGGGCCCTGAACAAAGTTCCGATTTGCCCATATAATAATAATAAGGCCCTGCGCTTCACGACCAAAACTATATCATACCGAAAAATTCAACCTTTCAAAAGCATTAAAAAGAGGTTTCCAAATGGAAGAAAATATGCCTCACTCTATTTTCATCGCACTTTTAAAATGTGAATATTTTTATGAAAATTTAAAATCACAGAATGCAAAACAATGTAAAATAACGGAAATTTGAAGTAAAATAAACGTGAGTGCATTACATATTTTATTCTCTAAATTCGTGGATTATCTTTATTTTTGAACATTTCATTTATAGAATGAAAAGTAAGAAACGGTAAGTTTAACAAATTTATAATAAATACCAATTTATTTTTAATTGAAAGTCATAATTTAATACTTTTAACCATCGAATTAACTAGAAAGTTTGTAATATTTGCTGAAACAACTGCAAGAATTTCTAATCTCTGTACAACGAAATTTTCTCTATAGCGAATTTTTTAACTGGAACCGAGGAAGTTCGTTATAGGGAGTTTCAACTGTGTATATATATAAGAATGAACTCTTTTTGGAGTCCACACAGTGAGAAAACAAACGTTTATAAAACTGAAGTAAAATTATAGCCTACCTCTCAACATTTGTTTTTTGCAATCCTTGCAGATAGCGTATTTAGTGTTGGGCACCAATTCAAAATAATTTAGAATAGGCAATTGTCCTGTTAAACTGTCATCTAACGATTCTTCGTCCATAATTTCGACCACACTTGGTGATACGACATCCATTTAGCGATGGTTGGAATTTAAAAAAAAAAAAAAAAAACAGTTCGAAAACATTCGTGCAAACGCCAATGGAACGACGCCTCTCATCTCATTACCAAAATAAAAATTCTAGAATGGTGTTGCGCCTGCGTGGTTCTCTTCTGAAAAAGCGAAGTATCGGTTGAAAACTATCGGTGAAAATGGAGGAAAGCAACAGAAACCGATACTTTCCCGATACTTTTAGAATCGAAAGAACCGATACCGATACCAAAAAAATAGGAGGTATCGGCGCCGATACTATCGGTCGATCCCTGCTCAAACTTGAAACCCTTTTGTCTCCAGTAAGGTTTTACAAATTATGTAAAAAATTAATTAGCTATAAAAAATTTTGAAAAACCAAAACTCGTATTTTACAGGAAGCAACTACCTCTAATGCTACAAAATAATTCATTTCCATTCCTTTAACCGTACTCATATGATGCAGCCACAAAAATATGTCACGGACAGGCAGACAAACTTTTTTACAATAATCGTTTTCATATTCTTAATACAGTGTAACGGAACCTGCCCAATGTGACCACCCTCGGAAATAATATAACAGGTCACTTTATGGGACGGATAGCCTTATAAAAGTGGTAAACTGTGGTAGTTGCAAAGGGAAGTTTTACAAAAGTTTTCTCTACAAATGGGTAGTCTCTTTACCAAGGGGATCACTTTATCGTTTTTCACATGCACATGAAGCACATATACACAATAAAAAGTTTTCATTAACAGCAATGTACAGCTGTTTGTGAAAAAATCTATAATTTTTCATAAAATACAATTAAAAGAAAAGAAAATAATTTAGTGTTATATTAACTAAAGGCACATTACTTACTGTTCATTATATTATTGTTTTCAGTAAAACAAACTTTTAAAAACTCTAGGTAAAAACACTGAAATAATAAAAATAATTTCTATTAAGACAGAGAATTTTGCGTAGAAATTTTAAATGAGAGACCTTAAGGATAAACATGGTAAAAAAATGTATTACCACGTCTTTGTAACGTGGTTTTACAGTTTCAAGTATACCGTCGTTCAGTTTTGAAGACGTAGCCTAAGAGACGGAGTATGTATAGCAACAAGCATTTTATATGATGAATGGAAAATCATTAACGGAGCAGACATGAATTATCTGTTCCCATCAACGACGTAGAAATTCATTATATAGTTTTAAACTCTCTGCAAGATTTAGAGCTAGTTTGCTTATAAAATATGACAACTAAACACTTTGTTCTCTCTGAAAGCTATGAAATATTAAAAAATATATATTTTCGCATTCTGAATTTTCTTCTTCATTTTCCTATGCCACTTCCTTGTATACATACATATACATACTTCTCTTTGTATGATAATAATGCACTATATTCAAAATTTATTCATGAACAGTGAGTCATATATCCTGCCATAAAGTATGCAAATGACGTCGGAGCAAAACTGCCTCGAATGTCAAATAACTCCTCGGAGGTAATTTAACCTGAAGCAACTTGCTTTGAATGTATAAAATAACCTGAATAGTCAATATTTATTCTCATGTGAATGCTCTTTGTAATACATAGCACATTGTAGGCAAGAAAATATGCTGCTATATGAATATTGAGAGTGGATATGTTGAAAGTGCAGATGAAAATCAGAATGGAACGCTACTGCAGATGAAAAACTACAATAGAGGAAGCTTAAATAGTTTGATGCTCAAATAATATTACACACACATAACTGAACAGCTGCGTTAATGAAACGTAAAAACAGTTAGCAGATTTTTTTTTTTTAAGAAATGAAAATAGATGCACTCAACTCCAGTCTCAAGGACTGTTTCCGACAGGGCTTCGAACCCTAATTGTATTCGTTCCGGTTCAACAAAAAGAAAATATATCGGTTCAGTTACGCCAAAAATAACGGTTTTGGGTTTTCGGTTCCGTTCCGAATTAATAATTTTATATTATGTATATTCTTTTATGTACTAAACATATAATTCTATGATCAAATGAATTAAATCAGCCTTCTACAAGTAGTTTGATGTGAAACTGAAACAGAAAAGTAGTAGTGAACATGAAAACAGAAAATCGTGAAGCAATGTACAGTCCGTTTTGCTAAAACTGGACGACAGCAAACAAGACGATTTTACACGAAAAAGGGGTAATAGGTTGAGATGGGTATACTTTGAAGCTCTATTCTGGCTCGCTGTATTTCCCATTTTGTTTTATTTCAGTTCGGAATTTCAGAAACTATTATCATTATTGCTGCCCTGTAAACAGAGCTTTAAACATAAAAGAGCGTTGCTAAACTTCCGTTTGCCCCTATATTCATGAAATCGAATCAGCCCTGACGCATGCGTAAATGGGAGGAAGACTGTGCGAACCGAAAACAGACTGTACATGTGTGATGATAATTATATGGCCGACGTTAAATTAGAAAATATTGATAAGTTCGTTACAGTAACAAAATGATAATGAAGATATAGAGAACTGAAATAAACCTATTTTTTTTTCCGGTTCAGTAATGGTTTTCCTTCAGACCAAAATAACGGTTTTTCCAGTTTTCGGTTCAGTCCCCTTTCGAGTCCCTGGTTTCCGATCTTTTTACTTGATTGACACGTGTTCGATCTTTGACGCGCGTATTTTTCTAATGCGTATTGCTTATCCCATTAAACGCCGCTATGAGAATCAGATAGAAATTGTTAAAGGTATATACATTTTTTACATACATTGCATGCCTCTATTATAGAACAGTTGAATTTTTTTTAACTCAAAGTATTTAGGAAATATAGCATGTTCCCGTAGCGGGAGCTTTGGCGTGTTATGGGGATAAATATCTTTCCCCATTTTGGATACAGCAATTCCCTTTTTTACGCAGATGCTACTCAAAACTGTTTATATAAAGTAATTATTTTTGTTGTTGATACTATAATGTACGAAATAACCAGCCTGCAAAGTGCCAAACATTTCTTTATTGTTGAACGGTAGCAAAATTCATCTGGAAATGCTATGACTTATGACTTGGAGGGGAGGCCCAAAAAGGGCCAGGCACCGCGACCATGGATCTATTGTATCATCCCCAAGCAATATGGAATAGGCCCTACGAAAAGAGCCCAGTAGCAGATGCGAACATCAGCATAGACCTAACAGACATTTTGTGAAGCTCCCAGGGCTCAATGACATGGCGCCCAAGATGCTCAAACCTATAATCAGAGAAGTACTCACACTCAGAGAGGATGTGTAAAGCAGTTTCCTCCTTAAGAACACAACCCCGACAAGTGGGATCATCGACAATCTTCGGTATGTTAAGATGCCTTTTAAAGCAGCAGTGCCCAGTTAACAGGCCAATAGCCCTACGTTGACTGGACCTGTTGAGACACAGAAGTTCCTTGCATCTAACACACGAAAGCCAAGATTGATCAATTTGGCCTGCCTCTGGCCATTACACTTAAGCCAGCTGCAATACTGAAGCTTGCTAAAGTGGCTAAACACAGTATCCCTGTAACATTTACTCGAGATACCGAGAACCGGCTCAGGTCCAACAAGTAAAGAGCCAGAGCCCAACCTGGCAAGAGAATCCGCCATCTCATTACCAGGAATGCCAGAATGACCAGGAACCCAATACAGAGTAACTGGAAATGCTAACTATTGGGAGGGCGCCAAAGCTCCCGCTGTGGGAACAAGAAATATAAGCGTTCATAACATTCCTTTATAGGAATCTATTCATGCAGGATTTTAAGAATATTGTTCTTCAAGATGTTGGTTTTAAATATGCATTCTACTTGAAACATTTAAGTGACCATGTTTTTTATTTTTTTAGTTTTATATAAGACAGTCATAAAGACAAAATTTCACTTTTTTAAAAATTACAAAAAAACATTAGATTAAAATATATTGTTCCGATAAAAAGATATAGCACACCCTATAGTGTAAATGTTTATATAAATTGTGTATTTCGTAAATTGCTTTAAAATATTTTAAGGGAAAAAATATATATAATACATGTTCCCGTAATGGGAGCTTTGGCGCTTAGTGGGTTATACAAAGCAGAGGTCATTCCATCAAGTCAGTCATTGTCTGTAGCAGCGGTTCCCAAACTTTTAACGTCAGCACAGCCTCACTTACGGTGGCGCAACCCCTCCCTCACATTTTTCAGCATATATTCAGTTTTTTATTCTTCGATAAACATTTAGTCATCTTTTCTACTAAATGTTATCAGCAAAGTTTAAATAAATATTTTAATCGAAAATAGGTATATTTTGGAGTAAAAATAAGAATAAATGAGTTGACTTTTTAAAAAATGCATTATCACTTGCTCTTTGCCTGTTTTCTCGCCCCCCTCCCTGCAAACGTTCTGCGCCCCATAGGGGGCACGCCGCTCTGGTTGGGAACCGCTAGTCTGTGGGACTTTTCGGGTTTTTTTTTTTCTTTTTCCAATCGAAAATCAAAGGCCGGACAGTTTCTTCATGAAAAAAAAAAGAGACAACTCGAAAAATATTTATTCACCAGTGATAAGTATACATAAAAATTTCTGAACAATTCAATGAGTTGCATACTGACTATCTCACACTATAAAAAACAGAAAGAATTGCAAGTAACTGTTTATAATTTTCAATTTTTTAATTTAGCAGTATAGATGTTAATTATAAATCTTGCCCATTTATTACTTATAGTCTTATAAACTTACACGTAACCAATTAAATGTTAGCACAGGTGATTGTGAAAAGATGGCACAAACTTGTAGGATTGGTATTGTGCTGAGAAAAAGAATTCATCCAAGCACGGCGAATAAATTTCTAAATCATGAAACAGTATTACATGAAAAGGCGTTGAACTGATTGACAAATTCCCTACAAAAGTTTCACAAATACTGATCTCGTCACTAATTAAATAACATTCTTCAAATGCTTTAAATCGTTTCATCAGTTTTTAGAAAAAAACTAAGCTACATACTGACTCAATATCAGTTCATCTCTTACTTTATAAATATAAATTGTACTTCAAACCTTCACTCGTACCAAAAACACCATCCACTCTCAGTTTGTATCAAAGCAACTTTGAAGAAAAAGTGTTGAACTGCTGAATGAATTTTCTACATAAGTTTCACAAATACTGATATCGTCACTAATTAAATAAAATTCTTCAAATGCTTTAAATTTTTTTATAACATTTCATCTCTTATTTTGTGTCAATATGAATTGTACTCCAAACCTTCACTCGTACCAAAAACACTATCCACTCTCAGTTTGTATCAAAGAACACAATCTCCTCTATGAATTCATTCCACTTAGATTGAAGCTCCTTCTTTAAATTACAGCTGTTTTCTTGTCATGAAAAAAGTTAATAAGGAAATGTGTCTTATTAAATTTACTTGGAAGAAAGATCTACATTTCTGAAAATCTGAATAAAACAAAACGTTTTTTATTTCCCTTTAAGATCTAGGACCATTTTATTTTAAAAGCTCTGAACAAGTTAAGATTGTGTGAATAAGAACTTTAAAATAAACCAGATGCGGTAAGCAAATACAAATATTTAATTTTAAAATCAAATAATAACACTCATTAAAATACCCGTTTTTATTAAAACTGTATAAAAAATTAAATTTTAAGATTACATCACAAAAATGTTAATTTAACCATTTTCTATTTCATGTCTCTCAATTTTATTTTGTAACATCATAAACAAAGGATGAGCTGAGTATTTCAAACATTAGGTATAGCTTTTGAACGAACGCTATAAAACTGTTATTTATGAAAAAATGTATATATATATATATATATATATATATATATATATATATATAAATATATATTTCAAATAAAATAGACAATAAATTTACTCGATAGAAATTTTGAGTTTGTATAAGTATTTTAGCAAATTTATTATTTTATGTTTGCCACACAATCTATTGTTTTAAAACTTTCAACGTACCCACTTTCTGAATCAAATGGAGTATTCAAAACTTAATATATAAAATTGTAAGTCGATTTTTTTCTGTAGCAGAGACAAAAGATTTGAGATAACTCAATAAAAGATTTCAAGAACCACTTTTGTACTACTCAGAACTGTTATTATGCATGGTGGAGACTGGGGTCATAAATACCAAGGCTCAATTTTAATATTTTACATTTAATGCACATGATGTAGTTCTTCTTAGACTTGTCAAATGGTCGCAGTACAGTACAGCGCTCACAAACATTTCTAGGACAGAAAATGCAAAAAAAAAATAAGTTGAAATTTTTTGAGTGCTATGATGGATAACATGTTCTTTTTCTTCTTCCTTTTTTTTTCTTTTCAGAGTAAAAGATTGTTTCGTTAAGTTTCTGTTATCTAAACATTGTCTCTCTATTATGTAACTCATTCAATATTATCCTTTTTCTGTAGCATAACTAGCTTTAAGAAATGTGATTAGAAATGTTATTTCATATACCTTTGCGCTTTCAGTAATAGAAAATTGTGTATTACAATTTTCTCAATGAAGCTCCTATAAAGGAGTGGGGACAATTATAACACAGTGCACTGATTTACATTGAAATTCTACTGACGTGTCAATTGTTGTTCCAAAATTACATTTATGCAAATATTTTTATATGATCTTGAGATGTCTAGCTTAAATTTGCATTTCTTTTTCCATTAACTAATCTAAGTATTGATAAAAACGTGCAAAATGTTGCAACTGATCCCAGTCTCACGTACATATTAGGGTATGTGATGTAGCTTGAGTAGGTATTTAATTTTGATCAAAAGGATAAATAGACCGTTTTTAAATATTTTAAATATTATAAAGCCTATATTTTCAGACATTAGTTGACAAGTTTTATACGGATTCAAAAATTTATTTGCTGCATTTGGAAAAAAAATATTATATCAGCTTTTATTTGCTTATTGAATGTATGTCCTTTTCTGTATCGCCAAAATACTTTCAAGAAACTAATACATTTCCGAAAATTTGAGACATTTTGAGATCATTTCAATTTAAAGAAGGCTTATTATCTAAATAGTTTATTATCAGAAAAAAATAAGAATTTTAGAATACACTTTTTTTTCTATTTATGCCTTAGTGCGGTTAGGAAAATGTGTATGCAGTTAATCTTAGTTAATTATGTTTCCAAATGTTCAATAAACATTTTAATGAGTGTAAATGTTGCCTACTAATGCATAAGCATGTATGCCAAAACAATTATTTAAAAACAAATTATTTATATTTTTGATTAAAAACAAATGGCTGCTCCTTTTACCCTATCTTACCCTGTAACGATGAACACTCGGAATACGATGTTTGTTTAGAATCTAAGTCTTACAGCCTAGACCATAATAATTTGAATAGTGTGAAATCATGAAAGGAAACCAATAAAATTTGAAAAGTGAAATTAACTTTTGATGTTTTTAAATCTATTATCAATTTTACCCCTCACCTTTATTAAGAGCTGTTTTTTTCATAAATCTGGGGGTAAAATTGATAATAGTTCCCCTAATATCATAAAGTTTACTATTTTTTCATTTAAAACTAATACAGTTATTTAAAATATTTTTATATGTGAAGGGCATGAAAGCGTTGCATGAAGCAATGCATAAAAGTTGTACGTTTAACATGATTAGTAACAGAAACCAGCCAGTGAATAGAAAAAAGCTCGTTTTCAACCCATTTTACCCCCATCATACCCTACTATTTAATCTGCTCACTAATTTAATAACTCTCCTTTATATGAGACTTTATTATTCCTCACATAATATATATTTTTTTCTTTTATCGTCCTGATCCCCTAATATCAGCTGAAGCTTCTGATTCCCTAATTAACTTAACATTATCTCTGATCTAGCAAACTTATCCATTTCTTCATTCAATACAATAGATACAACACGGTATAATAAAAATGGGAAGAATACATTTTCTTCTTTTTTCTCCTCCTTGAAACTTGTTCGCTCCAAAAGTCTGTTTTCTTTTGGCAGCGTAATCACATCTATCCCCTCATTGGATTTAGCAAGTTGCTTCGTAGTACTTCTACTTTATTTGGGGGGTCCACACAAAACCAACACTAAAGAGAAAGGAATTTAAGTGATAAGGGTTATTTGTCAGGAGAGCTCAAAGAATGAGATTTCCTAACGGAGACGAAAGTTTTGCGATCTTTACTTTGATTTTTATCTCTTCCAAGAGAGGTGCGGGTAATAAAACAGATAAAATTTTTGATCAAGATCGCATGGAAAAAAAAAAACACTGCTGTATGGAGCATGTTTAATCTATTAGGATAATTGAGTTACGTGACAGAGGGGGGTTGGTGGTCGGGAAGAATGTTTTCTTTTAAAAAACATTATTCAAGTATAACGTGATTTCGAAAAAGGTGCTGACTTTGAAGATTTTATAGAATTTTCGTAGTAATTAGAAATTGTGTAATTTTTTGAGATACCTCTTAATTTGAACCCTGAAATTAAATTACTCATCAGCCTACTCGAATTCTGATCTAGAGAAAAAATAAAATTTTATAATACACAAGAAATTATTTCACTGGAACAAAAATCTGCACTTATTATGCATTTGATAGTTAGGGAACTCTCCCTACGATGCTTCGTTTATTACATTAGATGACCGGACTATGAGACAGTATTTATGAAAGGCGTACAGTATTGAATATTAGCAGTCATTAAAAATTTAAGGCAAGTTATTAAATTAATAACCGCACTCTAAAAAAAATTCAGTGGATTACTGAGAAATATCTTGGAAACAAAGATGACATAACTTTCCTTATTAGTATTACTGCTAAATAAAGTTATGTAAATCAATTGACATACATGGCTTTATTTAGTAGTTATACTAAGAAAATTTATCGCCTCATACTCAAAAAAGCGATGGAATCCTTGTTTCCTAGAGATTTTTTGTAATCAACTGCTGTTTTTTCTTTTTTTTTTAAGTGTATAGCAAATTTACAATGGGTAACAATCGCTTAAAATTTAAGACTGGCACAATGCAAGTTGATGGACAACTGTGGAAAAACATACTACTGTGAATATAAGTAAAACAAGCGAATCATTTAAAATAAATAATTTATTTGAGGAGTTACTTCTACATACACAAGATTTTATTCAAGTGCATTACTAAACACGCAACGCTGATATAATCTGTTACTCAGCAGGACTTGTAGAGATAGGAGACTGTTTCCAATGGGATATCTTGCTTAAATTTCACCAATTGTTGGATTGATTATATATGCAACATTCTTATTTGATTGAATCGGCTTGACCATCAGATTTCTGCAGTGTTATAACGCGATACTGTTTGCTAGTCTGTATTGCTAATAAGTAATGGTAGAAGGGAAAAAATTAAAGAAAAATTATAATAATAGACGTTTACATCACCAAATGAATAAGGGTGAATAATGAAAAATATAAAATAATTAGTGAATACTCGTCTATTCTGTTTAGTTAGAAATTATCGTATTTCTAACCATTCTTCGACATTTTGCTAAAAATTCACAACTGTAGATATTCATTCATTACAGCTAAATTTTTGGTAGTTTTAATAAATGGGACATTTGGTAGTTTTAATAAAACATTGCGACAGCTAAATCTCCATCATTTTTATCTATTGAAAAATTTTCTAATTTTCTTATCAGCTTTTCTAAATTGTTTTAGTCTAATATTATTTTGATCTTTCCTCTTTCACCAGGTTTATATGTAATATTCTACAAAGATTAGAATAAAACAATTTTTATTATAACCAACTCCTAAACATATAAGATAATTTGGGGGAAGACGCAAGTTTATAAATAGTACTTTTATGCGTCAATAAATGACAATTCTGAACCACTTGTGTGAAGAGTCTGGTGCGACATTGTTTGTGGCTTCTGAATTTATCTGAGTTAATCGTCTTTAAGCGCCGTAATTTTTGGATCTCGTGAGCATTTAACGTGGTGAGAACAATTTTTATAATATTACGTTACTCATATTTAAAGATCATCAGCGGACTTTTTATTTTAAATAAGGTATTAGCAATATAAGTGAGTTACGTATTATGTTACACATACGATGCAAGTAGAAGCGGCCATAACACTGTAGCAATAAGGAAATAAGCGTGTGTGGCATCTTCCGCCTGTACTTGGGGGAAGACACCACATGGTTTAGAAATAAATGCAATGAACTTTAAAATTTGTTTTTTTTTTTGTTTTTTAACACTGTATATTATCGCAATTAATAATAATTATTAGAATTAATAATAATTAAATGCAATTAAGGATAGGAAAAAAAATTATATTTAAAACCAATAATAATTCAAATTAATAAAAATATTGGTAATTGAAATTATTAATAATAAAATTTTTAAAAAGTTAAAATAATTAGTATTATTTCCATATTACTTTAATTAACTTCACACATAATATTCTTACATAATATTATGCGTTTGGTTTAATACCTGCATTAAGTTTTATATTTTTTCTTATGCTTTCTTTAAAGGCATTTTAAATTTTAATAAATAGAATTCACAATTTCTTACCATACAGGTAATGCCTTGAAACTACAAAAGAAAAATTGATCGAGCTTCTTGGTCACAATCAAATTTAATTCAAAAAAGAAGAATTCTATGAAAGAATTTTATTTGTTTGGTTTTTCTATAGTTATTGTTAATTCACATTTAATTTTTAAATGTTTGTCTTATTTTATATTACTGCGGTGTTGTTGCATCTTACCCCATAACTGGTGGCATCTTCTCCATACATATGGGGGAACATGCCACAATTGAATGACTTTCTTTAACATCAAATTTCTTATTTATTTTCATACTAAGGAGAGAATTAACTTGTATACATAACCAATTAAATATTGAAAAATAAAGTGTATTTTTTCATGATCTTGTTATTTCAATTTTCAATGTATTTAATCGAAAAATCCTTAAATGTGGCGTCTCACCTTATATATACAAGCTGTCTCAATATATCGCTTCAGAACTTACTTCTAGGAGGGGTACGTTGCATCCCAACGACTTGGAATCCTGCAATAATGCAGAGACTGAAGTGTTTTCCTGACTCGATAGTGTACACAGAAACAGCAGAAATAAAAAACGCCACTGAAGTTAATATTTATTTTAAAAAATAAATTTACATGAACAAAAGTAACAAGGGTCAAAGATAGTGTGTGCTTTTGTTCGAAGTCTCTCCCAGCGACTTCAGCACAGGCGTGTTACCTAAGCCATATGAAATTCAAAAATTTTAGAATATTCCAAGTATAACCTTGAATTTTTACAGAATCTGCTGTGATTTCTATAACCAGCTCCGCATCGTTGTGAACGGAATGTCATAAACCAATGTCTTCGTATGTCCCCATAAAAAATAATCAAAACGTGGTAGGTCTGTTGTTTGAGTAGTCCAACGAACCAGACCAAGAGGCCGCCTGAGGCCTACCAAAAGGCACGGTTCGCCAAATCTGACATCTAGGTAGTTAAGAACAGAACGGCTGCAATAAATAGGGGTCTCATCGTGCTGGAATTTCATTGTCTGCTGCATCGATTCAGGGGTCATATCGTAACCAAAAATTTGTGGGAACACTTTCTCCTGAAAGATCAAGTAGTGACTACCGTTCAGACTTTGACGAAAAGACTGCGGTGTGGTTTCATGAAGATATCCACTACACTGCCGTCCGAACTCCGTGTTCGTATCATTAACCACCCTGCTTACTTTACGTCTTTGTACGAAATCACGATTTTCTGTAAGGACACTCGAAACTGCGGTGCAACGCCATCTACCGCGTCAGACAGTGGCGGCCCGACACGGTAAGCAAGGTAAGCATCGCATCGGGGAGCCGCCGTCTTTGAAAGGTCACCATTTCGATAATTCGCACTAATCTATAGCATAAAAGGGGCCACCCCTACTTCGCGTCTGCGGGGGGGGGGGGGGGTTCCACGTGCCCTAGAGCCGCCCCTGGCATCAGAAAAGCATTTCAGACCGTGCACTGCTGTGATTTCATGTCGTCGAAGTGTAAATTGCCCCTCCTTGAAGTTCTGAAATGTTATACTAAGTCACCCTGTGTAGTTTAACGTAATATTAATACCGATAGGTTCAACAAATAGTTGAGTTTAATTAATACATAGAGTAAAAGCCCAAACGCACACATGCAAAGGATGTCTGCTAAAATGTATTATTTTTTATTTAAAAAAGGTATAGTTACCAGCTTGTATAAACATTTTTCTTTGCAGATGAGAAATTATAGAGACTGTTTTATCTTGTAAAATGTCAGTCACTGTTTACCTTTTAATATTCATTTTTCAATGAAAATAAACCCTTTTCGCCATTTTTCATGACAAAAACAAAGAAATATAATATTACTAATGCAAGATTCTTAGCCCTGTTAGATTTATATTTTTACTCTACCAATTAAAATTAACAAGGAGTACGATTATCAGAGCAGAAACTGTAATACATAAAAACAACTACAATAAATAACAATCAATTCATCGATTAACTGAACGAAAATGTATATTCTTAGCCACACAAATGAACAAACTTCCATTATTTTTATTTCTTTCTCTTCGATGCTTGTCAAATTCATCTTACTGCAGATGACAGAATGAATTTTTACAACACTCTGAAGAAAATCAACACAAACAAGGAAAAAAAAAATTCACGATTTTTTTTTTATCCGATGGTCTTACAATTAACCTAATCTGTTTACATTGTCTGATTGGATACTCTGTAATAATGTGATCGAAAAGGGCACATCTTCTTTTGATGTAAGGGGGATACATTTTATTTAATTAAACTATTCGGTTACAAGTGTGGTAGTCTCGTTAATCTTTTCTTCAAACAATGTCACTAAAAGAAGAGGTGATTTCTCGAGACTTCTTTCTTTTCTCTTGCAACAAGTTTCACAGAATTTAATCAAAAACTTGGCTAATTTATTTTACTCATAGGATGTTCGAGAAAATGGCTCATTGTGTTACGAGTTCTGGTAATTCATAACAAGACTATCTTGACTGAGTTTGAAAAGATTTTAGTCAATATTTAGTAACATTTATTTGCAATCATACATTGCATAGTTTAATTTTTATGCAAAATCTGAAGATGTTCTGTCGAAAATCGCCTAACTTGGTGATTATTCGGGGCTACATAGGATACGGCTCTTGAATTTTCTCATTTTTCTGAAACGCTGAAACTTCCATTTAATAAATCAAGAATTTCTTTTATAATAGTTCCGGTATTCCCTAGTACATTACAGTATTGCTGATGAAATCTATCTGTGAGGCAAGATTGTAAGATGGTTCAATCAATCTTATAATTTGATACACTGTTGATTTTAAGCAAAGAAGGGCTTGGTGTTTCACTTTAAAAGTGTTTTAAATTAATTGCATCTTTTCTTTGAAGAAGAAATAGTCCATGATTCGGTGCTTAATTTCATGAACTGAACCAGCTGATGTTGTAATATTTCTGCTTTAAAAAGATGCTGCTGATTTAACATAATTCTTTGGTTAAATATTGTATCACTTCTATTAGTAGTGTGTAAACTCATCAAATGACAGTAGCTTAGATTATGTACCAGCGTATTTGTTTCTAAGGAATTCGCATTTATTGTAACATAATTTTGTTAAAGAAGTATGAAGTTTACAGTTGAACGTGAGAAAATTATTTATTTATTTATTTGCTGTCAACAATTATTTATTTATTTATTTGTTTATTTGGTCGGAGGAGGAGGGAAGCCACTATTTTGTTCACAAAGAAGTCCACTTTAATTTTCTTCTTATTCACTATTTACTCAAGTTTCTCTAAGCAAAATTCTCAAATTCATAAGTTTAGTCGCATGCATATATATATGTATATTGCAGCAAATTAAGAATTTAGAATCTTCAAATTTGATTTTAATAACATTTACCCAATATCTGTGATGAACTCAGGAAAAGTAGGTCCTTAAGTTCATCATTGGATCAATAAAAAAAATGTATCAGTGATCCACATTTTTTATAGAGCATGCGTGCATGAATACGCTTGTAAAGAGAAGTCTAATATTGCTTCTTTTGACAAAAAGTCTTCGTGATAACGCACTAATATTTTTTTTCAAAAAAGTGAAGACAACTCTGCCTAAATAGATTTTTTAAAAACAAGAATTGTATTGGATGCAATATTCTATTTTATTACGACTAGGTATTGGTTTTTTTTTTGGGGGGGGGGAAATGTAATGTAATTTCTCATAGTATCACTTACATATATCTTTAGATCAGCAAAATAAATACATGGAGTTGTATCCCAGACAGCACATAAGCTTAAATTAAGCTTGACGTATTAATACAAGCTTGACAGTTTAATTCATTTTAAGCTTGCAGCAAGCTTGGAGAAGTCATTTGAACTGTAAAGCTTGAATACAACTTAATGACTGCTTGATTTGGAAAGCCACATGCACATAACAAATAATTTATCATCAGTCATAAATGTACTGACCATAGAATTTTAAAAAATGATTCTATATTTCCAAATATGGAAAATCTTCAAAATAAAATACACTTAAACTACGAAATTGATATCAAAATCAGTCGTTTGTCCCGATTTTGGCCAGTATTGCCCAACATGAGTGTCGCGATATTGAAAGTTTTAAAACGTGTGCTGCTTTTAAGTTTATATTATGCTTATTTCCCTATTAGTAGAGTCTATAAATCACACCAAACATTATTTTAATTTTGATTCATCCCATGGAAAAATAAAAGAAAGCAATCGGCATCGGGCACTGATCTATCTCGCCAGAAAGCAGCGTGACAGCCATGGCAGTCACTTCAAACTTTAGTCCTGCCAGCGCGAGGCATATTGGCGAAACCGTTAGGGCGCCGGCCTTCCAACCCTTAGGTCCCGAGTTCTATACCAACCGCGGACGCTTGATGGAAACAGATTAAATTAACTTGAAATTTTAGCATAGAGAGGAAAATGCGTGGAAAAATAAAATATGTGGGGCGAGTTCGCCGACGGGCGCCCTGTGTATTTAAGAAATTTTTTTAGAAAAAAATTTTAAGCTTGAAATTAAGCTTGCTATGTCTTAATGCAAGCTGGGCAAGTGTAAACTTGAACACTTGATTCAAGCTTGCATTAAGTTTACACGCTTGAAATTTTCAAGCTTAATTCAATTTTATTGACTTGATAAATCAAGCTTGCTGCAAGTTTGATGCAAGTTTGCTGTGCTGTCTGGGATAGATGTTTATATAACATTAAAAGGAAATTTAAAACAATACCTGGAGAAACTTGTACTCCCACATTTTTTTTTTTCAAAGAATGCTCTTTAAATTGTACTGATATTTTTCCAGGAATTTTTAAAGATATTTAAACTTTCAATTGTTGTTAAGTTTGTTCAAACCAGTCTTTTTTACTCTAAACTTTCGAAAATATTCTATAATTTATGTGAAAGTTATCAAAACAAATTTCCTATTTAAAGTAGTATGCACAGCATTTATAGTTTTGAAAAATAACACGCTATTTATTTAATTATTTATTTGCTAAAATACATCACTGCGCATTTTCATAAATACTACAAATAACACATGTCTGTTAGAAAGAATGAAAAAGTATATGCTTTGAGCATAATGTATCCTGTTTGTTTTACTCATCACCAATTCAGCCTGAGTCTACAAACATACAAGATCTCATATCATTGAAATATGAAAATAAATGATAGTTTATTAAATTTACCTTGTTTAAACGTACTTAGTGCCCGTTCTGGTAGAAGTATTTCTTTTAAAACTTGGTAAATGCGTTAAATGGGCCATGGGAAAAATAAATCTATAATTTAAGAGTTCAATTTTCGACCAATAGATGGTGCTTTTCACGTAAAAAGAATGTTATGCAAATTTGGAACATTTTAAAAAAGCCACTTGTCAATGCTAATAACCATAAACCTTTTTTATCAGACCTGCACTAACTTATCAATAGAGGTGTAAAAATATCGACAGTTGATACTTTTACGAAAAGGGCCTATATGTTTCAAGCGTCGATATTCCCGCAGTGCGGTTATTAAATTACTACTGTTCCGATTTTTTTAAAACTTGATGACTATACAGCATTGACTACTGGCATTTTTAAACCCTCCAAATTCGCGTAGGCCCTTTTCGTAAGCCTTTCAAGTGTCGATATTCTCACAGTGCTCTTGATAAATTGCAACTGTTCTGATGAAACAACTTGCTCACTACAGATCACGTTTTCTTCTCTAAACGTATGGTGAAGAATGATTAGATGTCATTCACTACTACTAGCCATTTTAAAACGCTCCAAATTTTCATAAAATATACGCTTCGTGAAAGTTGCCATGGTCGAAATTTGAACTAATTTTTTATTGTAGTTTGCTTTTTCCCGTGGTCCATGTAACGCATTATTTACCATCTTCCAACGATGTACACGTCCACCAGAACAGCCTTAACTTAATCTAAACGGAGCAACTTTAATTATAAGAATGTTGTACATCATAAATGCATCTCATGTTTAAAAAAAACAGTTCATAATGTATTTTAGCACTTTTTTGAAGGAAATGACTTATTTTATTTGCAGTTAAAGCGTTAAAACACGACTAAAACCTTTACAAATTCAATAAAGATACTATTTTCAGTGCGTAATATAAATGTACATCCTTATTCAGAGTCTTATTCTACACTCTGGTTGAACCTGAACAGAAAAATACTGCCTTTTATACAAGAATTAAAATAAAAATAATAGTTTAGATGCATTTACTTTCGAAAGTAATAACCAGTTTCAAAGGGTAATATACAGCTTCAATGTCATTTTCTTTCCCCAACATATCAAAAGAGCTGAGAAAAGCAGTTTTGTTAACTGATGTCCCCCAAGATAAGAGTTATTGGATGTCAGACGGTGGTCAAACAAATGTGCCGACACTAAGACAAATTAGCTCATCTATAAGAATTAATCTGTCAACCCAAAAAGAAGTGTTATATATTTTAGTTAGGTGAAACTGAGCTTTAGAAACTACGTATATATATAATTTCAGTCAACCACACGTTTATTTGTACATGTTTTACAGTGAAAAACTGTATTTTAGATCTTTTTAAAGTGCGACTGAATTATTTGTTCTTTTTCGCATTGTTAAAACTTTTATTCATTGTTAAAAATTAATTAAACACACTGCAAATAATGCTAAGTACGAAGAATTATTTTAGTAATCAATGCATAAAAAACTAACTCAAGCAGTACTTTTTGTAGATGATCGCTCTGTTCTTACACTTTTGAAATTTTTTACCCATCTCAGATACATCTAATATCTAATATTAGTTAAAAACTATTAAAAATCATATATCCGAAATCTCTGTTTTAATGTTAATTTTAGTATATGTTTATTGAGAGCTTCTAAGTCTAAAACTAAACAGTTTTCCATGGCTGTTTGAAAGCAATTTTTATGCAGCTCTGTGTTATTCAATTTTGTATTAAAACAGATATCTTATAAAAAAAATTATTTCTAATTCTTACATTTCTCTTTCATGACCTCTTATACTAGTAGTGCTTAAAATAGCAAATTTAAAACTTCAAAGAGGAAAAGTGCTATTTTTCTCTGAACTAGCTTAGTTATGGTTGTTTTATGTATACTTATTTACCAAATATGCAAAAATAGTCATTACTTGTTAGGCAACACAAAAAATTAAGAATTACTTGTAATATATATATATATATATATATATATATATTGAGCTGGTGATGCAAGTTCGTTAACAAACTTCAAACGACAGATTATTTAAAATATAATTAATTAATATTAAACTGATAAATGTGTAGAAAGATTATTCTTTAACAAAAAGTGAACGCGTATCATTATTGGTACACATAATATCTATTCAACTTTAAAAAAAAAAATTCTTTTGTAACACCAGAAAGTAAACTTAAATAAAATAAAACAAATTACCGTCGTGTAGTTAAATAGAAATTTTCAAAGACGGGAAAGAAATGAAATTTTTAACCAAAATTTCAATCATTATTTTAAAATTCTACATTTTAAATGTTACTATTACGCTTTATCAGTAGTATGAAATGCGAATAAAGGCTTTTATATATTCCGCAAGCATGGCGAAACACTAAGCTTGTTGCACTGAAATAAAATAGCTTAGAGATTATTGGACTATTCAAAAATTGCGTATTTTTGAAAGAATACTGAAAAAGTAAAAATAATGAAAAATAATTTTTCATTATTTTTAAATCCCTGTATTGTCATTTCGCTCATAGAGTTAAATACATAAATTAATAATTTTTTAATTCAGAAATTTAAATAAATTGCATGGCAAATGTGTTACACAATGAACTAGGTAAAATATTTTCTTAAAAATTGGAATCGTGTCTAATTAATGATTTATTAGCTTCAAACAAAGGGGTACTAAGTGCAGTTTCGTGATACAACAAAATACAGAATTTCGGGAAGCTACTTGTAGCTACGTGTTGATACCTGTTCACATTTGCACGGTTTTAAGTAAACTAATATATATTGGCTCAGTTATTGATTAGCAATTTGAAATTGGTTTTGGGAAGACATCCTGGTACGGAAATGAAAGACAGGTAGTTTCAGCATCACTTTGCGCTTGATTGAAATTTAAATTGTAAATAAATTATTCTTGCACTTGGTGATGACTGTTCCCATCTTAAGCCCACATTCAGATGGTACAGAGAATTCCAAACGGGAAAATTCTCCCTGGGGAACATTGAAAGGGTGAGAAGACTGTGAACGTTAGTTAAGGAGGAAAGCGTTATTGCTGAGTGATAAATGCTTGACTAAAATAGACGTGTGTCCTGCTAGCAGATAGAAGATACTTTGGAGGATATCTAGGATCATTAGCATAGGAAGAAACTGTTGTATTTTGGTGCAGCCATACACCGACTAAAAAACAGATGACACGAAGTTAACTTCTTTGCGGGAATGTTAAAATTGTTTGATAATGGACATTCTCGGTGCATGAACAGAATCTTAACAGCCGATGAAACTTGTCTATATCCTAAAAAGTAAGATGCGCCGACTAAGTAACACAACAAAGTTTGGATCTTCGACGATGCGAACGCATCCGAAAACGATAGCTGTATTTTTCGAATCAAGTAGACCTGTGGAGCTTGCCTTTTTGACTCACAGAAGACAAGATAAGTGGTACACTGAGAAGTACCTGCCTAAAGTCATCGAATCTTTGAATAACCTGCGGCGTAGGTCAAGCATGAAGATCTGGTCCCTGCATCATGGCAACCCTCTAGTTAACGGAGGTGATACCTGCACCGAATATTTGGCCAATACAGGACTAAAAGTTCTTGTGTATCCTCCGTACGTACCAGACATTCATCCGTGACACTTTAGACTGTTCCCACTTATGAAATGAAGCTGAAAGGGATTCGGTTTTCTAGTTTCAAGAAATTTTGGGGGGGTTGGGATAAAGAGTGTGCCTTACAACCCTCTAGGCAGTAATGGTTTAAAATTTGGTTTCATAGAACGTTAGTGTATTTCATGTAACATGCATTGAAAAGTTTAAATAAGTAAACCCGAATTGCAAAACTATCCTAGTATCCTTCTATTCCTCATATATATATATGTGAGTACGGTGGTACTTGATAATGGAGTACTCCCTTTCAATTTTCCACTTCATTGCTTGGGTTCGTAAAGTTAGGCTTCAGCCCACGTGATCTCACCTGGTTTGATTTCCCACTTCTCCTTAACTTTGATAGCTCTGTTTTTACAATATTTATAGCCTCTGGATTATCAATTATTATTTCATGGTTTCAGTACCATTTTTGTTATTATGTGCTATCACTTAATGTTTTACTTGGGATTCCATATTACGTAAGTTTAGCTATTTTATATTATATATATATATATATAACGTTGTCTCTTCTTCTGATGTTATTTTCCTTTGAAATTATTTTTACTTAATAAAGTAACATTTTACGAGGTTCCGTTACTGCTATTTCTAATACTGTGCAGAATTAACAAAACCAACTATTTGTTTTTAAAGTTTAAATATAGTTCCGCACTTATAGTTTCGTCAACAAAATCGCGGAAAAGACCTATAAATATTAGCTTTTACGTCTTTTTTCTTTTTCTTCCTTACTTTTTTTGTCTGATTGTTTAAAAAATATAACCATATTCCGATGTATTAACAAAAGGAAGTACACCGAACATCTATATCAACAGCATAAAAATAACGTTTGCTGCCGGCGGTTAAAATCAATTTATTCTTAAAAGAAAAATAAAATGTTAGGACAAACTTTGCTTCTGAACTTTTAGAAAAATCCAATATCTTAGTTTCTGTTTACATCATCTGGTCGTATCTAGATTTAAGTTTTTATCACCAGAGGATGTTAATTTTCTCGTGCTAATAGATTTATTGGAACGCCAAGAAGATCTGAAAGACTCAAATAGGGCAATCGATACCTCATGGATTTTGAAAGCTTGAGCCGCAAACTTGCGTGAAAGAATGTAGAGGAATTTCGAATTTTTCTTAAGATAAAATGTATACAAAAATCTGCAGATAAATCCTGAGTAAAAGTCAGCGACAGAAACTGTGATATTTATTAAACTAAGATTCCTTAAGTATGTATTCAAGTTAAGATTCCTGGGCACATTAAATATTTCGATAAATTATTAATTTATCATTCGGTTATTAATAAACTGTATTTAGCATATTTTTATGCTTTACATATTTTTGTTACAGCGTTGAGCTGAAATGCGTTATTTTATATAATAACAGAGTGATTTCGAAAAAGTGCTTTTAAAAAACGCAGATTACTGTATACAAGAGTTGAAAAAACTACGATTTAACCGTTAATAATTTTAAAGAACAGATATTCACGAATACTTTCAAATTTATTATTCGTATATAGTAATGCATGTAAGCAAATTATTGATCGAAGAATAAGTTTTTGGGATTAACATAGACGAATATTAACATTCATAACTAAAAAAAGAATGATTCAAAATGTTTTTGCATGTATTAGTAGCATAAATTTTATTACATTACGACCGAATCATTGTTTACGATATATGTATGCAGAATAATGCCAAATTTATTTCTGTAAGTTGTTTTTATTGTTACAAACAAAAGGAATATATTCTACAATACGTGGGGTATAACGGCGTTAATGTAACCAATATTATATTCGTGGCAACAAAAAAAGTGCAAATGCTATATCAGGTTGTTCTTTTAATAAATTATGGAATTTTAAACATTAAAAAAATGTAGTTGCTAAGAGATTCTGAAAGATTTTGGATGTTTATTTATAAAACTGCACTACACAAGATTTTAAACAGTAAATTTTAAGAGTTACAAAACATTTAAGAAAATAAAGCATGCAAAAGTTTGCCGTATTTACCTATACCGATAGCCATTCAGCCTATTTTTGAAGAAATTTTCTGTTTAAGAATTTTTGAAGTAAAACTTCTTTAGTCGCGACTAGGGCGTAACTCAGATTTTTTTTTCTCACGGAAGTAACGCTCAGTAAAGGAAGTGACGTATATGTCATATACTCCACGGAAAGCGCGCCTGAGAAAGAAGAGCCACGAAATATCCTACATTTTCGACCGCTCGCTCCTTTCGCCGACTTCATTGTTGAAAATGCATTATCATTATTTAATTTTTCTTGAGATGGCAACGTTATCCACCAAATATGTATTTAAATATCTCGTTTTGCCAATGGCAACGTTATCCACCAAATATGTATTTAAATATCTCGTTTTGCCAATGGCAACTAGTTGTAAAATTCACTACTCTCTGAGGAGTTTGTGAAGATTTCCATTGGGAAATCACTTTTGAATTAAATTTTTTTTAAGAGGTCTAAAGTTTATTTTCTTGATTGTGTATCGTTAGATTGTGGCTAGTACTTATTTTCAGACATAGAATTATTACTGCCGGGGTGGTATTTGATGAACATACAAATGCCAAACGCGTTATAAAATAAACGACTTGGTGCAGTGATTAATATTTGGCGTCCGCTTACTAGAAAGCTGGGTTAGTATTTTGACTAACTCTTGATACGACATTCATCGTGTAAAAATACGGGGAACCTGTTAGGGAAAGAAACGGCGATTTCTCGCCGTTTCTTTGAGACATCAATCTTTATTTATATATCAATAAGCATTTTGAAGGTACATCCAACATAATATTTTACATGTAATCCCAACCTCACAGGAGGTTGTCGATAATCCTTATTTTTAGATGAATAATATACAAGGTTTCGGAAAAGCACAAAGAAATGGAACCTGTCTGCAATCGAACCGGAAAAGCAGTTGGAAACGTCAGTTTAAAAACACTTTCCTGGGTTCTAACCCAACTTCAAGACAGAACAAGGTTTAAGAACAAGGAGATGGAACACCACAATTAAAGGGACAGTGGCTGCAAATGTACCTAAACAGCAGAGGGAAATTTTCGTTTAAGAACACTGTTGGAGGATCATACTTCGATCCCACGAAGGTAAATTTATAGGAGGGGACACTTCGCTTAGAAAGTTGGATAACGCCATTGTTGCGAACAGATGGCGCTACGCACACTGGGTAACTGCGCATCTCAGAATGTTTATATTTCCATCGAGGCAAAGTAAATGGATATCCTTGAATTATCAAAACTTCAAAAAATCAAATACATAGACTTATGAGCGTAATATATAGTAATTACTGGTTTCAGATGTGTTTTAATTACATAATTGTCTTATTATACTATTTCGTAGTGAATATAGGCAATAGTTTCGAAGTGAAGTGATATTATTATTTGTCAAATGCCAGTTGCGTTGGCCGTTAGGCCATTAAACTCCTAAATATTATGTATGCCGTGTCTGTTATTATTTTGCCCAAAAGATGTATTTTAAGAAATGTTAGTACGTAAGAAACGGACCCTGGTTGCAATCAATCCCAAACAATGGACAGAACCTGCAGTTGAAAAACATGGATACAGAATAATAATTCGAAACCTATTAGCAGACGAAATCAACGCTTAAGAACACTGTGATAGAAAAACACAACAAAAATTACACTACCTGCATTCGAACCCCACAAACAGAGGAAAACATCAATTAAAGAACACAGTTAAAGTATAATACTAGACTACGGACATCCCCCCCCCATTACACCCAACCTCCAGTCGGAACAATGGTATACGAAAACAGTTAAAGAATAATACTACAACATGGACACTTCCTGGATTCTAAGTAATTATCATGAATGACCGATGATTCTTACTGGATATTTTAATGTTAATTTTCGCTCTCAAGAATCTCAGTCGTTAGTTAATTTTTTAAAAGAAAAATTGGATCTAACTATGAATACTTCTCGACTTCAATCAACAACGCGTTTCGGTACAACGATAGATGCTGTATTTTCAAGAAAATTAGCAAATTTCGAGAGTTAAATTTATGTTTCACATTATAATTACCATAAACCTATAATTTCATACATAAAAATTATGATGACATCCAAGTACCTATTTCCAATGAATAATATGAATATAACATTTATATAATCTTTGTAAAGTACATGAATAATAAATATAATTAAATTATAATATGATATTTATTTTAAGTTTAATCATTTCAGTGATATGTGTCGTGAACGTCAAAGAAGTTTTACTTCAATCGCGCGTAAAGATTACACGCATACACTTTTTTTTCTGAAAGTTGCGCAAGGCACATAATTACCGTATCACCGTCAATATAAGTGCATATTGCATTTAGTGAAGAAGTATTATTAATAGTTTCTACTGTTTAACATCATTAGGTTTTTTTTTTTCAAATCAGTTCAAACGTCTGTGGAGCATATCGCTGTTTAATAGGTACAGCCTCATAAATATGTGTTAACCCTCAAGAGAAACTAATTTGTTTTTTGTTTTTGTTTAACTATCTGTTAAGATATTATCAAAGACTGAATAAACGTCATAGATAGATATCTGGCGCCTGTCGCTGTTTAATAGATACAGCCTTATAAATATGAGTTAAACAAGAAAAGTTACAGGAAAAAGAACTTATTTGTTTTGTTGTTGTTTTTTTTAGCTCTCTGCTAAAATATTATCAAAGACTGAATAAACGTTAGTGATAAGCCTATGGCACCTGTTACTGTTTAACAGATATTTAGCCTTATAAATGTGTGGTAAACAGCAAGAGGAACTAATTTGCTGTGTTTTTTAACTATCTGCTAAGATATTATCAAAGGCAGAATAAACGCTATCCCGTAGATTCATCCCATAGCACGTTTTAACCCTTTGAGGCGCAACCCTTTCCCAATGCTGAAAAAAGGGCAGTCGTTGCCATCGCTCGACTTAACTACCAGCAAGATGGCGGACGATCGAAACGTTCATCGCGTGCGACAGATCTAGAGACCCTTTTTTGACGACAGCTGGTTGTGTCACACAGCCAGCTGCGTCAGAAAAGGGTCTCTAGAACTGTGGCACGCGATGAACGTTTCGATCGTCCGCCATCTTGCTGGTAGTTAAGTCGAGCAATGGCAACGGCTGCACTTTTTTCAGCATTGGGCAATCTATCCAGCTGTTCTCGCATTCTACCATTTTTCAGCAGATGTCAGTGCTGTTAAAAATAACCGTGACAATTTTTTTACGGGAAGTGACGCGCTAAAAAGTAAAGGATTCTCGTGGAGCTATGTCACCCGCAACTATTTTTATAGAAATCCAATCTATTCTTCGTGACTTGCAACAGTCAAAACGTCAGAGTTTGGTGTTCCCAGAGCGGGAACATTGCGCGTTAAAGGGTTAAGTCGGAAAAGAAAAGAAGAAGTCATGCCATTACATTTGTAACAAAGACAGTTTCTCTTATGTGTTTACATCGAACGTCTAAATCAAACATATTTACCTCGGAGGATCATATTTATCATCGTTAAAAACATAAATAGGAAATACAGAATAACGGAAGGTCATTTATAATGGGTGAAAGGAAGACGGGATTTTTATCATCATATTTTGATTGCGAATTTGATAAACATTGTTAACGTCTGAATTTATAGCAGGAGCGTTAAAATTCTCGCTTTTCTCGTTGAAGAATAAATTAAAATATGCTTGTCACGATTATCAGTGTCTTACAGAAACTCGACTGGAGAAAGAGGAATTTTGCATTGATTCTTATCTCATGACAGATAATTTAAATTGCGATATTTAGTTCCGATAAACAGAAATTCACTATGAAGTCTTATTTGCATGAATTGATGGACTACTCATTTGGATCATATGCCCTCTTTTTGTAGCTGAGCATACCTATTTTATTATGCAAAGCAAAATACTGGATTAAACTTGACAAAATTTAAAGTACAATATCGGGTGGGGGGGATAGATTTGTTATAATGTTAACAAGAGATAAAAATTTGCGCTAAAATACCTTTTGCCTGTTTTCACGAAAATGCTTCTGTTATAATGATCAATCGATTAGTTCTAGATGCTGTAAGATTTTTTGCCGTGAATAGGGTTGTCATATTTCAAGGAAAACTTAAAAACCTCAGCCAAGAAATTATATTTTAACAGAAAAAGTCAGAGAAAATTACAAATTTTGGCTAGAAACCAAGTAAATCTTGAAATTTGATCTAGAAAATTGTGTATAGACTGTGAATTTACAAAGATTTTTCATTTGCCTATGTCTTGAATTTTCTAAATGTTACCCACACAATTATAAAATGACTGTAAGTATTGATATCAAAACTAACTCTTATTGATCAAAATTTATGTTAGGTATAATAAATTACGAACTCTTCATATTGATTCTAATTAGTGAAAGAGAAAAAAAAATTGAACTTTTGTTTTTAGCTCTAATAATTTAATAAAAGAACTAAACTAACAGTTGAATTTCCAAATTTATATATTCCCTATTTCGTTTATTTATTTTTATCTGAAATATTTCTTGTTCCATTTCTAATGATCCATCACGATCTTTGACAAGTAAATATAAAAAAAAAACATGTTTTTGTTTTATATTTTTGAAACACTGCAAAATCATTTTCTCCCTGTGATCATATTTCTGGAAGTTATTTATTTCAATCCTTGACTTTTTAAAATCATTTTTCATGAATCTTGAAAAAAAAACAGTGTTAGTGGGTTTGTTTTTCTTAGATTTTTAAGGTTATTTTATGAGTGTATGTGGAACGTAGGACACGTGCTCCTTCTAAAATATTGATTCTAGCTGCTGATTGCTGAGTTCTACTTATTATATGCACTTTACAAAAAAATAAGTACAAAACCCTCAGTAATAATATAAAAAACATTAAGGTACATGCATTTATCCTATAAATTATTTACAGCTCAAAAAGTTTAATGACAATAATGAACATAATTGCACCGCCAGTTATAATTATAAAAATAGTGACATTAAACTAATTGATTTTTAAGCAATTTCAGATTTAACCTGAGTATATAAAAAAATGTTTACGCCCTTCCCACCCTTTTAATAATCTCGAAGTTCTTTAAAATAAGGAAGTGTATCATCAGTGGTTGAATTAATCGCTGATCAATCATCAGTAATAATCCTAGCTGCTTATTTTAGAAGCACAAGTAAGATTGGTGTAATGCTTTTATCATCATTTTAACTTCTTAAAGGAAGATATTTAAAATAGTATTATGTTGTAGTTTTATCAATACTTTTAAAAATCGATAAATGCACAACTGTTTTACTAAACACAAATTCATCTGAATTTAAAATAAAAAATAAATATTGAAGTATTATACTGAAGTATTAAACGTGTCTGACGTATTTTATAGATTCATTGTTCCCTTTCAAAAAGTATCAGCATTCTAGTACTAAGCACGCCAATGAATGAGATTATTCATATTCAGGCTCAACCTCGGTAGTACTTAAAATGTGCAACCTTCTTTTTAGGATGCAATATTAATTCATACAGATGATCTAAATTGTCTTACAGCTGCATTCATTATGTTATCTGGGGGATATCGGTAAACAAAACAATCTTGTTTAACTATTTTGATATATTTGGATGAGAAAATTGCAAAATCATTCTATCGCTCTTTGAAACAAGCTTCTTATTTTTTTATTTTTTCAAAATCCTAGTAATACATAAATATCAAATAAATATCAATGTTTGTCTGTATGTTTGTTACTCTTTCACGCTGAAATGGTTTGATAGATTTGGATTAAATTTGGAACAGAAATTTGGACAAAGACAGTTAAAGTCCTGGATTAACATAGAGGCTCCTTTCTATCGCGCAAAAAAAACCACTGTTCCTATAATATACAAAAAAAAACTATATTTTATATAAATAAAAGAATATATTAGAGTTTTTATTTTACAGAGACGTCGACAGATGGCGCAAACTTATAGAATACGTAGTTTGTAATAAATAAAACATCAGATTTATATTTTCGCAGGTGAATTCGAAATCATTTAGACGGTTTCATTTTATGTTATGAAATCTTAATTGAATTAGTCACGTGACAAACCATTCGCGTCATTATTTTTCACGGCGAGCAAAAATACAACCTTTTTTAACAAGTAGATGTGCAGCATTTAACATACATTTGTAAGAGACCCACTGCATCATGTGACTGATGCTCTATCATCGTTAAATGATGCTAAAATAATGACTAAACCTCATTTTATCGTCTGCTACGCCTGACTTGGATAAGCAATACACCTGAATAAGTTTTTGAAACTTTCATTCAGTTCGATTTGTGCATTTTTCTGCGCAGCTTTCCCCATTCGATTTCGATTGTATTACATCCAGAAAAAGGATGTTAGAAATACCAATTTTATTTTTTTTAATCACGCTCATGAATAATGATGCACCTTCCTACTTAATGGAATAAGGAAAGAAAATAGGAGAGAGACGCGTGGATTATGATACGCTTTTAATATATATCACTTTAGTGCGTATTTAAGATCTGAAAGTGATTCAGATTTTCTTACTTTGTGGGGTTTTTTTTTTTTTTTAATTCTGAAAAAACGGCCGATATATGCAGAAGCTCTTGAGAATTATTATAGGACGAAAATGATTTGTACCTTTTCGTAGGTTTTTATCATTAAACCATCTTATTTTTGTAAGCAGGGGCGGCCGAAACGGTAAGCAAGGTAAGCATCCCAACGGGGTGTCGGCTTCGAAAGGGCGCCATTTCGAACTGAAAAACTAAGTAGGGGCATAAAAGGGGCGTCATTTCTACGATAGCAGGGGGCACCACTTTCCATAGGGCTGTCCCTGTTTGTAACCATCTTAATTTTAAATTCCATTCAGAATCTGAAAGATTTCGGAGCCAAGGGAGCCGGTGAGAAACAGGATTCTCTCCGAACAAGGTTTATTAAGATGGCGAATCAACTGCTCGCTGGAGGCGGCTAGTTATAAATATAATCTTCAGCATAATTTTAAAACTCTTATTATTATCGTTATTTTTTTTTCTAGACCCTTTTGATGAAATAATGGAGAAAGTAGTATATGTAATGTAAATAAACTATTTCCTTTCTTCTCGACTAAAGTATTTGATTAATGTGGAGCATGTGTTTGTCTTTTGCCTTTAAAGAAGCAGCATCATAAATAGTAACAGTATCGATATTGCTCTTGAATCCGGTCTGCTAAATTCATGCATACAAACAATAAATCCTTTCTGCTTACTTTATCCAGTAAGCTGCATATTTTCAATCACTATGGAACATTTATTTTTTCTCGGAATTATAGCGTTAAATTCAAGAATGTGTTTGGCTAAAGCTCTACACTTTTAATGAAAAAAAGATAATTACCTATATTGCGCTGAAACTACATTATAATAAATTCACAACTGTGAAAGTATCGCATATAACAAAAATATATTAATGAAATTCTGTCTATAATAAATTCCATTGATATTTTAATTTAATTGATCCTTGCAGATAAAAACGAACGCCCGCTCTTACAGTTCTTTCATGAATATTGTTTACCTCAATGCTATATTTATTACAGTGCTGTTTACGGTGTAGAGCTTAAAATTCATTTAAAATATTCGAAAATACCGAATGAAAAGAGGTGCAGGAAGGTGGTGCATTTTTTTTTCCAAAAACATAAATTCAAAATACGGATTATGTATAACAGTTTCTAATCAGATTATAATAACTTTTTAAAAGCTACATAACAAATTAAATTTCAATATTTTTATCGAAAGCAGCGTAAAAGAAAAATGTACATGTACATAACTTTTTCTATTTCTTATACGAAATTAATGCCCGTACATAAAATTGAAAGCAAAATAAGCAGAAAAGGAAAAGAAAAAATTTTAAAGGAAAAAGTTGAAAATTAAGAAGTAGAAACGAAAGAAGAAGCATACATTTAATTACTCGGGTGCTATATTTTTCGAAAAATCAAATTTATACAAAAGTGTTCATTTTTATAACTTAATTTTACAAAGTACATTTGTTTTCTTGATTTAAATTCAGTTTAACTAAGAAAGATAAAATGTATTTTAATGTAATATTATTTGTCTATGCTTGTTCACACATGTATATTTAAAAAATTCATATTATATATATACCGAGAGAGGGAGAGAAAGAGAGACATATTTAACACAAATATTATTAGATTTTCAGTAAAAACTCAAAATATTGTTCTAAAAATGGCAGAATAGGAAAAAAATGGCCCCCCTAATTAAGGAAAAATAAATTATGAACTAATTGAAATCACATTTAAAGAATCTTTAAATTACTTTGATACATTACATTGTTGACACTTTGATACGGATCAAAGTTGTGTTGATCTTTGGCAGTTAGCTAATTACTTGGGATACTTCAAAAACTTGTTAGATCATGCTCTCCACTGTGCGATCGTTTGTTTATTTCCAGAAACTTATGCATTGTAATGAATATCTTTACGGCGAACCACCCATTAAAAAAGAAAAGCCCCTAATTCCTATCCTCTATATAAACCGTTAACTCTTTGAAGCTCAACCATTTCCAATGCTGATAAAAAGGGCAACCGTTTGCCATCGCTCGATTTAACTACCAGCCACATGGCGGTCGATTAGATCGTTCATCGCGTGCCACATATCTAGAGACTATTTTTTGGCACAGACTGTGCGCACACAGCCTGCTGTGTTTCTGAATATATACATATATACCATCCTGAATACATAGTTTCACTATACGTGTAGAGTCGGTATTTTTTATTGCACGGACAAATAAGACATATAAGACATAACATCCGGAATCCTAACTATTAGTATATGTACCGCCATATTGACTGTAAAATTTTTGTATAAAGGATTGTGTGAGTAAAATGTGATTAAAGATTTCATTCAGCTAAAAATTATTGACGGCAGGTGTTCATATAAATAACTGTAGCTGGGGTTGTAACTGAAATACGGTTTAGAAATTTTAGTAGTATGTACTTCGAGATGTATAGACTATTTTAGTATGTACTTCTCAAAATCAATATTTTCATCAAATTTCATTATTGTGGGGGGAACGATGTGCACCGAAAGAGCTAGAAATTCGTAAAATTTACGTACGATTGTTCGTGCAGGCTGAAAATAAAGCACATCTGGATTATATCAAAGTATCTCAAGTGCATAAGAAGGATTCGATACTATGTGTGGTGGTTTTTTTGCAGCAGTGGTTAAAATTTGAGGAAAACTAAAGCCTAAGATGATCGTACAGTGGTATTATGCCGCGCATAACCTGCCTGGCAAGTACTCCTAGTATTACGCTGAAAAAATTGAAAAATGATTGACATACACCAAAACACTAAAAAAACTAAAGACTCTATGAATTGCAACTAAATACCATTTATTCTTAGTCATTCCACTAATATTAATTAACAGACGATATTGACATAATTTTAAACTTAAACATGTCTGGGGGAGATGTGGTTTTGGAGGATAAGGGGTATCCACAAAAGTTTTGAGACGCAAATAATAAATAGATTACTGTTAATATTCACCATTCTGATGAGGTAGCCGTCTTTACACAAGACACGATCGACGCGTGTCCTCTTGGAACCGCTGTCTTTCTCTTAAGCCCTCATCTGGCCTCTGATTCCATGTTTCTTTTGAACACAACTTGATCATATTGATTCGAAGCACACACTGATTTTTTAAGTCCGTTCACACCTTTTTCAAACTCTGCTCTGCTTCCTTTTTTTTTTAGCACACTCGTTCTGTCATCTCTTTTCTCTTCTCCCACGGGGTTGATTCCTCTTTTCTTACCCCCTCTTACATCATTGGCTGGAGTTTCTGATTTGTTCGTCTCGGGGAATTAATGCATCCTCTCGTCGAATCCCATACATGTAGGTGGATCATTCGGGACTATACCCCGCCAAATTTGCATATCATTTTCGGCCATAAATATTTTCGGCCATAAATATTTTAACGTTGACAGTTCATTGTGCTATAGTGTCCAGACTGTCCATTGCCTGGCGCCTCTTCTAATTTACGGTCTACTTGTGTGGTCTTCCCATGGGAACCGTCTCAAAATTATATTTTACTGCTGTTTCACTTCACCACATCTCTCCCCCGTGTACATAAAAAAACAAGAAAAAAAATATTCAATGTCCACAGTTACTAGTTCATTACACGTAGCTACACATGTGCTACGTTTTAAAATTTGGCACTTGTCCTGTATAGTCCATGCGATATAGTCCATCATACGTAGCAAATTATGTGCTACGTTCTACAGTGTAGTAGTTGGAGTTTAGTCCATATAGTCCGTCACGCGTAGCTACACATGGCAAAAGTCTCAGTTGTGATACATTTGTTCTCCCGTTGTGTCTCAAGCATTTTGTGGTTTCACGTGAACATTTTCGTTCTTCTTTGCGGGTTTGTTTTGTCAGATTTTGTTAAATCTGGCAGTATCGATAATGTTTCCGAACCACTTTGCATTAATAACATTAATGAGTTACCTTTGTATCTTGTTTCTCAATTTCTTCAAAATAATATATTGTACACCAATGGGATTGTACACACATTATTATGTTTGATCACACATTCTGTACCAACATGCACCATATTTATATTATTAGAGTACCATATTTATATTATATATATATTAAGAATAACATACAATATCATGTGTGTCTATTACTTGTTACACATATATATTTATCTGCATATCATAAAAAATACTCGTCTTCCTTCCCTTTTTTTTTTTTTTTTTTTTTTTTTTTTAAATTTATTATTATTATTATTATTATTATTATTTTTGCTCAGACAGGGGATTCATTCCTATATTGCACACCCTTTTATTTATACGGTACACCTCACGTACCACTGTTTCAAAATATCTAGCCATAATCATCGATGCGTTCTTATTTACTCATTCAATTCATTAAAAGAGTTTCACCGCTAAACCCGTGCGTTCTGGAACTACCCTCTCTCCTCTTGTATTCCTTTTAAGCAGATCCTTCCGGCTGCGAAACTGTTTGTCGCTTGACAATCGGAACTCATGGTTGAAATTTCCGGTTTTTCACTGCGTATAATACATCCGCGCGTTTGGAAACGGGGGAAACTGCAGCTCGACGACTCAACTCGCGCTGTAGGCAACCGGTTTATCTCCTGCGCCGGGAGTGACTCGGCACCTTTTTCGCCTGTGTTTTTTTTTTTTTAGGATGTCAACGTCGTGTAGAGGTAAGTGATTGTTATTTAATTATTTTGTTAATGAAAGCTTATGCCGCCCTATTAACTGTAATTTTGTAAAGAGAAACAAACTTAACGTTACTGTTCTTACGTTTTATTTTGTATAGCGCCGATCTGCATGTCGAGTCCATGCGGTCTGATAGGTTATTATTCTGTGAACTCCCTATGTTTACTTTAAAATAAATAGTCTTCTATTATTCTAGAGCGCGTCTTACTCATCGTGGTTATTGCCTGCAATTGCCCGATAAGTACCAAAATCCAAGGGGAAATCTGCAGCTTTCCGTCCCAGGTACTCTGGTGACGCAACTCAATAATTTTATTCTAACTTGTATTAATTAAAATTTTTTGTAAAATTACTGTACTATGTAATTGTCTCTCCTATAGTTGTATGTCCGGTATTTATTTATATGCATATTTTTGTCTTTTCATGTTGCCCTTCTCTTGCATCCTATGCGTGACATCCGAACGAACGACTCTCCGTAAATCCGAACGAACGACTCGCCCCCATGCGAATGGCTCCCTGCCGGTTTGTTTACCAACAGAAAAAGCCAAACGACAAGACCAGCTGATGCCTTGCTAACTTGTGTTTTACTTTTTATTTATTTTTTTTATTTATTTATTTATTTATTTATTTATTTATTTTTATTTTATTTTATTTTTTTTTTTTACCTACGTATGTGTGTGCCTGTTATCTTATTGCTTGCTATTATTATCAACATTATTATATTTTGTCCGTCTCTTTTTTTTTTTTTTTTTTTTTTTTTTTTTTTTGGTTGTTAACATTTCCTTCATTTTCAGCTTAGCTTTTCTGCAGTGCACAAGGTTAAACGGGATATCCCTTTTGATTATATATATATCATGTCATTATTATTATAATTCTTATTATTATTACTGTTATGATTAGCTAAATTCAATTGCCTTCCAGGTCGCGTTTTTCTCTTTTTCCTATCAGTTTTGTAATTCTCGTTTTCGTTATCCTTTCACAGAAATTCCAATCTTTTCATCATCTACTGATGCAACCGAAAAAGAAAAACACTCTGAATGAACACTCGTGGAACACTCTGGACCTCACAACTCGGCTGCTGGTAAGAACCCCTTTTTTTTTTTTTTTTTTTTTTTTTTTTTTTGAATTTTTGTTCTTTTCTTATGTTTGTGCTGTTTCTCGCCCCTTCCGGGAGCGGTTGCGTAACCAATAACCATGGGTGGGGGTTTTTGACTCGTCAGGGTCTGTTTCTTGTGTCTGGGGTTTTACCCGAAAAATGAGGTTTCTATGTACTTTTTTGGATTCTACATGAGGTTTATTCACTTCTTTAAGTAACAAATTATCATTACGAAATAGTTGCATTACCCTATAAGGGCCGGTAAAAATGGGGTCAAATTTACACTTCTTGTGCATATTTCTCATGTATACCAAATCCCCTATGAGGATTGGAGTATGTTTAGCGGGTTTTTCTAAGTTCTGCGGTTTAGCCGCTTTTTCTTGGAATATCCAGGCCTGTTGTCTGTTATTTAAATTCTGCTTAATTAATTTGTCCACAAATATTTGTATTTCCTCTTGGGACCATCTTGATTCGAAAATATTTTGTCCCTGTCCGTCAGTTGTATTGTCCAGGGGTATTTTAATGTCACGACCCAGAAATAGTAACGCCGGCGGGAAATTCGTCGCCCTGTGTTTAGAGGCGTTGTAATAGAGCTGCGCCCATACACTTGCATCTTCCCATTCAAAAGTGTTCTCTGCTATGCATCGAATACACTGCTGAAGCGTGCCTTGTGCTCGCTCTACCGTCCCATTCGATTGTGGGTGGTAGATCGACGAAAAACGACTCTCTATATTGAGAGATTTTAAAAAACTCCTTAATTCCTTTGATCGGAATTGAGGTCCGTTATCCGATATAATCGTATCTGGAAGCCCAAAACGAGAAAAATAACTTTGTAAACATTGAACTATTTGATCCGCAGTGATTTTTCTACATGGAAATAATTCTATATACCTTGAGAAACTGTCAATTACGGAAAAAAAAAAGCAATTGCCTCTGACACTGCGAGGCAGCTTCCCAACAATATCTATATGTAGACACTTTCCGGGCAGTATTGCTCGGTCCATTTTTTGTTTCGCCGTAGGGGGAATGTGCCTGTTTTTGAATTGTGCACATCTGTGACAGTTATCGATAAACGTCTTTACGTCATCAAATAAGTTGCCCCAAGTATAAAATTTTTTTATAAAATCGATCGTTTTTTGTCTGCCGAAATGTGTTGCGTGTGCAATTTTGATCACGGACTGTTTTAAAGCCTGAGGGATCACGATTACATCTATTCCTGCCCTCTCTCGTGTGGCTTTTTCCCTATAACGAAGAATTCCATGTGCATCGAGATAGTAATTTTTGAACTTAGGACTTTTAGGGGTCTTTTCGCGGACGTGTGGTATTATTTTGTTCAATAATTCATCGTTCTGCTGTTCTTGTTTAATTTTTTCGGTCGTTAAATCCTTCTTCCCTTCGAAGATTTGTGCCGTTATGTTATTTACCTGTTCTTCTTGTAAGATGTATCGGGACAAATAATCCGCGGGGTTTTCCTCACCCTTTATATGTTGAAATTTAAACGCAAATTCACTTAAAAATAATAGCCACCTTGCAGTGATATCGGATTGCTGCGTTAGATCTAAATGGTATTTCAATGATTTCGCGTCACTAATTAATACAAATTCATGGTTCCATAAATAATTGCGAAAATGTCTCACCGCTTCATAAATTGCCATTAGTTCCAGTTTAAGAGATGAGTATCGTTTTTCCGCATTTTTTAAAATTCTGCTAAAAAATTTGACTGGTGTTCTGCCTTCTGGCCGATCCTGCATTAAAATACCATTAATGGCCGTGTTGGATGCATCGGTTGCTAACAGGAATGGTTTTGCAAAATCGATTTTGGTAATTCTTGGTTTTTCTAAAATGATCTGTTGTATGTTCGCGAAACTAGTCTGACACTCTTCCGACCATTCAAATTTTTTGGTCTTTCTTGTGAGCTGCACAATCGGTGCAATAATTTGGGAATATTGTGGAATAATCGTTCTGAAGTAATTTGTCATCCCTAAAAATGATTGAATCTCTTTAACTGACTTAGGTGTTTTAAATTTTGTGATTTTCACGATGTTTTTTGGGTCTGGGGAAATCCCTACTTCGTCCACTTGGAATCCTAAACATGTGATATTTTTTCGGGCTATTTTGATTTTTGACGGGTCCAATGTTAAATTAAACTCTTTGAGCTTTTGAAATATTAAAGTCATTTTTTTTCGTAATTCTTCGAGGGAATTAGCTGGTATGATTATATCGTCTAGGTAGAAATTTATCTTCGTTTCTCTCATACCTCCCAGCACCGTATTCATGAGTTGGGTGAAGTAACTGGCGCTGTTACGCAAGCCAAAGGGTAGTCTCGTGTGTCTAAAATTTCCTCGGTGGGTAATTATTGCACATTTCTCTCGCTCTGCCTCCGGTAATGCTATTTGAAAAAACGCAGATTTAAGATCCATAGTCGTGTACCATTTGAATCCGGCAACTTCTTGTAAGATATCTTCAATATGCGGGATATATGTTTTATAAGGTTCAGTGATGTTATTTAATAATCGAAAATCTGTCGCCATTCGGTATTTAGGGGTTTTATTTTCCTCACTCGTTTGTTTTTTAACGAAGATTATTGGGAACGCGTAACCCCCGTCGGATGGTTCGAGTATACCCGCTTCTAATAGCTCGTCTATTTCGCGGTCTGCGAGCGTTTTCATGTTTTGCGGTATTGGGTACGGTCTACATTGGATAGGGTAATTGTGGGCTAATTTGATTTGCGGTCTCACAGCGTCTGTCACTCCTAATGTTTTATAAGAGGTAGAGAATACCTGATAGTTTTCTTGTAGCATTTTTTTAAATATACGCTGTTGGTCTTCCGGTAAATGATCTAAATCAAAAGTCGCCTCTTCGAATTCCTTTTTTCTCAAGTTTAGGATATTGTCCCTATCATTAGTTGTTTGTGCACAATAATTCATTCCTACTTCTGTACCTTGTGATGACTCCCGTATCTGCCGAACGTTCTGCGGTTCTATGATTTTCGCGACTTTCATGTTTTTTTGTAAATGTTTCGTGGTGTTGGTGTTATTTTCGAAAATCATTTGTAACGACTTATCTGTTTTTTGTTGGATGATGCATATCTGTTCCTTTTGGAATTTGGGTATCACTTGAATGTTGCTTTCATTTTGTTGCTTTTCAATAGGTCGATCTGTTTTTAAATTTACTATTTTTGTGTCCGCGGGCGGAATCAGTACTTTCCGTGCTATTCGAATGCAATTATTAATCTCCTCCGTCTTATCATTTTCTTCCCTTAGCTCCGTATTTTTGGTCTCTGATTTATTAATTGGAATTTCTTCATTATTTATTGTTATGCTATTTTGTTTCGTATTTAAAATTACTTTATTATTAATCATGAAGTCGTAACCTAGTATGATTGGGTATTGTGGGTTCATTTTGAAGTTTGCCACGAAAAAGGTGTTATTACATTTTTTATGCCCTATTTTAAATGAAAACTTCACGGCTTTTAGAAAAGGTACAGTTTGTTGTGTCACAGATTTTATTGTTACCTGTCTGGAAATAAAGTTTATTTTTATTTTACTTTTTATTTCTTCAAATATTTCGTTATTTATTAAACTAATTCCTGCTCCTGAATCAATGAGTGCAGCATATTCTTCATCCCCAATGTTAAGCGTTACTAGTGGTAATTTAATTACATTTTGCTCGTTGTCACTCACCGACATTATATACTTATGGTTCTCTTGTTGTTTGCGTTTATTATCATTTATTTCTTTCGTACTATTTTGTGCCTCTATCATTTGATTTTTATTCTTGTTTTTATGGTCAATATTTACTTTGGTAGCCTCGAGTTTCGTTCTATGGGATCCCAACCTCTGATTATTATTTATCTGTTGCCTCTGGGACCCCTGTATGAGTTTAAATTCTTATAGTTCCTGTTTCCATTGTTGTTCGTTCTGCGGACATTTGGTTGCTGTCGACCGTCCGCGGGAATTCTTTCCCAGCATGTCTGAGCGGAGTGGTTCGACTTTCCGCATATTTGGCAGATAATTGCAACTTGTGTATAACTACTATTATGTTGATTAACTGGTTGTCTTCTATTTCGGGGATTGAACCAGCAGTCTGTGTCTGTGTGATTTTGTTTTTTACAAAAAGAGCATGATTTCAATGGATTGGATTTTTCATTCACTTGAGAAATCTCGAGTGCCTGAATTTTATCCTCAAACTGTTTTATTTTATCTTTTAACTGCGCGATTTCTAAGTCCTTCAATAGACCAGTAACGTCTGATTTTTGTACGTCAATATTGTTTATGTCTTCTTCTTCATTAAAAATTCTCTCCAGTCTGATTGCCAACTCAACCGCCTCGTCAAAGTGTTTTACGTTTTCTTTTAAAATTTCTCTTCTAATTTCCGGACGTACCGCTTCCGTGAATTTCGCGAGCATGATGTGGTTCTTTATTTTATCTGTTTCCTCTGACGGCTTATCGATCCCTAAAAATGCTTCAGTCTTTTCAGAGATTATGTCCCTTAGTTGTATAATCGATGTTTTCGGGGTTTGCCTAATTGCATTAAATTCCGCGTGCACTTCCGAAGCTGATTTTATTTCCCTAAATCTTTGGAGAATCGCTTTTTTCAGGTATTCGTAATTGTTTCCGTCTTTCGTCTCTTTTAGGCCTAGTATAAATGCTTTTGCCTTACCTTTGAGGCATGTCTTTAAAATTATGCCTTTCTGCTCATTTGACCAATCGGTGAGAGCAGCTACGTTTTCAAATTCGCTGAAAAATTGCTTTGGGTTCTCGAGACTATCGGCCGAATATCGGGGCAATAGAGGGATTAGTCCCGTGTCTGGCGTTTTGTTATGCTGGCTTTGTGCCGAACTTTGGGTATTTCGATTCCTAAGAGACTCTGGCGACTCCTGTCTAACTCTGGGACGACCCATTTTTTTTTTTTTTTTTTTTTTTTTTTTACTTTAAATATTTACAGATACTATTTTACCTATTTTAACACTATATGTTCCGTTACCTTATACATATACAAAATGCACTTTGACACTTTCAACATACACATAAATGAAAAATATTGTACATGAATACATACATATTAAGCAAGTATTAATTCAATTGTTCAGTTCTACTGATTGTTGCATAATATTCCATCAATAAAATATTTATTTATTTATTTTATTTATTTACTTAATTTTATTTAATTTAATTTTTCTATATGTCAATACGTTGTAATGACTACAAACTATCTTATTCACAACATTCTTTCTATTAGAGAAATTAATTGTTTTAACAAAAATACCTTCTTTGTCACCTTTAAAATCAAAGTTCTTTCGTATATATATATATATATATATTTTTTTTTGCAGCAGTATATTAACACTTACAAATTACAAATAAAATATTCAAAGAATGTCAATGCATGTTTTTTTTTTTTTTTTGTTGAAACTGAGAAACAAGATAGTAACTTCGTTATTATGATGCATAATTTCTCTCCCAGACTTTGTTTTATTTTTGAAAAATCTACTATATATATTTATTATTATTATTATCATTAATTTAACTATCATTTGAGTTACTAGGAGTACATAAAATTGCCTTTTTTCTACGGCACCATTATGTGGTGGTTTGTTTGCAGCAGTGGTTAAAATTTGAGGAAAACTAAAGCCTAAGATGATCGTACAGTGGTATTATGCCGCGCATAACCTGCCTGGCAAGTACTCCTAGTATTACGCTGAAAAAATTGAAAAATGATTGACATACACCAAAACACTAAAAAAACTAAAGACTCTATGAATTGCAACTAAATACCATTTATTCTTAGTCATTCCACTAATATTAATTAACAGACGATATTGACATAATTTTAAACTTAAACATGTCTGGGGGAGATGTGGTTTTGGAGGATAAGGGGTATCCACAAAAGTTTTGAGACGCAAATAATAAATAGATTACTGTTAATATTCACCATTCTGATGAGGTAGCCGTCTTTACACAAGACACGATCGACGCGTGTCCTCTTGGAACCGCTGTCTTTCTCTTAAGCCCTCATCTGGCCTCTGATTCCATGTTTCTTTTGAACACAACTTGATCATATTGATTCGAAGCACACACTGATTTTTTAAGTCCGTTCACACCTTTTTCAAACTCTGCTCTGCTTCTTTTTTTTTAGCACACTCGTTCTGTCGTCTTTTTTTCTTCTCCCACGGGGTTGATTCCTCTTTTCTTACCCCCTCTTACATCATTGGCTGGAGTTTCTGATTTGTTCGTCTCGGGGAATTAATGCATCCTCTCGTCGAATCCCATACATGTAGGTGGATCATTCGGGACTATACCCCGCCAAATTTGCATATCATTTTCGGCCATAAATATTTTCGGCCATAAATATTTTAACGTTGACAGTTCATTGTGCTATAGTGTCCAGACTGTCCATTGCCTGGCGCCTCTTCTAATTTACGGTCTACTTGTGTGGTCTTCCCATGGGAACCGTCTCAAAATTATATTTTACTGCTGTTTCACTTCACCACACTATGATACAAATATAACGAAACAAAATTATCCCCAAGTCAAATTGTTAATACACAAAATTTTGTTGCTTTTGTATGGCAGATTTTTACTATCTAGTTATTAAATTACTTCTTGTTTTTAATCTTCAACTTAGAACAGCGCAACCGTGCAATTTTTTTTATTCTAATTGTAAATTTTGTATTTTTAAATTCCAATTTACCTTTAGGCTAAGAAAATTTTCACAGATTTTTTTTTTTAATTCGCGAATGAAAAGAAAAAAAAACTGATTCCATCAATTTTTATTTATTTCTGTGAGAAACTACAGAGGGAAAAAAAAAAGAGAGATTTTTTTTTTTCCTGAGAATTTAATCCAATCTCTTCTTTGAATTGGATTTAGCAACTCAATTCTATTCCATTTGGTTTTAAATCTATAAGAGGATAAGAGAAAGAAATTCGGGAGATTGTTCAAGTAATTTATTGAGAGAACAGAAATGGAATTCTTCAGAAAGAACACATATATCTGATAACTTTTTCTTCGAAAATAGAAGATTTTAAATATACGCAGGGCTTTTCGTTCGGTTTCTCGCATCTGGGGTTGTGTTAGGCGTTTTTATATTCAAACCCACGTGATTACTACCTCACGGCACAGCCTTCTCAATATTTTTTACGATTTACAGAAAGGACAAGAACTCAAAATTGCTTTCAGGCACACTTTTGCGTAGGTAACAGCTAGTAACTGTTAAAAAAATCATAATATTTGTGCAAAAAATTGCGAAGACAACGGCAGAATTTTAAAACTGCTAATACTTAAAAAAATAATAAATTTTTAACTAAAATGTGAGCAGAAGGAAATCCTGATTCCAGTTTTATCTACAAATAATATCAATTTCAATTCGTCTTTTCTAAACTTCTAATATTAAATAATCCCACTTGCAATAACATTAACCCATTTATGCCTAGCGTCCCTTTTTTGGGACGGCATTTTCGCTATCAGTCGAAAACGTTATTTATTTTTCCTAGCCTTTATTCGCGAGTATTGAACCTCAATTCCACAAAATATTTTAATATGGCAAAGTAGGATGTTGACATTTCAATTTTTACACATAATGATTTTAAATGAAATCATCCCTTGTTCAAAAAGTTGACATCAGAAATTTATCAATTATTGCTGGTGTTAGCAAAAATCGAAGAAAGTCGCAAAAATATCCAGGCACGAATGGGTTATATTTCCCATATTTAGTGTTTTATTCAGACGTAACACATTAAGTCAGTCTTTTGCAATCAATAAATATAACCTGAATTCAGCTTTCTCAGACTGTCTGATAAATAAGTAAACAAATAAAAAGAATTGAAATAGTGAATGATTTTAAAGTGGTTAAATTTGATTAATTTGAGCAAAAGAAAAGCTAAAGATGAAAATTTCAATAAAAAAATGTCTTTCCTAAAAATTCCCTGATAATTATTTCGAACTTCAAATTTTCAATTATTATCTAGTTTGCGATGTATGTGTAGTGACATTACGATTTTAGTTTTAGATGGTTAGAGCATTTCAAAGGTATGAGACACCAAACCCATAAGTCTTCAAATCTTCATGTTTGGACAACCGACCTACCAATTAATATAGGATATATTAATTTATCTTATTGATCTCGAACATGTCGCTGCTAGGTCAAGAACAGACTTTATACATTTTAAAGAAAATGTATAAGAAACATGGTTGCACAATATCGATGCTATAAAAGTTCCATTTTTTTGCCCGAAAGGATCTCCTGATCGCCAACGTTCAGAACTTGGAAGGGTAAACACATGTAAACATTATCGAAGCATTAGATCCTCTTGATGGTCTCCCTGATATGTAAAAGAAATTCTTTGTTCTTCCAGTTTTTGCTACAAATATTTTCTGCTACCAGACAAATTTGTTTCTTGAAAACAGGTTTGCATCGGTGGCATGTCTTTCTGTATTGAAGCAGTGGGCTCAATTTTTATTGAAAACGATGAATTCATTGAATTTAACGTTGGAATTTTTTTTCTGTGTGTATGAAATTGGAGTAGTTTAAGTATTCTAATGAAGTAATATAGTTTGGAATTAAGTTGCATGAAGTATCACTTTATAATTAACCACGTTTGTTCCAATAATATGATAGAAATATCGGAAACTAGGTGGAAATATTTCAATCTCCCCTTCTCAGTTTACAATGAGAGTTTGCAACGCAACGCAGCAATATCCAAAATGGGTCTCACATCTGTACCTTTTACCTCATTCAGAATGGCTGTCCATTTAAAAAGCATTTTTGACTATGCGAATTTTTAGTGTCGGAAAAGTTTTAACGACTGTTCCCATTATTTCCATTTTATTTGTTATTGTTCGCACGATTAGAATACAGCTCTGATATCATGTTGAGAGAGTCATGTCCTCTGAGTAATTCAATCAAAGCAAATATTAGTATATATTATCAATATTTATGACAGCAAGATTTTATCGATATCTAAATATCGTATTTGCTCCTAATTCCTTACGAGATCTACAGGCTCGCACAACTTCCAAAAGTTGGAGGGGGGTAAGCCCTTCTCATATCCCCGACAAACGAAGACGCTATAAAGTTGCGGACTTTCGTCTGTCTACAAGACATGGATTGCCTGGCTGCCTATCTGCACCGCCTGGCCATCTTTCCTGAGCCGTACCCGAATCGTACCCAGATATTGGGAAACAAGACCTTTCTCCCAAGGACTATGATTTCGGTATTTGTTCCTTTTGTCTATATGTCTTTTCTTTTATTTGAAGCATCATTGCCATTGGAAATAATTGAAAAAAAAGTTTTTATCGCCGTAGCTGCAGTGACTCATGAAATTACTTTCACAGTTTAAGCTCTAACTATAGTCAGAGGAAAAAAAATCACTGCAGTAACGCTTTTGAATTTATTTTAACCTGTATTCGTTCTCATTATTACAAAAAAACCTAACGGCTTCAGTTCCTTTCTGTACTCTTGGTTGCTTGTCCTTGTCGATATTTTAATATTCCATGAGTCCTGAGTCTCTTGGAGCGAACGAAATACTGATACGGAGAAGGAGCTCTGATCCAGAAAGGAAGTCTACGCTGTTTTGTAATTCAGACGATACAAGCGAGCTGGTCAATTTTTCATTATACGGTCTTGCATGTATAAATAAGACAAATACATGGAAAAGTGCTTCATAACTGATGATTTGAGAATGATCCGTCACTTATGTATAAAAAAATAACTTTATTTGACATTAAACTTGACAATAGCGCATAATACTGGTAAGATCACATAGCAAGGCAATGTATCTTTTGGTGTACGAACGTAACTAACCAAAATAATAATAATAATAATAATAATAATAATAATAATAATAATAGAAAAAGAATTCATCTGATTATTTACCACGCTCAGGAGCTTCACACTTTGTTTATGCAATCACTTATCATATTACTATTTTCAAATTTGTGTAATGCAATTTAAGGTATATTAAACCTAATCTAAATTCGCTTCTCCGTAAAGCCGGCAGAGCATTATTATCACATGGAAAAATCGGGACTGTGGGCAGGGCTCCCGGCTGGAAAGGGCCTCCAATTTTCAATGCTGTTCTGAAATATTCTTTTTTACATCAAACTTTTTTAAACAATAAAACAAATTTGATAAATGGGGCCCCCCAAATTCAGAAATACCCGTGGCCCCTGTTGGTCATAATCGGGCCCTGAATCCCGCAATTATTTTAAACAGCAACATCTTTAAAGCTAAGATATTTCGCGACTGCAAGTTTAATTAACAAGCTCCCAAACAGTTTGCTACTTTTAGAAAATGTTCTACAAAATTTCATTACAAATAAACGGAAATTTTTATTTTTAATTCTCTGGAAACTGTATGTAATAATAAAACAAAATAATTTCACTGATAAGGGAGCTTGATTCCTTTTTAAATAGAACGTTAAATAGAAAGTTATCACAGAAATAGTTAATCTCTGACACTGATATTTATCACACTATTTAGGAACGTTAAATTTACTCTTGAGTAATTACCCATAAGTCAATAGTCCTCAAGCAATTAAGCTTTATTCTCTCAAAGCTAAACTTCGCGTTCTTGTTCCTCTAAAACGCAAAGACATGTGTCAGTTACAATGATTAATGACAATCTTCGTCTTATTTCTTTTAAGCTTAGAAGATTAACGGGTAAATGGGAAGAAATTTAAGAATAAAGAATTTAAGTTATCCTGTGTATATATGGATCGTTGAGGGAAGCGATTTCCGTGAGGTAAATTTATATCATTTCTTGTGCGTGAAGGGGGGGGGGGTAGTCGTAAAATATATAAATGCCTTTAACCGGATAAAAAATAGTGCAGATATTTAAATTTAGATATTGTTACAAAATTTCGCACTAAACATTTCGCCAACACTTGGTACTGGCGACGTTGCCTCAATATGGTAAAGTGACCTTTGTTCCAGCAGTAGGTGCTAAAGTTAAACTATCAACTTAAATATGCTGAACCATTAAGTGATAAAAAATTGAACCGTAAAATAGAAGCAGCTGAAAAAAATTTTTAAGTATTAAATGGAAAATATCTCAAAAGTGGTAGTGTCTATGGATAGTACCTTCCAGTAATAATAATTTTTCCTAAATAATTTTTAACCAGCTATTAAATGTTTGTGTGTTTCGCAACAGCGGGAATATCTTGGAACAGGAGAAGAGTATCAGTGTGAGACAGGTAAACCGTTAAGAGGATTAGAGAATAAGGCCTTTACGAGCGGTTGTATGAAATCGGGGTGTATGGGTGCTTTAAAAGTTAATCATCTATATATTGTTCCTTTATTAAAAACATTTAATTTTATAGGGCCATGAAAACAAAGAAACAAAATCAAAATGTGCCAAATACTATATGGTCGTTTTTTCGTATGCCAATATTTCGCCTAGCCAAAACTGCTGAAACTAATAATGCGGAAATTGGCATGTGTGTGAGTTTTTTTCCAAAATTCATAACCTTTTGGGTTGTAAGGTTACAATGGCCTTTTCACATATCCCGCGTGATGTCAAGGAATATATATATATATATATATATATATAATATATTAAGTTGTTAAGCTCAAATACTTCAACACTCAAATCCATTAGCTTAGAAAATCTGGATGTACGTGGAAAATTCATTAAATATTTAATGTAAAACAATATATAATATTTAAAAGCTTGAAGCGTTTCTTGCTTCTATATGAGATCAAAAGAAGTATTAACACCTCAAGCTTTTAAAAATTGTATAGTATTTCACATTATTAAAAAAAGTAATATTCAAAATAAAGGCTGGCTTTAAAAAAAAATTTCTTATATTTATTTAATTATTTTTAGTCTGGACATTATTTTTCCTTGCTATTTCTGTAAGGCTTTGCAATATTTGAGGTGCATTGAGTTGCCGTTTCTTTCATGTGCGTATTTTTTGACCTCGTGTTTTATCGACGAGTAGCGCGGGAAAGGCAATAGAAAACGTTCGTGCTGATATACAGGGTGAATCTGAAAAAGTGGCCAAAACTTTATATGGGATAGAACGCATCTACACAAGCAAATTTCATCATAGAATGTATGGGCGGAACGCAAACGGCGAGCCGCTGTGTGGCGTTGAAGATGGAAATCTGATCGCCGACAGGTGGCGCTATAAATATTACGAAAGGGTCGGTCCTCGCAAAGGACCCCGTTTCATCCATCCGTCAATGAAAATGTTCGAATATTTTTCGACCTGGAGTGCGTCTTATCGAAAAAGGTCCCGATAAAGTCTCTGTGCTTCACTAGCATTCCCATCCGAAGCTCCATACACGAAGTGCATATCCGCCATTTCACGGTTCGTATAACCAGGCATCCTCTCGGCGATCCACGAAAGAAAATGTCTTTGGATGCAAGGACCAAAACCGTTCATACCTTTCAGAACGCCACCTTTCGGCTTTCAAGTTTCAACGTTCAACGCCACCTAGCGGCTAGCCGTATGCGTTCCGCCCATACTTTTCTATGATAAAATTTGGTAGTATAGATGATTTCTATCGCTCCATACAGTTTTGGCCACTTTTTCAGACTCACCCTGTATACGCTCAGTGCCGAAGCTGGAAATCACGTCACCTGGGGAAAAACCATAATTTTTGGTGTCCTCTTTCCACCTTGAAACGTCTATCGGTACGGCGCACATACTGCTCGCCACACGCTAAAAGACCGCTTTGGCGCGCTGCCAAAAAATAATGGATGCTGCGATATGTTTCACAGGGAAGATGGGTTCAGATGTGCAAGGGCTCTTAAAATTCTATACGGTAGTAGTGTTTTTAGAGTCATTTAGACATGTATGTTCCGATTTACAAAATACTTCCGTATTGCCAGTTGGCCAAAATCTAGCCAAAAAGTGGCTAAATTGGCAGCCCTGTCCGTACATACTAGAGAGAGAATTTCTTGCACATCTGAACCCATCTCCCCATTTAAAAAAATCGCAGCATCCATTTTTTGGCAGCTCGCCAAAGCCGGTCTTTTATCGTTGGGCGAGCAGTACTTTGACGCACACACACACACACACGCTGATTTCAACCCTGGATCTGCGGTTCAGTGCCTGAGACTTGAGTAAAATCAATCTTCATTGATGAATCATATGCGGAAGCAACGATCCTGTGCCATTAGAATAGAGTCCGTTCTCAAAAAGTATGTCACACTTGTGCTGAAGATACAAGCCGATAATCGCTAGAAGTGAAAAAGGAACAACTGCAAAAAGTCCTTCGCGTTGATAGGCATACTGTCCGAGCCCCGTTATAACAGTTCGTGGATAGATTTCTAATCCAGGGCCGCCTTTAATTAAAGATTTTGTCAAATATTTAAATATTTCATATTCTTGACCATATTTTTGTTTCAGCGATTCGGGAAAGGCCACTCAGTATTCACTGAAATTTTCGTATAAGTAGAACGTACGATTGTAGACCCAAGAAAATGTGAAAGGATGATATCTTGATGAACCTAAAAATTGAAAGATCCCCAACTGGAAAATTAAAGTCAGGGACACAGTTATCTGGAGATACATTGTGCGAAAGGCTAAGACCCACCCTAAGCTGGAATGTCATTAAAGAAAAAAAGAAGAATGTACAACTTTTTGGATGTCACGATTTTAAGGAAATTCAAGACAATAATTGAACATTCTTTTTAAAAATCTAGAGATTTAAGATAGAGAACAGAAATTGATTTTATCAATCTCAAAATCAAACAACTTTCTTGTGATGCAAAGACAAAAGTATTTGGTCAATAGTTAGGCAGATACCAGCTGATATGTGCGAAAATACATGATTCTGGAACAAATTATATTAATTCTTTTTTTAAATAATATCAAAAAATTTAAAACAGCAATGCTCAGTGTCATCGGAGTTATGCATGTATGCACAGTTTCACTTCGATCGGACTATAGGAAGTGGGTTAAAATTCGTATACAAAATTTGTACTAGAATGACATGCACTGACCAAGCTAATAAAAAAAAATCGCAAAAAATGAGATACCTACAAAATTCTTACTGTATAAGACAACCTTTACGAATACCTAAAAATTAATCTCAGCACATTTTCAATTTCCTTCTCTGGGAGGACAGACGCGGTAAAAGAACAGGGTGACCATTTTGACAGGGTTGTCTTAAAGGAAAAATAGGTATATGATCTATTAAATTCTTGCTTTAACCCTTTAAAGCGCAGTGTTACCGCACTGGCAACACCAAACTCTGGCGTTTTGACTGTTGCCAGTCACGAATAATAGATTTGATTTCTATAAAAATAGTTACGAGTGACATAGCTCCGCGAGAATACTTTACTTTTTAGCACGTCATTACCCCGTAAAAAAAAAAATTGTCACGATTATTTTTAACAGCACTGACATCTGCTGAAAAATGGAAGAATGAGAGAACAGCTGGATAGATTGCCCAATGCTGAAAAAAGGGAAGCCGTTGCCATCGCTCGACTTAACTACCAGCAAGATGGCGGACGATCGAAACGTTCATTACGTGCGACAGACCTAGAGAACCTTTTTTGACGACAGCTGGCTGTGTCACACAGCCAGCTGTCGTTAAGTCGAGCGATGGCAACGGCTGCCCTTTTTTCAGCATTGGGAAAGGGTTGCACTTCAGAGGGTTAAAATGGAATGAATATGAATTCTGCGTTTAGATTCTGCTAGCTTGTAATTAAAAACTTATTGCAAATTATTTGTTTGGATTTTATGTTAAAAAACGGCATTCTTTTCTGTCCTTCAAATATGCCTCCATAAAAGAAAATCATCACCCGCCCCTCTTTTTTAATAGCTGTCAAATTATTGCCTCCGTATCTTTTAAATCTTTTTTTTTTTCTTGATAATTTCTATGTGTCGATTATTAGTGTAAAGCTCTTCGTGTATTTAATGTAAAAGAATAATTTCGATATACTTTCTTCCTATTTTATCTTGATGTACTTATTTCGCTAACATATAGGTTAAATGCAATACAGCCAGAAGCGGAGACACCCAATGTGCTCGCCGATATCTGCAAGTGAACTCTCATTTGTCTTTTAATCCAGTACAGATACATTCTTAATGGATCTCGCTGACGCAGATCGATACACTTTTTATATACGAAGTCTTTACATTGTACAACGCAGCGTTCTCTCGAATGTGGCTGAAGAATTTTGTGACGCAACGTCGCTATTTTTAATCTATCGTTCGACGTTAATGAACCTTTAAAATACGCTACGGTAATGGTATTTTCAGTGAAAGAAATTATTGAAAATATAGAGAGGGAAGAGATATTAAAAAGGTTATGTTAAGTGCAAGTAGCGGCTAAATGAAGCGTATCTTTGTTTCGCTTGTTTTAATTTTTGTCTTCCATTTTTTAAGAATACCATCCGATGTAACATCACATTAATAGTTTAATAGTATTGCGTATTGTCCAATGTAAGTGGTAGTCTGGAAACTAAAGTTTTAATGACGATGTCAAGCTAACTGAAATTTATAAGATTGGAAAATTGATTTAGATATTGATCGAGAACTGTATCGATTCATGTTTTCAGCAAATCGTTTTCTTCGAACTGCAGTGTTAGAAGCTTATATTGCGTAGCTAATATCTTCAGCTTCAACTAATTATGAAACATATAGTTTTAAGAAAATTATTACAGCGACTTCCAATTGCATGTAGTTAAAATAGTAGTAGTAAACATTTTTTAAGAAAATACTAGTGATCTCATATGTATACAGTGCACCACATAAAGTCCGTTGCCATCCCCATAATTTCTGAACGACAACAGCTATTGTCATAAACGTGGGGGTCTAGGTATAGTAAAATGGTCATGCGCTATGCATAAAAGCCGTTTACAGCGTCGCCTCGTGGCTAAATTTGGAGTTAGTGTTATTATCTCAAAAACGGTATGTGATAAGGGGAAAATGTCTCGCAAAGTGTTCGACATCATTGATTTATTAAGGAACGATATCTTGCGCGGATTAATGTTAAAAATTGAAGGCGTAAAAACGTATTACTAATACTTTTGCCAGCGTGTCGCCAGCTATATTGTACGGCTTCCAGCGGGAATCGCAGACCAGTATCCAAATGTGTATTGTTGCTCAGGGAAAACACTTTTAGCATGGAGGATAAAACAGCGTAACGCCAGCCAGGTAAGTGCAGTTTTGGAAAACCGACCAAAAAATGTGCGTTTTATGCTTTTCATCCGAAGCATCTATGGGGAAGCTTTCCCCAGGTTCACATCCCATATTTTTTATGAAGGCGAAACCCAGGCCGTGAAGAAAGAATAAGGCTTTATAGTGGCAATTACATTTTATTTTAGCATATCAACACAAACATCAAACTTATAAAGTCAGTCCTACGGTGGCTGAGCAGACCCCTGAAAAACGCAGGTTCACTTGACAACTGCTAAGGCGTGAATGATGATGAGAAACTCAAGCCAAAAGGTTAGTACAGAAGCAAAACACGCCAAACAAAGGGTGAAAGTAACGTGACGCCAGTAGGCGTTAAGAACATTTCAATATAATTATTTTTGAATCCCAGTCATGCCAACGGATAAAACAAACAATCTAGCAGCAAAATTGTTACCCAAAATGAAAGTCAATGTTATTTATAGATTTGATACCATATATGGTCATAAAAAAAACCATGGGAACAGAAATGCTAGGCTTTACCGATGCAAAAGTGAAATAAAAAGGAAAAATAAATGAAAACGGGAGATTGCTTTTAAATACGGTAGGTGCAGAAATAAAAACTTTACAGGCGAAGGGAAGAGAAAATCCAAATCGAAAGTGCAAAGAATAAATTTTGAACACAGATTAAATTTAGAAATAATCAAGGCCGTAGCCAAGGGGGGGTTTGGGGGGTTCAAACCCCCCCCCCGAAATTTTCAGTCACATAACTTACTGTTCGTAGAAAAAAAATTATCCCTTGTATCGCCAACTACAATTATTGCACTTCAGTTCATTCAAACCGCATGTAATTTTTTACTTGTGTTTCTCTGAGGATCGCAAAGTGATAAATTTCACTTAAATATGCTACTCTTTTCTCTGTACGTTATATGCATACCTGTCTTCTGAGTATGGCCAAAAGGAAATGCAATTTCCGTGGCACTTGCAAGCAGAATTTCTCATTCTCATCAAATAATTCTTTAAATAAACACTGTTTAATGTATCATAGTAGTAGGAATTTGTGAAGGTGGTAGCAAAAATGTGCCCTAAGTACACTATGTACGGCTGCTTTATTTACACAATTTTACACAGTATTTACATTTCCCATAATTAGAATGCAGTATGATCGGAGCAAAAGCTCACATTCGTCTCAATGCTTCTCCACATTGGTTCTCTCTCTCTTCTTCTTTCACCCCCCCCCTTACACGTAGAGAGAGACAAAAAAGAAATATCGTAAATAAAAAAATTTCTCTTTCCACAAAAAATAGTGAGTCATCTCTGGATTCCATCGGAGATCGAAACACGAAACAGTTTCACAGTATCGTGTTTATGACCTCTATAAATAAAAAAGTCAGAGTGATAAGTTTGTGATTTTTGGAGTTTGGGACATGTAAGCTCCAGTCTCGACCCATGTGGACCGGGAGGGAGATCCTACGTTGCATTATTCACGTAACCAGTCCGCTACTCCTTAGAATAAAAAGAGAGTGGCACTGCGGACAGCAGGAGTAAAAAAAAAAAAAAAACATCCGCTGCCTGGCTAGTGTCGCCCCTCTCGAGTCAGCGCCCTAGGCAGTCGCCTAGTTTTCCTATATGGTCCAGCCGGCCCTGCTCTGTCACACAATGCTTGTCATTCTTTAAAGGCTGCCCTAACACAGAGGTTCGCTACGCCCGATAGGATATTGCTTACATAGCACTGTTTCAATTTGGATGCATTTTTTTCGCGTTTTAAATAAAAATGAAAAACACAAAGCTGGAGATCATACTTTGTTTAATTTTAATTTCAGTGTGCTGAAAAAAGTACCATATTAAAACATAAAACTTGAAACCCCCCCCGAAAAATTTTCCTGGCTACGGCCTTGGAAATAATTAACAATTAAGTTATTGATAATTAAAAATAAGATATGTGATTATCTGCATCACAGCATCATCGTGCGTATTAATAAGCAACATGTGTAATTTAAGGCGCCTTTTCTTACCAAATCAATGCTACTGAACAACTTTGTAATTGACTTTTTCCCGTATCTCGTATCGCTTTTTAGATGAGAAAGCTAACTTCGAAATTAGGTGCGGTGCTATTAGATAGCGCATGGCAACTTCAATAGACTGTACTTTTATGACTACAGGTCTTGCAGTTCAGAAATCATTGGGGTGACAACAGACTTTAGTGGACACTCTGTAGTTTTTTTCGAAATCTACTGAAATTTTTATTCTTTTGTAAATATATAAATGAGGCACACATTATTATAATTTCATAAACATAATTGGTAAAGAAAAGGTACATAAAAGGTAAAGGTGCTTTACATAAAAGGTAAAGTGTAATAAATAAATTTATGCGGACCTATTTAAGATTAAATACAGGGCATACAACAAAAAATTACTGCCGTATTAAATAAGTCCAACTTTTACCATTCCATTTCTATATCATCCTTTTAGCCGACTTCCTACCATTTTTTGGTTTATCAACACTGGATAACTTTATGGTTGTAAATTGCAGATTATCAGTGGACGGACTTTCCGGCTTGTGGATTACTTCTGTTTTCTTGCCGGACTCAAAAAAATATTTAAAGAAACATCTTCACTATTATCGCGCATGTAAAATCGATGCTGATGTGAACCAGAATCTTGTCCGGAATCTTGTCCGTCAATTCTGTTTCAAAGTTATGCGTATGAGCCTAGATTCCAGTAGATGAGGTAGTTAGTAATTAGGTTGTTGAATCTAATAACCATGATACTGATGCAGAAGATGCTCTAAACGAGGGAATTGCAATCTTTCTTTCTGGTACTCTACAATCTGTGAAAACGTTGTTTGATTTTATATCACAAAAAAGGATTTGATCACGGTGGCATTACTGAAGTTCGTGAAAAATTTATCAATATACGACAAGAAATTTCTAGTTTTAAAATAGGACAGCATGCAAATGTAAGTACTTTTTGTATTTTTATTTACTGACGTTGACTTTCTCATTAATAAAAAGGACTTCAATCATCCGTTTTTTCTGTTGTCTGTGCGACTCCCCCAGATGATTAACTCGGATAATCGGGACTGCATTGTAAACATATATGTAAATATACATATATATATATATATATATATATCTGTACATATACAAAGTTACAATATTCCCCAATAAAGAGCTTTTAAGCAGAATAAATTATATGCTTTAAACAGTTATCTTGTAATGAGGTACGCAGTTTCCTTGCAATTCTTCAACTATTCTCATTCAGACTAATTTTAATCGAACTTTTCAGCCTCATGCACCCCTGTCTTTACCCTCTTGACATAATTAAAAACTTACCCAACTACAAAAGCACCCCATGACATCTCGAATAGAATCGCACGCCATTAGAAGACAAACGAGAATTCAACTGCTGATTTTAAACATCGAAAGTGCGGTGTCTGATCCCTGTTGCTCAATTTAGCGTCGAAAATTCCTGAAGGAATTCAGAGTAATTAGATGAGGAAGAACTTGAGATAGCTTCTGATCCTTTTTAACAAGAGTTCCTATGGCTTTGAATTGTTTTCAGATGTGGTCAATCAGCTCGCGCTCAAAATCAGGGATGTATAAATTGGAGAAAATGGTAATGAGTCAGGGTTTACTGGAATGAGCTGCATTTGAAATCCTTAACAAGTAATGGCTCCTTTCTTTAAAGGCTAATTATGTGTTCTCTCATAATGGATAATTATTTTTCCAGACGAGATACCAAGACTTGCAACTTTGCGTCATTCTTAAGTCTTTTGTTTTGTCTCAATGGATAAAAAGAGTTCTTAGTAAGACAGTTGATTTGAATGAACCTTTGCATTTGTATAGATTGGAAAGAAAAAAATAAAACTAGTTTGTTTTCAAATTTTTACAGAAGGTGATGAAGTGAATTGAATTACTGTGCTCTTTCCTAAATATAAACTTACAGAGAAGTTTTTTAGGTTTAATTACTGAGTCCGTCTCTACCCTAAAATTCTTTTCAAGATTACTTGTACCACGTGAATAATTTTCTTTTCAACTGTAAAAATGCTACTTTCACAGGCTAAATTTTTAGATAAATTGTTGGCAAATAAAATGAATAACATAATTAACTTTTTCCACTGAATAATTAATCAGGGATAAGATACGCAATTACAAATTACTCCAAAGATAATTTGAAGTAATTTGTTATTGCGTAATTTCAAATTCAGAAACAAATTTCTCGTAAAAACATTTTTTTTTTATATACCTTTAGCTTTGTTTATCTGTTTTATATGTATGATTTACAATAGTTTAGATATAGCAAAGGTATTTTTGTTTGGAAGTCTTACAATATTAATGTTAATTTTCAACTCTTATTTGTCATACTTACAATGGTAAAACATTTTCTTAAAAAATATACATCTGCATTAGAATTTGACCATCAAATTATATAGTAAGTTTACATTCTGACTAGTTTTGGGACTAGTTCCAAGTCCCAAATTATTATTTGACAATCGGACAAATATTTAGTCAGAATTCATCAACATCCTCTTAGTTTAGCTTATCAAACAGTGGAGGGCTCTACATGTACTTTACAAAGGTAACGTTTATGAAAGTATACAGAAAAGAAAAGTTTATGGGAGCGAAAATCGAAATTTTGAATCCACTCTGGCACTCAATTTCCGCAAACTAAAAATAAACATGTGGGTAACATTTGACCTTTAACACAAATTTTATAGTTTTCAAACTTCGTCCTCCTGTTTTAGAAAAAGCAATTCCATTGTTAGGAAAGATGTGTGCGTTGTTTATTGCTTCAAATATTCCCATCAAATATTTTGCTATGTGCCTCACGTGATGCATTATGTAATGGGAAAATATTTTGATGATTTTACTCACAGTTGCTTGGGAAATATTAAAGCGTTATTACTGATTAAACAATAATTATATCTCAGTTTTCGCATTTCAAGTATTATCAATTTTGGACAACATTTTTCATCTACAACTATATATCCCGACCAGATATTGACAGCAAAGAAATTACAAAAATCAGAAAGTAAAATTCATATAGATTATAAAAGCATTCGTTGGCATAAATTTATGTATAGCTTCAGTGGATGTATTTACGTTTAATTTACCCTTTCCTAGTCAGTTTTATAACATAAATATTTTCTTGGGAAAATATACGATAATCCGTAAGCATCACCACTGCCTTTGAAAATTCAGCAATGCGTCGGATTATGTGGGCCTGGATTAAAAAATGTGTGTATATTTTTTTTAACTAATACACGTCGCTTTGTCTCAAATATGAGACGGAGGAGACTCTTTCTCTGCTTCTCTTTACTTCCGAGATATGTTCTTTCACCGGCTCAACGTTAACTATATCCCTAAATATGATAACATTGGGAAGTGCTTTTAATCAAATGTGCTTAGTAATAAAAGTGTTTAATAGCTTTCTTCTTGAACTTTTATTTATCTTATGTTAATAAAGAAAGATAATCTCTACTTATTATAAAAGAAGGTGTCTGTGTGTCTGTGTGTCTGTCTGTCGGCAGCGTTACGGACAAACGGCTACACCTAGAAACACCAAATTTGGTACTCGGGAAGATGTAAATATGTAGTTGTGCACCTCGAAGCGATTTTTTTAAAATTCGACCTTGATTTTTTTTTCTGTTTTATGCGATTTTTGGCATTTTTTCTCACCTAATTAGTAATGACGGCGAAAATTACGCTCGCAGCAAAACGACATTTGTATCATCGGATAGAGGAGGAAATTTTCTTTTAAAAACAGTTTGTTCTGAATACGTAACATGATTTACCGATTTTTAGGAATTTTTTTACTAAGCATCTGCTTCGCGATTGTTTTTCGTAAAATAATTTTAAAACTGTCGCATCTTGAATTCTATCCGTCATAACTTTTAGATATTTTGACAAATCGTGAAACATTCTTTTCTCCCTCTTTTAAAATAAAAACGAAAAAATTATGTAAATTAGATGATTTTTTACGAATTTTAATGCAGCCTAATGTTTAGAATTTAATAGCATCAACGCAATCTTACGCCATTCATTACATTGCGATCACGGCACGAGAATTTATGTTCGGTTGTTGCCACAGAAAGGATTAGAAAAAAGGATTTTTTCAACCAATCGAGTTTTTAAATGGGATATCAGAATTTCAGTTCGCAAGTGAGGATCTATGACGCCAAATGCTTTAAGATACGTAAAAATTACTCCATAATTTGAACTCATTTATTCCAGCTCTATTTTCAACACAGGGAGACGATATTTTGATTAAAATTTACTGTAGAAATAAACTAAGAAATTCACGATTATTATTATTAGAAGTGGCATTTTAATCCGGTGCTTATTTAAAAATTGAAATGTTTTTTACGGCGCTGAAAATGTTCATTTTAAAAGTTACAAAGTTCGTTTCAAAGCGCGATATATTAAATTTTTTCTATTTATTATTTTTATTTTTGGCATTTAATTTAGCGCAGGCGTTGCCTAACATACGCATGCAGGTTGCGAGTATAATTTTATTTTAATGTTGAATTACGTTCCTCCATAAAGGTTACATAACGCAAAGTTTTAATGATACCGTTTGAAAACAATTATGCGAAATATCGAAATTAACTCCCTCAACCTACCGGGGTATCCTTTACGGCAGTCAAACAGTGACGTCATAAATAAAAAAATGCATGAAATTTGTAAACTCTGCAACTCTAACGCCCTGTCACAATTAAAGTGGGAATAAGTAGCTCCTCGAGATTACACAGTTTGATGTTTTTCAGGAGACAGGACAATGGAGGATATAAAAGATATCGCTATATTAGATACATGGATAGTTAAAATGGCACCCCTTGGCTATTTTCTCCCCACAGTAAGATGAAATGGTTTGCGGCGCTAAATACGCCACTCTCATAAAACTATGTATAAATTAAATATATATGGAGAGTTTCCTTAATGGCAACCATTATGTGAAATGATTATTATTTATGCTAATGCGTAAATTGCAAAGAATCGCCACAGAATCAAAAGATCCCATTGAGGCCAAATAATCTAAGCTGTTTCTTTTAAGGGAGCCTTGAAGAGGGAGAAGCGAATACAGATAGTATTAATGTACGTAATAGGTAGTATTATTAGATTTGTAAAGATAATATGAATAAATCGCAATGTACCACGTTAATAAATATTTCATGAAATTAAAAGTGTCCTGTTTCAACGGTTGTCTTACAACCAACTAAACGAAAAGTAATTCTAATTTGAGTTAATATATCCCGCAGTAATTTCAACAGAGGAGATTACTTGAACTTTTTTAAAAATGAAATTCTGTTTTGTCACATGCAGATATGATTTTAGTAGTAAAATATTCTCTTCTTCCCGTATGAAGAGCGGGTGCGCAGCTATTTTAAAAACATCTCTTGAAAATAGCATAAATGAATTCAGAAGGCCTCAAAACGTGTCAATACACCAAAATCGCGAAGTCCAATTTTTTCATGATTACAATACTTTAGAGCCTTATATGGTACATGTTCGGAAAGAGATAAATGGTGCTCCATTTCATGTAGTGTCTTAGGTATTTAATGCTACAACTTGAGCCTAAAAAACAGTATGATGTAGAAATAAGACCAGGTGCGTAGCCAGGAAATTTTTTCGGGGAGGGGATATCAGCTTGGAAATTTTTTCGAGGGGTATATGATCTTGTATATGCATAAATAGACGGAATTTCATCACTAATCCAAAAATTTGGGGGGGGGGTATATCCCGATATCCCCCCCCCCTCTGGCTACGCCCCTGAATAAGACATTTTGAAAGCCAGGAGTTCTCTACAAACCATTAAGCTTTCCACATTTTTGATAGTGAATGACACTGACGTAGTTTTTTGAGTCATTATACTGCAATGATCAGGTTAGTACTCATGACACAAACTTTGCATTAAGAGTCAAATAATTTTGCTCTTTTTTTTTTATTCCACATCACGAATAATTTCGAATTACACATGTAAGGAAATTTTTCGTTTCCTACCGTGCGAAGAACGGGCACGCAGCTAGTACAGATATAAATTAAACATTTCTTTTCCTAGTGGCGGTAACCCTTTTATAGGCATGTGCCTCTACTATGTCAGTTGTAACGATAACTTTATTAGGGAGGCACCTAATAGGTGGACCAGTGTTGCCTCCTATGAAGGGACGAAGAGACATTCAAGCCCATGCAGGGAATCGAACCCGGACCCATGGCGTGGTAGAATGGTTTTCTAGCCACTACACAACCCGGTCAACAGAAAGAGAAAACATAATATGTTGAGTCCTGTGCACCCTTACCCAATAATCCACATGTGGTAATTTCTGTGCACTAAAGTAAAATTTTAAGTGATATTTTAAATTTTCTTCAACGTCTTACAGCTAAAGCACATATTAGGGCGAAACCTTTAACGTTCCATTCAAGAAAAGAAATATACCTTACTATGTACTGTTAGGTGTCAACAAAGTTTCTAGTGGTGAAATAAATACATGAAATTTTCAGCGTTATCGCAGCATTCATAAAGTCAAATCAAACTAAATTAAAGAGTCGAGTTCTGAATCCTCCGAAAAATATTCTACTGAAAGGGTATTCGATTAATGGAAGACATAACATTTTAAAAATAATTTTAAAATTAACATTTTAAAAATAAATATGTTAACAAAGTACATCTCTACTTATTATAAAAGAAGGTGTCTGTGTGTGTGTGTGTGGGTGGGTGTGTCTGTCTACAGCGTTACGGACAAACGGCTACACCTAGAAACACCAAATTTGGTATTCGGGAAGATGTAAATATGTAGTTGTGCACCTCGAAGCGATTTTTTCAAAATTCGACCTAGATTTTTTTTTATTTTATGTTTTATGCGATTTTTGGCATTTTTTCTCACCTAATTCGTAATAACGGCGGAAATTACGCTCGCAGCAAAACGGCATTTGTATCATCGGATAGAGGAGAAAATTTTCTTTTAAAAACAGTTTGTTCTGAATACTTAACCTGATTTACCGATTTTTAGGAATTTTTTTACTAAACATCTGCTTCGCGATTTTTTTCGTAAAATAATTTTAAAACTGTCGCATCTTGAATTCTATCCGTCATAACTTTTAGATATTTTGACAAATCGTGAAACATTCTTTTCTCCCTCTTTTAAAATAAAAACGAAAAAATTATGTAAATTAGATGATTTTTTACGAATTTTAATGCAGCCTAATGTTTAGAATTTAATAGCATCAACGCGATCTTACATTCCTTTCTTCCAGTATGAAGAGCCGGTGCGCAGCTATTTTAAAAACATCTCTTGAAAATAGCATAAATGAATTCAGAAGACCTCAAAACGTGTAAATACACCAAAATCTCGAAGTCGAATTATTTTCATGATTGCAATACTTTCCTTATATGGTACATTTTCGGAAAGAAATAAATGGTGCTCCATTTCATGTAGTGTCTTAGGTATTTAATGCTACAACTTGAGCCTAAAAAACAGTATGATGTAGAAATAAGACATTTTGAAAGCCAGGAGTTCTCTGCAAACTATTAAGCTTTCCACTTTTTTAATAGTGAATGACACTGACGTAGTTTTTTGAGTCATTATACTGCAATGATCAGGTTAGTACTCATGACACAAACTTTACATTAAGAGTCAAATAATTTTGCTCTTTTTTTTTTAAATTCCACATCACGAATAATTTCGAATTACACATGTAAGGAAAATTTTCGTTTCCTACTGTGCGAAGAACGGGCACGCAGCTAGTTATAAAATATTTTAAAACCATTAACTAACATTTTGTATGTTGTATTTTCACAGTATTTTTAGAAATGTTTAGTATTTAAAATTTTTTATGAACTTTTATGCTTATTTAAACAGGATTACACTTCTAAAAATAATTATTTAGTGTAGTTGTGATGTTACTTAACACATATACATCCAAATCTCATGTAAACTCGTAGTGTTCGTATAATGGAATTAATATTTTGAAACACTAACAAATTTTTAACTTCAATATTAGAAATAATCAATTCATTGTCTCTTAAAATATGACAACTCCAATAAAATTTGAAGTACCATATTACAATTTGAATAATACCGTTCGTGAAACAGAAAAAAAAAATTGTTCATTAAACAAAGCTAAGACTTATAACTAACGGACATTTTATTACCAACATATTACCACATTTAAGATTCTTGATTCAGGACAAGTGCCTAACCTACCTCATTCAATCTGCTATAAGCCCCAAGTTAATGTGATTTTAATAGGACTGTACTGTATATGCGTTGTCAGTCTGGCATCTCAAGAGGGAGATAGATTTCTCATCGGTTTAGAACAACTGCTACGACAGCAAAGGTGAACATGAAAATTTATTAGATGGGTTAAACTATGGAACATTCATGCATGCAGTTTTAAAAGAAGTTCCTTCGTAACAGTCCTATGTAAGGAAAAAAACAAATCTTTGAACATCCTTGCAAGTTACAGGGTTACTTCAAAACTCGTTTTCACTCGTTCGGACTCAGAAACAAGAAAATGTTTAGTTTATCAGGAACCAGATTACTCATGAACCAGACCAAGAGCAAGCACGTGACAGGTATGAGAAATTCGCTATGAAAATCAGGGATTTCAGCTTCTATATTCGAATTATTTTAGAAGATACCAACTAAATGCGGAGAAAAAAGCATCATGTTTAGCATGCTTGACAATTTTCGGCTGCAAGCTTCTTGAACCTAATAAGCAATGGACAGAAATGTCATCCGTAAAAATGAGTAGAATTTAATCGTCATTTTTAACCAAAATACACTCTAAAAGAATTTTTTTTTAATCCATTGATTACTAAGAAATCTCTCAGAAACAAGGATTCCATCACTTTTTTTTAGCATGATGCCATAACTTTTCTTAGTATAACAACTAAATAAAGCCATGTATGTTAATTGATTTACATGGCTTTATTTAGCAGTTCTTAGTAATCCACTGAATTTTTTTAGAGTGTAGTCCGGATGCGAAAGTATATCTGAAACTGTTTTTTTTAGGTAAAATAATATGAATTTATTACAACAGATTATACCCTATTTACAGTATTTCAAAGTAGATTGTTTGCCATGTTTAGCGATTTTGAGCAGGTAAATTGTAGAGATTGGCGGAAAAACAAGAAAAAAAACAGCGATAGGTAACTCTACGTAGATAGATTCTGCGTATACTATCATTTCAACAGAAGAAACTACCGGATTTGTTTTAATTATATAAACACATTCAAAGAAATGTTATTTCAATAGCTTGCACTCATCCAAACAAACAGCTTTTATCAAAGAATACATCGGAATTAAAACGCAAAAGTGCTAGAGGGAGCCCAAGGACATTTTGTTATACATGACAAAGACGCACAAAGAACTATTAAGTTACAAAAGCAAGTTTCATGATGTGTGATTATAGTAAGTGTTCAAAACTGTAATCGACAGTTGTTATGCACGAGGTACAACGGCGAAGAAAGGATTGGCGAACATTTTTAAGCACAGCAGGCATATCACACACTTCCTTTGCAGAGGACGAAACTTTAGCTACGAGTTCTACTACAGATTCAAAGATAAGCCTTCAGCTGGCCCCACCAAAAAATAATCGAAAAATGAATGAACTGGCGTGCGAGGGGGCCAAGCTACAAGCCAACCTCGATCAATCGCCTATTATCCTCAAACAATTTACCTTTCGCCAACTTCACTGGTTCGGAAAGGTAGTTTTACATCTCTCGAACATAATGGGCTGATGCTCCATCCTGATGGAACCACTTTATCCATCCATATTGAGGGGATTATTGATCAACATGTCAAGCAATATTTGTTTTAGAAATGGGAAGTCGTAATTCTTCTCTTCAAAGACTTCTGGCAGAAGATAAGTTCAGAAAATATGATCGCCGATTATTCCTACCGAAACATTGATGAAAAAGCGTCACTGATACAAATGCGGATTTACATCGGCCAGTAAATTTTGATCAAGGTAAGATTCATATATCCAATAAGAGAACCTACGGCGCCCTCTAGCGCCTTTAAGTTTAAATTCCGACCATGCTTTCTTTGATGGAACTTGTTTGTTTGTATGAATACTATCACGTCTCATAGTTTTGCCCATTTTTATGAAACAATCTGTATATTTACACTTTATTTATCAAAACACAGATTATATTATATTTAGAAATTAATACGACGTCCGAAACGGATATCATTTTTCGGAATATTGTTTAGCACCTATAGTTGACGAGAATAGTTGGCGAGAGAAGAGTTGTTTTAGAATAGTTGACGAGAACTTAGAAATTAAGAATGAGAAAAAAAAACGATCGTACAGAATTTAGAGTGCAGATTAGAGTAGAATTTATCGTACAGAATTAGTATTACTGTGTAAAAGCAATAACACGTGGCACACTGAAAACCTTTAAGATAAAATTTAAACTAGGGTACTTTATTTTAAAAATCAAAATAAATTGTGTGGCATTACCTGGTAAGAAGCCAATGTTGCATCAGAGGGAACTAAATTCCTCAAACGAAGTTGGCAAGTACACAAGCAGTTTGCATCAACGGACGCAAAGCAAAACGGCAATGATTTACCTCTACTACTGAATGTAAAGCCATAGACGTGTAGAAAGGAAAGAATAAAATTATTTTTTAACTCAAACTCGCCAACTACTGAAAGAAATAGAAAAATTGACACCAAAATTACCTTACCAATAAAACATGAGAAACTTTGCGGAGAGCTATTTTTAGTGCAGATGGCAGGCAATCCTTCCTTTCACCCCGAACGAATAAATTATCGTATCAACAGCGGACGTTTTGAAATACGTCCAAAGGGACGTATTTTAAAACGTAAGGAGAAAGTTTTAACCGTGAAAAGCCTTGGGAATTTTTTAATGAAATTTAATTAATGGAACTAAACTTAGAATAGAAAATTGAACTACCAAATATAAATTAAAAATATATGGTGAACTGTATAAAACCTCATCACAGCTAAAGGGTGTCCCAAATTTTAGGCATGACTTGAATTAAATAGAAACCACAGATTTTCTTTTCAATTGTATATTTTTTTTAAATTGAAGCATAAAGTACATAGGATAGGTTTATGCATGGAATAGCACATCGTACAAATGACCTCCACGGCTTTTACGTGGCTTATGACACTCCACGGTTCCGCAAAATAATTTACTGGTGCATACGCAACGCACTCTTGTGTCGAAATTTTCCAGGACCATTTCGTGTCTGAATTTCGTTGATTTTAGTGTTACGTTCTCCACATATCCTCCTTCAATGCACGGATGGATGTGGACTTGTTGACATAGACCTTTGACTTCGAATAACCTTAAAGAAATAAATTCAATGGTGTTAAATCACATGACCTTTCTCATCATTCATCATCAAAATCATCATCAATAAAGCTTTCATTATTTTTGAAATGCTGTTCAACAATGAAAACGCATTGTACTTTCAAGTAGTAGTGCATTTTTACTACTATTTGAAAGTATCCTAAACACTCATCTCTCAAACTATTTTCCTTTTTTTGTTGCCGAACTAAATTATTTAATTTTCTATTTAATTCAAATATTTTCTAACTTTTTGGACCCTTTAAAAGAGTGGCTGCAGTATCTTCGTTAACTGAGTTTTTATGACAAAAGAATCAAACATTCTGTCGCTCAGAAGTGTGTAAGTTAAGTTTCATCCCTATAATCTAATTAACATGAAATGGGGTGCGCGTTTGAAACAATTAAGATGTATATTTCTAATTCTGCTACCATTAAATAGATGTCGCTACGTGTTCCATAATTTAAATTCGGTTATTTATAGACTGTTTATATAATGTACTATTTTGTTTCTTATGGCTTTACTGCGGGTCAAGCTATTAGAATAATCGAAACAAGAGATTTTTTATTCAGTCACACATACAAAAACGTAAAACAGGGGACATACTTCTCTCAGAATAAGCGAAGAGTACTATGGTATAAGCAATATTGTAAAAATACGGTTTACTAAATCAGATAATAAAATGATATATATTTCGAGTAATCTGGTTGCAATTCACAAACGAATAAAATATTTATGAAAGCTTTAAATGCGTTTTCTTTCATTTTGATCCCTTAAACTCTTTTATCTTTGTATGCGAAAATATATGCATGAAATATGCATTTTCCATATCCATAAAAACTTAATGCATCTTTTCTGTAAATAGATATGAAAGGATTATGCATGCTGTATTTTTTTCTTCTTTTGTGTGTGTTTCTTTGTATGTTTTCGATATGTTGGTAAGAACTGGCAGCTGTCCAAAAGAAGTTTTGAGTATATTCACTGGTTATCGCTATGCAAGTTGTTCTAACTGGTTATTTTCTATTCTGCAAGTGAAATAACAAATATGCAAAATGTACACATACACATACATATCTATACAGAAAATTACATAGACTGATAAATACGGAAAGACACAGAGAAAATAAAGTAATATAATCAACATACTCAAAAATATTGTAGAAAAAATACGAGCAAGAGCTAACTTATAAATAGAGTATTTGGAAAAAATAGTAATAAACTTACAGGGGAGATAGAGCACATCAAAATATATCTGCATCATACAGCAGTGAAGTCGATAACTTTTTTTTTTTTTTTTGACAGTTAATCTTCAAAGGGTATCAGCTAACATTCCTTATGAAGTTGTTTGTTTTTAGTTTTTAAAAAAATGGTTTGTTATCGGAAAATTAAGCCTCCAAATGTAAATACGACTTATAATGATCGACTTCAGTTCAGTTTTTTTTATTAAAAATATAATTAAGTGTTGGAGTGATTATCAACAGGTGAATGGAAACAACGTACTTGATCACACATCGGTGTATGATTTCGATAGCTTTTGAGGTCCCCTACCTCCCCTAAAATATCGTCAGTGCATTTTTGAGACGTCCTGTATATACCTATTCATGATACTAACACATAAAATAGAGAATATGTGAAAAATATACTTTCTTATAAATGAAAAAATTTGTTGTTAGGCATAAATCACGAACGTGTGCCTGGAACTTGCAAAATTAAAATTATAAACGTATACCCAATGACAGCCTTAGTCGCTGGAGAAAAGGAATTTTAATTTAATGAAATAATGCATTGAACCAAGTTTTTCCGGAGAGGAAATGGTCCAAAACTTAATAATAAACTAAAAAAAAAATGCAGCAGTGCTTCTGAAAGAGATCTTGAAATATATTTGCTAAAACACGATTCCAAAATTGCAACATGAGCTACTTTAATCCGAAAAAAAAAATATCGTCATTTTAATAAGGCTATTCTTTTTCTTCATAAAAATCAAAATGTGGTTTAATAACAAGAGTCTGCCCCCCCCAACCCCTTTTACATATTAAAAATGGATATAAACACAAGATGCAGATAAAAATTAATAAAATCCTCAAACGTAATATTCCAAACATTCGAAACCAAACTGTAAGCATTGCACTATCCTGAACCTCAAATTCTGCATAATGTGAGCAGTCATATATCACTTTGTAACTATGCATATTCATTTGTTTAGAATGTAGGAAATTGCCCTATTTTTCTATTTGTACACTTTAATTTTACGGGGCTTTAAGCGTGTAGATATACAATGCACTAAATTGCTACTATCCGAAACGGGGAGCAAATGTAGACTAGTATGGAGACTAGTAAATGAAGACTAGTAATGTATCTGTATAAAATAAGCTAAAGTACTGTTCGATCACATGGTAATTTTTAGTGAAGGTAAGTAATTACTAAGAAATATAATTTTACAGCTTAATGAAGGAAACGCTTAGTTACCGTAAAAAAAAAAAAAAAAAAAAAACATGCATTTTGTAAAATGCAGTTTTTTAACTTGCTGCATGAATATATGCTTACTAGCATCAATATATTTACTAAGCGCATTATAGGATTTTGCGTAATGTCAATAGAACAAGTCAACGAGAACTGCAGAGTTTGAAAAACAATGTAACTCTGAACTTGCTGTTTGAATTAGGAGACAGTCCTAGCAAACGTTTAACTCTGTAACATACCCTACCCTACATAAATATTTTTCAGCAGAAAAGTTCAAAAATGAGTTATTTTCTATTGATTGAGTTAAACAGGTTAAGTTTGAAAAGAATTTTTCGTTAGTCAGTAAACGTTTAAGAACGCAATTAGATATATATATATTAGATATATACATACTCACTAAAATACTACTGAATAAAGAAACTGAATTTTTTCAAAACTTTTTATTTAAAAAGTTCTTGGAGCTACGTTTCATAATATTTTCCTTCTATCCATATATTCCGACTTTACAGTTAAACTTCAAATGCATTATTGAAAATGGGCAAACAGCCAAAAACTATCTGAATTCAATAACGCTTTTCAGTCCCCTTGTACTTTAGTACACGAAAGTCAGGCTCTCGTGTAACGCTTTGGGTGTTGTATGGAACAGGCCTTTCCGGAATTCAGTAAATAAAAAGTAAATGATTTAAAGGAGGTCAGTACCTTCATTTCATAAATTATTTTAAATTAACATTAAGTGAAGTGTAAAAACAAATAAATTTAGTTCTGAATAAGATTTATAAAGCCTCAAATTTCTCCAGGTAATTTTAAACTTCAGCTGCTTTTAGTTTCTTTATTAAATTGTAATATGTCGCAGCTTATTATAAGTTGGTATTAAAATAAGAAAAATTTTTAATGCTATCATCACGAAAAACAATTTGAACCCCAACCATATAAAAGATTATGCAGGAAACTATCTTAAATTACTTTTTAATCCTGGTAGTAATTTAATTTGGGATGTCTTAACTTTTTTTAAGATGTAGCTGACTGATTAACTCTTGGATTATTTCGTGCATACATTCTTGAGGGCGTTATGGGAATCAAGAGGTCTCTTTTTGTATGTTTAGAAGAAGCTTCTCTAACCTCTATTGTTTTTGTAAATCTCTTCTAGCTTTTGCGGAATCTTTCCGATGAACTGCGAATGCACTCCCCTCCCTTCTTCCCAGATATAGTAAGGAGGATGCCACCTTGAAACGACTGAATCTCATTGAGGATTAATTTTCCCCGACAATAATTTGTCAAGTAGTCCCATTCGTACAAGTCTAGGAATTTCGATAATGTAACAACGCTTAGTACAGGAGACTGGGGCTAGTGGGTGCAGTTTTCAGTTACTGATTTCTATTAATTTTTGTTCACGTTTTTCAACAAAATCTTAAAACCCCTTTAAAGCACAGTTATTTGTCTATGAACACCCAAGATTTCTGTGTTTCTAGTGCGTGTAGTTTACCCAGCAAACACACACAGGTTGACTATTAACGTTCAGAAAACGTCTTCTGAACGTTAATAGACGTTCAGAGAACCTGTGTGTGTTTGCTGGGTATGTTTCGAAGAAGGCCGAAGTAAAAATAAAAAATATATGCTAATTTGACCCTTCTCGGGGCAAGATGCCAATATTTATGGAATAAGTTGGTACATTCTCTGTGAAAAGTTAAATGAAATTAAATAAGATGCATTTAAGAGAACTCAACTGTATTTTTACCAGCAAGTTTAAAGAAATGAATTACCTGTTTTCGAACAATATAAACTTTAAATTAGACAGCTTTGAAAATAATAAAACATCAAATTTTTAGTAGCTTTAGTTCAACTCCAAATCATCAAGAGTTCCAGTTATCACAAATTTAAAATCGAGTATCTTTGTTATGCAGGTCTGAATTTTCAACACACTTTTCTCTGTGTTTGCAGTGCATGTTTATTGGTCTGCAAGCCAGTGGCAGTGCAGTTCTTACCAGCCTTTAAATTTTATTTTGTACAACAAAATACCGATACAAGTAGATCAAGCAAACCGATACAAGTAGATCAAGCAAACCGATACAAGTAGATCATAAAAAAGTATCAGATTAAAAATTTTAAGTCCCATTGGGATTCTAATTAAAGGATAAGAAGGGATTCCGAAATGCTGACCATTATAGGCGTGTGTTTGGAAAGAAATTGGCGAAAATTATTCGGTCAATTTCCCTTGAATCTTGGAGCTATGTTTGCATGATGTCTGCGTATCTTTTTAAAAAAATTAGAAAGAACACATGTTGAAATCATTAATGTTAATTAGGTAAAAAGTGAGTACAATGAATGATTATTCATTTCTTCCTAAGAACAATTCTGTAACTTACTTTAATTTGAAACTACCGGAAGCCGAGTTTTTACAGTACATTAATAAAATGCTAATAATTTAACTATAAAATTATTCCTATAAGTAGTTTCTTATTTTTTATTAAACTGTAATTCTTAGTCATTTGATATTTGTGATTTATTTCCTAAAGGAATTTTTAAAATGGGATTGGTCATTTACTTGTGCATAAATCACAAATTGCAGATCTTGCGACTACCGTATATACTCGTGTATAAGCCCACTTTTTTTGGACAAAAATTTGGATTTATGCACAAGTAAGATCTAACGCATTAAGTTTTTGTATTTTAAGACAAAATGTTACAAATTAGAAGAAAAAAAGAAGAAAAATACAAATACTATACATATCACATCATTCTTCGTCGGAGCATCCGAAAAGTTCTTTAAAGTCACTTTCAGTCCTGATTTCATCGTCATAAATGTCAACAAAATCATCATCTTCTTCTTCGCCGGAGTCGGATTCTTCCGACGACTCAATTAATGAGTCTTCGCACCCGTCCATAGAATTGCTTATGCAGCACTTCTTGAACGATTTCACTATAATATCCTTTGGAATGGATTCCCACGAATTTTTTACCCATTCAGTTACTGTTACGATGTCCACTTTTTTTAGATTGCCTGTCTTTGTAGTCTGTACATTCTCGGAAGCCATCCATTCGTTCCAGAATTTTCGAAGCCGGTCTTTGAACGGCTTATTGACGCAAACGTCTAATGGTTGAAGCAATGATGTCATTCCCCCTGGAATAATGGCGAGTTCCGTATTCATATTAGAAATTCTACTCTTTACATCGGCCGTTACGTGAGCTCGGAAGGAATCACATACTAGCAGGGCTTTCTTTTTCAGCAGCCCACCTTGCCGCTTGCTCCACACAGTGCTGAGCCACTCACACATCATTTTTTCGTCTACCCAACCATTAGGATGAGCCCGAACAATCACACCTTTCGGGAAAACGGTAGATTTAGGAAGCGTTTTTCGCTTGAATATTACCATGGGTGGTAATCTGTCTCCGTTTGCAAGACATGACAACACGACTGTAAATCGTGTTTTTTCATGGCCTGTCGTCCTAATGAAAATAGATGACGCTCCTTTAGAATTTACTGTCCTGTTGGACGGCAAATCGAAAGTTACTGGAGTCTCATCCATATTTGCTATCTGCGAAAGGTCAAATCCATGTTTTTTCCGTAGGCGAATAATATATTTCTGCCACTGAATAAGCTTCTCTTCCAACTGCTCTGGAATTTTCTGCGCGATCTTTGTCCTTTGTCTCAACGTGAGATTATTCCTTTCCATAAAGCGCGAACACCAACCAGCGGAACCACAAAACTGCGCAATACAACTGTCTTTAAACTCATTTCTAGCTAAATACAGTGCTCTCATACGTATTGATGTTCTTGTTACGATTAAGCCTTTACATCGATTCTCTTGAACCCAATTCAACAACTTTTCCTCCAGCTCAGGAAAATGTGCAGTTTTTCCACGCATGGCTTTCTTCGTGCGAGGCAGAGTCTGCAAAACATTTCTTATTTTTCTCCATTCGCGTACTTGTTTCGTACAAACACCAAACTCACGAGCTGCAGCAGAATTATTATGCTGTTCGGCATATTCAATTGCTTTCAATTTGAAAGCCGCGTCGTAAGACATTCTTTTTACTTTAGCCATTCTAAAATATGGAAGTTGAATGCGAAGAATGTAAGCTATCGGTTTGCACTAGGATAAAAAAAAAAAAACACTGCGTAGCAAAACAATCACGTGATCACCGAAAGCCAGTCGAATTCTGGTAGGGGGAGTATTTCACGGACGCGTCCATTTTTAAAGTTGGGAGGGTGGGCTTATACACGGGTCAGCCAATTTTGAAAGAATTTTGGGAGAAAACTGAGGGGGTGGGCTTATACACGGGTGGGCTTATACACGAGTATATACGGTAAGTCTCGACTGAATGAGGAGGTATTAAGAAGATTGCATTACTCGAATATAATTTTACTTCCAGAAAGACTTTAACCAAGCATTATGGATGAATTAACGTAATTTTTTGCGTCAGCCATATGCTCCAAACTTCCTTAAACAATATACAGTCTTGAGCCCAAAACATTCTCAAAACCCAATTCTTCAATTTTCATTCAACAAGCGTATACAATTGCCATATTTTCACAATAATCATTAAAGGTACGAACACATTTCCGACGGTATAAACAAGGAGCATATTAACCATTGTTTGTAAAAAAAATCAAGTAAAATTGATAGTGTACATAATTTAAAATTTATATTTATTTTAATTAAACATGCTTATTGATTAAAAGTACTTTTTATACTAAATTTATTCATTAACCCTGAAAATAATGTAGTGTACATATTTAGAAATCAAGCATGTCTGTATGAGCAACTATTAGCAATATTGAACTCAAAATATTGTTGAACTGAGTGGATATGTTTTAACCCTTTGAGGCGCAACCCTTTCCCAATGCTTAAAAAAGGGCAGCCGTTGCCATCGCTATTTATCAGCATTGGGCAATCTATCCAGCTTTTCTCACATTCTTCCATTTTTCAGCAGATGTCAGTGCTGTTAAAAATAATCGTGACCATTTTTTTACGGGAAATGACGTGCTAAAAAGTAAAGGATTCTCGTGGAGCTATGTCACCGCCACTATTTTTATAGAAATCAAATCTATTCTTAGTGACTGGCAACAGTCAAAACGTCAGAGTTTGGTGTTCCCAGAGCGGGAACACTGCGCTTTAAAGGGTTAACTTATAAGCTACTTTTGTAACTACAAACCAGAAAATTAACAAAGTTCAGCAATGATTTCTTGTTATTGACTAACTCTTTGATCTCAATGAAAAAAATATTATTCGAGCTACTTATACCTTTTCTTTTATTCATCTCCTTGTCTTTTCCTTCTCTTTCCTTTGTGTTGACCGCACTGTATGTTACAAATGCATCGGTCAGAAGTGGCATACCGCCAAGAAACTTTAGTTAGATCGATCATGACTGTCTTAGCTTTTATTTAGTTTGAAATAACTTCCTACACTTTATATATTTGTTTGGAGATGGATATTTTTAGCACAAACGAATGGTTTCGCTAAAGAAAGAAAGAAGTATGACCCAAATAATTCTATGCATGATAAGATGGATCAATACAGTAACAAGGCTGAACTGTTAGGTAATTAAGAAATAATCACAATATACTTGTTTGGATTTTCTTTTCAAAATTTTGGAAACAACCAAATAAAAAACAAATATGAGTTTAATTGCAAGTGATCATTTTTTTCTTATTCCAGGGAAGTTTACCTCCCTTTTACGAACTTTTTAAAATGGATTATTTAAAGAAATATTTCTAGATGATTGACATGGTAGCCTATAGATAATATCTTTGTCCATTTACCCAAGATTGAATACAGAGGAAACTTTATGAAAAAATTATGTAATGCTGAGTTATATTGGTGTCCAAATAGTAAGGCCACAAGTACGTTTTTCAAAATAACTCAAAACTGTCTCCCATAAAATGATAAAATATTTATTTTACATATTTTGAATAATGAATAGCTCAATGATAGCTTCCAATTTGCAATAAATATTTATAAGACTTAGTTCTGCAGCGCAATATTTCATTTGACTGTTTAATCATCCGGGATTTTTGCCTGCAATATTGTGAATATTGCGTTAAACCCCACATGTTTGACTGTCTGTAGAGGGAATGAGCTCTCATAATCATTTAAGTGATTCAGTAAGATCGAGAGTCCTTGGCTGGATTGAAATTAGTTAGTCAAAAGGTGAGGTGGCATGATTTTTGTAAGTGTTCCCAAAAGTGATATTCAGGGTGTAGAATCACTTACGAACAAGTAGCACCATCACCAGAAATCGATCGAACCCCGATTACCTCGGGATGAGAGAGCCTACCACATAGCTTTATAGGTTGTCACAGGTGTTGGGGTTGGTTGTCTCATAAGCCTACTTCCAGTACAAATGACCTTGTGATGATCTCTACAAATCGCTGATTCACCAACAAGAGCTGGGAGTGGAAGACATACCACTAAATCATTTGTATGATGAATTCAGATACCGTTGTTCTTGTGGAATGCAAAAGTGAAATCTTTCACATTCTTGGAAAATAAACAATCGTTTCAATCTCATCAGGCAGCATCTTCTACATTCTTACTACGATATATTTCACAGAACTTGTGCTTAAAAATTTAACAAGGATATGATCATCGATCTCAAGATTACTGGTGTTAAGATTTTTCTGATCAATTGGGTAGGTCTATCTAATTTAATGAAACATGTACACTCATGTCCATAAATTAAGGATAATTCAGAATCACACAGAAATTGATCTCTAAAATAAAAATTTCACCTGTGGAATGATCACACACATCTTAAAGAAGAATATGCAAAGTACAGGAAACCACCAGATGGCGTGGATGGTACGTCACAATGACGAGATGTAAGAGAGGGGTATATAAGGAATGGTGGCAAAGAAGTAAAATTGTTCACAAGCGCTGTGAAAGCCTTTCAGTGCAAAAACCGCATAGTTATGGCACAAAGGAGGCATTTGGATGATGTTTTACGTGGCAGAATTATCGGACGACTGGAATGTGGACGTACCCAGCTGGAAGTATCTGAGGAACTTGGAATCGCCCAGAGTATCATCTCCAGGCTTTGGCAACGATTCCAAGATGATGGTAATGTGAGTAGACGTTACAGCACAGGTCGCCCCCGAGTTACAACGCCGAATGAGGACCGCTATTTGGCAGTTACTGCCAAAAGAAACAGACGGAGTACAGCATCAGACCTGTCTCGTCAGCTCTCTTCAGCTACCGGTACGACAGTTTCAAGGCAGACCGTGTACAGACGCTTAGGGCACATTGGTCTATATGCTCGTAGGCCTGTCAGATGTGTTCACTTACCGCAACTCACTGTCGCCTGCGATTAACCTGGAGTAGAGAGCATGCATTGTGGACACCGCAACAGTGGTCTTGTGTGATGTTTTCCGACGAGTCCAGGTTTAGTTTGGAGTCTGATTCTCGCCGGACATTCATCTGGAGAGTGCCAGGTACCCGTTACCACCAAGAGAACACCATTGAAAGACACCGTTACGGTGGTGCAGGATGGCTCGTTTGGGGAGGAATTATTCTTGGTTACAGAACTGACCTGCATGTTCAGAGTGTAACGATGACAGGCCACATCTATCGGGATGTCATTCTGGAACAACATGTACGTTTGTTTCGGGACGCCATGGGTGCTGAATTTGTGTTTATGGATGACAACGCCCGTCCTCACCGTGCAAACATTGTAGACAAATGCCTTCAATCGGAGGATATCACCCGTATACATTGGCCAGCATACTCGCCGGACTTGAATCCAATAGAGCATGTGTGGGATATGCTTGGCCGACGAATTGCAGCCCGTCAACCCCCTCCCACCTGCCTACCGGGAACTTCGGAGTGCATTGCTTGATCAGTGGTGTAATATTCCCCAAGATCAGATTGATCATTTGATACTCAGCATGCCTAGGCGTTGTCAGGCCTGTATTGCATCGTCCGGGAGACATACTCCGTATTAACCATCCTACTAACCATGTTATACTGTTTTTTGTAAATAGGTTCTTTTTTGAAATTTGGTCAAGGGATTAAAACTTGCATATTTTATTAATTATGTCAAATATATAGCATCTTTTTTGCTCTTTACTTTTTGTTTAATAAATAGACTTTACAAATAAGTCAAATTTGTTTTGCTTCTTTCTCTTTCTTTGCCTGAACTTCATTATCCTTAATTTATGGACATGAGTGTATTTCATTGCTGTGCGTGTTATTGCAACTTCATTATTCATCTTATAGTTAGGTCAACCAATGATCATGTTTCATTATATTTAATAGGCCGCACGCTTTAATGTATACTGCTTGACAATTGCTAAGGAACAAGGGATTTCTGCAAAATTGCGTCGCAGACAGCTGACCAATAACATTAGATTCAAGTTCATAGGGCGTGGTAGACTAGGACTCGTTATCTGTATAAAAGACAGCGCATACAAGCTCATGATTCATACGAAAATCCATGCTGTTTCATGTTTGACGAAAATAGTGCTGCATGTTATAAATGTTTTTTCTCTGAATTTCTTCTTGGTTCCGGCAATAATTAAGAGCAAAATGGCAGCAAGACATCATTTGAGTGACTACGATGGTGGACGAACAGTTGGACAACTGGAAGCAGGTCAAAGTGTTACCACTGTAGTTGCTGCAATGGGTGTATCAAAGAGTGTCATCTCGCGATTAAAGAAGGCCGCTGAAGATGGAACGGCTTTGCGAATGCATGCCGAGGGTCGTGGTAGGACCACCAGATCTTTAGCGGATCGTTATGTACCCCTCGTGGCAAAAAGGAACAGAAATTGCACTCCTGGCCAGATAGCTGTAAACCTTGCAACCGCTAACGGTATGCATGTTTCAGCAAGAATAATCTCACGGTGATTAAATCAAGTTGGTTTGTATGCACGGTAGCCTGTTCGTTGCATCCCACTTCAACCATGCCATCGTCGAGAGAGATTAAGGTGTAAGGAACATGTTGGTCGGGATCACCAAAATTGGTCTAGAGTAATGTTCTCCGACGAATCTGGTTTCAGAGTGACAAGTGATTCTGGCCACCAATTACTCTGGATAGAGCGTGAAACACGTTATGCACAGCAGTTTGTTTATAAACGTGATCGTGGCCGGCCCAGGCGTGATGGTGTGGGAAGGCACCATGCGCCGTGGCAGAACACCGCTTCACATCCTTGAGCGAGGAAGTGTTACAACGCAACGGTATTGCAGAGACATTATTCTGGATCATGTTCGTCTTCTTAGGGGTGCTGTAGGTCCAGACTTTCTGTTTATGGACGATAATGCGCGGCCACACAGAAGTGTTGAGGTACCGGACACACTGCAAAGTGAAAATATTCTCCGTATGCAATGGCCTGCTTACTCTCCCGACCTAAATCCTATTGAACATGCCTGGGACGCTCTTGGCAGATGTGTTGCACAAAGAACCATTCCTCCCCGAACGGTACAAGAGCTCAAAACCGCCTTGAGAGAGGAGTGGTACAATATCCCCCATGGACTCCTCGATAGTTTAGTGAAGAACATGGGAAAACAGATGCAAAATGTGAATTAGTGTCCGTAGTCAACACACATCTTACTAAAGTACTCACGTCTGCATCATCCTGACATGAAGATAAATATTTTGGGGATGTTTGGAAATCATCGAAGGGGCATTTTTTTTTATTTTAAGTTTTTAATCCTTCGATGTGGCGATATCTGTACCATTTTGTACTATAATAAATGCACATCCTCCCTACTAAATATTTACTTAGTTTCATTTCTTCAATCATTGTCTATTCTTAATTATTCCGAAAAACGTAATTGTGAGCAGTGCATATAAAAATTTATGATCATATATAAACTAGCTCTTTAAATTTAAAATGTTCTTTATTTAATCGGTTTCCTGTAATAATCTTGCCTTTGTTTCAATAAACATGTTTTCTGTAATGTGGTATCGTTTATGTTCCTAAAGATATCAAACATTAGAGATACATACGAGTTCCTAGAGATATGCACAAGATATCAAACTAAAAAAGAATATAAAGGTGTTCGTTCGTATTTTAAAAACATTAAATATCACCCAAAACGTGCTGAAAGAGAGAATGAACCTTTTTACGTGAATAAATGCCAATTTAAAATATCGCCTATCTTAGCAATCACAGCGTCGCTGTTTTGATACTAAGAAAAAAAATGTCGATCACATTGCACGAATATTGTCTTCTTCAGACAATATTTATCAATGTTCATTGCTAAAAAATACGTGTAACAGCCTATCCCATCTTCCCCTAAATATGGCACAGTAAATTTGTATTTAAACTATTCAAAAGTACGAGGGGGAATTTTTTAAATAAGTCTTTAAAAAAAAGAAAAAATAATTTTGTGAAACTGTATTTAGTTTGTAATTCTACATACTATTTGTCTAATCCACATAATCATCTTGTTTACTTAAGTATTTATTATATCTTATAACTAAACTTTTCCAATTGCCTTCAAGGAAAATTGCCCACCTGGCACGAGTAACAACAATTAATCAGCCCTAACCAAGGTACAATGACCCATGCTCAATATAAATTTGGCTTACTGACAAAGGATTTTTGCTACTTCATGATATTAAAAGAACAGTCTGATTTGATCACCTAAATTCACCGGACAACACTCTATAGCCCAGACATTTACTCCAAGTGGTTCACTTCTTAAACTTCTCAAGCCCTCAAAGCAACTTCTAGACAGCAACCACTACAGCAATGAAAAGTGAGAAAGATTGTCTGCTCGTGATTAGTAGATCAGGCGGCAAATTCCTTCGTAGAGTGTTTGAAAGGACTAGATTTTATACAGAACGAAGTAATTATGTGGGAAAGTAAAGCATGTAGATCGACACTTATATAAAATAAAAATGTATGGATGCGAGAAGAGGAGAGACAAAGATATACAGGTTTTATGCGAGACGAGGCAGACATTTTTATCATTACTATACTGGTATTTTGCGAGACGAGAGAGGCCTATTTTTTGTCTCTCGTCCATCCTTAAAAACAAATACATTTTGACAAATTAGCCCACTTTTTCATTGGAAAAAACAGACTTTTATTTATGTATAGCATCATTCGTATATTACAGGGGAGAAAGAGACACTTAATTTTATAGATTTAATGCTTCGTGGATTGAAAATACATTGCCATTTTTTCTTCATTACATAACGTTTAGTATTCAATGCTAAAATTACTTTATGAATTATCAAAAAATTGTGAGTATCAATCGAAAATTTAAACAGTGTTCGTTTAAAACAGACATGTGCAGATTTAAGGAGGAAAATCTTACAGTTCGTTGTTCTTGCAAGAGGAAGCCGAATTTCACGGTGTAGTTCGAAAAAATCATGTGTTTTAGGAAAACAAATACCAATAAACTGATTAAGCCATGCACTTCAAAACTTTTAGAATGTCTCTTTACTAGCTGTACTATACATCTTATTAAACTATAAATCTGTATCAGTTGCGAAACTTTCAGAAAAAAATTCTTAAAAATGGAATATTTAGCAGGATGTGTGACTCTTCGAAAGTTTATGCTATACAATTCCATGTTGAAGAATTTTTTTGCGGAAGTTCTATAAAAGGCACCATTGTTTCATTTATTACGATGGGTACTAGACCTGAGAAAGAATAATCCTGAATTTTTTCGAGCCTCTGGCGCAATTGGTTTACTCCAATTTGTGCACTTAGACCGTGAGGGAGATTTTACTTTTTCGAACTTCACTCTTAAGATGTGTATACACTGGCGATACAAGGCAGCTAATGATCCTACTAAAATAGCTCCAGTCCCACTGCCGAGTGCCAGGCACACATCAGCACGAGGAAGTGTCGTGTTGTAGCGTGCGCTGCGTTCCTCGACAGTGTATACCCACTAGGGTGTCCCTTATTTTGGATCAAATTTTTATTTTGCTGATTTTTTTGGGGGGCCCGTCCATTACAGCATTGGTCCTTTTGATCTAAAATTGTTCCTTTTGATCACTTTAACTCCATGGATTTTTAAGTCCAGTAGTAAAAAATTAACCCGTGCAACCAGAATTTTCAGTGTTACAGTAGATGATACAACAATGTATTTACAACAAATAAAATACTCAGAGTCATTAATTAAAAAGTATACTCAACAAATGACCCACTCATATATACATCAATACTTTCATATGCTTCCTGCTGCAGAATTTAGCGTGGATATTTTATTTTAAATGTGAATGTTTTGCAATCTCGATATAGTTGCGATAATCTTGCACACAACGAGGAACAAATTACTTTTGTTCTTTATTAATAGTTAAAGTCCTGCATTTAATTTAATACCGCTTTCAACGCTGTAATTAACTGCTTTCAACACTATAAATTTTCATATGACTTCCAAATATGGCAGTTTTTCCCAGGTTGAGGGGAATCTTGTTCAAAGAGGTGTCCAAATGAAGGCGATTTAAAAAGCTTTTTGTTTTAGTAGACTCAAAATCATCTAATATTTACTGGAAAATACAGTACAAGCAAAACTACAAAATGTAAATACAAATTAGCATTCCTAAATAATAATAATAATACAGCTACTTTTTAAACAGAAGGAAGATGTCTGTTCCATGTCTGAGACACCCACGAGCCAGGTTTATAACGAATTTCAATTTTACTTATACGTGGGCGAGTCAAATGAAAGTGAGCCTATGCGAATATATGGCAAACAGAGTACTTTATTTAAAAGTAGTCTCCATGAACATTGAGACATTTGTCCCATTGACAAATGAGCCGCATGATTCCCGTCTCATAAAACTCCGTAGGCTGCTGATTCAAAAAGTCTGTAGCTGACTCCTTCACGGCGGCGTCCGACACGAATCTCGTATCCTTGAGGCGTTTTTTCAGTTTCCCGAAAATGTGCAAGTCGCATGGCGACAAATCTGGGCTGTATGGTTGCTGGTCGAATCAGCTCATCAACCTGTGCAATTGTGTCGGAGGGGTGATTGAGAGGTGGCTTTGGCCCAGTCTTGGATCGCCTTTGCAACTTTCATGTCCTTCTCTGATCCGTTCGCTCCAACGCTTCACAGTGACCAATGAGACGCAATGTTCACCATACGCGGAAGTCATACGGCGATTAATTTCATGTTGGGAAACACCTTCAGCTGTCAAAAACCTGATCACAACCCGCTGTTCTTCTTTTGGAGCGTCCATTATGTCATGCTACCGTCTTCAATTCAATGTATGAGCACCTTAAAGAACTTTAACCTCACACTTTTCCGTCACTTTCATAAATGAGGGATGTCTCTGGGCTATGCGCGCTCGTCGCAGATGATAGACCAACCATTCTTGTGCAGGGGGGGGCTCATTTTCATTTGATTCACCCTCGTACAAAAACATGCTCATTGGAAAAAGGATAAAATTGACAATTCTTGTGATAAATACCAGAAATGCTGTATAAATTTCTTTTAAACGGCTCATGAAAGTGTTTCGTCAACTCTTTCGTACAGTTCAAAATATTTTAAGAAGTAGAGGTCTTGCCTAGGTGCTAGATGATTAAGTGCAGCTGCCCTGGGCTAAATCCATGGTTTCACATTCACAGTTGCAATGAATAATGAAATGTTTTTAAAAGGTCTTCTCATATTCGACTGATGAAGTAAGCTGCAATATGTACAAAATTGTTTTTTAATGAATAAATTCTTCTTGCCATCAAGCTTGATACATCGAATATGAATTTTTGATTTATTTTCAGGATATCCTCCAAAAAAGCATTATTTATTGTTCGGTAAGTTTTTTAATGTCGTCTCTCAGTATTTGTTTGTTTAATTATTTTATAAAAATTACTAATATTTCTTGAATTTCTGTCTGATGCTGTTCAAAGTGTTCTTTCTCATTTTTAATATTATTAATTTTGACACGTTTCTTGAATTTTTTCTCAAGTCTTTGAAAAGTAGTACGTCAGGGTTTCTTTGTGCCTCGCGCATTTTTTTTCAAATGCACTTAAAAAAAAATTAAGTTATATGATTGATGACTGTATGGAAATATACTAATACAACATTTTTCTATTTAATTTTTGTTCTAAAAGGATTGACGCTCCATTTAAGTTACCAATGTTTAAATCAGTTGAGCCATTGCATAAAATCTACAGAGTTTCCACACACCAGTGTGTTCAGTTCAAAACGCATATGCTTGCTCTTTCCCACTAGATTTTTTTTTTTTTTAAAGTCAGTGATGTGTTCTCTGTAACTGAAAGATGCATTAGTTTGTAGTCTTTCATCTTTTGTATCGCTAACACTTTATGCTGATAAAAGATTAGCATCCCAGCAGTAAAAATTTGAGAAATGGCCTTTTGAAATGCTTTTTTTATGTAATCAGCAAATTCCTTTCTTTTAATTTTTCGAATTCTATGAATTGATCACTTACAAATAATAAATTGCCAAGTGCTTTTATTATTGCACGCAGAAAACCAAGAGATTAGCAACAATCAGTACAGCATCGTCACAAAAAAGCCAGATAATGGCTGTCATCTTTCACATTCTCTCTCAAGTCAGCACGTGTTAAAAGTTGTTATTCGACCCAAAAATTTGTATGGGCTTATCTTGATGCAAGTGGTACCAAGCTAGGGGGCGGGCATTTAAAAAATTAAAAGTTAGAAAGTAAGGGACCCTAATACCCATTTTTAGAATTTACAGCTACTCCCGGATCCGCACCTCTCTTTCACCAATTGACTTATCCAGTGATAAAGTTATATAGGGTAGGTAGTTTTGCAAACTAAGAAGTACAAATGTATTTTTTGTGTAATGGTATGACTGGTATCTCTCTAATACAATATAAAGCATATTACTCTGTAAAGGAAGTAATAATTTTTGCGGTGGGGGGGGGGGGGGAGGCAAGAAGTCTGCTGCATGAAAAAAAATAATAATGAAAATAACAATTTCTCCCCCCTAGCATTTTTTAATCGATTTCAGTTACTTTTTGAAGACAAATGTACTTCTCTTAAAATATATTGATAACATCCATACATTTTAAAAGAACATCACATTACATACTTCTTTTTCTATGCAAAATGAAATGTTGAATTTCTGATTAAAATGCTTTATTAGTTTCACGGTAACTGGAAATATTTTATTGATTTCAAATCCATTAAAGCGTTCTACATAATAAGACTTAAAAATCCTCTCTCAATCGCATTAAAATATTCAATCTATTTCCAGTCTATGCGATTTCTGTTTTAATGACGGTAATAAAACAATGTAAGAACATTAATGAACTCTTTTTTGCGTTTCATTTCTAGATCTTTAAAGTATTCAGTTACTAAATAAAATTCCTCCGTATCTTTCTACTTTTTTCGAATCTAATTTCTCTAACACAAATGCATTTTTAATAGTTCCTTCTTTAGATTTTTAAGGACCCAATTTTATTTCGATATTTTATCAAAAATAGAGATTATAAAAAATATAAAAATTATTTCTTTTCGATTAAAAGATTAGTTTCAGGCATTTAACATTCTGATTAGGGAATATTTGAACAAATATCAAAGATACTTATGGATCTACAATAAACGAACAAATTCATTATTTGTTTATTTTTAATATTTGCTTACATTAAAAAAATATGTATGTAAAATATCTAAAAAAGGAATATTATAATCCCTTACTGTTAAAATTTCAAGAGCCTTTCAAATACTGTTAAAATAAATATTTAAGTAAACAAAATGTGTAACATTGCATTCATTTACAGTGTGTCCAGCAAATAACATCCTGATTTCAAAACTGAAAATCTCAAAAACGAGGATCAACAGAAGAATGCATCAAATCAGGCGCGTAGCCAGGAAACTTTTTCGGGGGGGGGGATATGCGCCTGGAAAAAATTTCGGGGGGGATATGAACTTATATCTGTATAAATAGACGGAATTTCATCACTAATCCAAAAATTTCGGGGGGGGATATATCCCGATATCCCCCCCCCCTGGCTACGCCCCTGCATCAAATGGTATGTTTATTATGCAGGCTGTAAAAATTTTATGCTTGAAAGTGTTGTTAGAATAGATGCTATCAGATGTTTCTGCAAGTCGAAATGGATCGACAGTCATCATGGATAAATATAAACTCATTCTCCTCAAGCAGTCACAACACAATGTTTTCGATGTGCCCATGGTCCGACAAACGGAGGTGGCGCAAAAGAATAATGAAATTTGTCATCGCTTTAAGACAAATCCGTTTCCTTTGAGACAGCGTGTGATGTCTCTAAGGAAATGGATTTAAGCACCACAGAAATTGACGCTTCAAGCAGTCCAGTGTGTTGGGATGGTTTTAGCAGACACTGCTTTCCAATGTGCCACACAGAAAGTAGTCACAAGGTGTCAGATCGGGGGATTATGGAAACCAACTCATAATGGAAGATTTCAATTGCAGCGCCATCTGTTCGCGGCTTTTGTAAGTATTATTTCGGAACTTCCATATTCAATTCTTACAGCTTACATAATAAACATACGGTTTGTTGCACTTTTCTATGTATCTTTGTTTATGAGATGTTTCACTTTGAAATCAGGGTGTTATTTGATGGACATCCATAAACACACTCTAAAAGAATAACTTTTATATTAATTGGTGAGGTCGTCTAGTATTTATAAGATAGCTATTTTATAACAGCATGGTCATACTGAGTGTTCGTAGTTCAAAAGATCTAACCTCTCAAACCTTGACAAAGTGAAAAGAACTTTTAAAAAAAAATACTAATTCGGAAATATTATTAAAGAGTCATACGATTTTATACCTGCCACGAAAAAGGTATTTTTTTCAAAACCTCGCTGATAAGGATAAATGGATTACAGTATTACTCTATCAAAAAAATAACGTAAAAAAAGTAAAATAATTCAACATTTTATAAAATTACACACATAATAAAAAGATACTAATTAATAAGCTCGTTTCGGGTTGCACAAAAGGTCCACTTTTCTTCAACTTTTAAAAAAAGTCCATCAACCACGCAGGCAGAAAGAGTACAACTATCTACGTTCTGTCCCTTCTACCCGTGTGGATGCGGAACTTTTTCTGTTATTGCTTGTAGCTGCAGATTTTCAAAACCATTTCCTTAAATGCATAGCGATGCATACATGCATCGTATTTTTCAGTGCCGGATTAGAGTAGAAGCCAAATTTCTTACATCAATTTTACATATAAAATATAGTTTTTAATAATAAATGATTCATATCTTGAATATTAAAAGTTTCACATATCTCTTTCAAACTGCATGCTTTTGGAAAAATTAATTAGTTATTTACAAAACTGATGTAGTACTTACACTCGTGATTATCCAGCGAACGTCTTTAAATTTCATGCATTTAAGGGTTAAGGAATATGTGAATGTCTGCATGTGTCTGTACATGATAGGGTTCGGAATAAGATTTTGAAGATCGCAACAGAACCATTATTTCCGCAGTTTTCTTAATAATAGTCATATACAATAGCAGTTTTTTCGCTTAAATTTTAGAAAAATTAATTGATAATGCAATGAGAAAAAATAATATATATATATATATATATATATATAAATTAATATTTCACTTGGGATTCCATTTTACGCAAGTTACGCTATTTTATATTTTATATATATATAGATACATACATAAAGAAATACTCAAGTAATTTAAATACTCACAGATAAACTTGATGCCAGAACTTATGATCATCGCGGTTATCGGGATAATTTCGTGGCTTTGTGATGGTTGCCGTAACTTATCTCCAGCATTCGTCAATACATTTGTACACAGTTTTAATTAATTTTCCTAGAACGAAATCCTTTCCACTTTCAATACTTATCATTTTTAAAACTGAATTAGACTGTCATTAAATGTTTTCAGCCTTTATTAATTATTATTATAATCTATTTTCTTTTAATCTTAAGTAAATTTTGAAGGATTTTTTTTTAAGTTTTAAAATCTTTTCATTAAATTCTATTAAAAGTTGCCATTTTGCCAGAAATATCTCATCAAATAAATAATATCACTTTTAAAAAGAATTTGGACAACAGAATTCTTTTCAAATAGAAGAAAAAATCCATTTTTCCTGATCATTTCAATTATGCCATGTCATTAAAAAGAAAGTCATTCATTTACCATTTTGACTTTCAGTAATACATTGAAAATTGTCCCATTTGCTATCTTGATTGTCTTGTCTTCTTTTGGACGTACAATTTTAAAATAACCACTCTAAATTCTTTAACTTTCAGCTCTCCGTATTCAGTCGAATTCCCTTGAAATGATTTTTTTTTTGTTCCGCTGCCACTTTCGAAATTCTTTTTCCCAAAATAAGAGATAAATATGAAGAGATGAAAGAAAACTATTAAATAAGTGAGTCTCTCTCCTTCTGGGTGAAACAGAAAGAGAAATTTTGAAATTAGTCCAGCTTAATTGTATTCGGTGTTTGCAAACGTTTTCTTTGAAGTACTTTTAAAATGTTTGAAACTTCAGAGAGTATGTTATTGTTTTCTGAAAATTTACATTTCAAAAATTTTAACAGATGGTTTCATTAATCCGTTTTTCCAATCTTATTACAATCAAAAGAAATGTCTTTTTTTCCAAAAATGAAGTGTAAGATGGCTTTTAATATTTAATATTACAACTATATATGCAGGACAGAAATGTATTACAGAATACAATTTACATTTCTTACTATAACTTTACAGGTATTTGAATAAAATCCCCAAAATCATCATAAGTACATATTCTGACTAACTGGAATGAAATGCCACGTGTAAAGAAAAGCATGTAAATATTTTGTTATGGAAAAAATATTTTTTAAAACATTACAATGAAGTAGTTGGGTAATGTGGAATATGTGGTTCAAACCGTTTAAAAGTAGTTATATTTCATAAACGATAGTTAGTTTTAACTATAAAACCATTTTTTAAAGGTTATGTTCAGGTCATTTCTGCTTTGAGACCATTTACAAAATTCACACCAATTACCTTCTTTCTTTGCTTCGCTACAGTCAAGGTGAGCATACAGAAGAAATCCGGGGCATTCCATAACACCCGACACGCCAGCTAGGAAAATAAACCTTTAAACTGATGGGATAAACAATGTCAGCTAAAAAAAAAATCAAAATACAACAAACTACAATACTTTTAATGAACATTATGCATAACATCATGTCTAAAGCACGTATACTCGTAGATAGGATGTTTGAAAAATCCACGAAATCTCTTGAAAATCACAAAACTCACTTAATTCTGCAGGTTGACCGCTTGTTCGACAACAACAAGCGGTCAACTCTTGCTGCATTGTAACAGGGGAATCTTTCTTGAGTTCGTGGTATTCCAGTCCCGCAGTGGTCTGGTCGCTAAACTCCGTTCCCATTAGATCACGGCAAGTGAAGCACAATCCGGCTTGACCAGTGCTTGGGAGGGTCAACTTCCTCTCTAGTCGACTACTGTGGGACGGTGTACGCTAATGGGAGCTGGTGCACATAAAATCTGTCGTGGCTCCAATGTCCTCCACGTTCTTAAACGATGCCTCTGGGGGTGCCGATTTCAGGGGGTTGGTCCCTCGTCTGGAGTTGGTTCAAAATTAGGGGACGAAGGACTAAATCGTACTTCCTCCCTCTGGGGCCCTAAAAAATGGAAGGCGCACTCCCTCTGACCCTCGCCTATCTTCGGGGGATCAGAAACAACAACAACTACAAGATGGTATTCCAATGTGACAACAGCACCTAACAGAGACGAAACGTCGGTATTATTCCATATTTCCCGAATATTTCATCAATGCCATCCTCTCCTCTACCAACTGTTTAGATTTATTTTCTGATTAATAAATAAAGGAATTTCTGATTTTGAAATTTACTCAGTGTTGGAGGAGTCAAAACTCGATCAAAATTTAGTGTAACAGGCAAAAGAGATATTGAACAAACCATAACACACACTTTTCCTCTTTAAAGTAAAGTTGCAAATGTTGAATCTTTGCATCCGTTAATAATCACTCTAAGACGAGACGAAGTGCTAGTCGCATTTTCAACTCTAAGTATCGACATTTAAAATTCCATCTATTTTTAGAATTAATGAATTTTTGCACAGTGCAAATACTGCCTTACATATAATAAGATCCTTTATAATAATAAAACAAATGATTTTTTAATTACATTCAGTAAAAAAAATTAACAAAATAGTCTTTTAAAAATAGCTTAGTACTCTTTGTAAAGCAAAATACATTCTGAATTCAAACAAATGAAGAAAATACTTTCAGAAACAATCATGAAGAAAGCTGATTACCTGTTATTTTGAAACTGCTTTGAGAGCTAGCCCATCTGCGATTAATTGAGTTTTAAATATTAACGTATTCAGAGCTTTGCATTCCAATTATGTGTTGAAGGCAATTAATCTAAAATAAGTTTCGAGTTTTCCAGAACGTATTTTACTTTTGTGAGAGGATAGAAAGAAAATTATTTAACCACTCTTTTTTCTCTTTACAGATTTTTGGCTTGACTTCTGAAAGAAACCATGAGATTACAATGAATTTGATTTTTCTAGAAAAAGTTTTCTTATAGATCCCTAATCTGAAAAGAGAGAAATTGGATATACTCTAAATTGCCTTTTCAGGAAAAGTGTCACATGTTTAATTGCAAACAGAAGTTTCTCCTACTGTTAATGAAACATGTTGAATACAACTCATTTAACTTCAGTGTAATAAAAGAAATGAAATTTTCTACTGGAACTAACTGTATAGTTTTGTTAATACCAGAAAATGTTTCAGATAACCAACATGAAATAAGTTGCTTCCAGCTTAGGTTGCTTGCCAAATGAAGTTACGCGTATTTAAATTGTGAAAAGAGGAATATTGACACAGTGTATAATCAAGAGGCGTGAAGTTTTTCAGGTTTGAATTAATAATAAGTTGATTATTTTAATATAAGTTGCTCATTTCTTTTCAAGGTGAATAGAAATACATCTAAGAAGACAATCTCTAATCCCAGAAAGTATTATAGTGAAAAATAAGCATTAAAATAAATTAATAAACACTTTTTAATTTGTAAATAAGCCCATTTAGCCAACTGCATCGGCAGAATTTACGCTGCTTCTCTTACCAAAATCTATGGAGCACGCAATTTTTATTTTTTGGCACCATTAATTTTAAGAAGATAACAAAGCACACTTTTCGCTGATGATTTTCATCAGATCGGTTATAAATTCTAAGTAAAATTGACGTCATTTTAACGTAAATTGACTCGATTAAAATCCCATTAGCAACTCAATTCGGGATTAAAAACTCGTGCTTTTAAAACTCGCAACTACTCGTTTGCAACTGAATTGCTATCAATGTGCAAGCTAACGAAAGGAAAAGAGCAATTTCTTTTGGTCTGCGGAGGCAAATATTCAGCATATATCTGTGGTGCAAAACGCATTGCTTGAATGTGTTTTGGTCTGCGGTGGCATATATTTAACATTATATCCGTGGCGTGAACCGCATTGCTTGTATGCATTTCATGAGTTAGGTACATCATTGGAAGAACACATTTATATATATATATATATATATCTTAGAAAAGGACGTTTTTTGGTAAAATACGTCGGAAACTTGTTGCTAGTATAGAAAATTATATTTTGAGTGACGAAAAGCTCCATGATATTCATGAAAACGCTAGTTGAAAGATATAGACTTCTAGCTTAAAAGGGATCATATAGTTCAATCACCTGCATACAGGACGGTAAATACGGGGGTATGGCAAACAGCTCACTTGCCCCTGACACTGTACCGAGGTCAGTTCTAAAATCAGTTATGGATTCAAAAGAGCGGACGAGAAAAGTAAGGCTTACTCCGGGTGACGTAACCTCTTGCTGCGGAACTGCCTGCATGCGATACAAGGAACAGCTATATTCCACGTATAACAGCAGTAACATTCACGGCTACAGGACACGCAAGACAAAGTTCGTGATCGTTGCAATGAGAGACATCGACTAAGCATAAACATGTCACATTACTGTATTCCGAATTCACTGTAACAGCTCTTCTGTAGTGCCTCTCTTTTAGCAATGTCACCAGATACTCCAAAGTTCTCAACTTCTGGACATAATCTGGGCAAATCCGTGTGTGAGTCTAAACAGATCCATGGAACGTAAATTTTATTGACCTGGCGTCCACAATTGAGGACACGAAAATTATATATATGTGGCGTGTAACACGCATCAGTAAATTTAGGCTATATCAAGCAATATATTTTATATTTTATATTCTGCTATATTCGGTGTGTAACACGCACATGAAAAAATTGAAGTAATTTTTCGAAGTTGAAAGTGCGTGTTTATACGCAGAGATATACCGTACTATCGTACAGGATGGATGGCCTAATTTGTGCAGATAAAAAAAAAACAATTTTAATAACCAATATTATTTTATTTCATTTTTTTAAATAACAAATTTAGCTCTATTCTCAAAAGAAAATATGTTTAATTCAAAGAGAAGTTATTTAATCACGTCTAAAATGGTTCGTGTGCAGCGAAGTAACATGGAGATTACATTATGCACAAAGCAAAGTAGACCTAAGAATGCGAGTTATTTCAATTAATTTTTCGCCATGCAGGGTCAAAGTATTTGCTGTGTTTCCTCTTTTATATCTATAGCAAATTAATTTTTTAAACGATCAATTTGCAATAATTGCAGGTGTTGCAACAATTGTGGTATTTATCATTAATTTTTAAATATAGGTAGACCAGTTGCCCCATAAGTTGGGCATGTGGGCCACCAGTATGGTAGGTTAAGAAACCATTACTTCACTGGGACAATTTTGTGTATGATTTGGAAACAAAGTAAAGATTCTTATATATTATATTTGTACCCTACCCTGTCATAGGAGATTTAGTATTGAAAACTAATTAAATCAACATTTTAAAACAGGCATCAAAACCGATGTTAAAAGCTGATATTTCTGTATACAATGAATTTTTGAATTTCTTTTTAAATTTAGGGTACTTGTTCAACTGTGACCAGTTAAATACATTTTACCATTATTTAATTGCTTTAAGAAGCTACCTACATAGTCTATACCAATTTAAGTTTTAGATCAGTTGCTTATTTATCCTGCTTACGAATACTCAATACTTATTTCTAGATCTAGATATGTTATCAGAAGCTTCATTTCATTTGTTTTTTATGTAACTGTAAGCTTAAATGGCATTCATACATATTATTTTTTACGTTCAGATATTTTGTGACATGAATTAAAACAAAACTGTGATGTTAGTTATAAGCTTATATAAGAAAAACTATGTTTAAAAATAAAAGCATTTTCTGCCATTGGATTAGCAATTTTAAAAAAAGTTGCTACTAGAAAACCGTTTGAGATAAACCAGTGACTCTTTTTTCAAGGATTATCCACTCACCTACCCCAAATTCTACCATGCATCCATTGAAAATTATTTACTGGTGTTCCACTTGCCACACAAAAGGGGCTGGTGGGTCATCTTGGCTGATATTTTTTTTCTTTTACCCACAGTCAAAACTTGTGATTTTTTACTGATGTTTCCATGCTCAGAAAAGTAAATTTCTTAATATTCTGTGAGAAAAAATTACCTATTATGCCTTTTTCAACAGGTGCAGTACTAGGTTAAAGTCAGATTATGCTTAAATATCTGCCCCACTTATCCTCCATACTCTACAAGTAAAATTCTCATTTTATTTATGAATTATCAATAATGCACGTATTTTCTTAAAAATTTACATTTTTCATTACATATTATTGTAAATTAAAATACAGTCTAAATGTCTTCTAAATTTTCTATTAAAGTATTTTACTATTTATCTTACAATTTGTTACTTTTCCTGGCAAATACATCCATTTTAGATCAACCGAAATCAAAACGTATACTAATATGTTACTAAAGAATTTTCTTATTCCACTAGTATTTCAATACATTTATATGCATCAAAAATATTTACTTTCAAATTTAGCAGATGCATCGTTTAAAAGGTTCTTTATTCTAATGAAAATTTTAAAACATTACCGTGTTCGTTCATTTATGCTCACATTAATTAGCCGTTTACAGATAAAACAAAACAAAACAAAATAAATTATTTATCGCTTTTTTTAACTTTTTCCCTTTCGAAAGCATGGAACTTATATTTTGGGTATTGGTTTTTAAAAATTATTCAAGTACCTAAATTTAAGTGCATCAATTAATTCGAAAAGTGCTGAGCACATATGTTCATTTAAGACAAAACATTTTTAATTTTGAAAAGCATTGCTTAATGGAGTGCTTATTTTTTTTTTTCCTTTTTTCTTCGATTCACTTAGCCATAAAATCTAAGTGCTTTTCCTTTGACATTAGCATAGTTCCCATTTGGAATTCTTCAAATATTAAGAACAATTAATTTCTGCTAGCGATTTTTTTTAATAAGGGCACTGCATAGAACTTGGATGTTTGCTTAGAATTTTAGTGCGTATTTTATGTTGAGCAAACATAAAACCTTTTAATCTTGTAAACACTCAAAATTTGGGGACTGCTCACATTTCATCATATAAAACAAACTCCTTGCCAATAAAACTTTATAGCTTGCTCTGCTCAAACAAACTGGAGCATTTTATTGCCATATTAAATTCGCTAAAATATAAAAAAAATTAAACGAATGTGCCAGGATATGTTATATAAGGAATGGCAGTGGGTTTCAATCTAGCCTTTGACTTTAATATGAATTTTTTTATTAACAACTTAAAAACTGTTAATTTATCAGCGCATTCTCTCATTTAATAAAGTCAATGAACATTATATATTATTAAAAGAAAATGTCTGCAAACGGATGTGTTTGTTTTTGAATTATCAACTTAAACATGAAAGGTACTAAAAATGTTCTTATATAATTTTAGATTTGTCGTTCGATTGCTACGTAACAGTCCAGTACGCTTTTCAGAATCCTGGAAAAACATTGTTAGAGTGACAAGGTTAATTTTTTAAATACCTAACTATCGCAGAAACTAGCAAAAACCCTCAAGAGAAACTGGTGTGTAAGAAATGAAATAATTAAATTTTTTTTAAAATAGCACATCTAACAAATATATCTATCCTCTTCCCCCTTACCCTCCTTCGCTTACTCTTCATGGTTTCTTGCTTTTTTATTCTTCCGATTGGCAACTCGCTCTTAGCTTTTGATCTCCATTTACTTTTTCCACCCCCACCCTTTGTCCCAGTCGGATTATGGACTACTGCTGCTGACGGACGAAATTTTTTGCGTCCCAAACACGTGTCCCAGAAATGTCCATTTATGTGTGTTATTTTGCACAGTTTTAATTATTTTACATCTTAAGAACTATTGAATTTTCAGTAAATTAGTTGAAGATTTCCCCAAATGGCGACTTTTCACTCTATGGGGATTCTTGAAGCAATTTAAGCATGTACACAATCGAAAATCATTTCGCCTTATGCCTGTCATTAAAGCAGTTCTTTATATATTCTTACACATAATCCTTTGCAGAATGTCCGTATTTAGCACCGCGAAATGTTTCAAGCGGACAGTCGTGGTGGAAAAATATCCAGGCTGTGAGCAAATTATTTCACCATAAAACAATAATCATTCCAGTTTTAGAACAGAAGGGTTTAGAAATTTCTCGGCAAATATACAAGATATCGCCAAGCTGGGTTCAGTTTTGCAAAACTTTCTTTCTTGAGCTAAATTTGGCGATAAAGCGACAAAAGTGGACCAATCTTGGCAGTTTTTGACATACTACGGCTGTCTGCATAAGCTTGTCCCAAACTTACACAACGAATCCAGAGAATGCATGATAAAAGCTTATAAAATGGACAATATTCACACTACAAAAATTGGCCAGTTATTCTGAAGTCTCTGGAGAACAAGGCTACCATGAATTCTGTTATTTTTACTAACGATAAATTTTATTATTATTATTAATAAAAGTCACGTATGGCCGCACTGTGACCCAGTGGATAAAGCTATCAAAATGGTAGACAGCTTAAGTGTGAAGGTCCCGTGTTCGACCCTGTCGAGCGGCTGTCGATCTAACAATCTGGATTTTTGGTCGGTTTTCTCCAGATATAATGTTAATACACGTTAGAATCCCTTAGAAAATCCTCCGTCCAAGGCACCCCACATCCTAGGCAGATACCCCTCGTACAGGTAGTGTCTTAATACATACAATACGAAGTCCCATACTTCAAAATAGTCACTATTCAAAGAGAATTAGATACTTTATCCGGTGTAAGCAAATGTCCAGTGGCGTATCAAAATATCCCCAACACCCTTCCGTATTTGACGCTAAGTGAGATCAGAAAAAATAGATTGTTCATTACACTTTTTTTTTTCACATGTTGGGCAAAAAATGGGCATAACAAACATAATCTTTTATCTACGAAAAAGTTTAAAATTACAGCTAACTTTTTTTTTTCATTATCATGATAAAAACTCCTAAAAAAAACCTTGCATATAGGAGACTCATTTATCGCAAAAAGTGTTTTTCAGGGTAAACAAATTCTTGAAAGAGTGAAAGTGGTCCTCCTTGCGAGTCCACAAAGGCACGTGCCCTTGTGCACCCCCCCCCCCCCCCTGGATCCGCCAATAAACCAATTGAAAATAGTTTTGTTTAGAAAAGTAATTTGTTATGGAAAGCGTGAATTTGCGTGAACCACGCTCACTCACGTGCATGTGCATATAATATTATGTGTGTGTGTTTTCTATATAAGAAATCCGAAAAACGAACCACCCCCCTTGAAAAAATCCCTGTTACGTCACTGCAAATGTCTAAATGTTTTGTGAAATGAAAATAAGTTTTTTTTCTTTCCATATAATACTCAAAAGATTATTTTTAGTTTGATTTTGAACCTTATAACTGTGTTTAGGTCAAGTGAGCTTCTTCCTGTAAAAACAAGGCAAAAATAGTTTTAAAAATCTAAATGTATATGACCACACACAGAAACGGTCAATACTACTAATACATTTTACATAATATTGTTGCGGAATTACTCTGCTACTCCTGGGGTTCGGCGTTCTAAAGTCCAGTTGGTGTAAAAAGTTCAGTAAAAGGTCACTTGTCAGGATGGAACACAAACTTTATTGCTTCTAGAACTTCGTAGAACAATCAGCTGTATACAATTCACAAGCACAATCTAGCAGTAACGTGCTTTTAACAATCCGCTTATATCAGAAGCTCTCACAAATGCTGTATTTCTCACACAAAATAAGTCACTCTAACAGGCAAAAATTCAGTGGAAATATTCAAGGGATATCGTACACAATCCCTTAAGACACAGCAATGAAGAATTTACACACAGCACTTTAAAAACAGCTTCATAAAGCAAGCTAAAACACAGCGTCTATAGCACTATCAATTCACAAAGCAAGCGTACTGAGAGCTCTTCACACATTGAGCGTTCAACTCGCACTGAGCTGTCGGGGCAGCGCGCTGGTGGAATTTATAGAGGAGGCAGAAGCTGCGAGCAGTTTCTAGAAAAGTATATTCCTCGAAGATTCCAGATAAAGCGAGACTTCTGATTACGTCATAGAAGAGAAATGTTAGGTTATTATGCGTTTTTAATGCAGGAAAAAAAACTTCCAGGCCCCACAGGGAAAATCGCGCCAAATGACCAAAAAATCGCCAAGCTCGGCGACTTTTGGCGAAATATCGCCAAATTTGGCGGTTCTAATTTACCGATTTTTATGCAACAAAAAGCAAAATTTATCTATTTGAAGCGTAGAATACGAAAATTTTAAGCCCCGGAGCAGCGGGTTACCCCGAAAATTCGTAACAATATTACTAATACATAAGGGGGTGAAACTAAATTGGAACATGTAATTTTTTTATACTAAAATAATAAAGTATATTCGAATGTAAATCAGGCGGTACAAACTGTAAGTTCAGTAAAATAAAATAAATTTAAACAGGCGGTGATCCACTTCCACATCAACTTTATAAATGGACGTCATGAACTTTTAAATAAAAGTAAGTACATTGATATAAATGTTAGGTTTGAGTAAATTCGCTAATACCTTAAATTAAACAACTCGTAAAAAGCAAATATTTGTCATTAAATACGCAACAAATATAGTCAGAGATTCTTAATTACCTCTCATTAACCGAAACTACTTCTAACCAAATTCGCCTGGAACTGAAACGTTCAAAACTACTTTTTTTTTTTTAATTCTTTAAAACAAAACTTTGGCGTACCCTATAAAAAAGAAGGCTGTTAATTTTTGAAGGAAATCATTTTGTCAGAATCAGGCACTTTAAAACACACAGCAAAAATGTATAACATACAAGTTATTTGTGCATTTTCAAACTATGGCATACTTTATAATGTTTTTGTTTTTTAAGGTAGTATTACGTTCCTCCATGACAATTCAGTGTAATTTCTTTTTTAAACTTAGTTGTAGGTTATTATATTACTGCGTTAGAAAAGTAATGGGGGGGGGTGAACTAGCCAAGTGAACTGTGAACTTAGACGAGATTCATTTTACGGCAGACGGAAACGTGACGTCATAAATTAAAAATTGCCTGAGAATTGCACCGCTAATTTTCACCCTATGGAAATAAATTTGCAATTACTGAGATTCTAAATAGCTCCTGGACATTACATATTTTGATATTTTTTCATTTGATTAAAATAAATAAAATGTACGCATTTTCTGTAGCATGGGGGATTTAATTGTTTTTATTGGTAGACACGAGCAAATCTTTCAATTTTTTATATGTGTAATGCCAACATTAGATTATGAATATTAAAACTATGATATCTCTCTATTCTGAAAAAAAAGTAAAGGCCGCTGTCGTTGGCAAAGCTTGTTGACCTATCTCCTCCTGAACCGTGGGGATTTGAGTTTCGACTAAGGTGCCCACAGATTCGAAAAATTCCGAAGAACCTGCTAAGCTGACTTAAATTTCGAAAATCGAATTATTTTAGAAAATATTAATAAAAAAACTGAAAAAATAAACATAATGGTTGCCAGATTTGGCATAAAATCATTCATTCCTTTGCAACAAAGCGTTTCCAAGTATCTAGAATCGCGTGAAATTTACAAACATGAGTTAGAATTACGCCAATGTTACGCCAAAATAAAAACTATATGATATAAGTAACTCAAAATGTGTTACACAAAGTTGACAATTTTCAAATAGTAAGTTCGCTTAGAAAACAGGAGTTTAGAATTAGCGATTATTCGTTTTTACCGAAACAGAATAACTAACTAATATCTTGAAAAATGAAAAAATAAATTAAAAATGCAGATTATTTTTTTAAAGAGACGGTTTTCGGTGGAAAAAAATCGCTATGGGTGGCAAATTCGCAAGGTGTCCAATAGGTTTTACATTATTAAAAATACAGCTGAAACAGATGTTCTGATTTTATGATGCTTTAACTCCTAATTACTATAACTTTTGAATGGCAACATTAAATATCATTGTGTTTCTGAGGAGTGCAAATAATTTTTCCAGCGATTATAAGCGGAGTCCGCACGCCAGGTGGAGTACAGCTCAGAACCCGTACAACACGGATTCCCATAACAAAATATCTTCCGTGTTATGAGGGGAAGGGGGTCTACTGTAGTGTGAAGTTTAAATTTTTATGTACCAATGAACATGCAAGAACCAAGCAATGTGTAACTCAGTAACATTCTATCTGATCCAATCTTCGGGTTTTGTCTGTTGAAATTATGTCTTTTTTACGGATAAGCCTTATCAGGGGCCGAATGCCTCATACGAAAAGCGAGCGTAGCGAGTCTGGGGGCCTTGGCCCCTAGTGAGATAAAACAAAATTGTAAGAAACGGTTTGATTAGAAGACTTGTTACCACCATAAGAAGAATGTTACCACCAAAATGTTACCACCACTTATGTTACCACCATAAGAAAAATGTACCGCGTTAATAAATATTTCGTGTACGTTAAATTAAAAGTGTGTGTTAAATAAAAGGCATTTAATGCATCCCGGGGTAGCCTCGATAGAATAAACTACCTGAATTTTTTTTTTTCAAACCGAATTTGTATATCTGTGCCCCACGGTTTTATCTGCGTTAAATTTATTTTACACATCCCAACGCCATTCAATCGACACGAAATATGAATAATTCCCTTTTGCAACAATATTTTTTTGGAGGTTTTCGAATATTTTACAGTCGAATCCACTCAATGGAACATTGGTTAAAGGAATATTTCGATTTGAGTAATAAAGTTTTATGTACCAAACCGTTGTAATTTCTCACTGTGATCCTGGATAATAGAATATACCGCTTATAACTTTTCATGGCAAATCGGTTATTCCGTTAAGCGTGCTCAACTCAAGCGTGTTGAACATACAAAATAGTCCCTCTCCAGTAATGAAGAAGAAATAAGAATGCTCCACTTTTGCAACATTTGTTTTTCATATTTCCAATATTTTTCCTCTATTAAGATGAAATTTATGTAAAAAAAAATTTCAGGAACAAAATATTCTACCTGTAAGAAATTTACATAAATTAAACAAATTAAAACATCCAAATTCTCATTTTTTTAATTGTATGTCCAACTTAAGCCACAAAGCTACTAAGTCGTTGAAAAAGCTCTTGGAGATTAAAGTTTCGTTCAGTTCTCAAATGAAAAACGTTACATTTAGAAGGGAAACTCATTGAAACTGAATTCCTCTGCATACGCTAAGTAGCATTTATTATTATTTTCTGGAAAGCCTTTTTTCGACAGGGAAGAAAAATTTTGCAGTTTTCATTCATTATCTCATGCTTTATTTTTTAACATTTTTTTCCCTCTCGTCTCTGAGTAAATGCAATTCTTCTAAGTTGCGTTTCTCTGCTCATTAATATTGATGGAAATTTTCCTTCCGCAATTATGACTTTCCTGTCTCCTCGAAAAGTCATTCTCCTGCAAAATTCACTCTCGTTCCACCCTTTAATGTCAATCTCGTGCGACGCAAAAAGCCCGCCTGAGAATTAGGCACCACTTATAATGAAAACTCCTCTTCAAATGATTAATTCAACTTCGACGAACTCAAAATAAATGGAAATAAAAGAAATTTGTATGATTGGTTTTTTGTCGGCCTGAATGGATGGTATCGAGACAATAAAAGTGAGGGAACAAAAAGTCAAAGGTTTAACGCAACAGAATTCTTAAATTTGTACGTTTCGGAGGGAAGGGGGAAAAGTATGGAAATTTGAAAAAAAAATGTGTTGCAAAAGTGAAGCATTCTTATTTCTTGTTCATTGCTGGAGAGGCATTTTTTAGTATGTTCAACACGCTTGGGTCGAGCTCGCTTAACGTAATAACCGATTTGACACGAAAAATTATTTTAATAAGGGGGATATTCTGTTATCCGGGTTCTTACTGAGAATTTAGAACGATTTGGTACATAAAAATTTATGACACAAATCACGATATTCCTTTAACCGATATTCCATTAAGTGGATTCGACTGTAAAAGATGCGTAAACTTGAAAAAAAAAATGCTTACAGTCAGATATCAGCTTTTCCTTCCTTAGTCTTTTAAAACTATAAAGCATTTCACTGTATCGTTTTTTTTTCTCTTTTTTTTCTAATTCCATGCTGTTTTGACAAAAAAAAGCTTCATTATTATTTTAAAAGGAGTATTGAATTAATCGTAAGTATAGCTGAAATTATGAATATATCCTTTTTACTTTTCACTTTTTGTCGGTGTTTAGTTCATGAAACTTTAGCTGAATTGTAATTCAAACGCTTTGTTTGTTAACTGCACATTAATATGAAATTTTTCTTTATATAATTCTCAGCAACATTTTTGTGTATAGTTTTCATTAGAAAATTAGCTTATTATATGTATTTTGATACTTGGAATAGCAACATGTTTTCAATCATTATTGCAAATTTAATGTAATCCACGTAAGCATCAACTGTATAAGTGGACTTCGTGAACTTTTAAATGGAAGTAAATACTACATTGATACAAATGTTTGGTTTTCAGTAAATTTGCTAATATCCTAAATTAAACAACTCGTAACGAGCAAATATTTGTCATTAAATACGCAACAAAAATAGCCAGGGATTCTTAATTACCTCTCATTAATCGAAACTACATTTAACCAAATTCGCCTGGAATTAAAATATGTTGATGTTCAAACTAGTATTTTATTCTTTAAAACAAAACTTCGACATACCCTGCTAAGAAAGAATGGTTCTAATTTCTAAAGCACACTTTTTTGTCAGTTTCAGGCACTTTAATACACATAACAAGACTATAAAACACAAGTTTCTTGTGAATTTTTAAATGATAGCCTACAGTTTTTAACACAGTATTACATTTCTCCATGACAGTACCATGTAAAGATATTTCTTTCAACTTATCTGTAGGTTATCCTATTACTCCATTAGAAAAATTACGGGGTGAAGTAGCCAGGTTAACTAACTGAATTTATCTGGGATTCCTTTAAACTGCTGTTAAAAACGTGACGTCATAAATTAAAAATTTCGTTAGAATTGCACCAAAAATATTACAAAGCAAATTTTAGATGGTATGGGAATAAATTTACCATTTGTGCGATTCTAAATAGCTCCTGGAGATTACGTATCTTGACATTTTACTTTTGATTTAAATAAATAAAATATATCCTTCTACTGAAGCATTTAAATGGATCGTTTTTATTTTTAGACTCGAGCATAATCTTTCAATATCATAGAATTAACATTAGATTCTGAATATTAAAAATGTAATATTTATACATGATAACAAGAAATCACGGTAATAAACGGTTTAATTAGAGGACTCGCTACCACAATATGGATTAAAACAGAAGGTATCGTGTTAATAAATATTTCATATACATTAAATTAAAAGTGTATGTGAAATAAAATGTAGGTATATAGTTAGTATATAGTTAGTATATCCACCAGTTGTCTCAATAGAAGAGACAACCTGAACCTATTTTTCATTATTTTCAAATCAAATTTATATGAATAATATTTGCGCCCCACGGTTTTATCTGCGTTATATTTATATTACACATACCCATATCATTCAAATAGATACGAAATAAGAACTGCTCCACTTTTGAAACATTTTTTTCATATTTCCATTCTTCTTCCTTTATTGTGATGAAAATTATGTAAAAAAAATCAGGAATAAAATATTCTACTTGTAAGGAAGTTACAGAAGTTAAAGAAATTAGAACATTCAAATAAATTGTATGCCCAACCTCAGCCACACAGTTACTAACTCGTTCAAAAAGCTCTTGGGGATTCAAGTTTCATTCAGTTCTCAAATGATTTCATTATATTTATGGAAACTCACTGAAACTGAATTCCTCTGCATACGCTAAATAAAATTTATTATTATTCTCTGGAAAGCTTTTTTCGACAAAGAAGAAAAATTTGCAGTATCGTCATTCATTATGCTATGCGTTATTTTTTAACATCCCCCCCCCCTCTCGTCTCTGAGTAAATTCAATTCTTCTAAGTTGCGTTTCTCTGCTCATTAATATTGATGGAAATTTTCCTTCCGCAATTATGACTTTCCTGTCTCCTCGAAATGTCGTTCTCCTGCAAAATTCACTCTCGTACCACCCTTTAATGTCAATCTCGTGCACACGGCAAAAAGCCCGCCTGAGAATTAGGAACCACTTACAATGAAAACTCCTCTTCAAATGATTAATTTAGCTTCGGTGAATTCAAAATAAATGGAAATAAAAGAAATGGCGGGGATGGTTTTTGAGACAATAAAATTGGGAGAGGGACAAAAAGTCAAAGATTTAACGGAAAAGAATTTTTTAATTTGTGCGTTTTGAATGGCGGGAAGTAGGGGGGGGGAGAATGGAAATAAAAAAAACTATCATTTATAAACTAAAAAAAACTATTATCAAAAAACTATTATTTATTTATTAACTTATTTCTTGTCCATTACTGGAGAATCATTTTTTAGTATGTTCAACAAGGAAGTAGAGTTGAGTACGCTTAATGGAATAACCGATATGCCATGAAAAATTATTCTAATAATATATTCCGTTATTCGGTATACATTGAGAAATTAAAACTGTTTGTTACATAAAAATTTATTACTCAAATCGGAATATTCCTTTAACCGATGTTCCAATTAGTAGATTTGACTGTAAAAGATGCACAATCATCCAAAAAAATACTTACAATCATCAGCTTTTCCTTCTTTAGCATTTCAAAACTATAAATCATTCCACTGTATCGTATTTTTCTCTTTTTTTCTAATTCCATGCTATTTTGACAAAAGAAAACTCCATTATAATTTTAAAATAAACTTATAATAAAGTATTAAATTAAGTATATTTTAAAGAAATAAAGAATTAAATAAAGTATTAATTAAGTATATTTTAAAATAAGTATAGTTAAAAATTCAAAAAATCGCAGAGATTGTTATTTCCATTCACTCAATCTGGCTGATAATAGTAATGAATCTTCTTTACCTATACTTATAGACAAAACTTGTCCGAGATGGTAAAATACTTTACCGAACGGAATTTAAAATTTTGCGCTTCCACTTATTCCCTATTTTGCAAGGATTATGAAATATTTTTTTACTAATTCTCTGAAAACGACCGTAAATAATTACGTTTTTTCTCTTTTTACCTCATGAAATTGTGAAAACACGATTTTTTAAAACACTCACTCCCTTCGCGGACCACTTAAAACCCTTTACCGGTTGGGAACCACTGATCTAAAATTGTGAATCTGTTCTTTTTATTTTTCACTTTTCGTCGCCGTTTAGTTCATAAAATTATAATTCAAACGCTTTGTCTGTTAACTGCACACCTCTGCAAATTATTACTAATATTTGCTTTATGTAATTCACAGAAACATTTTTATCAACAGTTTTCCTTAGAAAATTAATTTATTCAGCCTATTATATGTATCTTAATACGTGGAATAGCAACGTGTTTTCAATCGTCATCACTTATTTAAGGAAATTTGAATAAGCGGCTTCGAACAAGTAGTAACTCGTTTTTATATCCATTTTTTCATCTGAAAGATTATCTGAAATATCTGAAAGAATATCTGAATTTAATACTCCCAAAATAGTGTACAAATACATGAAAATCTATACAAGGTATCCCAAAAAAGTGGTCACGGGCTTTTTAAATCTTTATCTATTAGAGATAAGTGGGCAATGTAAATTGAAAAAATGTTCAAAATAAGATCAGAAATGAGACTCCATTAAGAAAAAATTCTTCCCGTTCATTTACAAAAAGTTACACTTTTTTAAATTTGTATACGACCCCCCCCCTACAAAAAAAAAGAAATCCAGGTGATATATCAAATTCCATACTTTCGTCATACATCGTCTCAGAGATATCTTTAAAGAAAGATGATCGATATGATTATATGATTTTGAAAGTAAACGTTTATTGCTAGAGTGAAAAAAAGAATTTCTTTCGTAATTTCTGTACGACCCTTGAAATGCGATCATTGTACGTCATTTTTATTTCCTTCGAGACTACTAATCCGACTAATAAAAATGATTAATCGCACACACGAAAATGATTTCCCACTACCCTGTGCCAACTTAGATATTTGGCATTTTCCGAGTCTAATTGTATATCTTTGGTGAAAACGTCGTTTTACATATGAAATTGTTCACACCTCATACAGACGTCATGTATACTCAGTTGACCCACTTGAATTTTGTCTCCAAGCGTTTTTCTAGATTTGCTCAGAAGTTCTTGAAAACTTCTAGACTGTGCGTTTTGTCGTCTTCGACGACTGACCCCTTATTTTTTATTTCTGAATAAAAGAAATTTGCTTAACAATTTTCATGGAATCTTGGAAAAATAATCGAAATAAAGTATGCCAAACTAATAGCCATCAGTGCGGGGTAGGGCAGAAGGAAATGAAAAACAAGTTACAAGCAATCCAGCATAGGAAAAACTATGTTTAGCCAAGAGTTTAGCCCAAAAGGTAATCGCATGCTGAGAAAGACGAAATACAATTTTTGAAAGCCGAAGTAAGGAAAAATCAGAGCAGAAATAAAAGTTAAGATGCTTTATTTAAACAGATGAAATTTAAAAAACTGAGACCAAATTAATCTCAGTATTAAATATCTCATCTACATCGCAGCCTCGTTTTAATTAAGTTAGTGGAGTACACTTTACTTTATAATGAACGTGTAGCACATGTACATATAAATGTGTGGAGTAATCTTTTTAAAGTAAGTAAATACATTTAATTATATATTTTTTAATACTTTTAAGTTTTAAAAATAGATTACAACACAAATTCGTAAATTCCCTGAGACGCTCAGATATAATTTTACGTGTTCAGCGGTGGGAAAAACATAATCTTCTACAAAGTTAATAAAATGACATTCAAAATGAACATCTAAAAATATCACATCAAAAACTTTTTATAAGAAAACATTTACGCCTTCATATCAAAAGAAAATATTTTATAATTCTCAGCTTTATTTATTTTACGTTTCGTAAGAGATTATAGAAATCCTTCCATTTTATTGAAACCACTGTTCTATAAACAGGACTGTTCGTGTTATCAGAAAAAAAAAAAACTTTATCTAGCTATTCGCTTCTTTTTTTCTCGTCCTTGTTAAAGCAGTGAAGATTTTTATGGATATTTTTTACATCGGATATCAAAACTTTCTGTCTATTTTTAAAATTGGAAAGTCTTATAGATATTTGATCTGAAGTTTTTCGTGCTTGCACACATGAGATATAAATATTATTCTTTTCTCCTCGCTCACAGCGAGCACAATAAGTATAGTTAGTGTCATTTCTCTTTGTTACTTTATGTTTTCGTATTTTTCGAATTTTATACGAGTTTATCGATTGAATATGACGCAATACGTTTTTAACGAACTTCGATAAACATTGAAATTCGATTTTGCTTTAGAAAAGGATCTTGATAGGATTCTTTCGGTGGCTTCTTTTTTCATTGATAAAACTAGCGATGTCAAGGATCATTCAAATTCTGGATTATAAGCATAGACTACTTCTGTAGATCCCCAGTTACCGATATAAATAAGGGTTATTTTTCTTAAATTGGCTAATACGACTAAGATTTCGAAATTTGACATCTTCATCTGGGATGTGGATACATATTTTGGCGGTAAATACGTTCGTTATCTTCAAGACTGCATTATTGGAAAACGATAGCTTTATAAGTAATTGGAGACGAGAGGAGGGTATTATGGAATAGTCGGGAAATATGGAATACCGAGTTTCCGGCTCTGTTAGGTGCTGTTTTCGTATGGGAGTACCATGAACTACTCAAGAAAGATTCCCATGTTGCAATGCAGAGAGAGTTGAAATATGTTGTTGTCGAACCATTCCCTGCAGAATAAAGTGCGTGTTGTGATTTTTAAGAGTTTTTGCAGATACTTTTTCAAGCATTTTAGCCTACTAGTGCACACGTGACTTGAATATTGATGTTACCCATAATGTAAACTAAATGAATTGTAGTTTGTTGTGACGTGGTTGATTTTTAACTGACAGTATTTTGCCCATCAGTTTGACGGTTCATTTTTCTAGATGGCGTGTCGGGTATTATGGAACACTAGGCAATATTGTAATGGATTCGAGGCCATCAACTAAAGAACCACAAAACAAGGATACTGAATGTATCTTCTGTAACGGAAAATTTTCTGAAGATCAAAGAGGAGAAATTTGGATTCAATGCTTCAGCTCTGTGGGCTAACCTTGACTGTATCGAAGCAAAGAGAGAAGATTGTGTCTGTAACTTTTGTAAAATGACTCGAAGCAGAAATGATTTGAACATAATCCTTGAAATATGGTTTTATACTTAAAAATAACTATGTTTTATGAAATATAATAAGGTTTTCCATTGTTTAAACCACCTATTCCATATTTACCGACTATTTCATATTAAACTCCATTTGTAACTTTTTTTTAATAAATTTTTCTATAACAACAAAATAAATAGTATTTTTTTTTACAAATTACATTTCATTACATATACTTATGGTACGTACTCAGTACGATTTTGGCGATTTGTTCAAAAACCTGTAAAGTTATATATTGGAATGTAAATGATAATCCATTATAGGCTCTTCTCCTCTATTTGATGTATACTACAGTCGTCAATAAAATTTTTGAGTCTAGTCCCCAGTAATGTAAAAGCTATCCCTTTAATGCACAGGTCTTTGCGATTCTAACTACGGTGGTAACTACGTAACCATATTATTATAAAAAAAACTTAGTCATTTACTCAAACTATCCCCAGTTACGAAAATGAATAAGGGTTATTTTATTTTTCTTAAATTGGCTAATACGTCTAATATTTCGGATTTTGGCATCTTACTCTGGGATGTGGATACGTATTTCGGCGGAAAATGCGTTATCTTCAGGTACGCATTATTGGAAAACGATAGCTTTATAAGTACTTGGTAGAGGAGAGGAGAGTATGGAATAGTCGGGAAATATATATATATGGAATACCGACTGTTTCGTATTTGAAATTTAATTTTGAGTTTAGTCCCCAGATGACACTGTACGTTAAAAGAATAATTAAAACAATGCTTCGGGAGCTGACAACTTGCACGTAAAAGTTTAGTTTTGTGTTCGATTTTGTTTGTGCTGGCTTGGTTTTTTGCAGCATGTTGGATGATGGTATTGTATCTAGCATTTGTTAATTGTAGAAGTTTTAATTGTTTTTACCAGCTGCTGAGTTAGGTGTTTTAATAAGGAATATTTTAGAATAACTGAATTTGTATTTTTGGCAGCTATCGACGAAACACCGACTATTTACTGTAGACTTTTGACTAAGTGACAAAAATAAGCAAGCATTACTCAATTTTCCTGTCTTTGAAACCCTAATAATAAAATTTTATTTACAAAAGAATGCATAAAAAATGAAAAATGTTAATCTTTCCCTTTTTTGGTGAACAATTTTTCGTTAAATATTTCGAATATTCACAGAATAAAACATTTGAACACCTCAGCCATCTACTAACATCGAAGATATTGGCGTAATCGATTGTGTTTCACAAGCTAAGAATTAGAAAATAATCCAATTTTTATTTGTTAATCAAAATTTAAAAAATGCTTCTGGTATTAAATAATTGAATGATTTCCAAACTAAGGTTTATACGAATCTTGTAATACAGATTTTTAAGAAATAACATATTTTATGAATAAACTATTTCATAGTTAAATAAAATATAAACTATCAATACAGATAATCAATACGAAAGGGAAACTAATTGAATAATAAAATTGATGAACAAACTTATGTGAGTACTGAACTTTTATTATTTCAATTCATTAAAGTGTTTTCATTATTTATGTATACAGGGGGTGGCCAAGTTATTATCGACAATCACAAAAAGTAGTATTTCTGTATTTTAGTTGCAAAAACAATGCTTGTATAAATATCTTTATTTATTGTACATTCCTTCGTTATTTTCAGTTAAAAATATATGAAATTAAATTACATAATATAAAAAAGGTGTTCATGAGTTTTAATCAGTATTTGCTGACATTCTCTCTACAGTCTATAACGACTTCAAAATGTAATGTCTGGGCGTGTCTATAGCGACTTCAGAATCTCTGGGCATAATTTCCATGCACTTTGCTGCATTGTCTTTGATTTTTGAAATTGATATTTTCAATTAGTTTGTGTCGATTTGTGATCATTTCTCTTTATCTCATCTCCCACAAGTTTTCGATAAGATTCGATAGGTTTGTCAGTACAGGAAAACTTAGAATAAAACTGGTATAAAATGGTCTGCATAGGATGCCATAAGGCTCTTAGCATTATGATTAAGCTCTGAGTCAAGCATAATCATGAACTCTAGAATGTTAGGGAACCTTTCTTGAAGTTGGGGCTTTAGGCAAGTTTCATAATCTCCTAAAAATAGAGGAGGAGATTTTTTGGAAAACGACTCACTTCTACACATTCAGACAGGATGTTTCGAGATCTTTCTCAGGAAAATAGGAAAAAGAGTCCTGGACTTCTGACTCAATTACTTATTTTTTCTGACTAATAATTTAACCACCCACTTTATGTGTGCTTTTTAATTATGATTACATGACAATCCTACTATATAATTACGCTGATTCACTGATTCACTGGCTCACTGATTCTGTAAGAATTCTGGGTGACCACTCCAAGGTAAAACTTTTACCCCCATTACTCCAAAAGGATTATAAAGCAAAGCGCATTAAAATCTACACCATTTGCACGATGAACTTGAAAATTTTCATAATTATGCATAAAAACACAGAAAACAATCTGCGCTACTTTAAAAATCTGAAAATCCGCCCGTTCACTGATTTTCAAATTATTTTTCCCTATTTTCAGCTCTATTTTATTGCCGAGATTAAAAAAAAAAAGTTAATCATTTGCGTGACAAAATTAGGAGTATCAAGTGACAATGACGTCATATTCAAGTCACTGTTATCAGGCTCTGAAAGAAAAATTGTATGTGTGATTTTAATTCATTTAAAATTGTTTTTCTAAATTACTCAGTTCTTTTTTTTTTCAATAAATGACTTTCTCAGAATGGAACATAGGTGTACGAGGGGATGTTTCCAGAGAAACGCAATCTTTTGAATGCAAAAAGTTTTCGCATGTCTGTAGAAGAAAATGGAATTCCAATTTGAGTTTATAATAAAAATTGAACTGAAATTATTTATTTTAAATGGACAAAGATTAAATGTATTGCGTTTAAACATTTTTTTCGAATGGTTTTCTTTTTCTAGAGCCCGTAATAATTGCCTCCACAACAGGCTTTGGCTTCTAGTAATCAATATCAGATCGCATACTACGAAAAATTATATGAAGTCAACAGCAATTACGTAGAAAAAAACACTCACATAGTAACTTTAGAAATTTTATTTATATCGTAACATGATGAGCTGTGCGGAAGGTTCTTTTTTAAGATTTTAAGAACGGCTCTTCAATTTATTCAGTACAGTTGCCTAGGTGATGCGTTTTAGGGATGGACGAAAAATAGATCTGATGCATTTCGCTAAACAGATGAAAAACACTTTCTCTTCTCGCAAAATCCCTATATAATTATTATAAGAGCATCTGTATCGTCTCGCACAAAAATTATAAATTTCTGTCTCGTCTTGTCATCAATAATTGGTTTTTTTCGCTGAATGTCCACGCAGAAACTGTAAATAAACCATCGAAACTGAATCAGTTGGCTTCTGTCTGAGTTTATTTTGTCTTTCAATCAATTGCACTCATTTGACTTTAAAAACGATGATCACGTGGTTCACGTTTAAAAACTGAGAGTATTAAAAAACCTAAAACCAAAACTAGTTGCACGAGTGGCACTGGCTGAGTATTTACGAACCCGTCCAACGTTTAATAACGAACCGCATTAATAAATAACAAATTACATTTCCGAATTAATATTATAGTTACTGCTAAAATATCATGTGAAGATCTATAACAAATACATCACCCTTTCTTATACATGTCCAGATATAACATTACATTACTTTTGCAGGTTTTATTTTATTTTATTTACATACTTGCTGCTACCCGCGACTTCGTCCGCGTCGGCTTTAGAATTAGGTCCCGAGAGAAATGTAGCATGTGTGAATAACAAATATTGTTGCGACAAAAGAAACTGCATTTAAATATTATTTGCTTTTTACTTGTTTCAAATGAAGTATAATGCATGGTAGTATACTTCATTTAAAATAAGAGAGTATGCAGAGTTACTAAATTAGATATTTTTCAGGCATTTCGCGAATACAGTTATGACAGTATTTGCGAACTGTTTTGTAAAAGAAATATTTATGCTATATGCATGAATTTTAGTCTATGTTAATCAGGAATACAGCAGCTTTCTATTAGTGAAAAAGTTTTAGAATCGGTTCTGTAGTTACAGAGATACCCAGAGAGCGTAAGGTATTAGAATTATTTTGAGTGTTCCTGTAAAGGAACTATTTACGCTACATGCATGAATTTTAGCCTATAATACTCAAGAATAGTGCAGCTTACTATCAGTAAAAAAAGTTTAGGAATCGGTTCAGTACTTACAGAGATGCACATAGAGCGTAATGTAATTCATATTAGCATCCCTATCTGTGATATATGCATTAAAGGTAGCCTATAACACTTAGGATGCCACCAGTGTCAAAGAAGTTCTGCTCTCAAAACTGCAAGGCGGGAGGTGCCATGTTCAAACCCCGATCGCGCCTGTCGACGTAGCCGCCCAGTTTTCCGTGGTTTTCTAAAAAACGTCGCATAAATACGGGCTAGGATCCCTTAGAAAGTCCCCCACAGAGGAATTCCCCATATAGGCCTAGGACCCTAGTGCAGTCAATCGGTCTTAATAGAAAAACAAACAAACAGTAATACTCGGGAATACTGTAATTTTCAATCAGTGAAAAAATTTTAGAATCGGTTTAGTAGGTACAAAATTTCCATAGAGCGCAATGCATTAGAATTATTTTGAGTGTCTTTGTAAAGGAATTATTTATTTTATATGCTTGAAAGGCTGCCTGTATGTTAATCCAGGGCATAAGCTATTTTCATTACAAATTTTTCTAAATCCGTTCAACCATTTTTGTGTGGTACTTACGTATTATCCCGGCGGTCATTCCCGCCAAACTGTTTTTTCGTCAAATCAGTTGCCAAACTGTTGCCAATCGTATTCAAAACCATTAATAATTTCATGTGCCCGGCATTTATTTCGTCAAAAAATCGCTTGTTTTGGCGGACCGCCGGGATAATACGTAAGTACCCTTTTCTTTACTTATGCTTTTTAATTTGGTGTAAAATCAACATAATTTCCATGTTCTTCAAATGCATGTGATTTTGCAAATAGAATTTCTGCTTTATTTTAAAAGCATTAATCATTTTGTGCGGGCGATAAAACTGCGTTTAATTAATAGTTAGAAAAGTAGTTAAAATTTCAAAATTCTGAGCCTCAGGTGCACTTTACCGAAGTTATGGGCTCAGTCATGCTCAAATTTTCAAAGCTCTGCTTTCTGTAGATTTGTTTGGAGAACATTCATTTTTATTATTACAGATAGATAGATTTGGCATAAAACTGGCTTAATTGCCGTGGCATTTAATGTTTTTCAGATGCACGCGCACACGCTTCTTTGTTGAAGTAATTAGCATTCTTGTTAGCTCAAAGCATGGATCATTTGATACGGGCGAAACTCGCCAAGCATGGCAATGTAAAAACGGTTTTTAATTAATAATTAAAAAAGTAAATAAAAATGTAAAATTCTAAGTAGACTATAACCATCTCCACGGTCCCATCTATATCTAAACCTAAATGCATCCTAATCGATTCAGCGGTTTAGGCGTGAAAGAGTCATAAACAAACCAACAAACAAACTCACTTTCGCATTTATAATATTAGTTAGGATTTGTAATGGGGATAATACACATATCGTAAGCTTAAACTGAACGCCATGCTAATATTTATGTTTAGTTTTTAAGTATCTAGCTATGCTAGTTATTTTGTTTAACTATTATTAGCCAGCCAGTTGTTTCACAACTCATAAAGAAGTGCAATTACCGAATAAATTTTGTAATGGGCCGAATTTTTAATAAGAGTCGGAATAAAAGCCTTTTTTTAAAAACATATATTATTTATAATAGTATGATTACTGTTATAAATCGTATTTATAGAGCACTGATTCAATACTATCGAAATTTCTGAAAACTTAATTCAAATTAGAATTACTTCGTGTCAAAATAAACATATACTAATCTTAAATAAAGGTCTGCGAAAATGGAACAATACAGAAATGATATTATTAACAACAAATATTTATGAATAAAGTAAGCTATTTGAGAAATATTTCGTTCAGTAATACAAAATGAAAAAATATAAAGTTTTATTAATCGGAATTTTCTTTCTTTATTTTCCGACTATCTGAGTGAAAATAAAATAAGGAGAATGTATAAAAATAAAACTTTATAATACACTTTATATCTATAAAGTTGTATTATCTTTAAATAGTTTTCATCTGCCCATTTTTTTTTTAATTTTAGAAATCCTTTTGTTGAAACGGCTTCGTTTCGTCAGCAGTTTATGGGTTTTTTTTTCCTGCTTCCATAAAAGGATTTTATCTCAAAAAGAATGAATTCCATATAATCTCTGTAAACTATTGGTGGTTTTTATGAAAGCCCTTTTTGAAATGTAATTAAAGCATATATTTTGAGAGAAGACTAATTAGTGATACAAATTTTTATATCAATTAATTAGTTACGCTTGTGATTGATTATTAACTTTTTTTCCAACCAAAAATAGAGAGTGTCTTTCATTTAAAATAGCACAAAAATAAACTGATACTCTTGTGAAAAGGACAAATGTTTTCATGAATTTTTAACAGTTAATGTGTGAATTATACAAGACACTAAAAGTTAACTCTCAAATGTTAAAAATAGATTTTGACCGCGAGTCCAAAAATAGTGCAAATATTTTATGACCCCTTACTTTTCAAAACAAAAGTGAAAAAAAAAATATTTTCTTTTCAAATAAATATATTTTTAACTAAATAATGTAAAATTCATAAATTTTGTTTTCATCATCAGTATAGCTCCTAAGAATCTCCTAAGTATAGAAAAAGCTCCTAAGTATAGAAAAAAAGGTAAATTTTTGTTAGAATTGGACTACCAGTAGTGAAAATATCAGCTTATCTACTTTAAATCGAGCCTTAAGGGACCATGAGTTAGATTTTTACCAGAGAATTGTCTCATTATGTTTCCTAATAGCATTGCTAAATATTGATACCGTTCCCAATAGCTAGTGTGTTCACTTTTGCATTGAAGCTATGAAAATTTAGGTCTGGAAGAAGAAATTACCCAAGCAAATAAAAAATTATGATTTCTATCAAAAATATTAAATTATAAAAGCAGTTATGTAGGAAGCTTATTATTAGAAAAAAATCGGGACTGGAGTATTGATATAAATGTAAAAGTTTTCCCATGTTTAAGAAAACTATTCTGCATTTAATTCTTAAAAAGAAAAAGAATAATTATTTTTTTTTTACTGTGTCTTCTAATCAAAATAAAAAGACCCAAAAATAATTGAAATGAAATTTAACTTAATTTTATGGGCATAAATATCTAATATTTGATGATAACACCGGTCAACACGATTTTTGGGTCTGACTTATACGTGTTAAATTTTAGTTTCTCCTACGCCAAAATTAAGGAAAATATTTTTTTTTTTAATGAAAGTTTGCTTTTGTAGAAATTAAGCAATTTTTCAATTTTTTGGCAAAAATCACTGATTTTTATATAATTTTTTTATAATTCCACTCTAAAATATGATCAGAAAAGTTTTTGCTGGATATAAAAGTCTTTTTTATTCAAGATTTGTGATAAACAATAACATATAATAAGAAATTAATGTCTGAAAGTGAATATTTTTCGTATTTCTTTTATGTTCGTATGAGCAAATAATAATACAAACAAATAGTAACATTACAAATAATACTACAAATAATACTACAAGCAATACTACAGAGTTACAAATAATAATACAGTTTACTTTCGGGTTAATCAAAGTGCTGCCATCTTTCGTTTATGAAATAAATTAAAATATACTTATCGACGTAAATCAGACAAAAGCAAACTTTAAGAATTAAAAATGAAAATTTAAGTGCTTTTCAATGTCTAGAATCACAATTTAAGCATGAGAACAGAAACCCAAGAATTTTTTTTGTTGTTGTTGTTGTTGACTGGTGAAATGAACAACATTAAATATAATGAAAACTGTTTAAACACTACTTTGTAAATATTAACTGACATCCAATTTAAACTTTAAGATATAATCGCATATTTTTCAATACATTGTCTCAAACGATCAAAATACAAAGACTGACACACAAATGTATTTATTATAGCAAGTAAAATACACTCATGATAAAGTTTTCCTTTGGAAAAAATTTATTAGAAACAAAATAAGCAATTGTTAAAAAGCAGTTGTCATTTATTTCTCGTTGTAAAAACTATCAACTACTAAAAAATTCAACTATCGTCTTAAAAAATTCTATATGCAATTATGCCTTTTCTATAAAAAACAAAAAAAAAATATATTTTTAAAGAAGACTACATTTTTACATCTTCCGAACATAAAACTCGTACAGCAGTGAGTTTATCAATTTTCATAAAACTGCATTTATGAATAAAAAATACGGTTAAAATTAAGTTCTTTTAATGTGTACCTTTTACTGTTTATCTAGTAAATGATATTTTTGAAATATTTAGAGTGGAATCCCTGTGGGATGTAATAAAAAGAAACTCCCGCGTCATCTGCACTGCGTCATCTCTTACATTTGAATTTTTAATCCTTATACATAAGGGACTTTGGGGATTTAAATTATGTTTGAAGAGTAAAAGCATAATTTTCAAATAAAACAAACTTGCTATAGTAAGTCGGAAGCAAGTTCTGAGGAAATGGATACATTATTCTAGAAAAATTTTAGTGTGTATATTATTTAATACGAAGTTGACTAAAGGTATAAAATGAATATTATTGGAATTGTTTTAAATATTTTAACTTAATAAATTTTTCCTATTTTTCAAATTTATTGTTTTCTTTGTATTCTGGATTGCAATTCACTGTAGAACTGATTATTTTTCATATGATATACCATGTTTCAAGTGAAAAGATCCATATACAGTGATTTCGCGATTAGTCGAATTCCTGGGAACCGACGAAAAACTTCGACTAATTGAATAATCTTAAATTCGTATCGAATCGTACCGGGACTGCGTAAAAACGTTCACACAGCTGGATATTCGACTTATTGGACTTCGACTTATCACTAAATCACTGTATTGATTTCCACTTCTTTCCATTAAAATTGCTGCACCACGAAAAAAAGCAATTAACAAAATCATACTTATTGGACATATACATTATACAAGAAGTAACATATGATTGAACTTTAAAGAAATTTGGATGCAGAAGATCTGAGAAATAATAAGCCCCTAGAACATCCACTACAGGAAGCAATAACAGCTCTTATGCCCCTGGGCATTGAGTCATACAGAGACTGTGTGGCATGTACAGGTACAGCTGTCCATGCAGCTATAATACGATGCCATATTTCGTCGACCGCAGTGAGTGGCGTATAGATGTCGAGGTAGTTGCTCGGAAACCACTGACCAAACGTTTTCTTTTGGAGAGAGATACGGAAAGCATGCTGGCCAGAACAACAGGCGGAATTTTTCTGTATCAAGAAAAATTCGCACAATTTCACACAATATCGGTGACATGTGGTCATGCATTATTTTACTGAAACGCATCTCCTCTTGGGGCTGTAAAAGAAAGTAGAGCCAATGTCTTAACACACCATAAATGTAACGACACTGTTCAATCTGCCTTATATTCGGAAAAGAGGTGACAGAAATGTGTATCCAATGGCACCCCATACCATCCCTCCAGGGGATGGGCCCGTATGACGATGTCGAATGCAGGATGTGGCAATGCGCATGCTCTATGATACCGCTCAACACAGACACAACCATTCTGAATCATGATGCTGTAAACCGAACCTTCGTCTGAAAAGGTAACGTCATTCCATTGCTGTGTCCAGGTTCGTTGTTGATCCACTATTGAAAGCGCTCTTGTCTGTGATTATGCATCAAGGGCAGCTGAGGCCATTGTTCCTGATCTGACAGACAAATGTTGCTGCTAACGTCAACGAACTGTTCATGCATACTCTTTTTGTCTGACCCATTTCTTGTGTCAGGGCTCATGACGTCTCTACACGATCCATTCAGACCACATACCAGTAAGATATTTGTTTTCTCAGCTGTTAGCAGTAGTGGGCAGTTGAGATCCAGCACGGCATTTTCGCACGATCGTTCTGAACCAATAGATTCTATATTCTGCAAACACTCTTGAGATCTCGATCGACGCAAGCAGCAATTCTGCGGCACGATAAGCTGCAATCCCAGTTGGCAACAGTTCGACCTCTCTCAAGAGTCAGACGCGTGTTGGTAAGCATTTCTCCATCTTACTCCTTCTTACATGAGACATTGCTACAACTTTCCACAAGGCAACAATATTCAGATTCAATTTGTGCATGATAAACCTTGTATGCAATTTCTTCGTTTAAGCAAGCACATTGTTGGTGTCGGCACGGTCATCTGCTTTTCATGAACGCATTTAAAAGCTAAACACTTGCATATCACAGAATCTCCTTCCTGTAATGTAAATTTCACATGTGTACCTTGTGGCCATTTCGGTGCAGCACTTTTGATGATCAGTAATATATAACCTTTAATTTTATCATATTTATAAGAGTTTCCATTGAAGAATCAAAATATTATTTTCCGATTTCATTTTAATTTCTTACAATTTTTGTATTTTTATTTAAAGCATCAGAACTATACAAACACTCATTTAAGTGAAAAAAATATGTTAATATGCCATCTGAATGTACACTCTATAGTATAAGTGAGTTACAATAACGCAATTATTTTTAAAGTCTTTAAGGCTGCTTGGGGTACATCAATATGTCTGTAAGTAGACAATTTTACAAAGTTATGCATTTATAATTTTAGTCCGTAGTTTAGTTAGCACAAAGACAGTACAGTTTTGAAGACTTCTACTCGCATTGTAATTTTTTTATAATTATGAAGATTAACTTTCTTCATTAGAAATAATTAAGATTAATTCTTCCTCTGTGTATATTAATTTCTACGTTCATTATTATCTCGCTGCTCTAGAATACATAATCAGGTACTGTATTTGAAAAAAAAAAGAAATCCCGGACATTTATTTTAAAACAGGGCACTTTATTTCTTTATAACAAGAAAAGCGTACACTTTCGTGAATAATGAATATATTTTTGTTTGTTATCTGTTTGCCTTAAACAAAGTAAGCTACACATTTATCAAATTTAGAAGCATATATTTAGAAATTTTCAAAAAAAGCTACTACAAGTAGCCCTTTTAAATTTCGCTCCTTTAATTTATGCACTTTCAAACTCGACTAGCAAAAATTTTTTTCAGTACTATTTAGAAAAGAATTTATCTGGGTTATGATAAAAAAAAACGTGCACAGCGAAATCTAATCTCTCATTTTTTGAATTTTTCAAAATAGTCTTTAAAGACTTATAATTGTTGAAGGCTAAGCAATACTTATAAATTAAATTTTTAAAAGCTTCCGTAGCTAATATATGGAAAGTTCTCAGATACACACACGCACAAATCAATATTTGTTTTCATTTTATAGCTGGTAGCTTCTCACTAAAGTGGAATTTTTTAAGGTCTAAATAAATGCATAAAAGACACAAATTTTTGTTTAAACTCTATGTGTGCTTGTTCTTGGGGGTTTTTCTCTTAAAATATTTTTATGGCATAATACCTTAGAAAACTAGCGTGACAATAAAACATTAAACTCAAATTTAGCAACAGAAATTACCTGCAGAAGAATTTTAATAAAATAGTTTAACGTGGGTCAAAAATGTCTAAATGCTCTAAAAAGGCAATAAGAAAATATCAAGTTATTTTTTAAGTTTCAATGCAATGGTTCTTTACTTTTTCTTGCGTACCACCTTCGCCAAAAAAAATTATTAAAAATTGTGTATTCAACCATTTTATAACTTGTAAAAGAAAAGCATACATCATCTTTCATTAAAGTGTAAATGTATTTCATCGTACTGAGATGAAGCTTAAGATACATTTATCAATACTTTTAAAAAATATTTCCTATTGCAAAAGATGTTCTTTTCCACTTCATATTTTTTTTCTGTGTACTTAATACGTGTTATTCCCGGTACGTTCACAATGTAATTCCTCGGGGTCATAATATAAACATCAACTTCCACTGTCCTGCGTCATCCCTATTTCTGCAATTTTAATGTTACGACACAAAGGACTTTAGGGGATTTCAGAGTGTGAGAAAAGTAAGCATAACTTTGTATTAAACTAAGAATTTTTCGAAGTATGGAAGAAAAAGTTTTAAGAAAACTAAATACATAAATTCGAAAGTTTGTTTAGTGTGTAGCTTCCTTCCAATCAATATAGGATTGTCTGAATTTTAAAATAATCTCCCTATCTTGCATTTCTACGTTTTCTCAGTCTGTTATTGTCAACGTAATGTTAAGTCGCATTCTTTTTGATTGGAAATTAACATATTCAATATTTTAAGTGTAAAGGAAAGTAATGTAATTTTTTTTAACATAAAATTCAAATAAATAAATTTTCCCCATTTTTCTTACTTACAAACAAGTTGTGCCTTAACATAGAATTCATATTTAGATTTTGAATCAACAATTTTATAGACACTATTTCCTTTAACAAATATGATCACCCACTCCCTTGTTACCGTCTATCCACCTCGGAGGATAATTTTCAAAATGTCCTGAAGTAAATTTTTTGGCATACGGGAGTTTTTTCATTTACAGCAAGAATATTATGAATACATCTTTTATTTTTCAATCTTCTCATTAGCTGGGTCAGTGTATGTCGTTCCAGTACAAATATCTTATCTCGAGAGTGACTAAGCAGCAAAGTCAATGGGTAAATCCTGAACTAACTTCCAAGACGGCTGTAAAATGTTTTGCAACGAAACCCGTATAGAAGCAGCTCCAAACTTTAGACTGAAGACCAGCTGTAACTGCATCTCAGATCATCCGAATAGGTATATTCCTTTCGAATGTATGCCATATCTGTAAAGTGGGCGTCATGAATGCTGAGCGCCTTCTTTTTAGCTCAGGTCTAGACCAAAAATCTCGGAAAGGAAAAGAAACATTGAAGAACTATTTTTGAATGACAAAACACGTTTTGTAGCGTTTGAGTGCTATTATTTCAGACAAGGATTTTTGTCCACGTAGCGAAGCAGCGAACCACTTTTTCTCAAAGGTTGCCAGAAAAAGTTCGCAAAATGTCAAAAATGGAAAAAAGAACTATTGTTTTTGGCGATTTGTCGGCAAGTTCGCCGTTAATAAATAAAGCATCCAAGCTGAATGCAGCTTCGCGATATCTTCTGCATTTGGGGAGAGATTTTCAAGCGCAATTGTTTATTCAATGCCCTATTAGTGTAAATAAAGGTGAAGTATAGTTAGAATATGTTTGGCGAAGATTGTAAAACAGTTTCAGTTGGAGATTTCCATACAGATTTCAATTCTCTAGAAGTATTTTTTGGAACAAGGAAGACGAATATGGCACACTCTCATGAATAATTATGCACTTTGTAACGTAATGAAGGAAGAAAGACAAGTAGAACCGACGAATTGATTATAATACGGTTTTAATATATAGCATTTCAGTATTTATTTAAAATATGAAAATTTATACGATTTGTGTGTGTGTGTGTGTGATGTATTAAGCTGTTTAATCCAGCATGTGAATTGGTAGTTTTCAGAATAAAGCCATATGTAACAGCAACGTACCTGCTTAAATTAGCAAAAACAAAAAGGAAAGATAAAGAAAAGAAGTTATGTTCCCATGGAGCACTTTTTAACACAACATTTCAAATTTATGTGTCCAAATAATACAAGCCAAAGCCACACGTAATCTAAATCCTTCTGTTTCCTTCAATGCATGAACTGAAAACACTCTGCCAATTATTAAATCTGACCTCAAAATATATTGCTTGAATTTCTACTTAAAAAAAAAAAACAATCTGAGGTCAGCTTATTTTTTCGTTTATTATTGAGCTCATTAATATCATCATGGAATATTACGGCAAACTTAGTAACATATATCTTCTTCCGTCAGAATCATCCATTATCAAATTTCGTGCTTCTTTTTTCTATCTAGAAACATTTTTTTCGGAGCTTTTTAGACGTCTCTGGGTAATTAATTAAAAGACTGGCAGTAATCCATTTTAATTATCATCCTTCCCATAAGAGCGAACTTGCATGTTCTTCCATTTATTTTTCCCGTGCATTGCCATGGTACAACGGCACAATGCTTTATGCTAGAGAATTTCATTTTAGGCCCAAAAAGTAAGATTGGAATGTAGTGCCAAGAAAATAAGATATGGAAAAAAAAATCGAAGAATCAATGTTTAAATTACGATCGATTAAAGTATTCTTGAGTAATTTACAAGTACTTTTTTTAAAGACGCTGTGAATTTAGTAGATCAAATGGTAAAGTACAGATGCAAAGAAAATTTAATTTTGCGATGAAGGATTTGGAGGAAATGCATATAGAGGTGTTTGGGAAGAATTTTCAGAAAAACTGAAAAACCCTCTCCCCCCACCCCCTCCAACCGAACTGTACACGCAAATTAAATTAAAGGAATGTACAATCTATCACCAGTACAAATATTTCACCTCAATTTCTGAATTAAAAAAAGAAAACTTCCGAAATAATCTGAATTGGGGAAAAGTTCAGTTAATTTCACACTTCTTTTTCCTTTAGAAAAAAAATCATTATTTTTTAAATTTAAACAAAAAAAGGTGGTAGAAAATATCTTTTTTTCTTGTAGTTTATGCGATTTCATTTGAAATTTGACAGCTTTTGGGTTACCTCTAACCAAACTGACAACATAATGGAACAAATGCCCTAAGTGCTCTAATAGAATCTTTAACAGAAAATAATATATTTTATAGTTTAAAATGGGGCATTGAAACTGAAAGACTCCAGAATTTGCGAGAAACTGTACATCCCAGAGGGCAAAATAACGGTATTATACTATTAAATTATTAGAGAAGAATTGGTAGTGACCGCAGAATTAAATTAGTTGATTTTTCACTCCTCTATCTCTACTACGGTCTTTTTCTATTCGCCCTGTCATTTTTAATGTTCTTATTACATTTTTTTTTTTTTTTTTTTTTTTTTTGTCAAAATCACTCCATTTTTTTTTCTTATCAGCTTCCTTTTCAATGTTTAGTATTTAGTTTTTATGCAGAATGTGTAGCTTGGTGAATAATTAGTTTCTCCCGAAAGCCCCTTGTATCCCTTGCACGTGATCATTTTTTTCCTTATTATTGTTATTCGTAATAAATATTAAATTATTTAACTTTATCTAACTATAATCCTATATTTTCTTGCGATTCAGATGTTTTTGAATATATATATATATATAAATGTATTTTCTTTTTCCTTGTGGCCCCGAAATAAAAAACATATTTAGATATTCTACTAATAAAGTATCATGCGCTTTATTATCGATATTACGTATTTTCAGTAACTATGTATTTCTGCAAAAACTGCTACTCTTCTTCTACGACGAAAAGCTGACCAGCGGAAGACAGGCTCGTACGGAGTGAATGTGCTGAGAACTTAGTGTCTAGAAAGTTCCAGGAACAAGTCAAGATGTCAAAATGGAACATGCATCCTCCGCATTTTCCAACGTAATGAAGGAAGAAAGGCAAGTAGAGCCGACGTATAGGATATAATACGGTTTTAATGTAGAGCATTTTAGTGATTATTTAAAAAAAGAAAATGTTTCAGAGTATTATTATTGTTATTATTATTATTTGTCATGAATGAAGCCGTTTAATCTAGTATGTAAAATGGTGTTTTTCAAAATAAATTCATATGTAATAGCAACGTACCTGCTCAAACTAGCAAAAAAAGCGGGAAGATAAATTTAAGTTACCCTCCCATGGAGCACTTTTTAACAAACACAACTATTTAAATTTATATGTCCAAATAATATAAACCAAAGCCACATATAACCTAAATGTTTCTGTTTCTTTCAATGAATGAACTGAACACACTCTACCAGTTATTAAATTTGATCTCAAAATATATTGCTTCACTTTCTACTTAAAAAAATAAATAACAAAAAATATATATATATTTTTTTAATTGAGGTCAGCTAAACGTTTCGCTTTTTGTGGGGCTTATTAATATCCTCATGGCATATTAAGGCATACTCAGTAACATAAATCTTTTTCTGTCAAAATCATCCATTATCAAATTCCGTGCTTCTTTTTTCTATTTAGAAACATTTTTTTTCAGAACTTTTCAGACGTCTCTGGGTAATTAATTAAAAGACTAGCAGTAATCTATTTTAATTATCATCCTTCCCATAAGTGCGAACGTGCATGTTCTTGCATTTATTTTTCCTGTGCATTGCCCTGGTACAACGACGCAATACTTTATGCTAGAGAATTTGATATCAGGTCAAAAAAGTAAGATTGGAATACAGTGCCAAGAAAATAAGATATGGAAAAAAATCGAAGAATCAATTATTAAATTGTAATCGATTAAAGTACACTTGTGCAATGTACACGTATTTTATTTTTCTGAGATGTAGGGAATTGAGTACAGCGACTGCTAAAATACATAAGCAATGAAAATTTTGTTTTGGGAAAGTTCCAGAGGGAAATATATATGGAGGTATTTTGAAAGAATTTTTGGAAGAACTCTAAACGCCTGTTTGGTTAGTGTTTTTTTTTCTTTCTTTCTTTCTTCTTTTTCTTTCTTTCTTTCTTTCTCCTTTTTATACGAACTGTGGATGTAAAATAAATTAAAGGAATATAAGATCTACCAGCAGTAAAAAAAATTCTCCTCGAGTTGTAAATTTAAAAAAAAAAATCTTCCAAAATAAGGTGAATTGGGAAAAAAATTCTGTGAATTCTACATTTTTTTCCTTCAGAAAAAAAAATCAGGTTCTAAAATTTCAGAAAAGAAAAATGACACAAGATACGATTTTTCTTAGCTTTAGAGCCATATAGTTAATGCTACTTCATTTGAAATTTTCGAACTTTTGGGGTTTGACAATTGCACCTTTAACTGACAATATAATAAATACAACGAATGCCCAAACTGGTCTCATCAGAAATAGAATACTTAAGAGAAAATAATTTTCTATACTTCATCAAGTTAAAATATGACTTCAGAATTTGAGAGATATTTCACAACCCAGGGGGGCGAAATGATGGTACTATGCTGTTAAATTATTAAAGAAGAATGAGTATTAGGAGAATTAGTAGTGACCACAGAATTAAATTTGATAATTTTTCACTCTCTACTACAATCATTTTGTATTCGTCTCGCCATTTTTCTTGTTCTTATTAAATTATTTTTGTTTTGTTTTGTTTTTTCGAAATCGCTGCATTTTCTTATTTCTCAGCTTTCTTCTCTATATTTTGTATTTACTTTTGTACAAGATATGCTTGGTGAATTCCCAAAAGCCCTTTGCATCCCTTTCACGTAATGATTTGTTTTATTACTGTTATTTTTTACAAATACTTAATTATTTTATTTTATTTAACTGCTATCCTATTTTTCAGGACTATTCAGTTGCTTTAAACAAAAAAATAGAAATAATTCATTTTTCCCCGATATAAGAAACATATTTAGATATTCTATTATTAAGGTATGATGTAGTTTACTATCAATATTACGCACTCTCAGTAGCTATATATTGCATCAAAATTTGCTACTCTCCTTCTCCGACGAAAAAATGACGGGCGAAAGGTTAAGTTCGTACGGGTGTGAATGTGTTGAGAACTCAGAGTGTCTAGAAAGTTAAATCAACAACCCGAGACGTTAGGACTAACACAAACTTTATTGCTTCTAGAAACTTCTCGTGTGATGTGTACTGCACGATTCACGGGAATTCACAAACATTAGTTCAATAGATATTGGACAGTCGAACTCAACAGCCTCCACAAAAATAATTTTTACCGTACAACAGAAATTCTTCACAAATAATATAGGGAATGAAACACAGAGAAAATTCGCCATTGTTTCACAAGGTACAATAGACAACAGTTCACTTTTCTAACAGTGAGCATAAGTAGACTAAACTAACTGCTTCGCTAAATGACCAAAATAAACAATGCTCTTGAGGCATGAACAACACAGAGCTCCCAAGCTCTCTTTGGCCAGGCAAAACACGGTTGACTTAATGGGCTGCTTGCTCTACTTTTACAGCATTCGATGAGCTTTCTCGAAGGTTCTCCATGTTGTTTTTTCCCAGAAATCGCCTAATACTACCATGCGCAATAGCTAATAATACAGGGCTATGCCCAAATATGTACCAAATATCCTCGAGCGTGGCGACTTTTAGTGCAACATCCACAAATTTGGTGCCTGAAATTCAACGTTATTTTCTCCACTATTCATTTTATCCGATTTCATCTTGTTTCTCGTGAAGATGATTATTTTTCGTCAGATGGTCCACCTACTTTTCAGCAATAATCAGTTATTATAACTTATGGTCATCTTGCTTCGATCGTCATAACGTAAATGCATCCCAGTGTTTTTTTTATAAAACTTCATATCTTCACTTTGAGTGGAATCAAAACTTTTCATTTAGTTTGCATGTCTTTTAGCAAAACAGTTCATTCGACATATCCATCTCTATATTATTGTCTAATTCTTGTATATGTTGTGTGTTGTTTCAGCATTCCAAATGGGCTGTTTGTTGTGCAAATATTTACTAAGTGAATAGCGTTGATTTTTGTTCAAGAGCTTCTTCACGGATTTAGTATTTGGTAATTTTTTCTATTTTATATGTGTATAAAAACAGATAATACATGTATGTCTATTAAGTATTGATTCATGATGTGTTTCTAATTTTATGGTTTCATATTTTATGCTTGAATTATTTCTAGTTTATTGCTAATATATATTTATCCATATACTAACTTAAAGAGTGCCCAAATATACTGGATTTTTTTCCTTAAATATTGCTCATAGACCTATACAATAAATTACGTAAAAAAAGTACAGAATTTGCATGAAAAAATATATAACAGCATATGCAAGAATTACAAATTATCATATATATATAAATATATATGTGTGTGTGTGTGTGTGTGTGTGTGTGTGTGTGTGTATGTATTATGTATATATATATATATATATATATATATATATATATATATATATATATATATATATATATATATATATATACACAGGGTGTTCAAAAACACATATATATATTCTAAGTTATGAGCAATTAAAAAGGAAGTATATCCGTTTCAATAAATGCATTTAAAATTTTATTCCATTACCTATAATAAAGTGTTATATTTTTTAATAAAGAAATGTTTATGGCACAGTATTCGACAGTCATTTTGCAGTTTCTGTAAAAGTGAGTAAAAAGACTTGGGGAATTTTTGACCTACAAACACGTAATTTATGACAGGCTCTTAAAACTGCAGAGTGTTTTTATAAGCTATAAATTAGCAAAATCATAACAGATAACAAAATATAAGAGTTATACTTTATTAAGAAGTGTTTCTAATAATGTAAAAGAAAGCGTGACAAACTCGGGATGCTGGAGTTCATTGTATTCCGTGATAAATAATAAGAAATCTCAAATGTCAATGAACATGCTCAATAATGAAAACTCCTTTACAACACTTGACAAAATTAATGTTTTTAATTTTAATTGAATTAAGAATTGATTTTTTAAAAATAAGTAAGCAAAGCAGGCAGAGTATCTGAATACCAAATTGTACCAGGAAATTTTTTGATAATGTGGTACTTGGCAAAAATGATATTTAGTATACATAACGACAGGTATGAATGTTGTTCTTTTAGGAGACATTTAGTAATTTTCCATAGCTCTTTATGGAATCAAGTTGAATCAGTCTTAAAAAACACTCAGAATTGCTCTTTACAAGCTGTGCTGTACACTTTTATGGGCCAAAAATTTTCTATAATTATTATACATTGAGAAAAAAAATAACTATACAATATTTTGTAATATTTTAAATAAATTTCTGCCAGCCAATTTAGCCAGTGCACTTACTTCCTGTGCAGGAGTTATTTTTTAGCAATTGTCTGAGAATAAGTTTTATTTTTTATTACAGTGTGTAGTAAAGTTTATGTAAATATTACTACACACTGTATCATTAATATTCTAATTCTTTTCTAGTCCCTGATGTAAATTGCCCATGAGCAATGTGAATGCATAATCTCTGAAAACATGGGATTCTTTTTTACTATTTATTGTCGAGACTTTACTTTTTTATTCCGTTGTCTCGAAAATCTGATGTCCAATTATAGTTGCATTATTGATAAACGAAAACTTTAAGTAAAATTAACGTTTTAACGATGCGGCATTCTAAAAGAATTATGCATGGGATACAGTCACGCAGCTTTGATATTTTTTCATGGCTCAAAGTTTCCAATATAAAAACCATTCCATTAGTTCTAAAAGCTATAGACAAAAGAATTTAGCAAGTTTTTATTTATCAAAGTCATCAAAATTTATTCCATTCACATCCGTTGTGTTATATTGGTAACAGCCTAATAGAGGGAATTTTAGAAGCTTCTAACTAAAAATTTTGATCTAAGTTAAATAGCTTTCGACAGATGTCTATTTTTAAAGCATTTTACAGTTATAGCATACGTAAATAGCGCTCCCACATTATCAAGTTCTTTTTTTATCTATTTTAAAATCAGATCTACAGACATACAACTAAAATATCTTGAATGAGATTAAGCTCTGATATTATGAAATTATTTTTAGCGTACAGTTCAACTTCAGAAATAATTTTGAAGATTTTAGTATAGTTGCTAAAAATATCTGTGTGAATATCACTAACATTATCTATCAAAGCGGAATAAATTTTGCTGTAAACAGATTATACGTTGCCTTGATGCTTGGTAGAAAATTTCGCTAAAAATTCCTATCGCTCCTATCATATTAAAAATTTCTTCGCGGTATTAATTTATGCACAAAAATATTTAAAACAGCCAAAGAGCTTAATATGTATATCTTAAGCCAAATATTGAGTTTTTAATGATAAGAAATTGTCATACGTACCTTTAAAAGTTATTTATACAATATTTTGAGGTTTTCAGGATGCATCTAATGCTTTTTAATAATTCAATAAAATAACATCTTTTGCCGGAGCATTTGATCTCCAGTAACATTTTACACATCTCATTACTCTCACATAATGAGTTTAGCACATTAAGACTGCGTCACGGTATCCATTAATTTGTAAAGGTTTTCCCACACCTAACGTGAATAAGAAACAGTTTTCCTGAAAATGTTTCAACTATCCAAACCTCTGTATAAGTGTAGATAACTGGCTTTAATAAAACCTCAATTACATAGCTGAAAAAACATTAAAAGTTAGTATCAAGCTTAAATCTTTACTCATACCTTATCACAAAAATGTTACTTCTATTATCAGGGTTATTTCTGAATCTCGTTATCAGAGATAAAATATAATACCTTCTTTTAATACAAATGAACTATGCATGGATATTGAACACTGTTACACTCCTCTCTAATGAATACGGAAACAAAAATATTAAAAGCGGCATTGGTATTAATTTCAGACAAAGGCAAAAACTGGCGTTTTATAATTCATTATTCACTAAAAACTCCAAAACTTTTATTAAGATAAAGCTCAATCAATTGTGAAAAATCTCCGTTGGTTTCTATTTCTTTGTCCATTAACAAAAGGCTCCTTGATTAAAAAGTAGAAATAAAACCTTTCTAAGCTTACATAAAAAAAGAAATTCTAGCATATAAAAAAGAAAAGGAAGAAATTTCAAAACCAAGGAAATTGATTTTTCTTCCATATCCGACTTAAGATTGTTTTTTTGTGTTTTTTTTCTATATATGTTTAATGGTATAAGGTAAATAATTTCTCTCCATCTAAAAAGGGATTATGAAATAGTTACCAATTTTTTCTCAGTTTTATTTTTTTTCCACTATTGTGTCATGCGAGCACTACAAAAGTTAAAAAGAAAGTGATAATTTTTCTATCTCAAAAGATTTGGAGACTTTTAATAGGATTTATTTACATGTTAAATAGTTTTTATACATTAAAAAAGTGTAGACTGGGAATTCGTTCGTTGTCTACAGTTTTTCAAACAAAATTATTCAAATTACTCTTTATCGTATCTCTAAAAGATAGCGCAAAGCATAAAAAAAGAGTATATATATATATATATATATATATATATATATATTGAATTCGTAATTATACAACGAGCTGGCTACTTTCTTTGTTTTGTTTGTATTTTTTGCGTAATTATAAATATGTAATCGGATTAATTTAATCATGTTTCCTAACAATAAATATATTCATTGTTTACTTGATTTTATGCTCTGAATAACTAGTTTTTCAAACTATCTTAAATTTTTTGTTAAAGGTTTACATAATGTAGAAACAATTCTGATTATTTCTTAATCAAGTATTTTCTATATTGCGTGTGTTTATGTATTTTATGTATTTTATTGTAAATATTATTATTACAGTGTTCTTAAATTTTCTAAAACTGTTTAGGATTACTCTTCTTTAACTACAAAAATCCATATTTTCAAGTTTAAATAGAATAAACAAAACAATTACCAACACAAAGATTCAAAACTGTGTAAGAGGCACTCGTCACTTAGGTAAAACAAAGTTAAATTAAATGTTGTAAGTTTATCACAAAATAAAAATTTCATAGAGATAAACTATTAGGCATTTGCATTCTTTGAAGATTCTTCCTGAACTTTCTTTTCCTGTAAAACTCGTTTTTCTACATAAAAGGTATTAATGCAGTGAAATGTGAACAGTAGATTTTTTGTTCTTCCAAATGGTATAGAATAACATTTTTAAGTCACTGTCAGAAACGGAAATTTTGCTCTTTTGTATCTTAGTCTGATTATGGCGTTCATTCAGACGTACTTCTAGAGTTAATTCATAACAATATTATTTTTAATCAAGTATCTGGCATGAACTAATTACAGTTGTTCTTTTCTTGGCACTTCATACATTAATGCTACAGATAGCGTAATGTAGCGTACATTAATGCTACAGATGGAAAAGCATAATACTCACAACTGTTTGGCCGCGTTTTCCAAAACTGCACTTGCCTGATATTAGACTTATTTATCCTTTTTACACAAAACGTGTTCCACAGTAATTATACGCATCAGGACTCTGGTCTGCAATTACCGCTGCACATTGCGTATCATAACAGGTGGCATGCTGTTCATAAAATACGTTTTGCATTTTGCGCGTTCTATTTTTTCTCTTCTGTTTCTTTTTGCTTCTTTGTACTTTAGCCTGATTAAGCGTCCATTCTCACTTACTTTTAGTCTCAATTCAAAAAAATATCGTTTTTAATCAACAATTTGACATGAATGTTTATCTATTTATTTATTTTATTAATTAATTAATTTATTTATTTTATTTTATTTTATTTTATTTATTTATTTATTTTGATACCTTGCGCACATTAATGCAACAAATGGAAGGCATAAAACTCATACTTGTTTGAACGTACTTTCTAAAAATGCTATTGACATTATGCTCATTTATACTTCCTGCTCTAAGTGTAATCCTTCAATAACAATACGCATGCAAATTCTGGTTCACAATTCTCGCTGCCCATAGCATGTCATGACAGGTGACATGCTATCTCAAGCATCAGTAATAAGTTTTTCTTTTTGGGGCTTCTGTTTCCAGCATTTTAATGTAACCAAGATATCCTTTCTTACTTGACTGATGATGCTGAACAATTTTGCTACTGACTTTTCCCCGTATCTCAGATCTTTCTCGAGATTAGAATGCTAACTCTAAATTTAGCCGCCAGGTGGCGCTGTAAGCGGTTTCATTGCTTAGCGCATAGAAACTTTACTATACCTAGCCCATTATTTTTATGATTATACCTCTCGTCGTTCTGAAGGTAATGGTGTTAGAAAGGTTTTTTGTGGGTTCACTGTATATGTTTAGTATAGCATGAGATACATATGAAATTCATGTGTGAACCATACATAAGTACTTGATTATATATATGAAGTTCTGTATAATATGAAGCTGATCATATAACCCAACCTGTAAGTTTATACAGGTTTAATTTTGTCTTACTGAATAATTACAATTTTCTAATCACTCATCAGGCTTGAGATTCTCATTGCTTCAAATTGATTGAATATGCTTCATGTATTTTTTATTGTCTCTGTAGCTACTTATTCTGTTTAAAGTTTTGTAATGTGGGGAAATATACAAGGAATCTAATTTCAAACAAATGATTTCCAATTTTGCTTTCATAAACAGAAATCTCGTTGTTTGTATATAAATACTTCTGTTTGTATATAATTATTATGTAAAGTACTTTACATTATTGCTATAACAAATTTAAACATTTTTTCTGCCTCTGGCTTTTAAATGGGTGGATTTACTTAATTTCGGGGTGCTGAATTCACTAGTAAAATCAATTTATGTCTATCACGCCACATTTCCAAGAGGCACAGGAAAATCAGAAGCAATACCGGCAAAATATGATAGAATTGAAACTAACAAGAAATTCATGTTAAGAGCTTCATGCTTCAATATTATTTTATATGTATACATTGGTATTTATGTATACACATGCCAACATAGATATCATCTTTTTTCCTGTCCAAAAAGCCCTTCCCACTTGGTTTGAATGAGGATCAAGCCGCTCACTCGATATTTGTCAGTCTGATATCAAACGATGGATCGCTGAACAATTTTTCTATTTGTGGTCTTTCTTACTTACTTACGTTTTACATACTTTCTTTTAACTTTGCTTCGCTCAGTTTGAGACACTTTTCTTGCAAATGATTGAAGACCTGACCTTATTTATCCAGAGCTTTAACAAAGTTCTTCATAAAACCCAACTTGACATGAATCGGAGGCAAACTGATTTTATTGGGCTCAACCAGTGGAGTATTTTTCACATTTTCCTTTACAGTTACATGTGATTTCCTTATAAGCCACTTTACTGTATAGTGGGCACAGTGGAAATTTCTTCCACGTCTACTGCATGAGCCAAAGGCACAGATGGAAAAGTATTGCCATTATGCAGTAGTACTGCTTTCAATCTGGTTTTCCTTGAGTCAATAAAGAGTGATTATTCCTGATGGTTATGTTGTACACCTAGCTACATCAGCAGACCATTGATATCTCTATATACACACATTGAATTCTGCATGTCAAAATATTGAGCGAATGAAGTACTTCTTGATCTCAAACAAGAAATTTTTGTACCTGGAGCTAGAAGGTTTCGTTGTTGCAGTCTCGACCCCAAAAGTTCTGCTTGCTGTTTTGATAGTTTTAGATCGCGAACCAAATTGTTCAACTCCTTTTGATTAAAGAGCTGACATGAAAAATCTTGAGAATGAGGGGAATATTTTCTACAGATTCTTGATCAGCGTCTTCAGATTCACTTGGCATTGTTTCTGATTCTATGTCTTGCAGATTACAGGCAGGAACAGGCAACCTTTCATTATGTCACCGTCAAATGCACTGAAGATGCATTTTATACTTTATTTTATGTCTATTTTTGATACATAATGCCCTGCAATATTCGTGAAAAAGAAGTTATAGGCTGAAAAATGATCCTTAGGCTAACCCCACTCCATAGGAATTGAGAATTGCATAGCTGGGTATTTTCCTTTCAGTCACTTGGTTAAAGTAGTACACGTTATTCACGAATATGAAGCTCAAAATTTTATCTTGATCCCAAGAGGACTATCAATATATAATTTATAGGCCTTCTTAATCAAATCAGTAATTGATTTTTTTTTTTTTTTTTTTTTTTTGGGGGGGGGGGGGGGGGGGGCTTTTGGGGTGAATTTCTCACAGACATAACAAAAGTTTTCGGGGTGGTTAAGACAAAAACTAGGTTTACTAGTTGTTATTTTTTGTAAATGTAAGTTTTAAATATATGTATAAGGCAAATTTCAAAATAAAAATACCTTTCAATAGAAACACTCACTTATTAAAAAAAACTTAATACATTCTTAGGCTGAGATAAATACGATAGTCATTTCACCATGCATGTTTCAACATTCACTAGGTCATAATGTTTATTTCGCACTACTGGATAATCTGCCCATCTAATGAATAACACTTGCCTGTGTAACATCTGCCATCAAGCGACAATTTGTTGATCTTATAGCACTCTTGTACCAAACTTTCGGGGGAAAAATTAAAAATTAAACATTAAAATAAAAGAACGGAAAGTAGTGAAATTAAGAAAAAAAATAAATAAAAATCCTTAAAAATTCAAAAATCTTACGTGCTGGAGCATTTTAAAAGGTAGATTCTACACACCAAAATACATACTAATTGATATATCATATCCCAGAGGCAAGATGGTTGTTGAGTAGTGTTATTCTTACCCTTTGAAGAAATTTCATGGGCAGGCACCCATTTTCTGTGCCTGCAAATTTACTTTATTTGCATTAAGAGTTGCAATGAAAACAATGCATTTTTTCGGATGATATATTTCTCCTTTTTAGAGACCCACATGACTAAAAAAATAAATAAATAAAATAACACCCTGTGATGTTCTTTTGTTTAAATTCAAAGTCTTGAAGGTTCAGTGGTAAACACTTTGAGGAAACTATTCAATGATAAATATGAAGACATTTTTTTTAATTAAAAACAAAACTATATTTACAGATCGCCTGAGGGAGTTAGATAGTGTCGGTCTTCCACTGTTTACGATTTTTATTCTAAACAGCACTGGCAATCAGAAAATTATTTTTCAGTAGTAATAGTGACTGAAATAATGGTTGTCTCATATATGTTCAATAATTTTCAGTACATTTGAAGCTGTTAAAACTTTTACAAACACTTAATATAACATTGACCAGAATGAGATATCCCAAAGATGTCATGCTAAACTATGTCTCACGGGTGCATTAGTTTAGATGATGTTGTTAGTTAACCTGTTGTGTATATTTCCCAGCTTACTTCACCCTCATCTTTGGATGAACTCCTCATATTAGTCGTACTTATTTTTCAAGATTTCCAGTTTCTTTATTTCGTACTTTTCATTCTTTTCAATTTTTGTTCCACTGTCGCATTCTAGTAACGGAGTATCAAAATCGATTAACCCTTTAACGCACGGTGGTTGCGATCTGCATCCACCTTTTGTCAGAACTTTCACTGCTAGTCACAAAAGAAAAATATTAACATTAGTAAAAAAATCTGAACTCATTTTCCGAAATGCCATATATAATCTCCACAGGTCGACTACAAGATGCCAAACCTAAGGGTGGAACTTTGAATGTTTTACAGCACACAATCTTTAGAAAAAACTGTATATTTTTCATAAAATTCAACCCCGGAAATATAGCAATCTCTCCTGCCAACTGCGAAAACTGAAAAGTTCTGTAAAAATTGTTGCCCTTCGAAGGATTATCATTTGCATCTTATAAACAACAATATGTAAGTTAATCAAATAAAAAGTTGTAAACTGTAATATAAAATCGTAAATTAGTTCAATTCCAATGAAGTATTAGAAATTATCACAAAAGTAAATATTTTCTTGTTATTTTTTTAGCAGTACTATTTTTTTCATAATGTTTCAAAGAGTACTAGATACACTAATTATAGAAAGTAAAAAACTAAAAGCCTAAAAGCAGAGATGCAGGTACTTCTAAAGTTGTTAACTTACAACAATGCGCTGAACAAAAAAGGTCAAATAAATCACGATATATGAGCGTAAAACTAGGTCATTTACAGCCCCCCCCCCCACTGACTCGACATCTGTGCTTTTATGTAATGTTTAATCGAAAACTTCAGGTTTGGTTTACTGATATTGACTTATATTTCAGAGGATCACATTTTCTTTGTGAAAAAAAAAAAATTATAGCATACATCCATTACTTGATATGCACTTTAGAAAACAACTAAGGGATGCTTATCATTATTTTTTAAATATGCAAGTTAAAATTTAAAAACGATTCAATACCATTTTACAGTTTCACTTTTTAACGCTACTTCTTTTAAAGAAATAACCCTTTTGATTGTTGAATTAACCTTTTCGATATTTTTGGGGGGAGTGAAGTTCTCTACTCCTGGTAGTAAATCATGTAGATATGTATTATTTGAAATGCAGATATATTCCTGACTCCTCATCTCAGAAATGAACATTCTGAATAATTTTATGAAATTCAACCTTTAAAATTTTTTTAATGTAACAATCTTTCGTTCTAAGCTGAAAGTCGCAAACATACTTTAACACATGAATAATAAAATTTTCCTTCTTAGGGAAACATCACCAGATATCACTCACTGGACGTGTTTTCAGCTATTTGACCATTCATGGGAAACAAACATTTATGATATACATAAGGATCACAGAACTCCTTTAATTCTATACTAAAGACATGGGCGAGTGGATAAGATACTAAACATAGTAGATGGCCGAAGTTTGAAGGTCCAAGTTTCTGGCCTACCACACAGCTGCCAATTTAACGGTCTAAAATTTTGGGAGATTTTCTGCAGATGTAATGTGAATACGCATTGGACTCACAGAGCAGAAATAAGTGGAGTGAGCGTCCTTTTGTATTTTCCGAAGAAGGTTGATGCTAAGATGACATCGCAGCAGAGAAAGAAAATGAACGGATTTGGCTATTTATCGCTATCCCTTTTACAAAAACAAACATTAATTTTTCTAGAAAACGAAAGAGGCGAGGAAAATAACGAAAATTCTTGAAACACTATTTGCATGAGTCACGTGACTTACATGCTTGTTTCAGTTTAGGGTTACAATTGCTCTCTCCACCTATTCCTCCTACGTGATCAGAACTGCTTAAAACGTCCTCCGTTCAAGACAATCCTCCTTTAGGCAAATGCTCTAGTATAGCTTTGCCTTAACCACGAAATCAAGTCTATGTAAGGTAGCTACTTTTTTCTGGTGTCGTGTAAGATTCTCAGTTTGGAGCCAATCGGGAGTACACTGTTCCTTTTTTTTTAGACAAGAAAAGGGCTGATGGGAAAGGAAGAAACAAGACCCACGGTTTTACAGATGGGAATATAAGCATCAACCATTTCGAAGCGTACATGAATAAGCTTGCTTCTTAGCTACCGCCAGAAGTTGTAGGATATAATAAAAAAAAGGTCTATTCAAATTTGCTCTCATTTTAATATAAACATTTATAACTAGCACAAATTATCTCATTATCGTTCTGCCTTGTTTAAAGCGATTTATAAGTAATACTTCAGACTTAACGGGTATAAAAGGCCGCAATACACGCATTTTACAGGTTTAAAACTGCATAGTACCAAGCTTTTTGACGAAACAGTTCGCTGAAGTATTTTTTTAGTTCGTAGGATATCGGTGAGATTTTTTATGAGCTTTAGTGGAGCTGTTATTTGTGTTTCAGAATTAATATTTAAACTCGTAGATATTTGCATGGTGTTTATCTGTGGAGCATTTTATTACTAAGCTCATGGGACCATTGCACAATCCTGAAGATAAATGTATCAGGAACAAATAAACATCAATATTTATAGTTACAAGACAAATAAATTATGTTCGCAGTTATACAAGCGTACAAGCTAAAACCATTGGAAAAGATTTTAAAAGATTCTCACCTACGAACACATACAGAAGAGAGGAGGATGTTATGAAATAGTCGGCAAATATGGAATACCGAGTTTTCAGATCTGTTAGGTTCTATTGTTACGTGGGAATAGTATCAAATACTCAAGAAAGATTCCAGTGTTGAAACTAGTGTTGTTGTTGTTACTAATGCCCTCTGGCAAACGCGGAGCCGTGCCAGATCCCCCCCCGCTCCGTACGGAAAGGCGATGGGCGGAAGGGGCTGCTTCCCTTTTAATGAACCCCCGTGAGACGAAGTCCTACTTAGCTTGGGGTCCCCAAATTTTGAACCACTTCCAGATGACCCAAGCAGCAAGAAATCCCCGGCCGCATCTCGGCCAACTGTCTTCACGCGTCCCCTATTTCACCCGCTCGACCTCGGCGCGCGACCTTCGTTGTAGGTTGGGGATGTCCGGTTAGGAAACGGTCCCGGGACTGTCCGCTCCGGAGCGATTCTGCGCGTCTCCGGACGTTTTCCCGGGGATTCCCCGAGCGATTCGACGCGCCTCGGACGATATCCCCGGGATTCCCCGAGCAATTCTAAGCGTCTCCGGACGATTTCCCAACAATTTATTCTCATACCGCGATTCTACCTAGTTCCAAAGGAAAGTAGTAATATTAAGAAACACAGCAATCCAAAATAAGAAACACAGCAATGCAGGCAAGAGCAGCAGCACAAGAACATAACGTAACTTTCGATAACTTTTATCGAGCCGATTAAAGTTAAATACTTAATACACTATTTAAAGACTAAGTTTAATCCTTGACCTATAATATGAAAACTAATACAACAAAGAAAATAAGTTTAAAAATATTCACTTAGCAGGATTAAATTTGACAAGCTTGATGTGCCAACAAAAGAAGAAAGACGAATGGCAACGAGGACTCGACAACGTCACAGAATGATGAAGCACTCCAAGGAGAAAAGCGAAACAATAGAACTGGCGGGGAAACTGCCAGCGCCATCTGCAAATAGTCCTGCAACAGTTTTCCATGGACCTTGGTAGGACGTGCGGAATGGACGACAGAGCGAGAACTTCTTATGGGAGGTCGTATCGGTCGTCTTCCAACGTTTGAATGAGATGGATGAATCAGACGTTGGTAGGAGAGTTCCAGCGGACGTTCTACCAAAGTTAGAGAAAAAAAGCCTACTGCAAGCCGATAAAATAGATACAGAGCTCTCTTGTTGCCTGGGGAACCATCTGAAATCGGAACCCCCAGAAGTATCATTTGAACATGAAGGACATTGGAGCCACGGCGGACTTTGCATGCACCTGTTCCCATTAGCTTACACGGTTCCATAGCAGCTCAGCCGCGAGAGGAGTTCACCCTCCCAAGCAATGGCCAAGGCGGGTACTGCTTCACTTTCCGTGTTCTTACGGGAATGCAGTTTAGTGACTAGGTCACCGCGGGACTTAACCTACTGGTACATCTGTGACTTGAGCATTCATGCTACGCTTAATGAGCAAACACTAAAAAAGCGTAGTTATTGTACTGTGGTTGTTTTTCGGGCACGACAGCGTTTTCCCCATCAGTTTAAAGGCTCTTTTTTCCTAGATGGCGTGCCAGGTATTGTGGAGTAGTAGGTAATATTATAATTGATTTCATGCCATCAACTAAAGAAGATGAAAACAAAGACGCTGAATGTAACTTCTCTAATGGAAAATTCTCTGAAGGCCAACGAGGAAATATTTGGATTCAATGCTTCAGCTGTTCTTAGTGGGTTTAGCTTGACTGTACCGGACCAGAGACAGCAGATTATGTCCTTGACTTTTGCAGACAGACTTGACGAAATGACTTTAAAATAAGAAGAAGAAATGACTTTAAAATAATCTTACGAATGCAGTTTTACAGTTAAAAAAAGTGAGGTTTATGAAGTATAATTAATTTTTCGACTGTTTAAACCGCCCATTCCATATTACCCGACTATTTCATATTAGCCTCCATTTGTATTTTTGTTAATATTTTTTTTTCTATAACAACAAAATAAGTGGTGTTTCTCCCTACATGTGACATTTCATTAGAATTAGTTCTAGTATGTACTCATGATGATTTTAGGGATTTTATACAAAAAGCTGCAGATTCATACATAGAAAGGTAAAAGGTATTCCATTATGCCCTTCTCTCCCCTACTAAAATATTTCTAACACGCACCATCCAAAAGAAAGTTGTTCCAGATCCTTCTTATGTCATAGGCCGCTGTTCTAACGATCGATTTTTGACCTCATGTTACGAAAGAAAAGAAAATACCGCAAAATATGAAGCGGGTTTTATAGTATTTCTCGTTCTCACGTACTTTTGAAAGCTTAACCTTTGTTTCACACTTCCATGCTTCTTGTTGTAGTCGAGAATTATTCTTTTGTGTATTTTATTTCGCTTTTCGGTCTCTGGCGTAAGAAAGAAGTCCATCGTATCCATTCCAAAATTCCGGAATGGCCCGTTGAACAGCAGCAGAAAAACATAAGACATGAAAAAGAGCAGCCATTTGCTGGAACTTGTTTCGAAGAAAATGGTGACTTTTCTTTCACTTTCTTTCTTTTTTCGTTTTATTTAAGCAAGAAATACTTTGCAAACAACTTTGGCCGGATAAATCTTTTATGAAGCATTTGAAGCATTTTCAAGCTCTTTAACGCTAGAATAAGTAAATAAGGAAAAGGGAGAGAATGTAAAACTACGCAAAGCGATTTGTGTATTTTTATTCGAACGTTTGTTTAAAAGAAGTCGATGTATTCCTGATGGACACACATTAAACGTACATGCATGTCAACATTGCTGCAGCGTTAGTTGAAGTGCAAACAGCATAACTTGTAGCACATTCAAGTTGACAGAAATACGAGTGTATCAGTTTATATTGGAAACGTTTGCTTCAAATGTTACGTATTTTTGCTATTTTATTACTGTCAATAGTGAGCTTTTCAATACATACTGATATATCCAATTTAAATCTTTTAACATAATTTATGATGAAATCTCAATAGAGATAAAAGGGCAAATTCACAAAATAAGCTTTAAATTTAAGTTATCGCAGACGAGTTCTGAAATATATCCCGATGTAAACAAGGCATCAAATAGTAAGCCGTGGCCACGGAGATATACTATAGGAGTGGACACTCTCCATAGCTGTAATGTTAAACTTTTGGTACCCCAAATAAGTTTCAATTATGTAAACATTGGAAATCTAGTGACGTGCAGCGATCCTAGTGGCAAAAGAATAAAACATTTCCCGCGCTGATTGATAACTAATTTTACTTGTTTTTAATTTTCCGACCTAGGAACGAGATTATTAACGCGAGCTCTAAATTTAAAATATTTATTTCGCTTTTGCTTACATGGTTGCCTTAGTAACAATTGAATGAAAAAAGATTTAAAAAATGTTCTATCTTAAGATTATTAAAATACTAGCTGAAGTACCCGTTCTTCGCACGGGAATGAATGGACTTTTTGATATTACGATTTGTGGTGATTACTATTTATTGTAATAAAGAGATATAGCAAAATGGATATCGCTTTATATTGTGTTCAATAACCATGCATACCGAATTTCAGGGCAATCGTTTGTACGGTGAAGAAGGTCATGCGGCGTAGCGCAATCTAGTGGCGAGTTTTAGCAAAACAGATACGGCGGAAATATTCTTCGCATTCAGATATCGATGAATACGAAATTTCAGGACGATCGGCTGGACAGCCCTGTGAAGTTCATATGTTGACGCGACATCTAGTGGCAAATTATATAGGAAAATGGATAGCGCCAAACTCTTCCCCGTGTTCAAATATCTATGTATGCCTATTTTCATAGCGATCAGTTGCACAGTCAAGAAGTGATGCACTGCAGCGCGATCTAGTGGTTAATTAAAGTAATGATTTGCTACAGTGCCGTCAAGTGGCGAGTTATAGCAAAATGGATAACGCCAAAATATTCTCATTGTTCAAATAGCTATGTATACTGATTTTCATAGCGACCGTTTGAATGGTCAAGAATTTGGCCTGCTGCAGCGTCATCTAGTGGCGAGTTAAAATAATAATGCATTGCAGTGACATCTAGTGGTGAGTAACATCAAAAGGAACACAGTTAGAATATATTCTTCGTGCTGAAATGTGTAAGTATAAGAAATTTTATGCCGGTCGGTCGAACGGTATAGAAGTTGATGCGTTGAAGCGCCATTTAGCGGCAAGTTACAGCAAAATGGATACTGAAAAATATTCTCCGTGTTCTAATATCCGCGTGTACCAAATTTCATCGAAATCGGTTGGACGATATTCGCATAGTAAACGGCTAAACGGAATAGAATTCGACGTTCTGCTGCGCCACCTAGTGGCAAGTTAGAGGAAAACGGATAGCATAAAAAGCTTCTCAATGATAAAAGACTTAGGTGAACCAAATTTCATGGTGCAACGGTGTGATGAGTTTTTCAACCTCATACACACATACCAACATTCATTTTTATCTATAACCAGTGTCATTATATATCCCAGTCTCAAATAAAATCCAGTTTCAAATCTAAGCCTCGCCAAAGTGCCAACATACGCCATTGTGCAAGCGTTTTTTCAGGAAATCATTCGAAGCATTGACTTAGCAGCAATCAATATGGGAAATGGTTCGACCGCGAAAAAGTAAAGCAAGCCTTTATTTCAAAAGTGGAATCCCTTAATACAGCCGAAATTTTTAAAATTATCAACTATAACGTGTTTTATTCATCGTTACTCCGATGTAGTAAATGAGAAGATTTCAATTTTCTGAAATTTGGCGGAATTCCCCAACTTAAATCAATGTACTCATTTGGCGAGAATTCTGGAGATAGATCGCTTGAAATCCCTTAACAACTGCATTATTTCTTCACGGATCATTAAAATTTAACGCTGTATTCTAATAAAACCTTTACACTTGTTTTCAAAAATCTATTTCCTTAAGCTCTCAATAAATTGCGCCAAGCCGAAATCTGTGCAAATCGCTAGAACTCACTTTCTCAAAAACGGCATTTGAGCCATTTTATTTTTTCGCCAAACTAAAAAAATTTACACATTAGCCTCGGAAATCTTCAATTCTTATTGTTTTGCGTGTAAAGCATTACACTCCTGCTCAGATTTCCCATGCACACGATATTATAATTTAAAAAAAATAACCTTACGAATATAAACTAACAAAAAAAAATCATTATTATTCTTTTATTTTTACTTTGAGAATTTAAAACATTTTATTCGGCAAAATCGCCACACATGGCAACCACGATCCTTATTTCACACTTTTTTCACTACAGGGGTTACAATTACGGAAAGCTTTTTGCGTGAATAGCATAAAAAATCTCTTAAATTCCGGGAACGGGTGGACTTTCAAAGTTTTAAAGTGGACTACGATTTATTCTATATTATTTTACATATCTGTGCAAAATTTCAGGCTGATATGTCCATTTTTGTGGATTTGTATACAACTCAAATCCACAAACAAACAAACAAACAAACAAACAAATAAACAAACAAACAAACAAACAAACAGAATTTCATTTTTATTTATAAGATTGAGTTTATATTTGTGAACGAGTGTGTATATCGTGCCTCGCAGAAAAGAAGTTTTCGTCTGCCGCGGTATATATTTACATTAGAAAATGGTGCGAATTCTTAATGTAACATGAATTTAACATTTTAACATGAGTTTTTTAGCGGTTAAAATTTGTCACAGCATGAAATAAATGTAAATACTGCTTGCTTGATCGTCATTATAAATAAGTGCTTTTTAAATATTGCATTCACACATACAACATTCTTCTAAATTTACTACTATTTCTTAAAATACAGCTTTTGGGTAAAATAATAACATGACATTACATACATAATATTACTTCGCTTCGAAATTATTGCCTATATTAATTACGAAATAGTATTCTAGGGCAATTAGGTAATTAAAACACACCTGAGCCAGAAATTATTATATATCACGTTCATAAGGCTATGTATTTCATATTTTTTTTAAGTTCCGCTAATTTAACGATCTCCATTTACTTCGCCTCGATGGAAATATAAACAACCTGGATGCGCAGAAGCAGGAGATGCGCAGTTACCAAGTGTGCGTAGCGCCATCTGTTTGCAACAACAGTGTTATCCAACTTTCTACGAGAAGTGTCCTCTCCTATACATTTACCTTCGTGGCCGTGGCCGAGGGAAATTCATATAGTAAATCTCGCCAAGGAAATTGGCACATTTTTATATCCGTCAACATTAGCCCTAGATTCATCAATGACATCATCACCGCTACGGTTTCGTACTGGCTGATCCTCAATACCTGATTCAGATTCTAACGTCTAGTAAAATCGCAAAATATTCTGATTTTTTAGTTTCTTATCAACATCTCTTAAAACAATTTGAACTTCGTTACTTAAACTGGAGGAATTACTGAGCCTGAGTGTTTTTTCGATCTTCTGAAGCCTCTCGTGGCCATTCTGTGTAATGGTCTAACCATAGTCATTCGAAATGTAGTGAAGTCAGCGGGATTACATATCTGAGTGCTTTTTGATCTTTTGAGGCCTCAAGACCAATCTATTTAATGATCTAGCCATTCGCTTTCTAACTATAACGATCACGATCGCTAAGTACATTTATTTAAACTAGCCCATTTTGTGAAAGTTATACTAACAAAGCAAATGAGGATTGTAAAAGTCCCAAATTACTTAATAAATGCCCAAAAACTATTGAATAAATGTTGAAATTGTTTGTACATTTCAAAATAGACATTTTTCGAATTTCTTTTGCGATTTTTCGTGGAAAGCGCCACCTAGTGGACATTTAAAAACAAAAAAAAATTTCGAATTTTTCTTTAAGACATTGAAAAATGTAATTGCTTTAGTGCCGAAACACTCATTTTACTGCCATTTTAATTTTTTACACTAGTTTGTAAAAAATATTGTTCTCAAAAATTATAAATATGAAGAAAATAATAAGAAAATGGGGAAAAAATTATGAACTAACCAAACATAACAAACTAAGGGAGAATTCGGAAGAGATAACTGCAAAAGAAATAGTCCGTGCGCTCACTGAAAATGTGCGAACGGAATGGTGTTAGCAGCGCCTTACCTCTCCCGCAGTTCTATCCGCTTCTGTTCTTTTTTTTTTCAAATGGCAAGCCTTAACAATGTCTGCTCCTGTTCTCAAAAAGCGGTTCAGAAGGGATTTCTCCGCTCCAACGTGCAATCGGGGAAGACTTGATGTTTTGTGCTGTAGAAACGAACAATGTAGTACGTTAGCTATGATAAGCTCAGCATATTTAATAATTGTGTGGGGGGTGGGGTGGGAGAGAAAAACTCATGTTTTTACTAACGTTCTACATTCCTTTTATTTTATTTCTGAAAATCACAGCAGAAAGCAGTTTTATTTCATTTGCTTATGCACAAACCGGCATCGCAATTCGCAAATTCAGTTTATCTTTAATAGAAGCAATTATTTTTATTTTGAAAATTCTGTTTGTTTATATTCACGTGAAGATACAATGGAGCAAACGATAAATATATTTAATGTGTTTTTTATGCTTTGCGATAAATATGACTTGTCTCCATGCACGGACAAAGAAATATGTCTGAAAAATCAAATCATTGTATTTTTGCAAAATTATGGGAAAGTAAAAGCAACATACTTGGTAGTAATGAAGAATGTTTATCATGAACATCTTCATTGAAATTCTTCACTAAATTAGATAGCACCAAAAAGCGTTAATCTGAGGAGATGGCTGCTAATTTTCCCGCATTAGGTTTCTTTTTTTTTGTATACTTAATAAATGGATTAAATTCGTTACATTTCGTGAGGAGGTTTCCTTGTTAGATTGTCAAACACACTGAGATTTTCTCACTTTCTTTTACTTTTGCTCGAATGTTGTCAAATCACTTGACGTCATCGAATTATGATCATCAAGTTAAGATTGCAAGGCAGCACATTTTATATACTTATTTGTTTTTTCTTTTAAATTGTACACAATCAACGCATTTCTATATAATGAAATAGTTTGTGATAAAATTATCCAACTGCATAAAAATACGCTTCCGGTTAAAAAAAAAAAAGTTTGTGTTACTTAAAAATTTGCAGTTTTTATTGATGCAAGAACAAGAAACCGGGGTCACCCGGATTCGAACCGGGATGATCCAGCTTTCGATCCCCAGCTGAATGCCCTGACGTTTGAGTTATATTCCTCACATCCAGTGCAACTCTCCTTTCATATCTAGAAAACACGTGGGTGTGCAATATGATAAAAAGACAAGGTATTCTTCTTGCTTCCTGTTTCATGTTTTTCAACTTGTAGTCTGAATTTGCGCTATGCTGATAGTCGAGTAAGCAAGCGTGAGCGTAGAGTGTATATTTATTTCTCTCAAATAAAAATATAAGAATAGGAATCATACTTTAACATTTTTTTTTACACTTTCAGAAATTTCATCTTAATTTTTTTCTATAATGTAAATTAGTTTGATATAAAAACAAAAATTTCGAATTCGCAACTAAAATTTTATATGTACTTTTTGCAGTGTAAACAAGAAATTAAGACACTAGATTGAGTATTGAAATATTAGCAAGAAAAAGCATGCAGATTTTATAGTTATGTTAACTATATAGTTATGTATTCAAAATAGTACATGTTCACGTCATAAATTTTACTTTATTTTGTCTACTGTAAGCTTTCATAGTATCAAACGATAGTATTTCTATTTCTTTGACATTTTTGCAGTTTAAGCGACATTGAAAATGGACAAGCACAAGCAGCAACAGGACCCGATTTAGAAAGTTCTTAACTATTGGCACAACAGGCGAATGGCCCCCTAACACTAAATGTGGGGGATAACCAGTCGAAAACTGACACAGACACATACACGAATAAATAAATAAACAATCAAAAATACATTAATAAAAATAAAAATAAATCATGCATAATTGTGAAATTACCGCTTTACCAAGAACTGGCTATTGGGGGCTTGAACATTATCAAATAACAAAAAACAATACAACATATTAACTTCATAGCTATTAAAAAAGGTTTAAAAATTGAATTGGGATTTTTTCTTTTAAAGTGAACATTTTTGGGAGCCCGCGACATTCGGATGACCTTAGGTCCGGGCATAACACGCCTAATGGAAAATAGGTCCGGGCGTTCGGAAAATAGGTACGGCGGCAGCCGGAAAATAGGTACGGCCTAATGGAAAATAGGTCCTAATGGAAATTAGGTCCGGGCATAACACGCCTAATGGAAAATTTGCTAGTGATCAGGCTGTGAGATAACTAGCAAACAGGAATGTTGGATATTAGGGATATTGAACTTATACAATTTGGTTGCATTTCTATGTATTCTTACCTGAAGAATCATGAAAAATATTGGAAGAAAGAGAATTTTCAGCACGCAAAGAGAAACATTTCCAGCACGTAGAGCTTAAAAGATTTGGGTATAATCTGAAGGAAAAAAAAAATTGTATCACTCTGGCTGCAATTTGAAGGACGTAGAACTTTTAATGCTACTTTTATTCGTTGAATGAACACTAAATTGTTGTAAAACTCTTTGTTCTTTATTGCAGTCGTGTAGTCGCAAGAGGACGGTGTCCTCCAATGTTTTGTATATCAGCTTAATGCATTCTTCATTTTTTTCTAACTTTTTTTACAAAGGGGACGCTGAAACTTCCTTTTTTTAATGCATTTAAAGTTTTCATTTTGCAATTCTGAGACAGAAATGCAACGAAATTAGAAAAAGACCACCTAAGTACACTCTAGAGCTTATTTACCATACCTTCGTAAATAATAAATGATATATAAGCGTACCATATATTACAAATAGAATGCACGTGTCATTTGCCAAGCGTACGGTTGATCAGACAAGTGTCTTCAAAACTCAAGTCTAGTTTTTTTTTTTTTTTTTTTTTTTTTTAGTCATTATGACTCAATTTATTGACGGTGGTAGACAGAAACATTAGGTTATTTTTTAACGCGCTGTTGATATAAATTACGTTATTTTTGCAATCCAAACTTAGTTAAGTGTCCCTAAGTAATAATAATATATTAATAAATAATTAAAATTAACAGTTAGTGAATGAATCACCTGTCATTTTTAATTATATTTAACTAATGACACATACTTAAATTCCTCAAAAATGAGCATCCCCCAACTTTTTTTCTTTGCACTACACCACTGCTTCCATTTTGAAATGGAATGGATAAATGTCTATAAACTGAAATAGACCATAATCTATTGGAATTCTTTTGAGTGCTCTAGTAAAACTGTATAAAGACTGCATACACAATTTTCGGTAATGTCTCTTAAACACGCATTAAACAATGACTCCCCATAGAGAGTAGTATAAAGGAATTCATTTCGGAGTTCCATTAAAAGAAACATAAATCCTACATAAATGCTACAGCACATAAGAATTTTATATTATAAAATCCGATAGTAAACAAAATTTGTAGCTGTCCGGCTGGCTATGTAGGTTTGTAACTTCCGATCTTCTTATGTGTATCTGTTGACTGCATACCACCGAGACGGGAGGTAGCAGACTTATCAAATCTCGCAAATGACTTAACTGGGACAGGTCCTATATACTTCGAAGCAATGTTTTCGAAATTTGAATCAGAATTTTTTTTAATGTTTTATTCGATTTTTGGCATTTTTCTCATCTGATACGTAATAACGCCGGTAATTACGCTTGCAATAAAACTTAATTACATCATCGGATAGAGGAGAAAATTTTCTTTTAAAAACAGTTCGTTTTGACTATGTAAAATGATTTGCAGATTTTTGAGATTTTTTTCAAAGAAAGATCATTTTTGAAGAAAGCTTTCGTAAACAAATTTTAAACTATTGCATCTTTGATTATATCCGTCATAACTTTTTGATATTTTGACAAATGGCAAAACATTCATTTCGATCTCTTTTTAAAAAACAAACGGGGCTAGGGAATATAAATTAGGAGAATTTTTTACGAGTTAAAGTGAAAAAGGATTTTGAATTTAATAGCTGATGCTTAAAGATTTCGCTTTCATTCTTGCCATTAATTTTCCGGCTTGCGCCGACTTGACAACGGAAACATTAAGTAATTGCACGATAAAAAAATAAATAAAACTACTTTCAAATGTGACTCCGAGTTTTCGTATGTGAGATCTACGTCATTTTCATGTACCGAGTTTTAAACCCCTTTCGGAACTCAATCAGAAAAACAGACTCTCAGAAAAAAAAAAAAAAAAAAAAAAAACGCCACACACTAAATAAGTCAGACTATACTCGTATTTCCTATTAACTGAGTAGCCATTAATTAAAATTTAAGATTACATATCGTTTACGAATTTTCACTATCGCATCATGTAATCTGTTACTCATTTTTTTTTCAAATAATACTGTAAAATGCACATTTATTCATTCAAAGTTAAGCGACAAATAAATATTAATTTGGAGACATTTTACAAATTTTAAAGTAAAACAACATTTTGAATTTAATTAGCTATTCGTGAAGTTTTTAATGCCGTTACAAAAGTTTTTTGTTTGCGTTTTCGTAGACAGGAAAGGACTGAATGATTCTACAATAAAAGAAAACAGGAATTAAAATTAAAGGACAACTATCATGTAGGAGGCTAAAAGTTCGTTGCATCTGCTGTGGGTAAAAGCATAATACGCATGTGCAGCTTCGGCTAAATTGAAAAGTCTGTAGCCATACATGCGAAAGAAAAACTGAAAAATAAATGCAGTAGCATTAAGAATCTGAGAATTTTTAAAACTCCTGTAAAATATATCTGTTTGTTTCTTAGCATGTATTTTTATTTTCCTAACCTAAGAACTCAAAAAATTAGCTTAGTTTTCATTTCATTGATGAATTTGGCAGCTTAAGTGGCAGTAATGGACAGGGTCATACTAATAAAAAGATTTCGAAGGTGGTCCAAACGTTAAAAAGGCAGAAATTTCATGAAAAGTTTTCATCATTATCACTTTATTAGCAAAAACTGAAATTTTGGGATGAGGAGGATGGCCGGACCCCCCTCCTTAAATATGATCTTTGTAATGGATTCTGTTACTATGGTAACAGTTATGATAACTGTAAAATTAGAATTTTATTCTAAATTCTAATCGTAAGTGAATTTGGCATCATTTTGATATCACAGATTTCAAAATGCATCACAAACTTAATGACGGTAACGCTCTTTACGGAAAAAGTACTTTTACGATAGTGATAACAAAAATTCACGAAACAATGAGTGTTTCATAAAGATATTTCCATGTCAATGACATCAAGAATATTTCAACACTTTTTTGTATAGTATGGTTCTACCAAGGTGTTCTGCAGAATGAGTGATATTACACTTAGTCCACGTTTTAGGAATTAGACAACAAAATAAAATAGTTGTCCATAACATGTGACGTTATTTTAGAATTTAGAAAAAAAAAGACAAAAGTTTTTCCCGCAGAAGCATTTTGAAAGTGAATAGATTTGTTTTCAGAACACTTTTTACCTTCGTTTTAATCTCAAATAACGTTGACATGTTTTTTGTATTATCATTTTGAAGTTACGCTATATACCATCTCAAGTAGATATCTGTAAGGCGAAGTTCATGTCACGAGTCAGAGGATTTCTCGTGTTTTGAAATTTATTTTGTAAAGATGAAATTTATTTCACTGATGAGTAAGAAAAACATTTGATTCCTTCCGTACAAAGAACGGGTACGCAGCTAAAAACATATATAAATTTCGCAGTAATCTAGGCCTATTTATGGTAGCTGTAGTACGGACGGTTAGACAAACCGAAAACATAAATACTTTTCAACAACGTTGAAAAGTGTTTATGATCTCGCTTAATTTATCTTTTAATTTTGTGTTCTCGGTTATTTTATAAATAACCGAAATTAATAGCATTTTTTGTTTTATATTTTCGTTTATTTATCTTTAACACTTTTCAACATTGTTTGAAAAAATATTGTATTCAACATTATTCAAAAGTGTTAAAAAGACAAATTACATAATTGGGTTATTTTTTGCACCATATTTTTCAAAATATAAGTAATTAGTAGGTTCTGCTATACACATAACCCAAGTAACTTCTGAAAGATAATTAAGGTTCTCTCTCCTTGTTAAAAAATATCTATCTTTCAAATATATTACATGAAAGTGGTCTAAACAAAATGGGAAAAAAGTACATAAATCCACAATTATTTTTGTTGGATATTTTCTAGTTAAGGATTTTATAAACTAAAACTATACACTTCTCCCCTTCCTTTATAAATAATATTTTCATTTTCAAAGGAATTTCTTTAAGACAGATTCTTTTTAAGCGATGCTGACATCTTTTTCTTGGCTTTACGGTATGATCTCCTCTTTACGAAATATTTTCCCAAGGAAAAAAGAAAACTACTTTTTCCTGTATTTGAAAGAAAAAACCTTTTAGATGAAAAGGCTGGATATTGCGCAAGAGATTAGCTGAATGGAAACCTAAATAAATGGAAGCTTTACAAATAAAAAAGTCAGATCAATTTACCAGAGTAGCTATACTGGACTCAAATAAAAAAAAATTATTTTAGCTTTCCAAATGCATTATACCTTTAGGCGAAATTTATTTACTTTATACTTTCTGTGTTAGTACTTGTTTTTCGTTTCGAAAATTTCCAGTACATCTAGCTGAAGTATAATTTAAGATGATGAAAATTTTAGTTTCGGGTTTAGGGTAAGACTCGAATATTTGAAGAAATTCTTTGGAGAAGTACCCATTCGAATAAATAAATGTACTTGGAGTGTCTAAATCAGAAGCGAAAAAATAATGCCAAAGAAAGATGTTAAAGTTGAGTTTATTTCGCTTCTCGAATCTTCCTGATTGCTCCAATTCTTGTTTCGTGGCTTATCTATATATGCGGTCTTATAAAACAATTTATTGTCTGAGTGTGTGTGTGTGTGTGTGTGTGTGTGTGTGTGAACGTATGATCGCTATAGGCACCGGATTTGGACTAAATTCGGTACACTGACTAATTAGCCCAAGAGACCGTTATTGCTGGAAAAAAAAAAGTAACATTTTTATTTTCAAGTTATTTTATGTTTAATCCATTTCTCGACGACTTTTTCCGTATTTTATGTCAGGGTTGGCATGGTTTAAACGGACTAATTTAAACCACGGTTTAAACCAAATTTTTTTTTCTCAAAAAAAAAACGATTTGTTTTTTTAAAAGATTAATTTAACGAATACTACAGATAGAATACGTTAAGATGTATTTTAAAATTATCCTTATAAGTATCAACAATGAGTTCTTATATCAATCTAATAAATACCTTAATGTTTTATCGTTATTAAAAATTATTAATTAAGCTTAAATTATAGGCTGCATTTTAAATTTGTTTCTAAAATAGAGGTTTTGTGTTTTAACAACTTATTTTTAAAACTTATAAATATCATTTTGAAAAACTTATCATCATTATTACTGATGAATCTAAAAGCAATATTCCAACATGTAGTAAGCAATTACTACTGTATTATATAATATATTAAGTTTAAAATATAGTATCGCTAAATAAATATTAAAATTTAATAATTTCAATGTCCACCTAAGTATAGCAACAATTGTTTATTTACAATGTTTTAATTATTTTCAGAAGGAATATTAATTGCTATTTAAACATTTTGCAAATAATTTTATCTATCTATCTATATATATATATACACCAGTAGTATTATAGCGTTCGAGTGTTCAATATTACTCACCTAAGCTTTCACCATGAAAAATTGCTATAAAAGTCCAAGTGACACAGAAATGGGAAAATAAAGGAATTATAGCGAGTATATATATATATATATATATATATATATAACAAAAAACACTTGTTTAAATCAAAAAACCTTGTTCTTTGGTTTTTTTCCAACCCTCTTTTTAAGGGTGCTCTTTAAAGCTGAATGCTCCTTAAAGCTCTTTATGTTCTTTAAAGTTTCATACAGAAACTACGTATCTTGTATAATAGGAAACATTCTATAAAATGTACTTTTCAAATGAGCTCTAATTCAAAACCTCGCCTAAGTTGTTCTTTTAACAATTTTTTTAAGTATCGCGAGTGATTTCCAGCTAAGCGTGTTTACTCGCTATAATTCCTTTATTTTCTCACTTCTGGGTCACTTGGACTTTTTATAGCAATTTTTCATGGTGAAAGCCTAGGTGAGTAATATTGAACACTCGAACGCTATAATAATACTGGTATTATAATAAAATAACCAAACGTTTCCAGTTTAACTGCCGTATTTTAAATAATCTTTTCTTTAATTTTACACAAAATAAAGATACTTTTTTATAGTAATATTTTTATAGACATAAATGAAACTCGAATACGCGTCTGCGACTTTTATGCGGGTAAATATTTTGACGATTTTTTCTGCTTCGAAATGGGAGTACGATTATTACGCGAGTAAACACGGTATTTAATCTTTATCAGAGCTTAAACATTTATTTCTCAACATATTCTTTATAAAAGTTGATAATCGTATAGATTGGACGCTACTAGACAATACTAATTTCCACGTCACTATTTGTAAGACATATTAGCATGCAAGATTCACATTATGGATTTGCTTCAGAATAATGCAAAAACTCTTCTCTCAGCATAATGAAGATTTTCTTCAGAATAATGAAGAAGATTTTCATCATAATGAAGATTTCAGCACTAAAGGAATAAAATATAGTTTTCCCACAACCTGCTAGCGCGAAATATTTACTTTTATAAAAATAACTTTAAAAAATGAAAAAAGTATTAAATTCCTTTATAAAACAAACAATATTTCCATAAACATTGGTCCGTGCAATGAAAAAATCCATTCTCTTGTTTTGGCAAAACTTTTGTGTCCATTGTATAGGACTTTCTTTTTAGGTGGTTCTTTGTTCGCAGAAACTCAAGCCTTTTGCTTTTCTTTATGGCTTGATCTCTTCTTTAGGTATCAGTATCTTTCCAAAAATAACATACTTTTTCTTGTCTTGAAATAGTTGTCTGATATGAAAAAATGCACATGCATATCATATACATCTTTGTCAAAATTTTCTCTGAGAAAACAAACATGAGATTTGAGTCAAAACCTTCAGTGAAAGAAATATTCTCAAAGGAAACTGTTCTGGTTTTAAAATTCTTCTACATGTCAGAAATAAAAGGAGTATTTTAAAGGCCACTCTTATCCTCAAGAAACTCCTATTGTTGGGCGAATTTTTGGCATTAAAAAAACTTTGCATTATTAGTCAAAACATGAATTAGTATCTTAGTACCCATTTTATATATGTTCATTGATTGTTAATATATACAAATTGAAAACGAAATTAAATATTTACAGTTTTTATTTCTGCATTTACCTGCTTATCTTAGGAAAGTATCAAACAAATAGCCTGAACGCAGCTGGACATATTTTCTCTATATTTGGTCTTATCGGAGCAAAATTTCAAACTAATGTGTAAATATGTTGCAGCTGATTTCAAAGATTAAAAATCTGGAGTGTCTCCACTCGACTTTCTGAACATTTTTAAAAGCGTTTAAATAATGAAAGTGTTTAAATAAATTTGAATCGGTAAATAATTCAGTAAAATAAATGTGAAACTTACAGTATGGTATTCTAATATCTTCCCCACATTTGTATATTTGTGTCATTAATTTAATATATTTCAAAAATAATAATTTGGTGCTACTTCATCAAATGTAAAATAACTGTCTGGAGACTGACTGGAGGATTTTTGAAGTACAACTATTTTAATCAACAATAAAGTTCACGGAACACATATCGAACTCCTACCTTTTATATGATAAATTTCGAAATATTATGTATTGCGTAATATTATAATATTTCATAAAATTAGTATTTCACTTTCTTAAATTTAGATTAAAGATTTAGGAAAACGCGTTCTTTGCTCAGACAGTTGTGTCCATATAAAATGGTAAAAATAACCATTGTAACTGTCATCTATATAAGTGGTTTCCAAACTTATTTCGCTAATCCTCTTTAGACATTATGCGAACCACTGGAAGTTCGTGAAACATATATTGATAACCAATGATCTATATTATAAAATAATATTTATTTCAAAGGAAATATTTAGTATTCAAACGTGGACACATTCTCTCATGTATATGTATAGCATAGTATCTAAGAGACTTCTCAAAATATGTTAGAAGAGCGATCCTAAGATAACATTTCACTTTCTGTACAGGGTGAATCTAAACTCTTGGACAAAACTTTAAGAGGTGATAGAGCACATAATAAGGTATCAGAATCACATAGCAATGTGTGTTCGGCAGCATCGTTTTCATGTAGCTGTTAATAATCACTTTGGAAAAAGTGCTGAAACAACAGTGCACTTTCCTACCATTGTTCGTCAGAAACTAATGTATTTTTCTCCGAAAACAGAAGACTAAAATTAATAGTTTCAAAGTTCTACTTTATTACATGGATGAAATTTTTGGAGACGAGCCTATTGTTTATGAAACTTGGTTAAGAAATTAGACGAACACTTCAATACTTTTCACAAAATGATTATTACCGGTTAAGTTAAAACTGCGTTCTTGACCCCACATTGCTATGTGATTCTGATTCCTTATTATGTGCCCTATCACCCCCTAAAGTTTTGCCCAAGAGTTTAGATTCGTTAGATTAGTTAGTATAGTCGAGACCGAGAGGAGTTTGTACATTTTGATTGTAAAGAATCTTTCACTGCACTACGCACCATTACATGAAGTTATCAGACCTTTGAATAGCAACATGCTTATAAAAATCTGGCAGTATGTTTTACATTTATAAATATCAATATTTTTTAAACATTTCTGTGGAAGTCGAATTGGCACACCATAATGCACTGCGAACTATTGATTCCTTTATTTTCCCTCTTCTGGGTCACTTGGACTTTCGAAATTATTTTACGATAAAAATAATTTCGAAATGGCAATATATTTTGAAAAACATTGATTACTTTTCATTATTTATGTTTGGCTTTTATATTTTGCAAGCGTTATTTCTATATTCCGTGAGATTTATATATTTTTATTCTGTTTTTAGTAGACATACTTTTGAAATACTTCTATAAACCCTAAAGATTTACAGTTATAAGCAAAGCCTTATCACATAAACGGGATAAGTATTACTAACCTGAAAAAACAAAATACTACTACCAGAACACAAAAACAGGAGATACGTTCTCTTATCTTGACAAAACTTCAGAGCGGTTCATTGTATACGACATACGGTGTCTTACTTCTCGAGATAGAATCTTTGTTTGCTGACACTAAACTCATTTGCTTTTTTCTTTATGGTCTCTGTCCTCTTTAGGGCTCGATATCTTTCTGTAAAATATATGTGAGTTTTTTTTTCCCTTCCGTGCTATTTTTGCTGTTAAAAGACTAGAGTACGCTGCTTTAAATTTTGAGGTTTAATAAAAGAAAGAAAAATTCAAAACGCAGTAGCAATTGCAGAGTAAATTTGAAAATGTTAAAAAGCTATTTATTAAAAGTGCAATAAAATAGAATTTCTGGTTTGATCATTAAACTGAAACACGATGTTTCTTAAATGATCATATATTGGATGGTGTTTAGCACACCTAAACCCTCTCGTATAAGAATTTCAGTGCAAGTCAATTTTCCTATATCGTTTTAAATATAAAAAGTTGTTCTTGATAAAAAGTACTAGTATATATTAACAAATTCTAATATTTATTTTTAGATGTATGTTTTTTGCAAAAATTTAACCTTTATTTACAAAATTAATATAGAAAATTCCTGTCATACTCGAAAATTTTATGTTTGGGTGGCGATTTCGCGATATGATTCCTTCTCTTCGAAAAATAATTCTCAAATTTTGTACATTACTTCATTAGTGTATGGGGGCACATTTTACACTGAGAATTGTTCTGTATGGGGTCGTATGCAAATTCTAAAAGTGTCTCTCTTTGAAAATTAATGCAAAGAATTTTTTCTTAGACTAGACTTTTTGTCACTTTGTTTTAAATATTTTTTTCAATTTACATTACTCACTTATCTCTAATGGATAAAGAATTAAATCGTGTTACCATCTTTTGTGTGTGTGTTGTGTGTTGTGTTTTAAGGCAAACCTGCACGCGGGGTATCTGCCTAGGATGGGGGGTGCCTTGGTAGGGGGACTTTCTAAGGGGTTCTAACGCGCATTCACGTTACATCTGGAGGAAACCTACCAAAACTCCAGACCGTTAGATCGACAGCCGCGCGATGGGACCCGAACCCGGGACCTTCACACCTCGGCCGTCTACCATTTTCAGTGGCGTAACCACTGTGCCATGGTGAGGCACCATCTTTTGGGGACATTCTGTGTATATATGTAATAACGGGCATGATATGGGCATATATATATGAAGTCAGGCGCTTTGAGCCCTGAGCTAGGCTCCCTCTAATTTCGTAAAGTGCGTTTTGATATGCGTAGATCATTTGTAAGCTAATCACGTGTTTCAAAAAAGGTGCATTTATTAGCAATTAAAATGCCCGTATCTCATAATGCCGGGAATTCTTGAGAGCTGTGGCGACTATGAGACGGAAGAAGGAGGGAGGAAACATCAATTGCCTTTTTATTAAATTTAGATCCCGAGACAAATCCTGTGTTTGAAAACGGAATCTGTTAGGCTCCTATACAATTTTAACCCTTTAACGCGCGGTGTTCCCGCTCTGGGAACACCAAACTCTTGACGTTTTGACTGTTGCCAGTCACGAAGAATAGATTTGATTTCTATAAAAATAGTTGCGGGTGACACAGCTCCACGAGAATCCTTTACTTTTTAGCACCGTAAAAAATTGTGACGATTATTTTTAACAGCACTGACATCTGCTGAAAAATGGAAGAATGCGAGAACAGCTGGATAGATTGCCCAATGCTATTAAAAGGGCAGCCGTTGCCATCGCTCGACTTAACTACCAGCAAGATGGCGGACGATCGCAACGTTTGTCGCGTGCCACAGATCTAGAGACCTATTTTTTGACGCAGCTGGCTGTGTGGCACAAATGCAGGGACGGAGGAGAAACGGAGTTAGTAGTTGCTTCTGTTGCCGTTAGATGACCAGTCGACGTTGATTTGGGGAAAAGAGGCCATTCTCGTTTCAGATTTCGTCCGTGATAGGAAATTTTACGTTTGCCGAAAACGCAGACAGGCATTACATGTACGGCCTTGAAAATGCAAACGGCAGAGCTGCGCTACGTATGTATCGTGAGCAGTATCCTGACAAATGAATGCCGGAGCAGAGGTTATATCGTCAATTTTGTGAAATAAGTTGATTTCACATTAACAGACACGACGCTGGTCCACGAACAACAGTACTCACTGCAACAGTTGAAGAAAGAATCTTGCAAATCGTGGCTGCTACACCCTACTCAAGAACAAAAGCTGTTGCACAGACTGTAGGTGTGAGTCAATACACTGTCTGGCGAGTGTTACGCAATAATCTTCTACACTCTTTCCATTATTAACGTACACATACATTGAAACCAGGAACCAGATGGCTATCTTCTGCGCAGGAATTTCTGCCCGTGGTTTCTGCAGCAATGTGCACTGAAGCCGAACTTTTCCGCCCATGTGTTATTTACGGATGAGGCGACATTTACACGCGATGGTGAATTTAACCTGCAAAATTACTATGTGTCGGCAAATTAGAAGCCTCACGCAACACGACCAATGCGTTTCAAGAACGCTACAGTGGCAATGTGTGGGCTGGTATTGTAAGTGGCTTCTTGATTGGCCCATACCTACTGCCGCAGCTACTGAATGGCCACTGTTATCTCATTTTCATTCAAAAGGTTTTACCAGATCTGCTACAACATTTTCCAATCACCATTAGAAACGATGAGGAAATCACCATGATGGCTCGCCAGCCCACTTCACCCTAAATGTTTGTCAGTACTTGAATGCGACATTTGGCATGCAATCAATTGGACATGGTGGATCTATCTCTTGGCCATCCTGGTCTCTTGATTTGACGCCCCTCGATTTCTTTATATGGGGACATTTGAAGAATGACGTTTGTGCCACTCCAGTAGACTCCGATGAAGATCTCGTTGCTCGATTATCCGACACTGCTGCACATGTGCGTGAAATTCCTGGTATCTTGCGAAAGTGTTCGTCAATCGCTGCACTGATGCTGTCAAGCATCTATCATTGCTGATGGACGCAATTTTGAACACTTATTGTAAATTAATTTCCACTTGTAAACGGGGTTATGAAAATAAAACACTTTCCCTATCATTTGTTCTTCCCTGTGCTTCGACGCTTCACTTTTGACCATAATTTGTTCTTTCCTTTGCTTGTGCTTCGACGCTTCACTTTTGACCATACATTCCTATGCAAAATGTAATTTTTACAATGCCCTGTACCAGCCCTCAAAGTCTGTACCATAAATTAGCAGTCACCCTGTATATGTGTATATATATATATAAACATTTCGTGACAATTGGTATTTATTTATAGCAGTTAGAAAGAACTGGCGGACAAACCGGAACCATCAACACTTTACAACTTTCTTGGATAAAATTTCCATAAACGTTGTAGGAAATATGTTGAAAACACCTTTGAAGAAAGAAATAAAAAAACAAATAAACAGTGATCTATTTCAACATAGATTCCACTTCCTCCCTGAATACGAATACAATAATGAGATGCGACTGAAACAGATCAAGAAAATGGAGAAAGGGGAGGAAATTAAAGAAAGAAAAAGTGGAGTGAACTTTTAGAAAGGCCTTCATACACAAAAAACTTTATTTCGGAAATATCGAAGAGATATTTTTTTTAAATGGGAGGATAAATGAGAATCAGGAGAAAAGAATTCGACGATAAAATAAACAGTTGATGACAGTCGCAGTAATGAAGCTGTTGAGGAAGATATTCCTGGTATCACTTTTAAGTGGGGGAGCAGATAAAATGGACGCAGAATCGAAATTTCAGGAGAATTTTTTTTTTCTCCTGAAAGTGCTTTTTATCTCTGTTTGAAAAGAGATATCAAAGATTGCGAAAGTAGGTTTATATCTGTCGATGTATTGTATAAGGGAAAGAATTCTTGGCTGCAGAATTTTAAATTCTATGAATTGCAGAGACGTAAAATTCAGTTCACTGAACTCCAGTGTAGTACAGCTACATTTTTTTTATTAACTAAAACACTGGCATGCCATAACTGTTCATCAGTTTTGTAAAGCTTGAATGTAGGACTTAAAGATGATATCTCTTATTGGTGTGACTTTCATTTAAAAAAATTATTTTTATGTTGTTTAAAATAAAGTCTGAATAAACTCGGCAGCATGAGTCTCAAAAAAGATCATTCATTTTTTCAAAACTGCCAAAACTGTTGCCTTTCATGAATTTCCTCGGATGTGTCTATCATTGGACAGTTTTCGACGACGCGGCATAGGATTTGAAACGTTTAGGCTCACAGTACTAGTGCTGGGAAAGGAGGTCTGGTATCCATGACGGTTCAGGGTACTAACAAGAGTTATCTGTGACCATAGAAGCTCTTTTTTCGTCAGTGCTATTCAAACTATGGCATCGGCAGGAGAGAAATTTTCTTTCGCCATAGAACGGGAAAAATCAGTATGTGGAAAACATTATAAGTCTCCAGACACTTAATTGTGTAATATAGATACAGTCCATATTACACGTTCGGCATTGATCCGCATTACACAGCTCTTAGAGTAGATTAAGTTCACAAGAACCATCATTTTAAGGAATCTCAAACAGAATGCTTTATGCCCCATAAAGAAGTTTAATACATTGTTATGAGCAGCTCAAATTTATTTCGAACTTTAAAACTCATGATCGCGGCTACTCATAATAAAAAATCCATCGATTAGCGACAATTTCGATTTTTACTCTTTTCTTCTAAAATTTCCGTTCCACGAAAACAACACGTTGAACACTGATAACAACAAAAAAAGTGTTCTCACACAATGTATACACGTCTCCCTCTACCAGGTAGAACGAGAGTTACGACGCTGGCCCATATTACACTGCTCTTCCCTACATGGAATTTAGAAAAACACATAGGTAACATTAGAGAAACTATGATTTTACCTATAACCAATGCCTAGATTTTACCTTGTTTTTCAAAAGTCTGATACAGGATCATATGATCAGATCTCGGGAACCACAGTGCTGTCTTTTGGTATTTTCTGAACAATTTCTTCGCCATGCCTCGGCAACCACTTTTTGCAATTTACAGAAATTCCTGAAGAGAGAAGTTCCTGAAATCCGTTTGCAACTAACTACAGACATTTTAAACTGCTCAGGTTCAAACTCTTCCTCCGAATATTCAAAATTATTTAAACGGAGGAAAGAACTTTCACGCGATTTTTCACCTTTCGACATGAAAAAAAAGTATCTGTCCGTAAAGTGTAGAGATAAAGCGTATTTGCAAGTAAAATATTTTACTATGGGTTTTTGCTTCCTGTCCTCAATGATTGATTGATCCTTGCTGTCAATGATTTTTGGACTAAAATGTCAACGGGGCTGTTACTCCGATCAAACCACTACTGACTTAAAAAGTAAAGCAGATTCTTGAAATTTAGGTAAAATATTGAATTTTAAGACATATATTTTACATTAAATAATATGTAAATGAGAAGAGGGTATTATAGAATACCATTTAGATTTTTATTGATAAATTTACCTGCTTTTAAATAAAATTCTTAAACTCAGCAGGAGTACATACTATAACTTATAAAGACTTGCCATTTGAAAAAGAAATTCTATTTACTTGGTTACAAGAAATTTTATTTTTAAAAGTTGCAGATGGACGTTATAATGAAATAGCAGCGTAATATGAAAATAGATGGTTTAAGCCGCTATAAAAGTGATTAGACTTCACAAAACAGTTATTTTTAATTATAAAACCATACTTTTAATGTTATTCGGGGGTTGCTTCTGCTTCAAATTTATTTATAAAACTCACAGAGTATAATCTGCTTTTCCGCTCTGGTACATTTAAGGTAAACATACAGAAAATGGCTGAAGCATTGAATCTGAATTTGCCTTAGTTCATTTTTGGAAGAATTTTACGTTAAAGAAAATACATTCAGCGTCTTTTTTTCAGTTATTTAGTTGATAGTATGAAATCCAATGCAATATTACCTCGTATTCCATAATCCCCGACTCGCCATCTTGTACTCGAAAATGTACTTTCAAACTGATGGATAAAACACGGTCAGCTGAAAAACGACCAAGTATAACAAACTACAATTTGTTTATTGCACATTATGCTTAGCATCAATGTTCACGTCACGTCTATGTTAGTAAACTTAAATGTTTGAAAACTTATCTGTAAGTAGTCTTGAAAATCCCAAAATGCGCTTTGTTTTGTAGCGAGTGGTACGACAGCAAGCTGTCCACTCTCACTGTACTGTACTGCTAATGGGGGGGGGTCTTTCTTAAGTAGTTCGCAGTATTCTTACGTGATAATACCCTCCTTTTTTCTGTAACAAATTATTTAAGGGAAAGGGATGCTCCTCCATCTATTTTACTATTGGCTGTACTTAAAAGTACCAAAAAGATAACCACAAAGCGACTTAAAAGTTTCCGAAGCAGTAAAAATCAAAATACATTTAGAGTTTTTCTTTTTTTTTTCTCCTCAAAGCTTTCTAAACTTATTTACTCCTTAACCCTTTGAAGCGCTGCCCTTTTTTCAGCATTGGGCAATCTGTCCAGCTGTTCTCGCATTCTTCCCTTTTCCAGCAGATGTCAGTGCTGTTTAAAAATAATCGTGACAATTTTTTTACGGGAAATGACGTGCTTAAAAGTAAGGGATTCTCGAGGAGCTATGTTATCCGCAACTATTTTTATAGAAATCAAATCTATTCTTCGTGACTGGCAACAGTCAAAGCGTCAGAGTTTGGTTGTCCCAGAGTGGGAACACTGCGCGTTAAATGGTTAAGGTAACACCCGAATTTTTCATACCCAGTTTACATTCTGTGGTCTACAATTTTAGAAAAATTCAAGAAAAAGTTTTCCCGAAAGCCATGAGGACATACATCTCGAATTTTTTAAATATTTATTACTTGAGTCACAAATTATCAGCCTGCAAATACAGGAAAATAATATAGAAATATATAATGAATATTCGAATAGTCGTCTTGCATATTTGTACATATTCATATCTCATAAAAATAAATGACAAGAAAGAATTCACAGCATGAATTGAAATTATTTTCCAACGCCTTTCTGAAATTAACCAAAAAGTTCGCTAACCAAAATGTTTTCCACTGTTTTCCAGGTAGAAAGCAAATAAAAAAGTAATAAAAGTCCAGAACACTCCCATTCTAGCAAATTACCATGACAAGCTGTGACAAAATCAGAAATCATCTATTGTCCAAGGGCAGAAGCATTTCTCAGTAGAGTACCCCTCCTACTGCCCTTTAAAAAGACATGAAGTCTCTCAGCCTTGTTGTTCTGTCATAAGGATGGGGGGGAAACTAAATTCTGGTGGGACAGTTCTGCCTTTTTAAAAACTTGATGGGGGGCTTTACCTTTATTTTTTGGGAAGAGGAACAAGGCACGTATGCTGCGGTACTGCAAATTGCAACCTCCAGCGGCTGCCTGTCAGGCAAGCCTTTTGCTACAAAGCTGATGGTTGCAACATAATTGGATTCAATTGACTGTATTCTGGGCAGTCGGTCACTGACTCTAATCTAAAGGTAAAATTCTAATAGCCTCAGTGTTGTACAAGCCTTTTTGTTGTACAAGCTTTTTCTTCTTAGCTCCTCTAATTTAGTTTAAACGTTTAACGTAAATAAGTACATTCAATACCGCACATAACTTTGCAAAGCATAAAACTGAACTAATGTAGATTTCAGATAAACTTTTAATAACTATCAAAAGTGAAAAAAAAAAAATCTGATGTGTCCAACACATGACTTCCTTGCACGTCCATTAGATCAAAAATATTTTCGACGCACTTCCTCTAAATGTATTTCTTTGAAAGAGATAAAATATCAATAATAGTAAGGTTTAGCGATTTCCAGCCAAATATTTCGATATCGCCAAGCTGAGTTCAATTTGAAAGATTTCCTTCTGACACTTTATTTGGCGATATTTCACCAAAAGCCGAATAACTTCAGATAGTCTGCGAGATTTTGGGGATAGCCAAAGTAGTCATTGACCACAGACTTTCATTAATTGAATGCATCCATACACCTCAATGTATTAGAAGTCATTTGGCTCACCCTGTAAATAAATTCTCAGTCGATTGCTGTCAAAAAAGATATTGAAAACAGTTAGATATTACAATAGTTCTAAATACAAAAGTTAAAAAATCTACGGGTTAGTTTTAGAGTTATACAAAATACGAAATAATTTTTGGCGCCAAATTTGGCGATATTTCGGCGAAACTCGTCAATGTCGACGACATTTGGCGAGATTTTAAGCATGAACCAAACAATGACAGATTATCGCCAAATTTGGCGATATTTCGCCAAAACTCGCCAAGAACGATGACAAATGGCGATACTTTGGGCATGGACCAAATGACTGACTATCGCCAAATTTGGCGATATTTCGCCAAAACTCGCCAAGGTCGAGGACAGACGGCGAGATTTTGGGCATGTTCCAAACAATGACTATCTACAGTAGTATTATATTGAAGATGTCCATAGACATTAAAGTACTGAAATTCTTTCCGGTGGTCCTGTAAATAAACTCTCCAGTAGATTGGAACCAAAAATCGAGATGCACAACTAGCTGTTACAACATTCTTATATATGAAATTTCATAACAGTTTTTGAGATTTGAGAGTTAAATATGCACACACGCACACCAAAAGTCGCCAAGCTTGGCGACTTTTGGCATAGTTCTTGAGGGAGGCACGTGACCGTGGTCGGACCATTACCTAACTTATGTGGTAGGACGGTATTGTGCTTGAAATGGATGAATGCCCCTAAAATTGCCATTGACCGTAATGTATTGGAAATCTTTTGAGTGTTCCTGTAGCAGAACTATAAATGATAAAGACACTTTCTTTAATGGAGAAATTCATTTTCTAACTCTTTACAGCATATATCACTTCTGAGTCGTTTGAAATAGCCCAATACCTCTAAAAAAACGCTTTGATGAATTTCGGCCCTTAGAGCGTAATGTATTTCGAATCTTTTGGGCGGTCCTGTAGATAAACTATTCAGTCGAATGGAACCGAAAGAGGAGGTGCACAACTAGATGTTACAACAATCCTAAATATAAAGTTTCAACATTGTACGCCTAACAGTTTTTGAGTTAGGCGAGTTTAATGAATTTCGGCCCATCGAGCGTAATGTATTTCGAATGTTTTGGGCAGTCCTGTAGATAAACTATCCAGTCGAATGGAACCAAAAGGGGAGGTGCACTACTAGATGTTACAACTATCCAAAATATGAAGTTTCGACATTCTACGCCTAATAGCTTTTGAGTTAGGCGAGTTTAATGAATTTCGGCCCATAGAGCGTAATGTATTTCGAATCTTTTGGGCGGTCCTGTACATAAACTATCCATTCGATTGCCACCAAAAGGGGAGGTGCACAACTAGATCATAGAACAATCCTAAATATCAAATCCCAACATTCTACGACCAATAGTTTTTGAGATATGCGAGTTACATACATACGTACGTACGTACGTACGTACGTACAGACGGCATGGAAAAACTGGCCACAGTAGACTCGCCGCTGGTCAAAATGAGTTGCAGACGCGTTAATATGATCGTGCATGCTAGCCTACGATGAGATGCATCGAAAAAAAATTTTTAATTAAATTTAGAGGTAGTCAAAATCGGTTTTTTTGTCGAAATTTGGCCCCCAAAATTTTTCGGGATCACATTACTTCCTTATACTACGTACAAGGAAGTAAATATGGTTCTGTAATACCACGACTTTCATTAAACATAACTGAGAAACTTTATGTGCATTTTTCATGATCTACCTGAAAATATTTTTTTAGACGAATATTATACAAAAGTACACATACACTCCTCTTCTATACATTTCCAGAAATACGTACAACTTTTATTCCATTTGCAGATTAGTTCTTTGGAGCTTATGTATTTATTCATTGCATATCAATATCCAGGTACGGCGAAAATCCGGCATTTTAGAAAATTCTCAAACGCATGCCGAAGAATAAATTGACGGCTAGAGAGTTACGTTTACCTTCAGTATACTTTTGAAATTCTTCCATCTTAAGATATCATGAATATTTCTTTATAAAACACACATTTCAAAGTAAACAAATAAAAATAAGCTCAGCTGTAATGATCGCCAAAATATCAAGATTTCTGGGATATTCATGAATATTACACTAAACGCTCAAATCTCTGAAGTGATTTATGTGCATTTATGAATGAATGAGGAATGAATAGAAAACGCTTTTGATAGTTGAAGTCTGCACACTGACTGACTCATTCTTTCTTTTTTTAACCCTTTGACGCGCAGTGTTCCCGCTCTGGGAACACCAAACTCTGACGTTTTGACTGTTGCCAGTCCCAAAGAATAGATTGGATTTCTATAAAAATACTTGCGGGTGACATAGCTCCACGAGAATCCTTTACTTTTTAGTACGTCATTTCCCGTCAAAAAATGGTCACGATTCTTTTTAACAGCACTGATATCTGCTGAAAAATGGAAGAATGCGAGGACAACTGGACAGATTGCCCAATTCTGAAAAAAGGGCAGCAGTTGCCATCGCTCGACTTAACTACCATCAAGAAGGTGGACGATCGAAATGTTCATCGCGCGCCACAGATCTAGAGACCCGCTATCTAGATCTGTGGCACGCGATGAACGTTTCGATCGTCAGCCATCTTGCTGGTAGTTAAGTCGAACGATGGCAACGGCTGCCCTTTTTTAAGCACTGGGAAAGGGTTGTGCCTCAAAGGGTTAATTCGTTTTTTTGGATTTGTATCATAAGCATGTATGTTAGTCTGAAATCAGGTATGTAATCAACAGATAAGCTAGGTAAATTCGTATGACAATATATACACCAATTATTAAAAAAGCACTCAAAAGAAAATGGTGTTTTTAAAAGATGAAATAATTAAACCTAATAAGTAAAACGCAAAATAACATACATTAAAGGTACTTATCGTTCTGAACGCGTGTTTCAGACGAAAAAGTTTTGCCCTTCTTCAGCAGTTGTCCATACACAGACAACTTCTGTTCCCGTTCCGTATTTCTGTGTATGGATAACTGCTGAAATTTGTTCGTCCGAAACACGTGTCCAGAACAGTGAGTACCTTTTATGTGTTTTATTTTACAAAGTTTTAATTATTTCATACACTAATTATGTGTGAAGATTCTGCTTTGTTTGTATAATGAATAAAAATTCGAGTATCAAAATATAGTATAGAACATCTAAATTAGACTGTATTTCAACACTTATTTCTAAATAGCACGAAATACTTAGTTTATTATCCTCAAAATAAAATTATGGACCAAATCATATTCTTCATATCATATTCTTCAAATCATATTCTTCAAATCATATTATTCATCATATTATTTATGAAAATCGAGTTTTATCTATTCGAGTTATGTTTAACGTATTGACATTATTGCAAGTTCTTTTAGAGAAATTAATCTTGAGAGCTCGTCATGTGTACTCTATCTTCAAAGAAATATATTTATATCAAAATATACTATAGAACTTCTAAATCAGATAGTATTTGAACACTTATTTCTAAATAGCACGAAATACTTATTTTATTATCCTCAAAATAAAATTATGCATTAAGATTTTCATCAAATTATTTATGAAAATCGAGTTTTATTTAATCGAGTTATGTTTAACGAACTGACTACATTTCAAGTTCTTTTAGAGAAATTAATCTTGAGAGCTCGTCATGTATACTCTATCTTGAAAGAAATATATTTATAAGACTGAAGCAGCAAAAAATCTTCTGTGTTTCCGTTTTAAAGAGAATTTCTCTATTTAATCAAAGACTGGTTCAGCTTTCAGGTAACATGTGGTTTGTGTTTCTTCTGGTATTAGCTGTACTGTTTGCTTTCAGAACTTTAATCCCGATTTCTCTTACATACCAACATCGAAACTCAAGTGCTTTTTATATTTAATCATGTTTCTTTAAAAACTTTTGTTGACTCGGATCAAATTCAATCGGTTCTAGTCGCTACGATTCTTTTTTAACTTTACTTTCTTGATCAAAGAGCTCTGAAAAATCCCAGACAATGGTATCTAAAAATGGCCATGATTTACTTTAGATGATTTTTATTAAAGTAAGATAGATGCTGTATTTTATTTTACAGATACATATATAGATATTGCATGCAATAATACTTTGAATATCCAAAATACTCAAAATATTACTGTTTGTGAGCCTTTTGCAACACTTTCTAACTAGATTGAAAAGTGTTAGTGATTTCGGCTTATTTTTCAATTCGTAATCTACCTGCCGTAAATGGATTGATTGACACGACATTTAAGATGATTTATACGACTTCCATATTTATTATCCTCCATCATTTTGTTTTTCAACCGAAAATGTAATATGTTGCATTTATAATTTGCTTTACGAGATCGGACAAAGATTTTCAATAATCACAGTCTGTTATTGCTAATTTCGTTATGCATGTAACCTCTTATCCAGAAACCAGTTATCCGGAAAAATCAGTTATCCAGAATCATTTTCAATCGAGTAAATTCCTTTAAAAAAAGAAAAAAAAGCATGTAGTGCGATTTTTTCCCATTTATTGCGTTTTTGGTTTTTGATTTTGAGTACTTGAACTATAATTTAAAATGTAAGCAATCAGGTGAGGTGTTTTATTTATTTATTTATTTATTTATTTATTTGTGTGTGTATGACTAAGTTTTCAAGGACTTATATATTTATTACTCCCTCTCTAAATATGATTATTATTCATCTTGATATTATTAAGATTTTTTTTGTATTATTTTTCTAGTATATTAACAATTAATGTTTAATTATAATCAAAAGTACAGCAACATAGGCTGCAAATCAAATCAGTGGATGTCGTGTTAATGCCCAACCAGTTGTCCAGAAAATTCGGCTATCCAGAATACATCTGGTCCCGATCATTCTGGTTAACAGGTTTTATACTGTAATTATTTAAAGTGTATATTAGAGACTTTACCTGCGTTACAAACTAAATAAAACTGTTTTAACGAAATGTATGACAGTCTTATCATCACTGGTACTTAAAACCCTAAAGGGCTTTGCCTTCCTTTACCACTTTTCACCATTCTACAAAACTACTTACCTTTTGTTTGCAGAAAATGATTCATGAGAGAAAAGAACTAGCGATTATTATTTGATAAACTTGAATTAATTGATTAACAAAATTTATGATGTTCTGTCAATGGAGTAATTGACTTTTATTTATTTATTACCTGAAATTTCGCGATCGAGCTCGGGCATCGACTTAAATAATATCGCCAGGGCTCGGACGGACTCGAATTAAAAGTCCTTGAGCTAGGCGAGCTCGGGCTTTAAAAAATGAGCTCGAATTCCTGTCTAATTCACAGTCTTTTCAAAGAACGCTTCAGCTTGATCACTCCATGTAAGGGTCTCGATCCACTAATTTTTTAATTGGGAGGAGTCCACTTTATCTCCATTTTTTTATATGGCCTCAAAACATTCCAATTTTCCATATACCAATCTCTAATACTTCTTCCTTTTCTAGGCCGTCCTCGGTCAGCAGTGCGGTTATTTTTCTTTAAGGTTTCCCGTCAAGAGGACTTTTACAGGCTGGGATATCAGGTATATCAGGCCTGCACCAACAGTCACGGCAATATTCAAGTTGGTTCTGATTGGTGGACTACTTTTGGAGATGTATTGAGGTCTAATTTGAGATTTTTTACGTAACTTCAAAAAATCTGTAAATCATCACTATTAATGTAAGTTTGAGAGACCCTGTAAAAGAATTTTTTAAACGTTATTTCCATTCTTTAAGGTACACGAATACGTTGAAAAAGCGAATTTTGGCCAAAATTGACAATATTTTTTTAGTATTTGATTGGACACATAATTTACTTAGCTTTCCAAAACATGTTCATTTTTGACTCTACGTTTATTAGAAGCCGAGTTATTAAGGATTTTCGGAAACCCCCCGCAAACCAAAAGTGTACAGTTGTGAAAGCGGAAATCAGCGTTTAAAGGCCCAGAAACGTAAATAAACAACGCTTAATTTTGAAATGTGATTTCAGTAAACTTTCAAGGTAATATTTAAAATAATTAAACTTCTGAAAACCTATTTAACTTCATAACTTCTGAAAATGAAAGTTTCAATGGCGTTTTGTGAAAATTTATCCCTAAGGAAACGTTTGTTGAGCTACAGACTCTTAAACTGGGAGCTTACATGGCTGTAATACAGTTTAACAAAGGTTTTCAAGGTCTAATAGACATATTGAAGCTTGTAGGAGTACAACCTAGATCATGTACCGTACAAAAGTTTTTGTGAGCTCGACAAAAGCAGAATTAGCGAGTCGTTTCGTCACTCACTACCTACCGCAAAAATTGTCAGAAAAAGAAAAGTTTTTGTGCAAAAAAAGAAAATCAGCTAAATTTGAGCGAAAAGAGGGTGTAACTTATAAATGTGGTGAATTTTAACTTTCTGATTAAATATTTTGTTACAAAAAAACAACATTTTGTACTTTAAACGCGTTTTTCTCAAAACTGATTTTTGCTCAAAATGCAAGCATTTCAAAAAGGATAACATAAAATATTATCATCAGGTATTTATGATATTTTGTGGAGTTTATCTATATAATGTTATCTAGGGCATGACCTATCAGAATTTTTATTGTAATATTTTCTGAATTATGGCCAGTTATATAAAAAATGACAGTACATAATCGTCAGAAATTCCGTAATAAATCTTCGACTACCTCTAAAATTCTTATTTATTAAAAAATACTTGAGATTATAGGTCATTCCCTAGATAAAAGTATGTAGTTCATTTTGGTGTTACTTTTATTGGAATAAATTAAGTAGTTTTTTTTTTTCAAATATCTTTAAAAATTCATTAAATTTCGAACTATATTTCACATTTCTGATAAATAGTACTGAAATATACTAAATTTTTGAAGTCCATTATTTATATTTATTGAAATTGAATTTTAAAAAAAATTGTTATCATATATTTATACCATGTTTTTCAAAAAAAGTGCTCCGAACGTATTCGGACCTTAATAATGAGTAAGATGTTATAAACATACTTATTGCATTTTGCTTGAAATGGATGAATGTTTACTGCCATAAATCATCATTTATTGGAATTACTTTGAAATATCCTGTCGAACTTTGAAAGCTACATATACTATTTCTATGCAGAGAATTAGTTTGTTATCTTCCATAAAATATAACATTTTTTGTTTGGTTGATTGAAATAGAGGAATGTCTTTAAAACACGCTCTAAACAATGACTGCCCACAGAGTGTATTGTTAAAGTAACCGGTGCATCTTTGCATGTTTAAAACTATGTTCTTGTAAACGTTTAATTATTCAAACTCATTTTTCATTCTTTAAACCACAAAAGCCTTTTTGAACACGGGAGTTTATCTTCGAACACAAAAAAGGGGCTCGCTATTTTTAAGAAACCAGTTATTTATAACGATTTTGCATATTTTCCAGCTAAAAAGTCTAATTTACCTAAAGTAGAGCTAAAAAAAAGTAATTCCCTATCAGCGAATAAAATATTTCAGGGATTAAGACAGAAAAAATACACAACTTTTATTAACTTAACAAAGAATGAACGATTTATCTTAGTCGTGGCTTGAAAAAGTTTGAATAATTTAGCAGTTCGAAAGAATAATTTTGAAGAAGATTGTGAGCAGGCATACAAAAAATATCCTCCGTTTTGTTTCTTCGACATAGTATTTTGTAAAGTTTTAAAAATATGCTATCAAAACTCAATTGTGGAGTTGAAATGTGGTTTAGAAATAAGATTACGTATTTTGTAATTATTCCAATGATTTTTTTTAGGTAAAATATACTTTTAAGTTTTATATTAGTTTGTGATTAAATTTTGTAAAAGCAAATTTACAATCAACTGCTTAGAATTACTCCACCTAATTATCATATTTTTTTATTGTGTGCTTGTGTATGTTATATACATTAACTATTAAGAACACTGCTTGATTTTTGCTAGTATTACTTCCTATTTTAGCATTTTTGATTTTGGCAACATCTTGAAATACACTGCTGGCCATCGTAAATGCAACACCCTGAAGGAAGCATGCAAATAATATGAAATTTACAACATGCATTAGCTGAGGTGAGATATGCAAATGATTAGAATTTCAGCGCAGACGCACATCAAGCGCGCCTGTGGCGCCACCTCAAAGCGCTATTTAAGGCTTGGAGATTTCGACGGTTTCAAGTACAGCAATTGTGTTTTTCTTGCTTTTTTTTCAAAAAAACGATAAATTATGCCTCGTAGGAAACAACGATCATCTTTTGATCAAGTATCCGAGTTTGACAGAGGAAGGATAGTGGCATACCGAGATTGTGGGTTATCTTTCAGGGAAATCGGTCGTCGTATTGGACGAAACCAAACAACTGTGATGCGGATATGTGATCGTTGGGTGCAGGAGGGTACGACGGACAGACGTGATCGACCGCATCGACCTCAGTGCACCACGTCACGTGATGACAGGCAGATTGTACGCATGGCAGTGACGGACCGCTCAGTCACATCACGAACCATATCACAGCAGATTCAGTCTGTAACGCATCATCCAGTGTCTGCGCGTACCATTCGACGTCGTTTACAGCAGAATGGTCTGTCCGCAAGACGTCCGTTGCTTTGTCTACCTCTGACGCGGAACCACAGACGTCTCCGCCGCCAATGGTGCGATGAAAGAAGGATGTGGACGACAGAATGGAATGAAATTCTCTTTACTGACGAGTCACGCTTCTGTATGCAACACCACGACGGTCGGATTCGAGTCTGGAGACACCGTGGAGAGAGGATGCTGAACAGCTGCATTATGCACCGTCACACTGGTCCTGCACCGGGTATTATGGTATGGGGCGGTATCGGATATCTCTCTCGCACTCCTCTAGTACGCATTGCCGGTACTTTAACCAGCCAGCGCTACATCTCCGAGGTGTTGGAGCCAGTTGTCCTTTCTTAACTTCAGGGCTTGCCAACAGCCATATTTCAGCAGGATAATGCACGGCCACACGTGGCACGCATTGTCCAAGGGTTCTTCGTCAATCACCAGATTGAATTGCTTCCCTGGCCGGCGCGCTCTCCGGATCTTTCGCCGATAGAAAACATGTGGTCCATGGTTGCTCAACGACTGACCCAGAGTTCATCCCCAGCTGTCACACCAGATCAACTTTGGCAACGTGTGGAAGCTGCTTGGTCTGCTGTACCCCAAGAACACATTCAAAGTCTCTTTGAATCAATGCCGAGGCGTGTGGCAGCTGTGATCTCCAACAACGGCGGCTACTCTGGGTACTGATTTTGGCAGGAACCACGCTTCATAGAATGCTGTAAATTTAATCATTTGTTACTTGGTCAACATGTTATCTACACAATAAATTTTGTTGTGATATCTCTTGTTTTTCTTGGTGTTGCAATTTGGGTGGCCAGCAGTGTATTTAAGTTAACATGAATTTTACTGCTTCGTATTTTGATCAGTTATGTTTCCTTTAGTGGGAATGTGTCTCGATTTTGGAGGTATTAGGTCTTTTGCTAAGTCACAATAGTGAAATCTTCAACTAATGAGGTTCACTGTATATTTCCTTTCCAATTCATATTTTCTGAAGTCTCGAATACTACAATGTTGATGCCTGTTTGGTTTTTATATCTTTGTGCTATTTCAGTTGTGTTAGTTCAGTGTATATTCAGTAATTTCAACAGGAAAAGTGTGGGTTTTGCAACTTGAAAATTTCAAAATTTTTGCGAGTTACAGCTCTTTTGTTTTATTTAAAACATGGTAAAACGTTTCTCCATAGAAAGGATGCAGCTAATTTAGCTCCACTGTATGGTGAAACATTGGACTACTTCTATTAACGGTGTAAACAGCACACCATCAATGGTAACTCTAATTTAGAAAAATGTTTTCTTCCTTTTCTAGAAATTCATTTGTTTACCAAACAATGCTTACTGAAGAACCTTGATTTTACGCAAAAGCGACACCTGAAAACGCAAAGAGGTTTCTTAGAATGCTTCAAAGGATTACATTTTTTCAATGTTGAAAGCTGAATCAAGAACATTGTTTCTGCCAAATCCCTTGAATTATGTTTTTCTAGATGTGAGGCTAGATGGAGATGGATGAGTAAGAAGGGCACACATCCGGAGTACTTATATAAGAGCCATGGACCTGGAATCAACTGAATAACGTCTCCCTACTGAAGATTGGCTCCATGTCTACAAGAATCAATCGTAGCTAAGGGAAGGGGCTGGAATTAACAATTAAGTCTTCTGTCTCTGCCTTCCGGTTGAAGCATATTCTATTCAATTTCACGGTGAACTGTGGGCAATTTTCGTGACATTTCAGCAATTATCGCTGCGTCAGAATTCATTCGAAAGGCGGTTGTTCTCTCTGCTTCTTTTATATGTCTGTTCTTTTTTTTTTTTCAACAAGCCATGTCAAAAGGTTGTCGTTCAAGTCAAAAAAGTGTATACTATTTACATAATCACTGTTATTGAAATATATATATATAGTATAATAGGATTATACACTATACCAAAAGTACTACTATTGACTGCAAAGTAATAATGTGAACGGAATTCCTCCTGTCATGGTGTTTGCGGAATTTTATTGAATTCCAATTATTAGGAAATAGCCTCGCAAGAGATAAAACATAATAACATAAATTTCTTCCGCCTAAGCAGCCATAACAAGGCTATAATCATACGCAATCGGCTGACTTATCGTCTAGAAGGAGTATACCATTCATGATCTCCCCTCTTATGAAGTTCAGTAACCACACTGCAGTGCATATATCGGTAGGACGTAGACAAACGTACTTCAATTTCCGAATAATTTTCCAAACGAAATTGCATACTTTCTCTATTTCATTTGGCGAACGGCCCCTGCGAATATGTAAATGATCACGCTTGTAAAATCTTTAAGTCATCTAAACGCAATGTTTCATATCTCGGTGAATATTCCTCGTACAAATATAGAAATTTCTGTTTCCAATATTTTTGTTTGAGCAAGATTTCCCTAAGATGAATGTAGGAACCAGGGGACCGTACACAAATTTAGATTGTGTAGTTTTTCAGTTCACTTTTTCTTCGCTTCAAACTCTAGTTTCCTTTCTGAGGTCGTTAAAACTTCCATTTGTACATTCCTGAAAAATTATATTTGATGGGATATCTTCCACTAAGAGGGTCGCCCAGCCAATAGTTTTACTATTTTGGGCCCGAGGCAGTATAAAGATAACCTTGCAAGCCATAGAAATGGTCTGCAATGCTACAGAACCTTAAGATTGCCAACAGAGGGTACTATAATTCACTATGGTGAGATCTTGGAAATTTTATATTATTAGCAACAGATAGAATTGGGTAAGTGAGAACACCAATGACGAATAATACCTCATAGTATTATTTGTCATTGGTGTTCTCACTTACCCAATCCCTTCTTCAGTTCGAGAATCAGTTACACTTACCGAAACTGGGACACATCGAATCTAAAGCAATATGAACCAATTAAGTGGTTGCTCCGATAGTCAGTTTTAAGTAATAAGTTTACAGTAAGATACGGCTTTAGATGAACTCATTCAGTACCGGATTAAGCTCTACAGAGGTTCCTAGACTATGAAACTTCCAAAGGCCTCTTTTGCAAATATTCTCTAGGTTTGAAGGCTCCATTCCAGTTACTTTCCAAATCCTCTTATGGTCATAATAGGCCTCTGGTCTGCTGCAACACGAGACTAGGCATAATTAGTTTTCAGACAAATTTTGGACTTACGGGCGTAATAATAATGTGTTATTATGCTATGAAATATAAATGTGTCCACTTTTGCAACTAAAAAAAAAAAAAAAAAAAAAAAAAAAAAAACATATATGCAATATGCCCGCTAAAGTCCGTTTCCAACCCAATATTTTCTGAACGGCACAGAGCTAAAGTCATAGAAGTGGGGTCTAGGTACAGTAAAGTTTCCATGCGCTTTAAAAACCGCTTACAGCGCCACCTCTCGGTTAAATTTGGAGTTAGCGCTCTTATCTCAGAAACGATACGAGATACCGGAAAAAAGTCATTTACAAACAAAGTTGTTCCGCTTAGTAAGAGGAGACACCTTCCGTAAAGTAATGTTAAAAATAGAAGGCGTAAATGTGTATTACTGATACTTGAGCCAGCGTGTCACTAGCCAGGTTGTAAAATATGCAACGAGAATTGCAGACCAGAGTGCAAATATGTATTGTTACTGACAGGAAACACTCAAAGAATGAAGGATAAATGAGACTGATGTCACTAAAGTCCAGCGTTGGAAAATTCGACCAGCAAATGTACGTTTTATTCCTTCCATGTAAGGAACTGTAAGCGGCTTCATTGTGTAACTATACGCTACACAATGAAGCCGATACTAGAATACATTTATGATAGAAATATATAAGATAATAGAATACTAACGACCATTTAAGGAACATTCCAATATTAATTTTTTCTTCTCTGCTCAAGTTTAAAAGAAAAATTGTGTATACTATTTGTACTTGCCTTAAGGAGAACGGTCATTCTTAATTGAAAATTACAACTAGTTAACAATAATAGCTACTAAAATTGACTACTAAATCCGTCTGTTTTGTGAGATGACACCTTTCATTACAATTAAAAATGATGAAAATGGAAGCAGTATAGTTTCTATTGACTTCAAAGAATACAATGCAAAATTTTCTGACCTCAACCTATAAGATTTTTTTTTCATCAGACATGATTCAGAAATTCAACTTTTAACGAGTTTTTAATAGCTTTCTTGTTTGCTGCTGGGAATGTATTTTTGATAGCTACAATCTCCCCTTAAATTTTTTTAAAGAAAAAAAAAAGAAACATACATGTGTTTAACGAGTTCTCAATTGAACCTTCGCTATTTTCTAGTTGTACAAACACGCAGACAAACGTACTTTTCGCACTCGAAATTTATTTTTAAAAATAATAAATAAATAAAATTTTTTACAAGTAATCACAGTCGAAGTGTGAGTCAAAACCTTAATGAAGCATGTCTCATTTTGTTAATCTCTGAAACGTAGAGCAAAATTTTAAGGTGCTATCCCCTCTCTTTCTGTCCTTCACCTTTTCTTAAATGTATTTATATCTACTTTTAAAAATATTGCATTAATAACAATAACTTTAATAAACATAACTAAATAATCTTTCAATCCCTAAAACATCGAACTAAAGTGTATCATGCTGCATTCCTTTCATTTTTTTCTTCCAAAATAGCTATTGCATTGTAAGAAACAGAAGAAAAAACACATTAATTATCAACAGTTTCTTAATTATTTTACCCATTTTTTAGGCCGGAAGTTGATAAAAATTATCCTTTCAAAACATTTATCATTCGAATTAGTAAGCTTCATTAGAAGAAATAAGCCTCAGTAATTCCTTGGTAAATATTACTGTCTCTAATTTTACTTTCCTTCGTGCAGTCCACAGCTTAAAGGAATATTGCTTATAAAAATAACTTGACTCACTCAGCAAAAAACTAAAGTATTCCAGAAATAGGGAGAAACATTTACAGTCACTAGGGATATAAATAATTTATTCCCTTTTTCGGTCAATTCAAGAAAATATTCGGTAAGCTTTTACGTTATTAAAAAAAACAGCGTATTTTCATCATACGACTGCTTTCTGGTTTTCCTTTTTCCTTTCGATAAAGCTATCTGTTTATGCAGTGTCCCTTGGAGAATATTATGCAAACGCATTCCTTTAAAAATACTGCATGAAAAGGTTTCTGAGATAAATTAAACATTTATTATATTACTTTATCCTTTATTAATACATATGAGGTTCAACGCAAGAAAATGGTAAGTCGATTTATTTCATGTTGAAGAGACTTCCCTTGATAAATATTACCACCTGATAATAAAATTAAACAGTGCATTTTTCTAATTCCATATTTTAAAGATTTTTATTTTCAGGTAAAATGTAATGCAAGGTAATATCTTGCACCTTGGAAAATCTATGTAGTGGAGTCTGCACTTGAAGCAAATAATGCGCTCCAAGACCCTCGCGTAAGTGAAAATTTCGCATTGTGAAATTGTGTCTATGACTTTTTGAAACACATACACAGTTATTTTAGACACTTATAAGCACCACTTAAATTGTTTTAAGCTATTCAGTAGCTATGTTATTACCACTTCCAGCATAAAGTAATGAATAAACAATGCATTAGAAAAACAGCCGTGTTATTCTACATAATACTGCAGCGTACTGTACAATATTGTAAATGCATAAAATTTATGATTAGCAGAAGAGAAAAACATGAAGTACAGTACTTTAAGTACAATACGTAGTAATAATAATAACGTGCAGCACTTTAATAGTAATAATGTACAGTACGGTAATAATTATTATTGCACTGCACTGTAATAATAATAATTACTGTAAAGTACAGCACGATACTGTAATAATTTTTAAAACCGTACTGTACTGTACAGAATAATATTGTACCCCGTGCTTTTGCTGGCGCTTCTTGCTATCAGCAAAATCTCTTTCGTTGAGGGCAAGGAATTCGGGTTACATGCGTTACATGTGAAAAACTCTTGTAATATGGAGAGTGTTATCTACTATAGTTCTTCGTGGTGTTTTGTCAATTACCTGATATACTCACATCATTCGGATAATCCCAACATTTCAGTCAAAATGTAGCGTATAAAAATGATCATAACTAGTCTCTTACCTACATCAATACTCCACTAAGTTTATGAACATGTTATTCGTGTAAACGGGCTTTAATATACAAGACCAAAAGAATCACAATAACGTATTCATAAGCTTCTAGAAAATTTCATTGTTACAAAAATTTGAGATATTAAGGAATACTTCTTATACTATTATGAATGTTGATGACTTTTCTTTAAAATTAAACAATGGGAAGAATGATTTTCTCTTATTCCAGCTATCAATTTTATTATTAAAAAAAATTGCGCTTTCTCGTTTAAATGAGTTACTATATTATTCTTTTAAAAGAGGTAGAAAATTATCTCTAAAACTCAACTATTCTATTGTGCAATTCATTTATTACGTAGTTAACGCTAATGTCTTCGTTCTTTATTCCAATCATTCTGGGATTTTTCTTTTTTTCTCTTTTTCTATCATTTCAGAGATCTTTCTTCTTTCTTTCAGTTCTGCTTTGAGTAATTGCTTTTTAAGATCCTTTTTTACCTCATCTATTTTTTTAAATAAGGACCAAGCTCCGCTATAACGCTCTAGTTACTCCCATACAAAGAAGTGCATTTAAACTAAACTAGAACCCAAACAGAATCTGATTAAACTGCGCTGCATTTGTAGCAAATGTTAAAGTGCTAGAAACACAATAAAAGAATCGTTAAACGCCGGTTGCCACAGTAACAGTTTCCTTTTGTTTTCTTTGCTTTTCCTTCTAGGGTTTCTTATTGTTCGGGAGATTTCGATCGGTGTTTGTTTTTCGATTCGAACACTTACTTGATGGAAAATTCGAATTATTTCGCACAAAAAAAACGTAATTAAATTCTATTATAAGAGCCAGACAGAACTATTTTTTATTACGTTGAAAATAATGATTAAAATTACCTTCTTTTTTTTTTTTGTCTTTAAATTCACAAAAAAGCTCGAATTACCGCCTGTCAGAAATTACTTATGATGTAAACATACCAATTTGCAGGTAATTGAATATATGCATAAAATTAGATAGGCGTGTCATTTGATATAGCTTTGTAATCAAAGCATTAAATTATCTTCCTTTACTAACACTGTTAGCTCTACACTACTGAGGCTTTGAATTTTTACAACATTCTTTCTAAAAAACTTGCAACGTACATACTTCAATCTAGAGTTACATGATATCCACATCCACATACGAAGATATTCGATAAAGCTATATAAGAACTTGCATAAGACTTCAAATATTATATAATATTTAAAATACTTGATTGGAACCTGCAGAAATATGAACATAGTTTTGACCTTAATTTCCAAGATTACTATTGGATGAGCAGATGTAATAATAAAATGTTGCCACAGACGTTCTTGCTTGTTTTTAATCACAAATTTTATCAATCAGAGGATCACTCAGAGGATTCTAAATGAGAAATATAATATTTTTTATATTTCTGTGCATTCTAAAAATAGTACTTTCTGAACCAGATACTAATCTGTACTAGAAGACATTATGCATAAAACCATCTATAAATTTGTTGAGGATGTTAAAATACTGACACATGCAATAATAATTTATATTTTATTTATTGCGTAGTTGAAAGCGATATAATAATGAACGCTTATATATACTTGACCGTGCTGTATCATTCTCTAAGTGCTCAAATTGCAGATGCATTATACGATTACATTTGCACGAGAGTACTCACTGGCCTTCCGAAGCATATTTTGCTGAACTAAGTGTTGCTATGAGTATGCCGTAAGACAAAAGACTGCCAAGTGCTGAAAGAATCAGACTGCTGTCAATGACGATGGAGTTGAGAAGTTTGAACCCTTCAATACTGTCTTTCATTGTACAGGCAATGTGTACGCTTCTCAGGTCGTAAAATTTCACTGATAATTTCTTAGATGTAGCCTTAAAATTCTCCGCGGCTTTTATGACAGAGGAACCAAACAAACATAAACATACAAAATGAAAGAATGAAGTGAAAATACTGAAGAGACGCAATGAGCTTGAAACTACGCTACCATCGGAGGAAAACAGCATGAAATATGCATCTCGGAATACTAGAATAAGTATCATACTCGATGTGGACAGAAGTTGGGGATGCAAAAAATCGTTGAGCTTCGAAATGATGGCGGATATTTTGCAGTGCATGTCAAACAGTGCTTCTAAATCTTCGGCTTTGCAGCTTCGAAGGATTCTGTTCAACGCATTCAATGATTCTTTGAGAAGAAAGCAGACGGATGAAAAATAAGCTACGACGGCCGTGTGAGTAAACGCCATGTTGTACAAAATGAGAATAACGCTTAGGCTCCAGATAGAGTAAGGGAAGGGTATAAATCCGTACTGCATATACGTATTAGGAATGCGTGAAGAGAGTACATATAGGTAATAGAATCTAAAAAAGTATGAGAATGTGTCGTTTGCCAAAAGCAGAAGAATTAAAAGTGTTTTAAATTTCTCACAAGGGATTCCATCTTCACAGACTTCGTCGTAAATTTTTGCCAACTTTCGCATGAATCCTCTGAAAGTCGTCATTTTTTTGTAAAAGATAATCCGATTTAGAAAATTTAGGAGCAGTACTGAAGTCATAGCTAGCGATCTTTTTCTGTCTATACTCTTATTTATCAGAGAGGAGAAGTAGTAAATAAACTCGCTAATGCAACTTCCATCCAATAAAAGCGCAAAAAGCAGTGAGAGGAATGTTAATGTGTAGGTAGAACGCTTCTTAGAACATTTCATTCCTTTCTCGTGACCTAATCCATGAGACCAAAAATATCTATTTAATGTAGAAAGCAAGTCTTGGGTACACTGTTTAGTATTCACACATTTCCCTACATTAAAATGATGGAATGTACGTGTTCTCCCAAAAGGAAGAATTTTTACCCTAGTTATATGCATTAATACTACTTGGAATATTGTATTTATAGTTAATGTGAAATAAACTTCAGTGTTCTGTGACCAATTCCCCTAGACTGCAAAGTGAAATTTTATACACAAAAATGTAACTTTAATTATGTAAAGTTGTAAGGCTGCTTTTTTCTCAGTTTCTTGCAATGTGATAATATTCAGAGATCTGCGTGATATGCAAACTGAACAGTTCATTAAATAGGAAGATAAAAACAAGATATTTTTTGTTATTTAATACTGTATATTTACGGGAGCATTCTTTAATAAACACGATTAACTTTTAATAGTTTAGTCGTAATGACGTTTCAAAAAATTCAGATATTGCGAATACATTTTGAGTTTGTTGATTCACTCACACTGTAGTGTCAGTTTTATGAAACAAACTTATCTATTAAATTCCCGATTTTAGCTTTAAAATAATGCAAATTTGTCAGTCAATAATTTTCTTTAAGTTTTATAAATATTTTAACATTATCTTTGCGCCAAGAATGCACACTTTAAACAGCAAAACTAAAATTTATAATAATCTATGAAGGCTCTTTGATCTTCAAATTATAAAGTTTTCTGCAATTTTCAAATGGAAACTACTAATAGATATTATAGTGGTCGGTTTGTTAGTTTTGTCTGCTGCTGTAAATAACCAGGGGAAAATGCATTGGTTAAGCATTGTGAATATAAATCGATGTCATCATGTCCTACGGACAAAACCAGTAACAAAACGTATTATATCTAGCACTTTAACGCATTATATCTAAGTAATATTTATTGAAAATGCAAGTGGGATAAATTAAAATGTAGTAAGCAGGTCTTTTTGTGTGCGGATTAGTAATCACAAAATGGAATTGAAATTTTCGTAACATTTCCGACTTTAAGTTTCTGAAATACAGTTTAGTCTTACGCAAAAGTTAGACAAACAATCCAAAAAGTGTTTTTAGAAATCCTGCTTTATGTTGGATAATACAATTTTAAGGAGTGGAATTTGCGATGATTAATTATAAAATTTGATTAACACCACCACAGATGAATGACTGTGTGGTTCTGGACTGATGCAATGCTTGTTTTTCCCGTACACACTTAGCAACTAAGTCACGGAACGCATAACTCGCGACAAGTTGCAAGGTTGTTCCACAACCTTGGGGTTTTTCCGCTCAACTGAACAGCAAAAAACAAAAGAAACCTATTTCGCTTTCTTGTTCAGGCGATTCTGCCTATGTAGGCAGTTGGCAATCTAGCCTACAACCTGGTGACGGTTTTGCTCTCGGACATCAAAATATCTCGTAACATTGCTGCATGTTCTCCGTTTCGATGGGGAACTTGAGACTTAAGGCTGGCGTACATTGTGCGTCCACCGGAATTCATTTCCATACCCTGAAGGGCGTGATGGGAGTGTTTTAATGGTCAATTGGCAGGTGCAGGTCGTAAATTTTAAAGACATCAGGAAGTGGGGTTACTATATTTGGCTTGATATCTCGGTTACATTCGTCTCCATCCTACTCTTTTGCAAAAATTTGACTGGAACTTTTGGCGACTGTTCGGAAAAATATTGTAGCCACGCCTGGGAGACAAATTTCAGCGTTCCACGTGTCACCCAACAAAGGATAATTGGTTATCATTTGTCATTCTGCGGTTTCGAAGCCGGTGTAACTAAAAGGATGAGCTGCGGAGCTCTCACAATACGGAAAGAGGACTCTGAAAAATACATTGCCTTGCTTTGGAAACGGATCCCGTGCACGTACAATGTACGCCAGCCTTTACACGGAAGTCCCAAAACTCGTAAAAATCTTGAGGAATAATTTTGCAACTTGTCGACATGTGTTTCGCGACCTTATTGCTGAGTGTTTTATACTTTTAAAACATGCTTTTTATAAATGAAGACTATTTCAATGTATCCACAAACACTAAGCCTTGGCGATATTCTTTGTATAACAAGATTGTTGTAAAAATTTCGCTTGTGGTTTACACTTACCATTCGCCAAATGCGGTGCCAAATGTGACTAAGCCTTGACGATATTCTTTTTATCACAAGATTGTTTGTATTGTACAAGATTGTTGTTGAAATTTCGCTTGTGGTTTACACTTACCATTCGCCAAATGTGGTGACAAAGCACGAGTTTAGCCTGTCGGCACATTTCCGTGCCACAAGTCACGTGGTTAATCTTTGTCTAACATTTCCAGCGAGTTTTGAATGGCGATGCAATTCTCCAGTATAATTCAAATAATAGGAAAGATAAGAGTACACCAAGACGGTTCAGAACTACATAGCAGTGCGGGGTCGGAAACGTCCTCTTCATGTGCCGGTTAATAATCACTCTGGAAGAAGTGTTCAAGTAATAGTAAACTTTCCGATCATGGTTTTTCAAAAACTAATACACCTTTCACCGATTGCACTTGGTGAGAATTGTTAATTCAGAATTCTTTCTTTCATTACATTGATGAAATTGTCAGAGAAAATCCCATTGTTTATGAAACTTAGTTAATAAATTAGACGCACGCTTCAACACTTCTTTCAGAGTGATTATTAACAGGTACATGAAAACGACCCCGCATTGTTATCTGATTCTGTACCGTTTTGGTATACTCTCCTGAAAATTTGTAAACGCTGTACTGATGCACCCCGTATAATCATTACGATATCCGAACGATAATTGTTTGGACTGGCTTTTCAATGGTGTTGTGTTAAAATATTGATGTTGGAAATTGCGTCTTAATTAATAAACAAAGCTTTATCTTCACATTATTAGTTTTACATAGACTAATCAGCGATCAATAAATAAACATTTAAAGCAGTACACTATTTTCTTCCGATGCGTCCTAATTCTGTCATCTAAAGAATTCAAGACAAAACAGTATCGCGGATTGCTCACAATTCCAGCTATTCGGACGATCAACAATTTAGAAAGGTCTTTTATAGTATCCTTAACCCTTTGGCATTCGAAAGACAGAATTATGTTCCCCTGCGTTAATAGGATTTGTCCTGGTTTATTTCGAATAGAAACTTGGGCAGCTGAATAGGAGTGTGATACTGAAACTTAATCTGGGGTTATTGGGCGAACAAGGATTCTAGCTAAGCTGCAGGTTAAAAGATTATCTTTTTGTAAAGAATATGAAACGTTACTTATAGTATATCTAATGGTGAGGAAGATTTAATTCAACATTTACCTGTTATTTATACGGACAATAGTTTAGTTGTGAGGCGCTTACGTCTTCCGCCATTGAAATAAGTTGAATATAACAAACACTTTAAGTTAATATACCTACATGAAATATTTATTGATTATTTATCGATTTCTTTCAATATTGTGAAAATCTAATTTTTCTTTATGTATACATGGGACACAACTACAAAGGCACAGAGGTTACTGGAGAAATCGTGCCACCTTAATAGGGCTATCACACTGAGAAAAATCCGACCAATTTTCCTTGCAAATCAAGTTTCTGGCTGATTTCCTCCGCCGTTACCTTGACAACCGCGAACTCCAACTTTTTCCTTTCCGAAGGAAAAAATCCGAGTCGGACGAAATTTCGGCCAATCAGAGTACTTCTTCCTGCTACGTCATAAGCAATTTCGAGCAATGGCGCCTATGTTCGAAGCTTGGCAGCTTGGCTCAATGTCAGAATCACGTGTAAATAAAATTATGGCCGCGTTCAAGTGGACTTTGGAATTAGAGATTGCTGCCCATCCGATGCTGCCGAAATTGCTGCCGATCTGATGTAAATATACCAACGCACGATAAGTAAAATAAGAACCTGCACGCCAAATCAGCGATGCGATGACTATTTGGCGTCGGAGAGAGTTTGTTTACTTTTGCAACCCTTAAAGATAACCACGCCTTCAAGTCCGTCGGAAAAGTTGGTCCAGCGCGAAGTTGCTCGGATTTTCCCTTTAGTGTGATAAGGCCATTAGGGAGAGAAAATGAAATAGGAAGTTTTTGCGCTACGTTTCTTCCCACGGTAACGTTAACGTTAAATGCCGTCGGACAATACAGCGCATGCGCACGAATAAATTCTGAAACCTGATTGGTCAAAGTACTCCGAATAGCGAATAGCGTTAGCGTTAACGTGGGAAAAAACGTAGCGCAAAATCTCCCAATTATCTACCGTTAAATTTTGCAACAATAGTTATGGGACGCCCTGTATATCAGGGCGGGCACAAAAACGCTCTTTTGTACCGATTTTCCAAATCGATGAGTGCTTAGTGCGGAAAAGATGTCTCTTGAGTTGGCTAATAAATGTGTAACATTTTTTTTTAAATCGTACAATATCTTCAGTCCGCGCCAGCGCCTTTAAAACTGTTAATTTGGGCCAAAACGCATAATTTTTACGAAAACACAAGTTTTGCGATTTTTCGAAATCAGTATCGGACGAGTGCGAAAAAATTCTCCCTTGAGTTGTTTAATAACTTAGTAAAATATTTTTGAAATCGGGCGATATCTTCAAGTGGTGCCGGTGCCTTTAAAATCGTGAATTTAGGCCAAAATAGATATTTCTCAGAATTTTGAAATTGCAATTACGTTTTTAACTATTAATTAAAAACTATTTTAGGCGAGAATGCTTGACGAGTTTCGCCCGCATAAAATGATTTATGCTTTTGAAATAAAGCAGAAATTCTGTTTGCAGAAGTGCGTGCATTAACATGAAATGGCATGGGAATTTATTACAATAAGTGGGATATTCCTCGACTGTATTTGTTCTCGCATCACGCATAATCCACTTCAGCCCTCGTTCGCTTTGCCTTAACAAAAAATATGGAGTGACTCCACTCGATTTTCTCAATACTGACGATTAAGATCATTACCAAGCATTTAAATAAATTTTACTCGATGAATAATTCAAACATATATACCAAATTGAAGCTTAATCGAATGCACCGTTTACACGCTTGCGCACTTTCCAGAATTTACCCCCATAGGCAACAATGTAAAAGAAATCTTTGTCGTAGCCCTTTAGAAAAACTATAAGTCCTATACTCATCAAAATCAATACCGGTCTTAAGATGGTGGTTTATAACATATATACCCAATTGGAGCTCAATCGAATGTACCGTTTAAACGCTAGCGCACTTTCAAGAATTTCCCCCCATAGGCCATACTGTAAAAGAAATCTTTGTCGTAGCCCTGTAGGAAAACTATAAGTCCTATACACACCAAAATCAATACCGGTCTTGCGACGGTGGTTTATAACATATATACCCAATTGAGCTCAATCGAATGCCCCGTTTAGGAGCTATCGTGTTTACTCACACACACACACACATACATACCAACATCTTGTAAAAATAGCATAAATGAATTCAGGTGACTTCGAAACGTGTAAACACACCAAAATCTCGAAGTCAATTTTTTTTAATGATTACAATACTTTCCTTACATGGTACATGTTCGGAAAGTAAAAATATCAACTGGTGACCACAAATTTGTCGGTTCGATTCCGATATACCTCTGAAGATCATCGTGTACATGCGCGGTGCAATGTGCGCATTGAATCCACGGTTCCGAAAGTTCCCTTGGTGGTCGCAAGCATTTTCCGAGAGATGCCAATATTAAGAAGACACCCTTGCTTTCTGATGAAATTGCAAAGGGGAACTTCAGAAAAGACGAATGTAGCTTCAAGCGACATATTTGCTGAAGTGAGTTGTCTTCTCCTGGCAAACAATCAACCGTAAATGCTTATGAGTTCTGTTTTTAGGCATGCGTGCGATCTGCAGATATTTTGCGAGAAGAAGAGACCGACTTATTTCCCTAATCGCGTCCATCCCTAATTTTTTAACTTTTGAGTCAATCAGCGGATGCTATTTTCTTTCCGTTATGCAATAGCGCCTCTAATGTAAATCAGCTTCTATTATTATTGAAGGCACGGAAGTTTCGTTTTTACGAAATAGATGCGAATTTACGCGAAATTTTCATTTAATTGCGAATAGATGCGAAATATAAGCAATGTATGAATAGAAGTCAACTTCTACGAAAATTTCTTATTTTTGTGAGTGGTGCAAAATATAGCTTTTTATTTTAGGAAGGAAAATTACACTAAAGAATTTTTCAAACGTAGACTCAAGATTCAAATGAGAAATCAATGGAATTAATTAGCAAATGAGAAAATTCAAGTTAAACATTTTCTCGCTACTTGTAGAACAGAAGACTTTGAAAGGCTTGAACATTTCTTGAATTAGAAGGATTGAAAGCATCTCTTAACAACAAAGTCGGGGGATTTGGATCTTACCGCAATGCTTAAAACCTCATGAAAAACAAAAAAACTTTCAATAAACTTTCTTTGCTCGCGATATTAAATGCAACAAATGAAGCCTACTTTCACATTCGTCAATTAATTTACCGATCTGTGACTGAAGTATATGATCACCTTTAATTTATTTATTTGCCAGGAGAGCACAGCTCGCGTCACTGAATGTGTCGCTTAGAGCTACATATACGTCCTTCCCGGAATTTCCCGCCACAATTTGGAACCTCATCAGAAGGTGGGGGACTTCTGAATAGAGATGGCCAATGATTCGATGAGTCGAATCAGTGATTCGAATCTTGGTACTGAGTGGCTCAGTCTTTACACTCACTCTCTACTGATTCGAATCTCAAGCCCTCAACTGTGGGGAAATACATTCCAAGTGCGAAGGGAAGGAAAACTTATTTTCCCTTTGCCGTTCCCAGAGATTTTCCCTTACTCTTTCAACTCTTTTCGACTCTTTACGACTCTTTACGACTCTGAGTCGATAGATGATTTGAAACAGCAATTGAGTGGGTGTGGGTGAGTTGGTCACTGAGTTGATGCAGCAACGAATCTTTACTGATTCAGTGTTTCGCTCTGTTTCGGTGATTGTATACGATCGTTGAGATTCGTTAGTTTTTCGAATCTTCTATCGACTCAGAGTCGAAAGGAGTCGAAAAGAGTTGAAAGGATGTTTCATTTAATAGGAATTTTTTTTTCGAATCTTCTATCTTCTCAGAGTCGAAAGGAGTCGAAAAGAGTTGAAAGGATGTTTCATTTAATTGAAGTTTTTTTTTTTTTTCGAATCTTTGGTGTTTCATTTCTTGGTTGGTGGTCGGATTTAAAGTTTTATTTGTCTGTGGGTGTGGAGTGGGTCGAACATCGTTTGCTTTTGGTGGGGGGCATAGGCGTTACTTCCTAACGGCAAGAGGGGTCAATCCCCACCCCGAAAAAAAAATTAAGAAAATTCAAGTATCAGAGCTATTTATAATAATGATATTTTCTACAATCGGAAACATTTTGTCACCCCATCCAAATATTACATGCCAATTTACGCCAATGCTCGTGGAAGAGGGGGGGGTGTCTCAAAGTTGTTTAAACCTTTTTCCCTCGGGGGGACTCTCTCCTTCCAACTTGTCTGGCTGGTTTAATATTTGTTTAAAATTTAATGAAACATCCCTTTTCTACTTTTAACTTCAATATATGTCCCCCTGCCCCCACCCTCAAAAAAAAAAAAATACGGAACGTTAAGTAACATGGTGGCGGGTTTTCATGTGAAGGGAAATAGAATGAAATAAAGTTAGGATTGTGCTTGTCACTTTTAATGAAGGATACAGGGGCGGTATTAAGTGCTCTCACAAAAAGACTTTGTAGTAAGCAAAATAACATTTCGCTTTATTGCTGCAGATTTCGTTTAAGATATTTTTTTTTTACCTTGTTTGTCGTTTAAGGGGAATGATTTTATTTTCTTTCGTAATTCAGAGAGATACAAAATAGGGTCTAAAGCAGTGGCGTAATTAGTGTTATTGACAGTGGCGTAGCCAGGATTTTATTTCGGGGTGGGCTGGGCATCAAATTTAAAGATAAAGTTCAATTGTAAGCTAAGTAAAGGGTCCCATTTTTTGAAGGGGGCAGCAGCCCCTCAGTAGGACGGGGCCAAAAATCGATAAATATCGACATATCGGTTTTATTTCAACATCAAATATCCGATATTCCCATTTTCATTTCAGTGAAATCTCGAATTCGATAAAGGTAAAAAATACAGGCCGGCCAGGGGCGTAGCCAGAAATTTTTCATGGGGGGGGGACTACTGCAACTCATATATATGTATACGTGTGTGTGATAATGTAGTGAAGAATATACATTTTGTATGGCAAAAATTCCTCATGGGGGGTTATGACCCCCCTTGGCTACGCCTCTGAGGCCGGCGATAAGAAAATCCTGAGATCAATACCAGCTTGTGATGCTTTTGCTACTTCTTTCTCTCCGTTGATGACGATGCCGGATCGCGGAAAAAACAGCTCCATGGTTTATTAGTCTAATTACCATAATTAATTAACGTATATCTCGGAAACTATCCACCGGAGCGCGTTTTTATTGATTCTCGACCCCCCTCAGGCTTAATACCCCACCGATACTTAAAATTTCGAATGCTTTGACACCAAACTTAACCTTTTATTCTTACAGGCCCAGGGGGTCATACGAAGCTCCCCTATATTTTCAATTTGAGCATTTTAAACACTAGCCTCCTCCGGCGGCATCTCCAAAGTCTGGAAACCATCCCAGAGCCAATTTCTACATGTTTGCAGTCCTTTTAAGCCTCAATCATGGTTAATTAGTCTAATTATCGTAATTAATTAACGTATATCTCGGAAACTATCCATCGGAGCGCGTTTTTATTGATTCTCAACCCCCCCTAGACGTAAACCCCCATCGATACATAAAATTTCGAATACTTTGACACCAAACTTAACCTTTTAATCTTACAGGCCCAGGGGGTCATACGAAGCTCCCCTGTATTTTCATTTTGGGCAGTTTAAACCATGAAGTGTAAACACTAGTTTTACTCGAGCAAGGAGAGAGAGATGCTAGCTGCCCGAGAACTCAGCTGCCACTAAATAAAAGTGTAAAAGTGGAAAGAAGAAAGTATAGGAGTTGCCAAATACTAAAAGGTAATATTATTAAATTTTAAGAATATCCAAGTATATTAATATAATAAATATATATTGAATAATAATAAATTTAAAAGATTGAATAAAATAAATAAAATAAATATTATAGCAAAATTAAATATAACATATTGTTTAAAAAATATAATGATTATTATTATTGACAAAGTATGTATAATAAGTTATTGTATGACAGAAGATTAATCTAGTAAATAAGAAAAAAATAATGTTTAGGACAGAATATTCACAATATAGGAACCCCGTTTTTTTTTTGTTTTTTTTTTTAATTCCTCCAGATTCCTCCCATGCATAAACACATCCAAATTGTTTTTAAACATATTACTTTTTTTTTTTTTTTAATAAGAGAAAAACTTCCTCCGCCCGACCCAACCATCCAATTACAACCTTAAAACCAAAACCCCACCCAACCTCCAGTAAATTAACAAAGACATTAGACACATCATTTTCAAGAATTGTATATAATAGATTTTAGGAACTTAGTGGGATAGTTGTATTGTCTAGCTGACAGAAATAGAGATTTAAAATTGGAGACTTTGAAATCATCAGAACATAGAAACTTGATTCTACAGCAGTGATTATAGATGATATTGCGAAATACAGATTTATGTAAGCAGGAGGAAAAATGAGTAAAGCTATTTACTTTAAAGCTAAAATCTTTACGCTTATCATATATATTGAAACTAAGGCTATTTCTAGGAGTGATGGAGATACTTAGGTCTAGAAAACTAACAGAATTGTTAAGCATATCATTTTTAATTAATTCCAGAGCAGATGGATATTTTATGGGGAAGATAATGTTATTATTATTAGTAGTGTTTACAAGTAAGATATCAATATATATATATATAAGGGCATATTGTAAGCTAATAAATGATCACAGAGCATTTCTAGTCTAATTGGGAAAACGCCGATTGATTTTTTGGTAATTATAATGCTGTCGTTATACAGAGAAAAACGACTCTAAAAGAGTCAAATGTTGAAATTACAGCAACGTAGCTTTTAATTAAAAGTAAATGTAAATTTTAAGTTTATAAAAATATTTTACGTGTAGTTTATGTGAATTTTAGCAAAATTTCCAATTTTTTTTTCTGCGAAATATTTGTTTTCTTTTTGCGAAAATTCCGTATCTCTAATTATTATTACTTAACAAAGAACGCATATGAATTCTATAATACTGGGAGAAAATTGTGTTTCAGTTGGTAGTTCAGCAGAAACGTGAAATCGCGTCTAAATGCACATACATATTTTTTTTTTATAATGTAACTATGAAGCCCGAATAAAAAGAAATTAAAAAGAACACACCAAAATATTCGTCTTCTTTTCTTCCAGACAGATTGCATGCCGCATTCAGCATGGAACACAGAGAAACAGAATGGGAGAAGGAAATAATCTCACAGGGGGAAAGCGGAAATACAACAGCCGAGTAGCGTTATGGTATTTTCTCCGCAATAACAAACAAGTAACTATTTATAATACAGTTTCTCATGCATAGCATACATTGTTTATCTCCAGAATAATGTTTTACGTTTATTATTTCTAGACGTAAGGGAAGAAGATATGAGTTTGTCTGGGTCACTAAAGGCTGCATTAAGAGAAAATGACGTTTAAGAAAGAAACCTAAGGCAAGATATGAGGAGTTATTATTTTGTAACTTATTTATTCTTCGTTAAATTAACATAATCCTTAAGATCGCGTAAAATTTTTTATATGAAGTTTTTCAAAGTTAAAGATTGCTTATATTATTTTATAGGTACAGTTTACGCAAGCAGAAAAATAAAACGTGGCATTACCTGGAATCTTCTGAATAAAAAACAGTCTGCAGCCGTGATGTTCGACAGACGGCAGCCCCTTACGGTGTGTTACCATTGTCACGTCACAAGCAGGAAAGCAGTGACGTACTTCTCTTAGAGGTCTGGACAGCAACGAAACCAGACGCATTCTTATGCGTCCGTGTAAATCCAATTTTATGCAAAATATCTAATCCAGAATAAATATGTGTGTTTGTCTACAAGCCTTGTCTTAAGTATACTACACTATCAAAAAAAAATGATTAAAATCCCTCCATATTCTATATTCCAGAAGTTATTTATAAACAGACATAAATCCTGATTTCTCTACATTAATTCTTCAATCAGCAACGCCTTCTGCTAAAGTGTGTAAAGAACATCCCTGTAAATGTGTTACAGGCACAGAATATGATGGACATAGGACAGAAATCAATACACGAAACCAATTTTTAAGATTACGATAGAGACCTGTACGAATTGGTCGAAAATGCCGCTGGATGCTTGAACAAAAAGTTCACTTCTCTAAACTCCCCACATTTTTTTTTTTCCAGTCAAAGCTGAAATTCTCGTTCTTTCAAGATAGGGGGGGGGAGGGAAATCAGCCAAGTGACAATACTTTCTTTGAGTAGCAGTGTCATTAATCTATTTCTATAGCTCCTTTTGATTTCTACATAATTAACAAGGTACTATACAAACATAGTACTTCAAGTTTGTTAATTCTAATGTTACCGGACCCTCGAGTAGAACACAGCAAGTTAAGTAGTTGAAAATCGGGGGCGGACAGGCTCTCTTGTCTCAGGTTTAAAAAAAAGAAACAGTTAGAAGTGAGTTTAGAGAAGTGAACTTTTTGTTCAAGCATCCAGCGGCATTTTGGTTCTACATAATTAACAAGGTACTATACAAACATAGTACTTCAAGTTTGTTAATTCTAATGTTACCAGACCCTCGAGTAGAACACAGCAAGTTAAATAGTTGAAAATCGGGGGCGGACAGGCTCTCTTGTCTCAGGTTTAAAAAAAAGAAACAGTTAGAAGTGAGTTTAGAGAAGTGAACTTTTTGTTCAAGCATCCAGCGGCATTTTAGTTAGAGCAACAGTTAGAGCATACATTCTGACAGCAATCGTAATAATTTTCTTTCGATACGTTTAAAAATTATCTGACCACTTTAAATGTCCCGATCAGCTTTTTAACACCTGGATTTTGTGGGAATCAGCCTCTATCACTTTTGCTATACCACGGGTATGAGTCCTCCCCAGTCAACATTTGGTGGAATTCACAATCATGTTAAGCATTTCTGTTGAAACGATGCTCATTCAGAAAATCGTTTAATAACAAATTTACCAACGTATGTTACCTTTTTAATAAAGTCTCGAAATTCTGGGTCAAATTATTTTATGTAAATACTTTCATGCTGGCGTGTACGTTTGAGTGCACATGATGATACAAATTTCGCTGTACGAATTTCTAAACAGAATTGGGTAACCTCTAGAGGGAACTGACTGAATGGGTTTATGGTTATTTTACCCTCCAGGGGAGAGTCTGAAGAGGGTAAGAGCCCTAATGACGATCCGATAGTAATTCAGGGTGGTGTTGTCTCCTTGAACCAATAAATAATCACTTAAATAGGCGTGTTCGACAGAATTTTGTTATGGTTCCAGAACAGTTAAAATAATCATACAATAAAAGAAGCTCAACTAAAATCAATAATTTAGAATTTGTACCTTATTTTGAATTACGCAATTAATAAAAAGCACAATTTCGTCTTTAGGTTCTTTATTATCATTGTTTGTTTGATGTAATAATATTTATTCATATTATTTGAGAAAGCATAATCTCGAAGTTTTCTTTAATAAGTATTCTGTATTTTCATCTCTGGAACGAATTAATAGTACTCCTCATATTAAATGTAGTTTTAATCAAATGAATTTAATTTATTTAAATAGTTGTCCGTTTGCGGGTCATCATATTTTCAAAATTAGGTTTCTCCCGTCGTGAAGTATTTAATTCTCTATTTTTCACTAAATCAGGGGGAAATGTAAGACTCCAATTTAACTTTTCTTAAAAATGATTTTTAAATCGTGTATAATGATGTAATTTTCTTGTGACTCCGCATTGCTGATACAATGTTGAGTTAGCTTGGTGCCCTCAATTTAAATTCCTCAATACATCCGATTACTGATTAAATTTATTTAAAGTAATGCATGATCGGAAACCTGAGTCTGTCTATTTTTCTACTGAAAAGAAATATGCACTGGGGTTATCCTAACCTAGTGGTTCCCAAGCTTAGGAACCTTCTGAGCTAGTGTACAGTATTTTAATCGTACTACGAGGTACCAGCCAAAAGAATAGATTTTTTTAATCCTTTGAGGCGCAAACCTTTCCCAATGCTGAAAAAAGGGCAGCCGTTGCAACGCTCTACTTAACTGCCAGCAAGATGACGGACGATCGAAACGTTCATCGCGTGCCATAGAGACCCTTTTTTGACGAAAGCTAGCTGTACGGCACAGCCAGCTGTCGTCATAAAAGGGTCTCTAGATCTGTGGCACGTGATAAACGTTTCGATCGTCCGCCATCTTGCTGGTAGTTAAGTCGAGCGATGGCAACGGCTGCCCTTTTTTCAGCATTGGGCAATCTATCAGCTGTTCTCGCATTCTTCCATTTTTCAGCAGATGTCACTGCTGTTAAAAATAATCGTGACAATATTTTTTACGGGAAATGACGTGCTAAAATGTAAAGGATTCTCGTGGAGCTATGTCAACCGCAACTATTTTTATAGAAATCAAATCTATTCTTCGTAACTGGCACGAGTCAAAACGTCAGAGTTTGGTGTTCCCAGATCGGGAACACTGCGTGTTAAAAGGTTAAGTTGACCTTTTTGTTTGTAAAAGATATTAATTGTCGTCAGCTCAGTGGAGAAGTAAAGGTTAGACAATCGAGCCGTTAATGTGATCTACTGACAATATCACCGCGAACTACTAGTAGCTCACGATTGACGATTTGGCGATCAATGCCCTAATGCCTATTACTTATAAAGAACTTTTCGCATTCGATTAAAATACTGAATCTAGGTAGATAGCCCTCGTGTATCTTTGCTTGAACCGAACAAACAAAAATAAAATGCTACATTTTTAGTTTTTGAGTAACCTACCATTAAATAATCTTCAGAGAATTTTTTGAAAATTCTCAATAATTTTTTCTCGCACAGAATCATAAAAATATCCGCTATTCAATGTGAGCTCTGGAAAAGATTTCCTGAAGGGGTGGAAAAAAGAAGTTTTACTTGTTTCCAAATAGCTATGATTCTTGAAACATAGCTGTTCTTATATTCTTATTTTTTTACGCGGGAGAAGAGCTTTTAACGCCCTTTTATTATAAAATGGCCACTTCACATAACTCTAACCGCTTTGCTTCAACTACGGCGATTTTTGTTCTGTTTTTTTTTTTTTTTTTTTTTTCTTTCTTTTCGACCGGTGTAAAAAGGGCCACAAAATTTCCAGAATTCAATAAAGAAAAAAATGTTGTACAAAAAAAAGGATAGTAAACCATTAGGAAGTTCACATATTTTTTTTAAGTGAATTATGTTTTTGTGGCAATGAAAGGAGCAGAAAATGGTCAGCGCTTGTGTTTGGAGATTTTTGTATTAAAACGGTTAAATGAATTTTTTTTAGGCAATTCTGACAATGTTCTTTAATCTCGAGCATACTTTCAAATAAAAATGTTTGATATTTTCTTTCGATTGGTTCAGCTGATAGGAAGCTAGAGGGTTCATAATTCTTAGAATTTTCTGGTAATTTGCTTTCCTGGGGTTTAATTTAGTCTAAACTTCGTGTTTTGTGGATCATATAGTGAAATATTGCATTTTATTGCATGCAAATCGGTTTACTAGATTGCTAGATATCGACTTTTAAGGCACTGGTTCGAAGAAGCAGAACTTGTTTCACGGTGTTGATGCACAAATTAAAGCAAACTAATTGCGATAGGGACTCAAAAAAACTCAGGATGATTCTCCATAATCTGCACTATGCACTGAAATAAACGAAAAAACTGTACCTTTTATAGAACTTTCAGAAAAATTCTTGAACATGAAATTCCACGGTAAAGTTTTTGGAAGTGTGATACATTCTGCAAAAGTTTTGACTTTTTAAGAATTGTCTCTTAACCTTTCGTAAATTATATAAGTTTATCTTTTATTTCAGTGTACAGTAGAGTTTGTAAACAGAAATTCTAAAATGTTTTCTTTACAAATTTAGTTTATCTGTATTTATGTGCTAAAACACATCACATGATTTGTTCGAACTAGTCGTAAGTTTCTCATAGGATAATATTAGGTTTGGTGGTTTCTGCCAAATATTGGCGAGAACTCTTAGATGGGTTTTGTAGACTTATTTTTGAGGGCAAATTATCGAAGTAGCCAAACTTGGTGGCATTTCGTGCAAATTTATTAATGGAGCCTGTAATGTTTGCGTTACCGCATGGCATTAGCGTTATACACTGGAAAAGTAAGGAAAATTCTCAATATAGAATTACGTGGAAAGTCGAGAAGTACCTGCTGAGATTATAAAAGGGGTACAGGTTGTGCTCGAGCAGTTAGTTTTTAACAGCCTCTTTTAAGAACATTTCTATTGTAAGTGATACAGCGGTCGATCCAGGAATTTTTTCCAGGGTCCCATTTTTGTGAAAACTGCTTATTTTTGTGAAATTCAATACTTAATTTTGTGAATTTCTACATTTATTTTTGTGAATTTCAACATTTATTTTCTTGAATTTTCATACCAATTTTTAATAAGAGTCACTTTTTTTTTGTTAAAATAATTGGTAAAACAGATTAAAATACAGGGTAAAATGCCAATGAAGGACCATTTTAATCGATTATATTTTTGTGAAGGGGCCGTTTTAATCGATTGTGTTTTTGTGAGTGGGGCCGTTTTAATCTATCGTAATTTTTTGAAGGAGCCGCGAAACGGTCCCAATTTTCGTCTGCATCGACCCCTGCGATTTCTGTCTGATATTTTGCTGTCAGAAGCACTGCTATTCAGGTCATTTTGCGAAGCCTTTTCTGAAATATGCTTGTGAATGCTATATTGTTGAATTATGTGGAACTGTTAAGGGTTCTGCTCCAGTATTCCTCAGAGTGTTTAGCCTGTAGAAGGATTTTATTATATGCGAATTTCATTTTCTGAAGTAAACGTTCTATTAGACTGTCTATTAGCAGTCAATTTACTCTATTTTTATAATTAAAGTAAAATAAAACTTTGTAAAATAGCATACATAAAAAATACTTATCAATCTGTACACGCGTTTCAAGCAAAAATATTTCGATCTTCGTCAGCAGCAGCAGAAATCCATACTCAGACTATGTGTGAAAGGGAATTTCCAGCATTGCGCCTTTGCAATGCTAGGAGAGAACAGAATAAACCTCAGTTGCTGAGGCTGATGATAAGCCCTTTTTAACCCTTCCCTCTTTCTCGAACGTAAGCAACAGCCTGAATTTCATGATCCGTGAAAATAACTTTTCCTTTTAGCTCTTTTCCCAAGATAAGAAGAGGGTTAAGATTCCAGTCATCAAGAAATACTGTATTTTTAATAGTACTGCATCAGTAAAGCGCGTACAGATTTTTTTCCGTTTCTCATAAAATAAAGAAACAGATTCCTTCATTACAATAGTCCTCCCATCCCAGTCTCGTATTTTATGCATGAATGAAAATATATCTACGGCGTTACCGCGCATTCTCTGAGCTTAATGTTTAATCAACTATTACACTCAGGAATGCAGCGGGTCGGAAACTTTTGTTGGTAAGAGAAAACTTCTGTCTGCCTTGATCTCTCTATCTTTTATGCGCAGTTCTAGAGAATGTCTACTGCTTAGAACGTTTTTACTCTACACTATGAAAGCGGTAATGCTATTTGCATGAGGACTAAATTATGTAAATCATCCAGTGGGAATCAAAGTATTAGCCTAGCACATCAAAATATGTAGAATCATACTGGTAAATATATACTTATATTTGTATTCTTTTTTCTTTAATTCGCGCCATTTATATTTTATTTTAACTGTGATGCATACGTATTGTGTCTTTTACTTCAAGCATTTCATTCGTTCGGTCTGTGTATGTCGTCCCAGTTCAAAATTTGTGTACGAATTTTTACGCAGTTCCAATAGTTCGATCAAGCTGAAACTTTGCGCACCCTCGACACTGCATACTTTTTCGTTACTCCTTTTTTTAGGAAATTTTATGAAATATTTTCTTCCAAAAATCGCTTTTTCACATGCAGCAATCCGCATACACCTTACTATTGATCGGACATTTTTTATCTTTGCATCATTTGAAATCAGTTTCGATTCTCCATGTTAAATTTTTAATTTTTAATGGCTATTCCACAGAATGATCAATAGCTGCCTTCAATTGTCACTCAAAAAACCATACATTCCACCTATTCGAAAATTTGGCTGAGTACGTAGTGCACTTTCCTAAATCGTTAAAGAGAACTGTAAAAAAAAAAAAAAAAGGAAGCATTTAATTTTTGAAATTTTTTTAATCGAAAGCGGTAGAACCACATGCCAGCAAAATCAATTTTCCTCTAGTATGAAGTCCATGCCTCCAATTAAGTCACAATTTCGCTCTCCGGTTGTCATGTATTCTATAATTGTAATTATGTTTAATTGTATTGCATTTAAGCAAACGTAGGGTACCTCCCTAGGGGTATCTCCCTAGTGCGGGCTGCTTTGGGGGAAGGATTTTAAGGGGTTTAAACGCGTATTGAACCCAGTTGTCATCTAGAGTACCTTTCCTCAGCCGAAAGGATGACTTTCAGGGAGGGGTGGGGGATGTTATATCTTCGTTAAATAGGATCTGTAAACACTGTTTCTTTTAAATAAAAAACCGTGTGAATATGCTTTTCAATTTCCTTTTTTCCCATTTTAAGCTTTTATTAGCTCTCTTGTCATTATGTAGTTCGATTTCAAACTTAGAATAGGAATTTTAATCCACTTCCTCTCGTCCGGTCGAACTGATTAAGAGTTGCGTGTATAACTCCGATGACACCGTGTACTGCATTTGGCCAATCTAGCCGGATCGTCGTTTTGGGACTGCTGGAGAGTCCCTAAATTAAAAATGTATTTACAAGCTTAATATGCCTATAATCACAGACAGGGCCCGATTATTACCACCAGGGGCCCCGAGCATTGAGGAATTTAGGGGAACCCCATCTATGAAATTTGTTTTATTTTTCCTAAAATTTTGATATAAAAAAGAATATTTCAGAACAGCATTTGAAGGTGGGGGCCCTGGGCAAAGTCCTGATTTGCGCATGCGATTATAAGGCCCTGAGCACAGATGAATTTTTGCAGTTGTTTCTTTGTCATTTGTAGCGATTGTAGGATTGTTTGTTCAGAACAACTCTGATATGTTTTTGAGAATTCTGATGGCAAAGGATCGATGCTTCCGCCTGGATTTTTCAGTAGATATTAATTTTACACAAATCTCAGGCATTGAGGAGCGATACATCAGCATGGATGCTTTCTATTGGCTTTCTCGCGATACTCGTGGATACATGAGGGTAAAAACAAGAACATGAAAGAAACAACAACACAATGCAAGCGATGTCTTCCAAAGCCCCAACAGAAATACCTAAAAAAAATTATTTTCGGACTAAAAAGAAAATAAATATAAGATACAAAAACAGTTTAAAAATCAAGCATTTTATTCAAAGATGGACTAAAAGGTTTAAAATAATTTTCGAGGAAATTTTCAAGCTCAAACACTTATTGAAGCACACTAATCCATACTAGTTTATCGATCATCGGCGGAGGTACTCAGAAAATTAGTTAAATATTAATTTTTAAATGTAAAATGATACATAAATTTCAAAAGCTGAAGTGCTTAACTACTTACTTCCGTGTGAGTTCAAAGAAGTGTTAACGCCTCAGGCTTTTAAAAATTGCACACTACTTCGCAATTTTAAAAAAAGTTATATTTAATGAATTTTCTAAGTACATCCGCCAATAATCGATCAGCTGGGATTGGAATTGTTTGTTGCTATAAGTATTTAAACTTGGAAATTTTCTCTTTTAGTCCATTGAATAAAATACTTGAATTTGGGCGGGAAATTCTAAATTAAAGCGGTTTTTAAATGCGTGTTTATTCATCTACTAGCTGAAGTACCCGTCCTCGACGGGTTAATGAATGCAAATTTCCAAAAAGCAAAAACTTTCGTCAGCATTGTAGGAGTACACAGAATGAATGTAGTATGTTGACAAAGTAAAGAAAGCGAAGTTATAATTTTTATGTATTGTTAAAATATTACAGCTTAGAGAGGAACTAAGTAATACCATTTGATTCGCTTTAGTCGTAATTATGGGATGCGCGAATGAATATTTACACATACTGAAATAATTTTCGCAAAATCTCAAAATTTAATCAACATTTTGAAAAATTGGAAGCCTAGAATTTAAGTTGAGTGACAACCTATCATGTCACTCAAATTCGTTTCATTCCCTGCAGTCTTTATTTCGTGATGTTGGAACAATTTTCAGCATTTTAAAACGATTTTCGCAAAATCTCAAAATGTAATCAAAATATTTTTTAAATTCAACGCCTATAAATTAAGATTAGCAACTACCTATCATATCACTAAATTTCGTGATATGATAGGTAGTTATTACGTGAAGTTTGAAGAAATCATCATTGAACGTATTTTGAGAAAATTTTCACAAAATCTCAAAATCTAATAAAAATGTTTAAAAAATTGGACTCCTATAGTTTATGTTGAGCAACCATCTATCATGTCACCAAATTTCATATCATTCGCTTTAGTCATTATTACTTAATGCGGGAACAAAGATTCACTCAGTTTTAAACGATTTTCGCAAAATCTCGAAATCTGATCAATTTTTTTTTAATTAGATGCTTATAGTTTAATTGAGTGACCACCTATCATTTCACCAAATATCATTTTTTCACCTTTGCAGTTATTAAGTGATGTGCGAACACAAATTTACGCAGTTTGAAATGATTTTCGCAAAATCTCAAAATCCAATCAAGATTTTTTAAAAATTCGACGCGTATGTTTTAAGTTGAGTGACTACCTATCATGACACCCAATTTCATATCATTCGCTTCAGTCGTTTTTACGTGATGCTTGAACACAAATTTACGCAGTTTGAAAGGATTTTCGCAAAATCTCAAAATCCAATCAAGATTTTTTGAAAATTCGACGCCTATGTTCTAAGTTGAGTGACCACCTATCATAACACCCAATTTCATATCATTCGCTTCAGTCGTTTTTGCGTGATGCTTGAACACAAATTTACGCAGTTTGAAATGATTTTCGCAAAATCTGAAAATCTAATCAAGATTTTTTAAAAATTCGACACCTATGTTTTAAGTTGAGTGGCCACCTATCATGTCACTCAATTTCATATCATTCGTTTCAGTCGTTTTTACGTGATGCTTGAACACAAATTTACGCAGTTTGAAAGGATTTTCGCAAAATCTCAAAATCCAATCAGGATTTTTTAAAAATTGGACGCCTATGTTTTAAGTTGAGTGACCACCTATCACGACACCCAATTTCATATCATTCGCTTCAGTCGTTTTTACGTGATGCTTGAACACAAATTTACCCAGTTTGAAACGATTTTCGCAAAATCTGAAAATCTAATCAAGATTTTTTAAAAATTCGACGCCTATGTTTTAAGTTGAGTGACCACCTACCATGACACCAAATTTCATATCATTCGCTTCAGTCGTTTTTACGTGATGCTTAAACAAAAAAAGCGTCACGGACAGAATGACAGAATGACAGAATGACAGAATGACAGACAGACAAACTTTTTTTTGAGGGTCGCATCGGATTCCCGGGTGCTTGAAACGGATAGAAATCGCAAAATTTTTGAATTCCAAGAAATGTACAGACAAAAGTCTAATTTTATTTATACAGATTTAAACAATTGCTACAGCAACCGCTATACGGAAATCGCGTAAAGAAATGACAAAATGGTTCAGATTTTAAAATTCCGATAAGTGAAATATGGACCCTTTTTTCCGTATCTGTACCTCAGTGCCGTTAATGCACTTAAAACGAAATAGCAAACTATTCCTATCTACTTTAACGCCGTACTTTTATGTAATAACAACTATAAATTCATATAAAATCTGTATTATTCGACGAGTGATCTAACATGCTAAATTTCCCACATTCATTTTATTTTCCCTTTAGACTTACTTTTAATATGCTACTTCTTGGGTTATTTAAATAGTTTTTTTAAGAAAATCAATTTTTTAATTCTAAATTCATTTTTGGCAAAAAAAAAAATGGGGCAACAGAACCTCTTAGCATCAGTGAATTTTTCAGTATGCACCATTTTCCGGAAATGGAATATACGTAAACTCGGATCTTTTTTTCTTACCTTGGTTCATAAAACGAAAGATATTTTGCGAATGAGTTCATTTCTTTTTTCTTTCTTTTTTTTTTTTTTTTTTTTTTTTTTTTTGTTGTCGTTGTTAAAGTAGAACATGTTCCTGACATCACCAAATATTAGATTCATTTTTTTCATTTAAATCAAAAACAAGTGGAAAATCTTAACGATAATGATTTTGCTTGCCTTGATTTGTTCAGACAAGCGTTAGTCAATTTCGCAGCTGTTTCCCGCGTATGGATGGATGGAAGATAATATTCTTTTGTATAAACAGGATTGGAAGAAAAGTTCATGAATGGACATCAGGTATATAAAAATGTTGTGATCTCAAAAGAACAATATATCTGAACATTTTATCGTTTGCTTTGCTTTTTAGCTTTCCTTTCTTTCTTTCTTTTTTTTTTTCTTTTCTTTTTTTTTTTTTTTTTTTGAAACAGTTTATTGGTTTGAAATATCTTTCACCATGAGATTTTTGACACTCTCTTTTAGGCAATGATGGAAAATGGCTTATGATTTTAATGGAAATTTCTTTTCAGCACTAGAGCACATTTAACTTTTAAACTCAAGAAAAAAATTTAATGATTATCGGATTATCCTACTCTGTATAATTAGCTAATGATCGGAAGGCGGCGGTCGTGTACCTCCTCAAAGTCGCCAAGCTCGGCGACTTTTGGCTATATGTCGCCATATGCGATGCCAGAAATAAGTCTGCAAAATTATAGCCAGCTTCTCGATGTATTTGACAAGAAATTTAAAAACCCTTATCTGATGACGATTTGTCGATTTCAGTGGGATTTTAACAATTCGTAACTCGTGCTCTAATTAATCAATTTTTATGTGACAAAACTACAAACTTCAATTTTTAAAAGCGTGGAACATTAATTTTAAAAGAAGAGCCACGAGAAGAACCAATTCGTCGCTCTCGTCAAATCGAATGAACAAATCGGTCGATACAGGTATACGACGTATAAGAGAAATATTTATGTGTTTGCTAATTGTTTGGATGCTGCAAAAAACACATGTGTAACTCCAGGCCTTCACTCAAATGACGAGACACCCAAAGTTCAAACGAAACAGCTTATTAAACATCACTCGAAACATTTACACAAAACACTTGACACAAAAGAACATTTGTTGGCAGAGTTCTCAAGAAAAGAACATCAACGCAACAGCAGATTAGACAATAGAATTCCAGAAACACATGATGCCATTTTTTAAAATGCAACTTTTATGCGCGCACAACCGAGGCTATCGTGAATCTTCTACCGATCCTGCTTGTGCACTTCGATGAGTCATCCAAAGAGGCCTACGGACGTTTCTCATTGGTTAGATTCGGCCGTTAGAGGACGTATCTAAGTGCTAGGACTAATAAGCAAGCATCTGTAAGCCTCTTTGCATGACTCATTGGAATATACAAGCAGGACCGGTAGAAGAGTTACGATGGCCCCGGCTCAACCCAGAATCCTGGCAGTGCGAAAGTTACCGGGAAACAGTGATCACAAAAACAGTAAAACATCAAGGAAAACAGGCAAACAAGTATAACACAAATAAATGGATAGGAAAGGCAAACAAAGGGGACAAAGTATTTTCGAGGACAAAATGAAAAAAAAGATCTATATTTGGGGACTGTCCTCGAATT